>JAPZDY010000008.1:2600286-2612476 GCA_029783645.1 Ctenochaetus hawaiiensis | reverse complement strand
TTTTTTTGAATCCTCAATTATGTTTGTGAAGCATCAGGGCAACAAAGAGGGGAAAATACTGTAATGATGATTCTCAAGTGCATTTTGGTTTTTGTACAGTTTGAACTGAAATGTTCGTACACTGTTCTAAGATGTTGTTTCTGTAGAGAGAAAACCGCAAATGTCCTTCTGTGTCTTTTATTATAGATGAAAATGATCAGAATTGGTGTTAAGTGCTTTTGCCCACATGGTCTGAACTTAACAATGTATTAAATATTTAAAGGAAGATTTATGTATTTTAAACCAATGACTAATTTTTGTATTATTTTTTACCATTCTGATAATGTTTGGTAGCAACTTTGCACTCATCCCAGCAAAACAGCAGACATCAGGGCCGCTTGTCTGAGGATCTGCTCTCTGTGTGAACGTCCAGTTGGACTTAAAAAGCACTGGGGAAGGAATGATTCACAATTGTCCAATCCATCGTAATCATATTGCTCCAAGCTTATCAGTTACTTTGATTGTCGATGTCACCATGTTTCTGATAGTTGCGTATTGCAAAATAATCATGTCAAACTAATGTGTCTACGCCGCTGGATTAAGGAGAACCGACAGGACGTCTGTAGTTTGCTCCTTATCTCTGCTTGCGGCTAGTGGCTCGAGGCTACGTTAGCCATTACTAAGATAACACACCTGATCTGTGACAGAAATGTCGGTGGGCACGTTGCATTGTGGGAAATGTAGGCAGCAGGTTTTGACAGCGAAGAAGAAAGTGTGGAATGACAAGAAAACATAACTGTGGTTCTGCTGCATCCATGTGACGTCTGACAGAGTTACAGGAATGCAACGCTAACTATGTGCATCACTGAGCCCAAGATAAGATGTTCAGCAGCCTTGGAACATGATATGAGACCTGTATCAGTCTCAACTTGGACAATTTTGGTGCTACTTTCACTAGTTTTTAGCAGCCTTCCTGAAGCAGCCATCCTGTCACTATCTACTCTGTGTCAGAGAGGTTTTAGAAAAAATTCTGACTCTTCCATTGATGCCTCAGAAACTGTACCTCTGCCTAGAAGTTTGGTTTCGTCATAAATAAGTCTCTTGAGTTTTAAAATGGAATCTGCCGTCTGAAAAGAGTCCAGTGCTGAAGTAGGTGAGTGCTGCTCTGAGCTGAAGGGATTTCTCTGGCACAGAAAATGGATGTTCCTCAGTTTATAGTCAAAGTAGATGTTATTGTGTGTTATTAGCTTTCTTCTTCTTTTATAAATTGAAAAATAATAATCTATCTTTGCTTTGTAAACCAATCAAACAAAGCATTTTTAAGCATGTTTTGAAGAATGTGCTGATAGTGTGTTTGAGATAGTAGTCAGTTTCACCTGGCCTTGTTCGGTCAGCCGAGGTGTAATCAAGCCTCTATTTAATGCAGTTGGTGGTTCTGGTTTCTCATTACGTTGTCTGTATTTCCTGTCTTGTTATAAACTGTTGTGTGGGAAATGTTGTTGTCCACTGACCAGTTATGTGAAATACAATGTAGATGTTTATCAGCAGCAGCTTTTAGTCTATTTTAATTACTTAAACATGTGACAACAATTGTTAAATTAATTTGCGCATGTTATATTAAAATGTTTATTTGGACTCTAACCCTTTAGAGATTCCACATGTCTGAGTGTTGTCAGCTTTGAGCAGGACTTTGTCTTTCGTTCACTGTGGTTATGCAGTTTAGGCAGTGTAACATCTCGCATGTCAAGATAAAACTCTGCTTCCTTTCAGGCAGAGATCCGACAGGAAGACAGAAAGGTGCGCACCGGAGAGGGAACATTTTGACGCTGAGTAGACGATGATGTGTCAGCTGCTATAACACTGAAGTGAAAGTTGAGAAAACATTTATAGTTATTTGCAGTTGTTGTCTGCAAAAGTAACATTTTCCCATCAGTCGCTACAGATTTTTACATTTGAAGTTTAGTATCATTTTGTAAGAATTCAATGATCGTCCAAGTTAGTTTTGAACTTCATGTTGGAAGCCTGCTGGTACCGAACCATTGCACAGGCCGCAGCCTCTCTCCCTCCACACACACACACACACACACACACACACACACACACACACACACACAGTGTTTCTGTAGACCCAGGGCTAGTGGTTACTATGGGGATAAGGGTAGAGAGAGAGTCAGACTGAGTGAGGTAGAGAGAGGCAGGCCGTGGTTTTGAGGTGTAAAGCATCATAAATAATAGAGGCTGCACCTCACATTGAAATGCAAAGGCTGGAGCTCGGGCCTGAGCAGAGGTAATGCTGGCTTTTTGAAATTTATTTTTCATAAGCGTGATCCCCCACCAGCCTCCCCCAATCACACACACACATATACACCCAGTGTGCTTTATAACCAAGGCATCTCTGAACCCCCCGTCCCATCCAGAAAACATACTTTAACATACGTTTGCATACCAAATTTCATCAAGTCTGCCAGAGTAGACTGTGTTTTATTGAATTCAGGCATTCATCAATCCCACATCAGAAGCAATATCAAAGCGAGGCTAGTTACTGAGGCATCCTCATAACAATATATCAAAATATTTCATCTTTATACGCAGTAGAATGAAAATTTGATGCAGTAATATTGTATATCTGCATATAATTTATGTGGTACAGGTATTAAAATGCTGCACTTCTGATAAACCAAAGTTTATTTTATTTCCTTATCATTTCCTTTAAGTTGACAGTTAAATTTCTATACTTTTGTTCAAACTTCCTCTGTTTGTGAGGAAGTCTGTGTGATAGCAAGAGAGTGGGAAGAGAAGAGAGACCACTAAATGTCTATGCTCATTATGTATATGTTTATGTGCATGTATATATAAGCATACACACTACTTTTGTTTGCATCGTGTCCACAGTAACATGCCGACATAAACTGAAGAAAAAGAAACCAGACATTCAGCCAGAGTGTATGAGATTCCTGACTGCATATGACTGACTGGGACTACTTGTATTTTGTGTGTGTGTGTGTGTGGTGTGTGTGTGGGTGTAAAGCTGGAAAAAAGGCTAATTTGTGAGTAACACATTATAAACATCTGATATTCCCTCAAATTTTGTAAAACCAGTCCAGTGGTATACAACATATAGCATTTGAGTTCACTTTAAACCCTTTTCATACTAATCGGTCTAATTGATAGTCAAAGACATTATAACTTTAACTAAAATTATGTTGTTTAAACTCTGGTTTGCATTTTCCCTCTTTTCAGCTCTTTCAGCTGTACTTGAAAAAAAAACACCCCCCCAAAAAACATATTAATCATTACTCAGGTACACACTGTCTGCAATATTCATTAAAACATTATTTCCAAATGTTTTTAGACACAGACATGTGCTTAAGTGACATTTTTTCAAGCAACACTTGCAGTGCAGTGTAATGTAATGCATTTGTAAGACAGTTTTCAGGGGATAACATGCAGGCAAAAATCAAAACTTATCAATTATGAGCTCATAATTTTTGTTACAATAAGAGATTATGATTCAGACGAATTTCTTATTCAGTGGATCCTAAAAAATATTGTAATATGAGAAATCCAAAACAATATTCCTCACTTTATGTGAGCCGTTGTAACTTGTTTTTCAGTCTCTGGAAACATTAATGCAGTATATTTAAAAATAGCCAGTTCAGTGCGTAAAAACTCGTACCAGTGTTGTGTTTTCCACCTGTCTCTGTCTTGTCTCTCCACACCATCTGTGTTAAGAAGCTTTCAGAGAGGTGTAGGACTATTCTGTATAATCAACATAGCAATCAGCGCCACTCTCCCCCTAACACACACACACACACACACACACATATATACACAAAGTGTTGAGGCTTGCTGGCGTCAGGCCAGAGCATCAATAAAGCCAGTGTGAGTTTGAGAGCCATTTAAGGGCCATTTCGCCCCAGACCTACAATCCTCCATACTGCTCACTACAGCACCTTGGTGACCATCAGACTGACCCTGTGGAAGGAGAGATAGAGTGAGAAAGAAATGAAGAGGCAATGAATAGGGAGAGGCAAGACTGAGGAGAGAGACAAATTGAGATGGAGAAACTGTGAATGAAAGTGGGAGAGTTAGATAAGAGATTGTAGAGGAGAGAAGAGAGGATTAGAAAATAAAGGAGGGAGAGTTAAGGAAAGTGATGATCAAGAGACAAAGAGAAGCTAGTTCTTTTTCTATTCACATTCTTGCATTTAAGCAAACTTTCAAATGGTTGCAAGAATAAAAACTTATTAGCGTTAGAGATATGAAACTTTGGACTTGGAGCCAATTTAGAAAGATATTCCTTTTCAACACAGCAGCAGTGGTAATTTATATTGTTATTAACTGAGAAATAGTCATTTTTTTAAACCCCTGTTGAGTTTTTATACATTGAGGAATAAATTATAAATTATTCTCTTTATTTTGTAAAGAAGCTAATTCTATCAGTTTTTCACAGTGTGTTGCTGCACCAAACATAGGCTACTCTGTGACATGATAAATTATGAGCCTTGTTATCTGCTGCACATATAAGTGCAGTGCACACCGTCTTTATTTCTTACTGTACATCATTCATTTCTTTTCCTTATTGCTTTCATTTGTCATGTGGTTCTGTGGAATAACACAGCTTTTGGCACATTTATGGCACAGGATAGATGTATACTCTGTAATTAGAGGCTTGTTTCTTTCGTCCTTCCCGCTTGCTCAGTCTTTAAATATCAATGAGGAACAATATTTTTGTTCATAATGTTCATCATTGTGTTTAGATGTTTAGATTTGTAAGATCCAAAGATGTTCGAGCAAAGCTACTTCCTCATGTGGTTTGGTAGATACAGTCACATTGGATTTTTCCTTATCTGACAAGGTGTCCAGATATGGATTGCGTTTAAATTCCAGGTGTTTGTTCCAGATGGGAGTTCCTGCAATGCAAATGTATCATGAACACAAAACCTCAGACAAATGCTGTTTTCCGTGGAGGTTTGGTTCCCGTAGCGATGGTCTCCAGTCCCCGGGGAGCGTTCGTTTTTAACCAAACATCTGTCCTTGTTCCATCTCTCTGATCATCCGCTCTTATTTCCTCCTCGGCTCTTGTTTCCTCCATCGCAGTCCTCCTCTTCAGTTTTGCTCCCTTCTCAAATCCTCCCATCTGCACACACAGTGGATATTTCTACTCATTGATCTCCTTTCACTCGCTTCCTCAAGTACATTACATGCGAAGTCATCATATACCCGTCATTTTCATTAACAGTTTTTCTCATATCCCTCGTAGTAAGATTTCTGGCTATTCATCTCTTCTTTGCTGCCTCTCACTCTGCCCTCGTCTTGCTTTAATTAATTTTCTCTTCTTATTCACTCATTATACTCTGTCTCTCCATTCACTTTTTCATCTGTCGAGTCTCAGCCCCGTCTCTCTTCAAGCCTTCACCGTCTCGTCTGTCTCCAACTATCCCTCTTTCCTCTGCCCTACATTCCTCTCTCCCTCCCTCTCTCCTTCTCTATTGATCCAGCCATAGTTTTCTGTCTTCCCTGTGCTGGCTGGCTGGCTTTAATCAATATAGATAATTGTCTGCTTTCTCTTCATGCCAAACACGCTGTGGTTTTTCTCAATGAATCCAGGTCTTTCCTCTGCACGACCCGCCTGCCCCTCCCTCCTTCCCTCCACACGGGAATCCCTCCGTTAATGACAGGAGATAACCTGCTTTCCTTACCGATTTTTTCCCTCCTCACCCCCTCTCTCCCCCCTCCCCCTCGTTCCCTTTTTCATCGATTACCGTGAGATATCGCCCCGTGTGCCCCCGTCAACAAATGTAAACACACTGGGCCACGTGGCTCACCTGTGAGTACAAACACAGGCGGATATACAAATATTCAGATTTACAAATGTACACTAAGTTAGACCAACACGCGACCAGGTGGGAGCCACCAGAGAGATCCTGTTACACAAGGAAAAAATGGCATCCTCCCAGTAATCACCCTTCTCACCGGTAAAGCAGCAGTCACCCAAACAAATGTGTCAGATTGAAGGAAGTCAGTGGACACATTTGGAATAATACAGCTGAGCGATAACAGGCCTGAGATGGAAACATCAAGTATATGACTGTGAAAGTCATAGAATATATTCTATATAGTCATTGTGTTTGAGCTTTTCTGTGACTTCCTTCTGTTGTACCAAAAGCTACATAAAGAACAAATATACAGATCAGGAAACATCCTTTTTTAAGTTTAAGGTTTTTTTGCAGACTTTTGTGACACTTTTTGAAACACTAAGACGTAGTTTAACTGCACCCTGCTGGTAAACGGACTGTACTTATATAACACTCTTCTAGTCTTGCAACAAAGAGGCCACACTTTATTGACTTGATTTCAAGAAATTAACTTCTTTTGACCAAAGTTTTTGCATAGACATGATAATGTACCACACAGCATTTTAAGGCAGGAGTCTGGACACAGGACCAGTGAAGAAAACACGTAAATCTTTTTTCTCTCCGTTCTCCTTGTGTGGACATTAGTACACTAGACCTGTACATGAAGGCAAACATCTGAAACGTACACAATGAAGCTGCTCCAACAGCATGCGGTCCTGGCATCCAGACAATTAGACTCTATAGGGGGGTATGGCAAGGCCACACTGTAATTACATAGCTCTATATGAAGCTGAGTGGGGTGGGGACGGGGGAAGCAAAGGGTAGCATGTACTATATACTGTGCTGCATTGTGACCTGAGCTGCTGCATTGAAAACCTGGCTTACAATCAATAGTGTTTCATCAGAGTGAATAGAGAGGTGAGAACACTGAGTCAAGTCAACTTTATTTATATAGGCCCCTATCACAAATAACAAATTTCCCTCAAGGGGCATAACAGTCTGTACATACAGCACACAACATGCTCTTTACATGGAACCCCAATGAAGATGAAGGTAAACTCCCTTCAAAAATTCTTGATAAGGAAAATGTCAGAATGAAGAGTACAGAGCAGGAGTTCAATGTCAAAACCCTACAGACAGTCAGTAGGTGTTATATGTATAGAATATACCAGAATATACTGACAGTAAAATTTCATAATGTACAATCACGGTGACCAAATTAAAAAAGGCTGGAAACATGTAAGAAAAATATTGATCCAAGAGGATGCAAGAGTATCAGCATACATACACACACACATACGTGCACATGTGGGCATGAGGTATGCAAGGCCACACTGTTAATAAAGTGAAGAACAGTGGTAAACAAAACATTAAGTATTTAGATTCAACAAAAGAGAAAAGTAGGAAGGTAGGTAAAGATACAAACAGACAGTTTGTGTTCAGCCTTCAGGAAAAGTAAAGGAAAGAAAACCACTAAGTGGGATGTTAGAGCAGAAATAAGAATGTGCACGACTCAACCAAGGCCATTACATGATACAGCAATGCACAAACACATGCAACGTGTATGATCATGAGGATGTAATGTAAAGTATCGTGAGGTTTTTCTTGTATAAATTTGGAAATTTTGATTTATGCAGAAGACACATTTCTTAAAGGAAATTAGTTTGAATTCTTTTAAACTTCAGTAGCCAAAATGTTGTCTGTTAAATTGTCAAAATTTAACTACCAGTAAGTCTATCAAGTAGAAGAAGAGGAGGCCGCACGCACCTTCGTTATCTCACCTCTCCTCCTCTCTCTCTCTGCTCTGTAACTTTGCTCGCCGCTGAGACACCGACTCTAACCGCAGCATTTCGGCCATTTTGAGCTCGTTGTGTAGAGCATGTTTATGTGTGTGTGTGTGTATATGTGTACTCGTGCACGTTGTGTCTGTGTGTGAAAGTGTGCTGGTGCAGAGAGAATGGACCCTTATCCAATTTGTACTGGTCAGTACTGTGAAATGGCGGTAGGTCAGTCAGCCAGGCAGGGTGTGTGTGTGTTTGTGGTGTGTGTTTGTGTGTGTGTGTGTGCGTTTGTGAAGGAGAGAGTGGTCTTAGTTACACATAACACTATGGTGGTCCAGCATGCCAGCGTGCTTTCATCTACAGTGAATAACGACCAGTGCACGCACACACACTCACACACACGCAGGATAAAGGACATAATTATAGTACAAATAATGGAGACGCGTAGTGTAAGGCATAATATTGTAGTCAAAAGTGTGATGGCACCATGCTGGCATCCCTTTTGTGTGTTCCCGTCTAAATGCATGTACGCACACACACACACGTTCCACCCACGAAAAGATATACTTTTCCATTAAATTGGTCGTTATTGTATAGTCGACCCCCTATGGATCTGATCCATACAACACACACACACACACACTTACACACATCTATTCTCCCTATGGTTGTTACATTTATCTCTGCTCAGGAGGCCTGTAATTGTATGTGTGTGCGTGCATGTGTGTGTGTGTGTGTGTGTTTGTACGTGGCTTTAGTTATGTTAAGCTCACTGATGTGATTATTTCAGTGTTTGTTTTTTTTTTCTTTTTTGAGATGTTCCAACAATCATAAAGCAGCTTTAAAGAATGTCGCACTGCTTCCGTCAGGCTATTTAAAATGACTTCCTTTTTTTATGAGAAATGTCCGCGATTGTGATGAAAAGAATGAAACAACCTTGATGTATCTCGAGCTTTTACCTTTTTCGTCGTTGTTGTTGTTGTTCTTTCCAAGGAATTCACCAACGCTCAAGTCAAATCTAAAATCGCCTCACACATAAATTTCGAACAACATTTCACGGAAACATTTCTAAACCAGGCTAATGCTGAGGAAAAAGCACTCCTGATCAAACCTCTGGTCAAACAGCAGGGCAGCAGGTGATTTGCAGTGTCTGTAAAAGGTTACACAGTGCACAAACACGTACAACCCACGTAAAAAATACATTCACACTCAATGACTCATAGTGGCTTTGCAGCACCGTGGTCGTTGTCTACTTCTGTAATTGTGTATTTTTCTGCGTGCATGTGTGTGCGTGTCCATGTGTCATTTGGTGAGTGAACATAAGTGGGTCTGGGGCGGTCTGTTGATGGAAAGAGTGTAAAAATAGAGAGATAACAGCCACTCTGGAGCGAAAGAGTTGAAGGAGGAGGGGGGTCAGAACAGGGTGGCCTTGAGCGCCCATTCTTCCCTCCAGCCGTCGATTTGTCCATCTCTGTCTCTCTGTCTCTTTCTCTCTCTCTCTGTTTTTCTTCTCCATGTCTCTCTCTCTCTCTTCCACCATGGCTGGCTCGCCAATTCGTTCAGCCCACCTCAACAAAATGGAGTTTGTTAAGTGGAAGGCAGTGACGACGGCCAGGAGGTTACAGATTCACACAAGTGACCGGACAGTTGGAGGGTTTGCATCCCGGATCGTCTGTGTGAAGGAAAATGTTTGTTTCTTTTTTTTGTTTGTTTTTTTGTTCTTATCTATGTTGTCGGTACTATTTTAAAGCAGTCACGTAAATCAAAAATGTCTTGGATCATTATCAACCATTTACTGCTGTTAAGTGTCGTAGCTGAGCTGACTGATGATAATTTACCTCATATTCCTCATATTCTCTCCCCTCTTTCTCTGTCCTTTTCTTTCTCATTTTTAACATGAAGATTTTTTCACAATATATGGGAAAAAAAATTGATGTAGGTATCTCTACTGTTCTAGATGGTGCAGGTGCACTCCTCTTAACTTAATATCCGGTTGCTTCAGTAGCAAAAAGTGGTTGCAGAACAAAGGAGACTGATCAGTCTCCCTGTCTCTCCCAGCCCTCTGCCCCTAGGAATGCTGGGAAGTTGGGTGCACAGTGAGAGGGCACAAGGGGGCGAATCCTACCACTTACCCCCATACACACACACCCACACACACACACATGCACCCATCCACACCCTCCTTTTTCACCTCTCATCCCTGGCTCCATCCCATCCCTCCGTCCCTTGGGGTGATTTCAGAACCTGCATCCCCATCCCATCTTATCCTTAAATTCAGAATCTGCCCGGAGCATCCTGATCCCTGCCTGCTGGAACTGAGGACCGTCACGCTTCCAGATTAGGGATTTCTGATGCAACTCTGGTCAGGACAGCAGCTCAGCCCTGCAGCCAGGGATTGTGTTTTGGCAAAGTGTGTGCGTGAGTTTGTGCACTTCTTCATTTGCTGCAACATATGAGCGCATTCATGCGAGTGTTGCTGCTCCTGGCGAACATGTTTCACCTCTGCCTCGGTGTGTTTGGGTGGAAAGTCTGTTGCGAGGGATCGTGTTTTCATTCACTCTCATTTATGCTTCGCTCTCGCTGGTGCGAGGCTGTCTATGTTTGGGTGTGTCGATGTTGCACACAGGTAAATAAAACCTGCTGCACTTCGTCTCTCGACCTCTAAAGACAAAAAAAGGAGGACACCGCATTAAAAGTGAGAGAAAAAGAAGGAGAGGCAGGATGGAGGAAGAGGGAAGGGTGTGATTGGCTGGGTTGAGGCAGGGGCTGTAGGCAGTAGTCGGCGGCCTCTGCAAAAGGGCCTCCGGTGCGCGCGGGTCTGGCTACCCCCTCTGCGGGGCCCCGATCGATACAAACTCAGAGCAATAAAGCTTTCCCCCTGTCATCTCCGCAGAATACAAAGCAGAGTGGGGAAGGGAAGGGGGGTGTGAGGAGGGAGTGAGGGATGTGGTGGTGGGGAGGGAGGGGAGCTGTTCCGCTAGCCACACCAATTTCCTAACCCCCCCCCCCCCCCTCCACCCTTTCCACCTCCCTCTTCTTCTTCTTTTTCTGTCCCCCATTTTCAACCCTAACCACACACCACCTCACCCTCCACCTTTCCTTTACCTCCCAAAACCACCTCTTCTTCTTCTGCTTCTTCTTCTTCCTCCCCGTCCTGTTAGACGGCCTCAGCGAAAGGGAATAGACTGACAAGCTGCCTGTATTTTATAATTAATGCTGTTTGAATAAATACACTTAATAATTCATTGTGTTATTTAAGGAGAAATTGATGGATTGACTGGGAGAAAGTGTAAGAGAGAAACAGAGCAAAGATCAGAACTGGGGAAGGGTGAGAAATGGACGCCGAGCGGAAACAGATTCAGCGCTGCACTGTGATAGAAAGAGGGGTTTAAATAGAGGGGGTAGGTGCTGGTAACAGAGAACGGGGATAGGGTGACGACCGTAGATGAAGGGGGGAAGGGAGTAGAGGTATTACACTGAGCGAGAGATGGATGTGTCGATGGAGAGGAGCTCGGTGCGAGGGAGGTTGGGGGGAATAAGGAGTTGGGGGTTGGGGGGGTGTTTAACAGGACAGGAAAGGAGAGGACAGGAAGGGGTAAAGAGGTCAAATAAGCGCTCTGTTTAATTGGGAGCCAATTTAAGTCGGGTCCAATCGATAAACCTGTAAACCTAACCATCTAACGGCTCGCAGCACGCACCCCACATCCATAGATCACCGGGTATCTGTGGCTGGAGGAGAGGACAACCGGCTGGTTTCAACACTCCTCATTCACTCATAATTTGTTCATTCATTTATTTATCTGCACTTGTGGAGTTACATTTCAAAGATTAAGAATCAGATACTGATTCTTAACTGATACTGAGTCAAAACAACAGAGAAAAGGCTTGATCTTAGATGAGGGGTGTTTTAGACAAAGTGCTGGATTTTTCCCCCCAAAATCCACATCGGCTGCACACAAATATCCCTGCAGTCACATGACAACCTCATAACTCCAAATTGAAGGATAATATGATCTTCTATTGGCAGAGAAGATTCTGCTTTCCTTCGACTTATGAGCTCCTTTCAGCCCCCATGAAATAAATATGGTGGTCAAGCTGAAAAGGAGGCTGCAGGATTAATACTGAATGATCAGAACTCCAAATAAAAAGGAAAAACAGTTTTAATATTTGTCTCTCGATTGTTTTTTATTTTAATCTCTATTTTTTTTATATTTATATTTGTTTTCTAGCACATTTTAAAACACAAAGAGTGACAGATTTTGAACATTTCATAAGCTTTAAAGCTTTCATGTAAGATCATTTATTTAGCTGTAGTCTTTTTCAGGACAGAAAAATAAATTTCTTGCATTCTGTAAGTTTAATTTAATAGAAATAATTTTAATTATCACTGTGGTTTCATCAATGAGCCTTTTTTTCTCTTCAGCGGTAACAGCGATGATACATCCAGGTTAGTTTGGACCTGAAACTGGGATTTCACAAAGCACTTTCTATGTCTCCAAGGCTCTTATCTGACCCTTATTTCTTTTCTTTTTTTTTTTGGACCCCCCTCCTCCTTCTCATTTTTTTGGTCAT
>JAPZDY010000008.1:2581426-2594112 GCA_029783645.1 Ctenochaetus hawaiiensis | reverse complement strand
ATGGCCAGAGGGGTTAGGGGCAGTTGAGGTTTTATGGGGGGGGGTGGGGGGGGTGAAGGAGTAGGAGTGAGATGATAAAATGATTTTATGGTGTCCTTCCTTTCATATGGTGAGAGGATGAAAGAGCATGAGACAATAAATGTGTGTGTGTGATTGAGGAAGGGTGAATTTTATTAAACTCCGTCTTTAAATGAAGTGGGTCCAACATTTTAGTAAATTGTGTTTTTAAACAGTGAGTTTCTGAAGGGATTCACTTGTATCGGTGATTGTAGTGACTAACAAACGAAGTAGTCACATCAGCATTAATTTAACAATTACTGCAGTTCCTATTATTTTGATGCTGAAAGAACCAACATCAGTGAATGTGGCTCAAGTTGTAATATTTTTACAGCTGAATGTTGCAACAGACAATAACTTTAAGGTTAGTAAAACTTAACAGAAGGTCTCATTCACAACATTGAGGTGCATGTGTAATATAACCAAGCATGAAAGGAAGCTATGAAGAGAAAACTGTATAGCTTTTAAAACCTCTGCACAAATTTTTATGTCAGCGAGTTAAGAGCTAATAAAGAAGACGATCTGTAACTGAAGGTCACAGAAGTAAATGGTGTTTGTAACTAAGGAGAATCTGATTAAATATAATAACTTTAAAAAATGTATGTCCAAGATGTTACTAGGAACATCTTTACATTTGAGAAATTTGTAAGTAGAAGATCTAATTCCAGTTTTTATTTTAAGGTTTTCTTGCAGGCTCTTTATTTATTTCCAAACCTCTTGCTGTTGATTTTTATTACTTTTCATGAATACAAAAGATAATTCTCACACTGAGAGGACACAGATGACTTATTACTGTGCACAGCGCTCAGTGCAGCACACACACTTACGAAGGCACACAGTTAAGGCTTAGAATTTCCAGGAGAGTGCTGCCACCATCTGGTTGTCTTTTGTAACTGCAACCCTCCATGATCCGAGGGCCCATCTAAAGGGAGTAAGACAGGTGGATTTTGATTCATTACAGATTAAAAAAAAAAAACATTGAGATTTAAAAAATGTATACACATGATGCGTTTGTTGGGTGAAAAAGCTTTTGACATTTAAAGAAGAACAAATGAGTGAATGAAAATATCACAAGATGCCACAGAATATAAAATGACCAAACACTTTTACCGCCTCTTTTTAAAAACCTTTTTTTGTCGGTAATTTACCATGTCGACTGAGGTTGACATTAATGTGCTTTATCTGCTCAAAAACAACTTTATCTTATCCGATCTTCCCTCTTTTGCCCCGGGTCATAAATTCTCTCAATACAGCCTCACATCTCTCCATCTTTTTCCTTTTTCTTTGCCTCTCTTTCTCCTACTACTTTATTCCCCCTCTATCTTTCCTTTTCACCTCCTCTCATCACACCTTGAACTTGTCTGTGACCCTGATGATAAGATTACACACACACACACACACACACACTCTCACACAGGGTTTGTATATAATTTCCACTAAGCCCTTTATTCCTTTGTTTTCAATTTTTTATTCTTACCTTGTCCTATATGATCATACACAAAATATGGGCTTTCCGAGTGTGTGTGTGTCAACGTGTATGTGTGACTGTGTTTGTGTGTGTGTGTGTGTGTGTGTGTGTGTGCTCCATAGGGTGTAAAGGAGGCAGTGAAGCAGCAGGACAGAGGCTGCAGTCATAATTATAGCCAGGAAGAGAGGAAAGGCATGCTAGAGGATGCTAGCTGTGGTTCTGTCATCTGTGTTTTGAATCAGATTTATGAACCTCAAGCAGAAAAGAAACGCTAAAATCACTCAGAGCTCATTTTTTAATCCTCTTCTTACCACATTTTTACTGACCTCACTCTTCTTGTCGATCTGGTGTTTTCGATGAGTCGTTTCTTGCAAAAGTCCAAAGATGAGGAGTGAAAAAGAGTTATAAAAGCACAAGGCAGACATAGTTTAAGAGCGTAGTGCAGGGGGTGAAGGAGTGTTTTTTTCCAAGATGGCGGCGGCGGTGGTGGTGCTGAGTAATGTCTGGTGCTCAGGTAAGCACCTCTGGCGTCGTCGTTCCTGGACCAATTACTTCTGTAGTCCCAGAAGTCACCACAAACAGAGGAGGGTAGTCAGGATATTTGCTATGAAAAGCTGATTCTTAATCCCAGTTCCACCACTTGAGTCAATAAAGTTTTTATTCAAAGAGCTTAATTAGAGCACAGCATCATCAGTTTTCTTGGTTAAGTAGGTTTTTTCTCTTGGTAGTTTGCAGGTCGCATTTATTAAACGCAGGACGACGTTATCAGCAGGAGTCGTTTTCATGGTCCCACATCAGAGGAAAAACACAAACTTCCAAACTGAACTTTTTAGGTATTAAAAAAAACGTCTCTGGATTTTTTTCCTGAGAGTGATGCATTTCTGATTTTATCCAGAAAAGCTTTCAAAGAGGTTCATCATGAATGCTGCAGTAACGGGGTTATCACAGGACAAAAACAATCAATTTCCACTATTTGTTGTCATGAACGCTGCAGCACAACTCTACAAACGGTTATTCCTTTCAGTGATCTGTTACAGCGGGGCCGAATGTGGCTCTCTGTTCCTTTGAATTAACGTGTTTCCTGACAGCATTGATCTTTGTTGAACTTTGACCTTCAGAAGGTCAAGTTCAAGTACTGAGGGACTGACCTTTACTCCAGACAGCGGTGGCTGTTTGTACACTTGTTTGTATGGATGAATAGTAAAAGAGAACGAACAGCAGAGCAGGAGGGCCGATGATGAGTGAAAGGACACAAACACAAACAAATAGTTGAATTTGTTAAAATAAATAAATAAATAAACAAACAAAAAAATGTTACAGCAAAACTAAGTTGACCACCAATTAATTTTAGTATGAATATGCAAGTTACGATTATAAAATGAAAAAATAATTATCAGATTTATTCAGGATTTGAAAATGAAGTAATCAGCTAACTACAAAGGAGGTATAATTTCTTTATTTCATTTTATTTAAATTTCATTCATTTAAATTAGCATTTTTGTCGCATCGTGTTCACAGTCTTGTCTTTTTGAAACACACAAGTGTAATTAAATGTTTTGCTCAGAGTGTGTTTTACCAATCCGCCATGTTTTTCCAAACCAACAACCCCCTGATTTTTCCAGCCATGTAACATAATCTAATGTACCTCTGAGTTTTCTCTGGGCATCTTTTTTAATGTTTTTATGTGTTTTTTTGTGTGTCTCTTGCAGATATCAGGATGTCTAAAGCAGAGGAGGAGAAGCCTGGGGCTGATTATCCAGGGGACAGTTCAGGTACACACACACGCACACACACACACACACACACACAAACACACACACTGACGACATGCAGTGTTTCATGACGTGAACTTGTTGTTTACTTTGTCCAATATGTCTGACAGTTTCCACCTCGAACAACCGTCAGACGAAACCATCAGATATAAATTCTCTTCAGTGCATTTTGTCTTTTTTATTTTGACTCAGTAAAGTAAAAGTGGCACCAGAACATCTTTAATCATGCTCATCCTTCCCTTTTCTCTTTTTTCATTCATATTGTAACTTTTGTGCTTCATGTGTTCACCTTTTATCTGTGTGTTTTTATCATGGGTGTTAAACCCTGTGTCACTTTTTATCGCTACTTTGGCAGAATAAGCTGTTTTTCAAAGACAAATAAAGTCCTAAACTTAAATAAATAAAAAAAATTACATGTTATTCACATATATATTCCATCCTCACAGTTTATTTGTATGAGACTTTTCAGAATAGAAAACAAAACCTAATCTGTGTCTAAGAGCAGTTTTTTCACACATTTCTGAGTAAATGTTACATCCTGTTGGCCGGACGGATATGTGCATTTTTCACACACACACACTCGCACACACTCTGTTTGATAATTGGTCCCTGTGTGTTTCAGACTCTGACAGAAACAGCCCTGATGACCAGGTTGGTTTTTCCCTTTCATTCTTCACACCGAGTGTTTTACATAAACTCTTCAGCAGTTGTCATGGAAAATGTCATTTTAATACAAATGTGTTTCGTAGTGAATTTTATGAACTTTGCTGTTTGACTGGACTGTTTATTTTATTCACCAGTAAATTATTATATGCAGCAAACATATGGGTAAATATTTTAATAACAACAACAACATTTTTATTTGATCATCACGATGATGTGAAATGTTGCTTATCTCATTAGTGTGGGATGATATTGAGTGGATGATGAGCATTTCAAGTCATTTTAAAATGAACTCAGAATCTTTGGAAAGTCCATCCATACGTCTCCACAGATATTTTGTTGTCTTAATGTTATTTTCTATCTGTAATTAATGTTTGAATGATCCCAGTATCAAGTCCTTTACACCCCACCCTCCCTACAGTCTGCTGTAGGCTGAGAGTTACTGTAAGTGTAGTTCACCGGGAGCGTGTTGACACAGATTTCAGGGCGGTGTTTCATCTGAATCTTTCATCACAGGATGTTGATGCTGTGTGTGATTTTATTTTCATACACTTTGTTTTTGCTGCAGGTCCAGCCAATGAAAACCAGCCCCTTCAGCCTCTCTCCCACACCGGCTGGCACCAAGGTGAGCCAGTTCAGACATGCATATTCTGTGTGTGTGTTTGTATGTGTGTGTGTGTGTGAGAGAGAGGGTGTTGTTTTTGTCGATTCCAGCTCAAAACCCCCAAAACTTGTATCATGAAGAGCTGAATAACTTCTTTTATATCTATTCACCATTTTTGAAAAACAACCTTCCTGTACTGATGTGATTACATGCTTGTATGTGAACAGTGTTTAAGAGTGTGTGTGGGTGTGAACGTACCTGTGTTGTGGTTTTGAGTTTTGGCTCTTGCAGGCAGAACTGAATATGTGAATCACATGACTTCGTCCACGCCCACCTTACCGAAAAAGCAAAGAGCCTCTCAAGAGAAAAGGCAGGAAGGGAAAAGGATGTGAATGAACTGACAGTGAGTGATAGATGTAAAGATGCAGCACAGTGCAGCGGTGATGGATGGGTAATGACAGAGCTGTGAGCAGGTAATGACAGCTAGAGGTCAAAGGTCACCAGCTTTCGAATGTTCCTGACACCATGAGAACGGAGAGGATTGACTTGTCTTTGTGGACAGATGAGCGGTGCACATTTCAAACTGTAGGCAAGTTAAAGTGAATGCACACATTTTGTTTGCTTTTTCTTTTTAATTTTCCCTGCTCAGTCTGGAATGTTCGGTACATTCTTAGAGACAAACGGCTCAGCGAGCGGTTAGTCAGAGTGGGTCGTAAAGTGGTCTGTCGAGCTATTGAAAGCGGCGCTGAAGTATTGAAATATTTATTAAATCAACATCAAACTCTCCCTGCATTGTAGGACCTGAATGTGAGAAAACAAAGTGAAGGCAGAAATATCCAAGTAGTTAAGTATAAAGTTGAATGTTTGCAGGTACAAAATGGCTTAAAAATTGATGTTTTACGCTGGCTTTGATCACTTAAGTGTGTGCACAACTTGATTGGAATTTCCACAGCTACAAAAATGCAATCATTTACATTCACTTGCTCTCGCTACAACAACTAAACTCAGTTTTTGTGTATTTTCCGAGCGTCATTTGGACCTTCTGCCACAGTCTGCCTCCTCCTGACATTTATAAGATGAATTGTTGGATTTTTAAGAGGATTTGTTCACCTGTACGTCTGCGCAGACAGAAGCTAAAATCAAAGTAGCATATTTCATGGTTAACCTCAGGATTTTCTGACTCAAGCTGGCGGTTTCTTGCAGCATTGCATCACACAGCAGTTTGATTTGGTTCATGTTAAATCTCATATGTTTTCACCCAGAGTTAGAGATTTAAAAAAAAAAAAAAAACTCTGGCTGCGAGGAGCACCAGCGAAAAGACTGTCAGTAATAAATGACAATGGCTGAACTTATCAGCTTTGAGATCTGATCAATGTGTGTGTGTGTGTGTGTGTGTGTTAGTGCAAGAAGGCTTCTGCTTTATGTAATTTATCATTTTTAATATAGTTTATGGAAGTGTGTGTGTGTGTTGGTGTATGATTGTGATGCTGAATGCTTCTTTAAAAAAAAGACTTTGCTGGATAAACGCAGTATAAAGCTTCTTGCTGACAGGAAATGTGCCTTTGTGATGTGCGACAGGGAAAGAGTGAGGAGGCCTCTGAGATGGCCCACAGCACCGTCGCTCCTCCTGCTCCTCCTGCACCTCCCTCCCAACAACAGCAGCAGACCCAGCACCACCACACACAGCTGATGCTGGCTGGCAGTCAGCTGGCAGGGGTGAGACAACACACACACACACACTCACTCACACACATTCAGTATATTAAATTGAATTGAGAAATGATGACAAATGTTTACAGCCGCATGTCAAGATTTTGCCGTGTTCTTTGGCAACAGACATCCAAAGTCTAATGGATTTTTTGGAAAAACTATTTAGAAATGAACAACATCTAAGTACTAAGAGCAGCATTTACAGAACTACAAGATATTTAAGTTTACAAACCAAGAGAGAGAACACTACAGACCTGGTTTGACCTTTTTAAAAGTTGAGTGTCATCATGAGAACATTATTTCTTTCATCTGATTTGAAGTGAAAATGATAAACTGTCCACTTCTGAATCTAAAATCTTGCATCTGTGATCACTTGAGTTTGTATCCGTGATTTATTATCGCTGTCAACTTGTAAAAGAATCCAGACTTCTGAGTAAAATCATGCTTTCATGTGAAATGTTGATTGAAGTTCAGGGTGATGTAAAGACGACTGTTATTCACAAGCACTCAGGAAAGTATTGAGTGTAAGAACATAAGTTCCCTGAAGGACAGAAAACACTTGCACAACATGTAGTAAAGTCTTCAGTGTACAATATTTGCGAGTGAAATACCTCAGTTGAATTTTCTGTACGTTAAGTGGACGACTTTTCTTGCTTGTCTTGCTCTGGCATGCTTTTACTGTTCGCTAACAGATTTACCCACGACTCCGTTCCTGAGATGCTTCACTGACACTGCTCTTTGTTCTCTCTCCTGGCTTGTTTCCACTTTTGCCTTCATTTATTTCTTCTTTCATGCATCCTTTTGTTCCATCATACTTCTACTTGACCTTCAACTCTCCTTCATCCTGTCCTGCATGTTAACATCCTCATTTCTGTCTCTCCTCATCGCCATCGCCCCACTCCTCCTCTTCCTGCTGTCCCCCAGCTTGCCGCTCTCCTCCCGGCTCAGCAGCAGCTGCTCCTCCAACAGGCTCAGGCTCAGCTCCTGGCGGCCGCCGTTCAGCAGTCGAACGCCGCTCACGCCGCACACGCTGCCCACGCCGCCGCGCAGCAACAAGCCAACCAGCAACAACAACAGCAGCAGCAGAACCAATCACAATCCCAGCAGCAGCAACAGCAGCAGCAACAGCCAACCAAACAGGAGCAAACCGTCCAAGCCCCGCCTCCTCCGCCACCACAGATGGCCCTGTCTCAGCCAATCCAGCTCACAGCCCAGGTATGAACAACCAATGAGCAATGAGCAAAAACTTCCTTCTGAGTGTTCACATTAGCTGACCATTGATTCAGAAACTGGTGTTTAATCAAATAAAACATCATTTCTGAGTCGCACTTTTCACACGTTTTAAATGTTTGTTTTTCACTTTATCATCTGATTAATTGATTATTGGTAATTTTTGAGATTCCCGTAAAAGCCCTGTTTGTTTGTTTGTTGGTGTTTTTGTTGCAGGACATCCAGCAGCTGTTGCAGCTCCAGCAGCTGGTTTTGATGCCCGGTCATCCTCTCCAGTCTCCGGCCCAGTTCCTCCTGTCTCAGCCAGCACAGGCGCAGCAGCAGCAGCAGGGTGAGGGCGACACGGGAACCTCTGGACTTCAGCTATGATGATTCAATGAACACACACTTCAAAAATACACCACAACATTTGAGCGTATAATCATTTGTTCTTCATCAAAAGCAAAGCACACATTATTCAGGAGCCAATAATCAAAATGTTAAATTTTCATTCTTTGATTGATCTATAGATGTTAATTCAGTTTGGTTTACATATAGATTGATTTTTGATTTAAAGTGGTTTCTCTTCCTTTCACAGGTTTGCTCTCAACACCAAATCTGATCCAGCTACCTCAGCAAAGCCCAGGGGGACTACTGACAACCCCACCTCGCCTGGGACTCCAAGCACAGGTAGAAATTCGATTAGTGAGTGTGTGTGTGTGTGTGTGTGTGTGTGTGTGTATGCAGGAGACAAAGAAAAAAGAGAGAGATGAGAGATGAGCCTCAAAAACTGTGGACCTTAACTACATGACAAGCAGGACTTCCATGTTTTTTTCATGCAAATCCAACAGATGTTGAATCTCTGCACCACAGTGTCAGTGTGACATTCACCACTATCAGCCATCATCTGCTGAGAGCCGCCTTCAGAGTGAAAAACGCACTTGATTGTCCTTCAAGGTGTGCTCTGCTTTAGCAAAGAAAAGTCTCTTTATATTTTAAAGAAATACCTGATCTCTGCTGCAACAATCTGTTTTTCTATTTGCCTAAAGAAAAGGTCAAGGTAGCTGCTTAATACAAAATCTGTTCCCCGGCAGCTTCTTTTCATAATAGACACGGTTTCTGAGTCCAGTGAAGATCTTGAATTTGGAGGACATATTCACACTCAAGTCAACAGCTCACCTTGTTTCCTTAACCTATTTCTCCTATAACATACTGCATGAATGCATCCTCACACCCCCGAAGGCCGTTATAGATTTTTCATGAAGCTGTGATGAAGTCATGTCAAACACAACGGCGGCTGTTCCCTGCTTGTTCATGTATGTTATGCACAGAGGGGATGGATGTAAATGAGGCGTGTAGCAGCAGATATCACGCATCATGTCTGCTCAATTAGTTGATACTCCCAGAGCTCACCGGGTCAAATTCCTGCTTTGATGAACTCTGTGCATCTGCTTGTTGTCAGCTGACCTGCTGGCAGGCCAGGGTTAAACTCCATTTCCAAATATTAGAATCAACATATTTTTTCTTCTGTTTAGAATATGAGATGGACATGTTGCATGATGCCTGTCAAATCTGTGTAATTTCTAAAAGCAGCCAGGGTCGAATTATTACTTTCATGCATGTTTCCCAGCTGATTACCACATATGTATTCACTAACCAGTTTCTTTCTATTCCTGGAAATTGAAATGAATAATTTGCGGAGAATGTTTTGCAAAACATTGACAGCTCTGTATAATTTAGCCGCAGACCAGAGCGCTAACACATGCAGGGTTTGGGATTCATTTAATTTCTAACCCTTTCATGTTTTTTTTTATTTGATTCTCTGTCTGAAACCACAGAGGGATAAGAGCAGTGATGTTGTGGTCGGTGGGAGCAGCAGTGGAGGAGGCGGCGGCGGCGGCTCTGCGGTCGCCACAGGCAGCAGCGGTGTCGGTGTTGTGACATCTGTGGGAGCTACCTCAGCGTCCAGCAGTGCCATAGCTTCCTCACTGACATCTGGCTTGACTCCTGGAGGTCACAGTGCTCACATGGGAGAAGAGCCCAGTGACCTGGAGGAGCTGGAGCAGTTTGCCCGCACCTTTAAACAACGACGCATCAAGCTGGGATTCACCCAGGTAAGGACAGAGTGTGTGTGTGTATGTTTGTGTTTGTGTGTGTGTTTCCATATCTGACTCTGTTGTTCTGTCTGTCAGGGAGACGTTGGTGTGGCTATGGGCAAACTGTACGGCAACGACTTCAGCCAGACCACCATCTCCCGATTTGAAGCTCTCAACCTGAGCTTCAAGAACATGTGCAAGCTGAAGCCTCTGCTGGAGAAGTGGCTGAGCGATGCAGGTAAACGTCTGAAACTTACCACGACAGGTGTGCTAAACCTGGTAAACAGGATAATCCATCTGTTATCAATGTGTCTGACATTTTTCCCCCCCAAAAAAGAAAAAAAGACATCTAGAAAGCAGTTTGTTCTCTGTAGTCGTTTATTCTGTGTGACTTAAAACTTTTTAATCAAACCTTAAAAAAACTGAATGTTTACAAGACATGTGTGATGGAAGTATTGTGTAATAAAGACATTCAGTGTCTTTTTCTCATTGTAGATTTGTGATATTATTACATTTAAGCAGCATTTTATCTATTCAGATGACACGTGTCTGTAGCACTTCTTCAAGTTTAAAGTTATTCATGTGTTTTTTTATTAATTTTGACTTTATCATAGGAGTGAAGTTAAAAATACTGTGAAAGCACTTTTACTTAAACCGTTCTCCTCTTCATTTCTTTCTATGTGTTGGCCTGCTCGTCCTCTCGTCTCTGTCGTCTTTTTAAGTTCTGCCTCTCCACCTCTCTCTGACAGAAACCATGGCAGTGGACAGCATGCTGCCCAGCCCATCTTCCATCTCCTCCCCCCTGTTGAGCCTCGAGGGTCTACCTGGCCGACGCAGGAAGAAGCGCACCAGCATCGAGACCAACGTGCGAGTAGTTTTAGAGCGCAACTTCAACACGGTAAGAGACGGACATATTAAGGATATATAAAAAAATATATATATAAAATCACCAAAATTAAATCACTGCATTCAGAACTCCATCCGTTTACTCACCAGCCTGATTATTTTCCCCCTCAGAACCAGAAGCCTACCTCGGAGGAGATCCTGCTCATGGCGGAGCAGCTCAACATGGAGAAGGAGGTGATTCGTGTTTGGTTCTGCAACCGCAGGCAGAAAGAGAAACGCATCAACCCCTCCAGCAGCACCACGCCTCCCCTGCCCAGCCAGACGTCGCCTGTTGTGACGCACAAAGCCTCCTGCTACAGCCCGCACATGGTACAGCGCCCCCCCATGTGTGATGTTAGGAGTTGGCCTGATATTTGTCTCTCAGATGGATGGAAGTATTTCCTGATTTCTCTTTCTCTCTCTTTCCTGCTCCAGATATCCAGTCATGGTCTGTCCCAGGTCACCACCAGCCTCAGCACAACAGGTGAGCTGTAATTACTGTTTGTGCCTGTGTAGAGTCTCGTCAATATATAATTAAAGGTTAGCGCAGCGCTTCTACAATTGTGTTTTTGGAACCCTGAGGTCGGTCACAGCGAGATTAAACTGGTCCTGACATTATTTGGAGGGCGTTGATATTTCTGTATTGTCGGAGCCTGTCGCTGTTTTGATGAAACACTGAAGTATCATCGCTTTTAAAAAAAAGGATTTCTGTGAGAGAGAGATTGAAATAGAAAACAATGATGTTTTGTTGACAACACCATGGAAGCGCTGGTCCCATCTTGAGTTGTTTACCTCCATGAGTCATGGCTCGTCCTTATGATTTATAGACCTTGGCTACAGTGTGAGTTATCCCGGGCTTCACAGATATGACAGATGGCCTGACAGGTAACAAACACAGCTGGAAATTTATTGGCCTGGTGAGCAGAGGCTAATACTTCCCGGTCGCAAACTTCCCTCTGCAGTCTGCAGTTCAGTAGGGTTAAAAAAGACGCTCAAAAAAAAAACTCATGATCCCGACTGAAGAACTGTGTCAGCGAAGTGTTTTTAAAAAAGTGAAGCTGTAACTCATCCGTTCAGTGACGACCTGCTACACGGCCTCAACACCACTCCTCTCCTTTTCCCCCAGCAGCTGCCAGCTCGTCACCTTCAGCGTCCTGCCCCATGACTCCCGTCAGCTCGGCTGCAATAGGCTCCACCTCCTCTGCTGTGACCCCGCCCCCTCACAGCACAGCCAGCCCCGCCCCATCCAGCCTCGCTGCCCACGGACTCAGCACTGGGTGAGTGTTGATTTAGGCATGAATTAAAAAACACGGCAGTCACGTTAACTTCAGTCAGTAGAGTTTTCATCCAAGATGGTTAGAATATATTTGTTTTTTTTCATTTTAAAGTGACACAATGAGAGACGAAGAATTTGAACCTACAGTCACTTAAAATACACTTGTTCTTTAGATAATTTACCTCTGCTCATTTGTTTTTTGACACTGCCAGTGAAAATACAGTAAAATGTGTCTGCTATGCCATAAATGATCAGTTAATCTTTAGATTCATTTAAGCAAAACAAAACAACCAAACTCATCAGGTTCTCTCAGGCATCTCAAATGTGAGAATTTTCTGCTTTCATTTTATTTTTACGGTGTCACAGTAATATATCTATGTTTGTAGTCTCTAGTCTTTAGTTGGATGAAGCCAGAATATTAAATACTGAGCTGCATGTTGCACAGACATCTGCAGTATTCAGCTGTTCAAGGTACATATGTCAGACAACAGTCAGACCAGTTTGACTGCAACAGCCTGTGTGTTCACACAAATCAAGACATGTTAACACGTTGAGGTATGCAGACCCGGACAGAAAATGTCAGTGATGAGAAGCTGCTGGTGCTTCAGTTAAACCAGGAAACACAAGAAGAAAAACAGAAGCCTCATCAATGAGTTTGATGGGTTAATATCACCTAACCTGCTAACTGTTTCTCTACCTGTGTGTATATGTGTGTGTCTGTGTGTGTGTGTGTGTGTGTATTTGCGCTCTATCCGTTTCAGGAACACAATGATGGGAGTAAGCACAGGGATAAACCAGGCTCTCATTGGCAGCAATCCTCTGGCTACCATGCAAGGTGTGTGTGTGTGCGTGAGTTGCATGTGTGTGTGTGTGTGTGTGTGTGTGTGTGTGTCGGTGCCCCCTCCAGCCCTGCAAGTCCTCATGAGTGTCCATTTCTAAAGACCAC
>JAPZDY010000008.1:2557986-2571452 GCA_029783645.1 Ctenochaetus hawaiiensis | reverse complement strand
ACGAGTGGAAAATGCAACTTTTTAGCAATTTTCGCTGTTTCCCGCAATTTTATCGCAACAAATACGCTTAAAACATCGCAACTTACAGCACAATTTTTTAGTAAAGCTGCCGCGAATTCAGGCATTTTAGGCCGCAACAATCTTGAAAAACGCCCGCGAAATCCTGGAGGGACTGAAATATGACATACACGTTTGTTTTTTTACGCCTCCTGAAACGACTAATGCTGTTGAGCATCACGGTGTTGAAATCTCAGTCCTACAACTCTGATGCATGTTAACAAAGGATGTAAAAACACGCACATGTTTGCAATCTCGACTTTATTGGGTGATAATATGTCAATTTTGTGTTTCTGCTGCTTCGAAGTAGCCAAAAAAAAATTTAACAACACCTTTAAACTTCTAAAAAACTGCATTCTCAGAAACAAAAAAGGTAAAACTTGAAGGATTTGGACATTAAAATAGTCAAACTAGGACACATTTTGTGTGCAGGGAGTATTCGTCCTCCAAACACGCCAAGAATTCAGAGGCCAAGTACTCAGTTTCACCTGCAGTTACCTCGAGGAACATCAAGGTGCTGTTGAACACAAAAGAACCAGTCACAAAGAGGAAACACTCTCCAGACACTCGCATACCGAGCAAGGGCATAAAAAACATCTGCTGTTTTAATTGTTTAAAGCACTGAGTCTCACGCAGACGCTGTGAGGTGGGAAAAGGTCTTAAACTTTTCATATTTACTCCTTAAATAGAAACTTCAGTATATTATTTCTCCTCGAGTGCACGAATCCTGTTTCTTTTCAGTGTCCAGTCCCTGTTATCTGTCGGGAACGTAAACTAAAAACACAGCTCTGTTTTTCATTGTGTTCGGTTCCTGACCAAACTGTGTTTTTGTGCTTTTCTGTGTCTCTTCCACTAATATTTCATTGTGATGGCAAAGTCGATATTTTCAGATGATGTGTGTCCAGTGGAAACAGTGGAGCTGAAACGTGTCAGTGTCGGTGTTAATAATAGACGTACAGTATATATTATTACAACACGGTGGCGTGTGGGAGTTACAGGGTTTCAGAACAAGAAATCTTTTCTCTGTCTGTTTTCTACTTTAGGATAATCAGACAGCAGCGTTCAGGCGTCGTGTTCAGCAACAGGAAAACACCAAACCATCAGAATAAGATCTTTCTGTGTAAATCTTGTCACGTCTTCCCGTCTTTCACTCTCACATCTTTCCTTCCTCTAAATTCTCTCATGGCTTTGCTGTGTCGAGAGTTGCTGACTTAGCAGGAGGATTTTTTTTTGAGCACACATGCACTTTTTTCTTTGCATTTTCTGCAGTTATACAGGTGGAGGGGTGCCATCTGGGAGGGGAAACCCCTGAATCATTCAGGGGGCCCAGAGCAGGACAGAAACCCTGCAGCCTGCCAGGGATTGTAGATATTTAATGTGTCGGTGCTCCAGCAGCAGCAGTGTTCCTGTTCGTGTCCAGCAGAGCCTCGCTCCCCCACGCTGCAGCAGCTGGAGCTCACTGTGTTTTTGTTTACCGAGAGGAGATCGAACTTGTTTTCTGTCCACAAACTTCATCTTCTCAGCCAGAGTCTACATGCCTCCTCCTCTTTGCTGTTTTTTTTTTTTCTTTCCAAAGTGGTTAGCAGCTTTGTAGCGTCGCAGATCAGCCAAAACCAAAATCCCCGTGGCTCCTGCCATCTACAGTAAATCACACCAGAGCATCCACACACTGATAGCTTCGGGGTAAAAATGAGAACTTGGTTTTTCTCAGTTCCCCGTCCAGCAAATTACTGGGCGCTGGGATATGAAGCTGTTGGTTCGTGCCACAGTCGCTCGTTTGCAGCAGTAACATGGTAACCTGGAAAACACACACTGTTTGCGTTCTGCTCACGAGTCAACACTGTCATTTCGCTCTTTAATGGCTCTGTTTTTTTCAGTCTGCTCCCTTTCCTCGGAGAGCGTGAACCCTCTGATGTTTTTACGCTGTGTTTGGTTTGATGTCGAGTCTCAGTCGTGTATGAAACATGTTCTTCCATCAGCTGCCAGATGTGGCGACATGAAAGGCAGATATGAGGCTTCTGTGTGAACTGATGACGTGTTGCTTTGACGTTCGGCCGCCTCCCTCGTGGACGGACCTCATGAAATAATGATGCTGCTCGCGGTCCTGGGTGGCTCGGAGCTGGGTGGCCTGGTCTGCGCGCGCGCGTGTGTGTGTGTGTGTGTGTGTGTGTTTCCAGTCAGTCTCTCTCTTCTGGGAACCAGCGCGTTGTAACCCACAGCTCCCTGAGGAGCAGCTTCGCCTGCTGCAGGGCACAAACACACACACACACACACACACACACACACACACCGCGTCTGTCTCTGTAACACACTCGGTGGCTCACAGTTTTTTACGCCGTCGACGGACTCTCGTTGCTCCGTAACCGTGAATGAACGTCTGTGTTTGCGCCTTCACACACTCTGCTCTGCCAGATGTGAATGAGGCGAATGTTTGGGAACCAAACTGAAGAAGCAGGTGAGAAGCAGCCGTGAAATCAACAGCTTCAGTCCGAACCAGCACGGAAATTAAAATAATATTTGTTTCCAGATTAAAAAACATTTAAATTGTGCCAGTATTTTTTAATCCTCATCAACAACAGTAAACACAAACTCAAGATAGGAGAAAGTATTTTTTTATTTAAAAAAAGACACCAAGATTGGAGTTTGTTACTGTTTTTTATTCATTTTTTCCATGAAATCTTGCAAATCTGATCAATTTAATTTGGGATTTACATTTTATTCTTAATTTAAGACCACAAACAGAGGAATTTGTATCTTAATATTAAACATTTCAGTTTAATATCAGCCCCTCCCTTTAACGGTTGCACCAGTTATAATTTAATTTGCTACAATTTCCTTATTTGTTCATGTGTTTTGAGATTTTATAACATTTATATTAAACCAGTGGTGATATTTTCTTGTAATTACATATTTTATATTTTATTTTTAAGAAGTATTATGTGAGCAGAGCAAACATTTCCTCAAACATTTGCCTGCATGTTGAGTTGCAGTATCTACCAACCACTAGATGGCGCCAATTCACTATTTTAAAAATTCTGTTGTTTCAAGGCTCAAATGCTTCAAGGTAACATGTTTCTTTTTCTTTTTAACAAACTTGTTTTCCTGTTGGTATTGATGGTAACCAGTAGAATAAATTATAAAATATTAAAAAATGTTTTTTAATTCTGAGGGAAAATTTATAAAGTGGTCTTAATTTACAATAATTTATATAAACTTCTTCTAATCTTTGGTCAGGCAGCATTAAAAGGAGTCATGTCAGTCCACAGTTTCGTCATTATGACCAAAGAAATTGTTCGATACAAAACATAAAAAATAAGAGTAGTATTTCATTTATACGCTGTGACTTCTGGGCTGTTTCTCCTCACTGTTTCATTTAAGACTTGAAGTAAAAAAGAAGATGTAAATTTAATAAAGAAATACATGAAAGAGTGAGTGAGAAGCTCGACTTACCGCGGAGACAGAGGGGGGGTTGTTGTGGCAGGATTTCGTGACGTTGCCAAAGCTCAGACAAACAGGCTATCTGATGTCAGACTCTGACAAGCAGAGACGATCCACCATGTTATCCTGTTACCGTCAGAAAAACAGAATCACCCTCCATCTCCGTCTGAAAGCTGAGAAACAGTAAGAGAAAATACCCAAATTTACCCTGAATCACATTCCTTCTGAAATATTTTCCTTCAGTAGAAAGAAAAACCTGCCCTTTAAAACTTTATCTCAAGCTTTTGACACAAAGGCTCGACTCTCCCTAAAAAAAATCACATTTAATCTAAAGTCACAAGGATTTTGAGTCCGACCGTCAAGCTTTTTGGAATTTCTGCTGAATATTTCAGTCATTGTCAAACTCTGCTTAAGAGCTTTATGAAAAAAAAACTTTGAGGATTTTTAAAAATCACCTCTGAAGGACGACACACTTTGAAACTTCGAGGTCTTAAGAAACTTTTAGAAAGTATTCGGATCCTTTACTTCAGTGAAAATACTGATACCACTCTGTAAAAATACTCTGTGGCAGGTTAAAGGCCTGCGTTGGAAACTTTACTCAAGTAAAGATACACAAGTATTATTAGAAAAATAAATAAAAGTACTCAATGCATAAAACGCAGCTTGTGAGTGCATCCAGTGATTTACTTCATATAATTACTTTTGCATCAGTGTTTTGGTAGAATTCTGACAATGGTTGAAGTGAAACAAATCTTTCACTGTTTAACGTTGCGCTGCAGCTGATAATTAAATTTAATTATAGATTACAAAGAGCTTAAAGTGACATCTGCAGCTGTCTTGTTTCGTCGGACAAAGTGTCTGAACCTGAAAATTATTCCGTTTACTGTGATTTAAGATGTGAAAAAGCAACAAACAGACACATTTTGAACAGGACACGATGGCATTAAAATGACACCAACGATTAATCTGTGATCAGAACAGCTGCTTATTCATTTTTTTCAGATAATAAACCAATCAACTAAGTATTTCAGCTCTAATTTTACATCCTGTTTCGTAGCTATATTTATTTAATGTGTAATATTTGACACATTTGCAAAGTAACTAGTAACTATAGCTGTGAAATAAACATAGTGGACTACATGCACAATATGACTCTCTGCAGTGAAATTCAGATTCACAAACCTCCAATTTGTAAGCTATTTTTAACAGAGTACTTGAGTAAATGTACTCAGTTACATTCCTCCGCTGGCAGTCAGAGCACATCAGAAAGGACACACACTCGTCAGAAATCTGTTGTGATGCGTGTGAATGTCTTTTTGTTGCCTTGTTTTGAACCGAGGAGTCACTTTGTCACAGTTTGCGTGTTTTGCCACATTTCACATGTAAATTCTGCCTCAACAGTTTAACTGTCTCTCTGCTGTGAAACCGGTACAAACATGTCACACTGGTTTGAGTCATTTTGAATAAATATGAAAATCAGCAGGCGAACAGCTCACGCTCTGTGCTGTCACGAGCCGCTGCTGCCGATTCTCTGTTTGTTCAGTCGATGGTGTTTATTTAAGAAAACCCACAAATTATTTGATCTTTATTTATTGTACTCAGCCAGTTATTGACTCCCGTCTGCGTGTCGGGTCACATGCAGACGTAAAAGTCCTGGACTCAGAATCCTGCTGAGGTGAAAGAACAGTAACACCAGCAAAATATACAGAAAGTATTGAGAGTGAAAGTGTTTGTTTTCTGGCCTTGTGACTGTTGTCTTTTTATGTGTGTCATTCATTCTTAATGCAGGTAAGTTCAACCTCTGGGTCGCGTCCTTTTAAAGGGTCACATGATTAATCTGAAGGGTCGAGATGATAAATGAGCAAAAAAAAAGATGAAAAACAAAGCGCACAAAATATTTTATTTGTGTATTTTATGCAAAAATTAAAGTGTCTGAGAAGTTTAGAGGAGAAACGTCTCACTGCTCATTGAATCATTGACCTCTGAAATGTGACGAGGAGTCCAAACTAGACAGTTTTTACGAGAGGACAAAAGTCAAAAAAGGTTGGTTTCATTTTTAACAATCCATTAAAATTAAAATAAAAAATGACTTCAGCTTTCATATAATCATAAAGGAGTAAAAAGTGTAATTTTATGCCAAAGAAATGTTAAATTTTAGATGAAAGCAAACTGAAATTTTCCATGAAAGTTTTTTAAAATTGTACTTAAATAAAATACTTGAGTAAATCTACTTTCAGCACCAGATTATGTTTCATGTAGTCAGATTTTTTTAATCTGAGAGCAACCTGGTTGACATAAAGTGTCAGAATCATGTATCAAATCTGTAAAAATCCTGTTTCCTCTCACTCCGTCTCGTCTTTCTCTGAACTCAGATCAGGTTTCTCCTCCTGACTGTCAGGGTGGATGAATCCGGTGTCGCCTGATGTTTGACCTCCACCTTCCCGTCTCTGCACGGCAGCACACGACTGCACGCCTGCAACGTAAACACACACGACACGGCGTCTCACTCTGACGTCAGACCGTCTCTCTGAGGCCCAACAATCCAGACACAACGTCCCCCGGTAACCGCGGTGATGCACACAGTCACTCTGTAGCTATAGAAACCAAACTGTGCGCTCGGTGGTGTGTGGTAGGTGGCTGGCTGCGTGCGGTTGGCTGGGTGGCCGGTCGTTTGGCTAATCACGGCGGCCCCTGGTGTGATGTCTGTTGCCATAACGCTGCAGACTTCAGCCCAAAAAAAAGAAGAAGAAAAAAAAAAAGGAGCGGGACTTTTTTTTTTTTTTTTGCATATTTGAGCCTATAGACGGCTTCCCGCGCAGCCGACCCAGCCAAACCTACACAAACACAACGGCAGCCAATCCCAACCCGACTCAGACAAACTCAGCCTCAATCCAAAGCCATCGGAGCGTAACTGTGTGCAGCCAAGCCCACCGCACCACACCGCTCCCTGCACCGACCCAACATCTGATCTGTAACACTGGAGACGCCGCCGAGCCAACGCGCCCCTCCACGGTGACTAACGACGACGAAGGGTGGAAGAAAACCGTCCTAATTGAAGGTGGCAGGATCCCCCATGTGGGCAGATGGAGCGTTCTGTAACTTTAAAGGTCAAAGATTTGACGGTATCGACAGCTGATCCGTCTGACAGTCTGCTGTCGGCGGTTTCACAAGACAAGAAACCACAAACCACTTTGTCTGAGCTCAAAGGCCCAAACTACAAATACACCCGAGTTCAACAGAAGCGTAAAAGATGATGATTTAAGTACAAATAACTAGAAAATGATAAAGAGGTTTTGTCTTTCAGTCGAAGGGGAAAACTGAGCAGCCAAACCTCCACTGTTATGTGGTTTTTATCACTTCTTTATTTCAGGTTGTGGGACAGAAAAAACACAGAAACTGGCCAACAAAACACTTTGTCAGACCGAGGCTTTTAAAAACTCAAACTGTTTTCACTCAAACAAAGACTGAAACAAAAAGCGATCTGAGTCAGAGACGCCTTAATCCCTCAGTTCACTGACTATAATTTGTCTCCGAGATACGCAGGTACAGACAAGCGTCGACACACAGCAGGGCCTCACACGGCACGACAGCACGGGACAGCAGACTATACATGTCAGCCCAAATATATACATTACACTCAAACAATAAAGACACGGAGGATGAGGAGGGGAAGAGGAGGGAGAGACGCACTGCTGAGTCTCACATCTGTTTTCTGAAAGAAGGAGAAGGAAACAGAGCAGAGAGGCGACGGAGTGACAGAGGCCAGAGTCGGAGGATAAGATGATGAAGAAAAGGAAGTAAAGAAAAGTGAAACCGATGAAGGACCGAGCTGAAAAACAAACAGCAAGCCTCCGTCTGAAGGCGCCTGCAGCTTCGCATCCACGCCGCAGGCTTTTAGATCAACACTCAGCCAAATCTGAGCAGCTTGTTAGTATTTTCGTTGGCCCGTCGCTGTGTTGGTGCTGTCGACTTTTACATACTTTTCTTCTATATTTGCTGTCAACAGACAGTAAAACAGTATGAATGAGCTACTGTGAGATTCTGGAGGGCAAAAGAGCCGGTTAGCATCACTTTCAGCAGAGGGGAGTTTATTAAAACTCCTCTCAGACGTGTTTTAAAGTGTTAAAGATATTACACATTTTACAAAGTCATCTTATCTTATCCTCCCTGAGAAGATTCATATTTAGTTTATCATCATTTCTTAGATAAAAAAACAAAAAAGGGGTCTGAAAAGAGGCTGAAAGCGCATCTACTCCGTCCATTTTATTGATTAATTCTTGATTAATTAATCACAGGACTAATTCCCCGCCCACTATCGCTGCTGACCGAACAGTGAGCATTAAAGCATGAGGGTTGGAGGAAACATCTCAGACTGAACACTTAAAAGATGTTTTGTGAAGCTCCGTATGTGTTTTTGAACACATATAAGACACAGAAGGTGACCAGGTTGATAAAAGTCAACATGCAAGTTTCCCATTTAGACATTAAGACAATTAGTTTTTGTTGTACAAGTTTTCTGAAGTTGTGATCATGCACAACAAATGCATCTAAAACAAAAAATCTGAACCAAAACTAACACCTCCATGTATATTTTAGACATTTTCTTTCCACAAATCTGAAAGCAAAAACAGTCAGAAATCTCAAACTCGACCAGAGAAAAGAAACAAAAAAAAAAAAGTTTTCACTGGTCTTCAGGACCTGCAGGCGTCGGATTAAAGGAACATGTCTGAATGACGGTGCAGGACTTTGCAGCTCTGCTCTGACATACAGCCGGTGTGTTTCTATATCGAGGCGGTTGACGGAGCAGTCTGGGTATTCGTGCAGTGTATTATGGGAGGAAGCGGTGCGCGGTGCCAATAGGAAGAGGGAGTTCCTCCAGAGATAGACAGAGGAGACTGTTAACACATGCACACTGAGCTCTATATAGACTGACACCGTTCCACACATACCTGACTGCTGGACGCCACGCACACTCCCCCTCCCTCCCCCCCTCCTGATTCCTCCTCCTCCCCCTCCACAAACCCCCCCCCTTCTCTCCCCCTTTCCTCTCCCTCCGTCTTGGCATCTCAAACTTCTCCCCTTCACTCGCTGATTTCTCTCGTCTGTGTACTTTGCCTCTCGGGTTTCCCTTACTCATGTTCTTCTTCTCTTTCTTCTTCTTCTTCTCTCTCCGTTGCAGACTTGGCAGGAGGCTGCAAATGGGTCAAATATAACTCCCACATTCCTGCCTGCTATCCTCCTTCCTCCTCAGGACTGAATGTGGCCTCTATCTCTCTCTCTCTTTCTCCACATTAAAGCTCTTCTGAATGTGACTCTGCCGTCTTTCTCAGCGGATCGAACGCTCGCTTGTTTCAAGTTCACACCGCCGAGCAACAAAGTGGGCGTTCGAGGACCTGAGAGTGAGATTCATCATGCGGAGAAGTAAACTGTGGCGGTTCATTTCTGTGACGAAACAAACTGAAAACCATGGTGAGAGTGCACAGGACAGATTCAAGAGTAAAACAAAAAGTTTGAATTCATTCCTGATTTTATTAGCTAACTTTACAATGCAAGTTACATAAAACTGAGTGCAACCACACTTTCATTTTCACCGGGCATGTGCAGACAGAGCAACACCGGAGTTTTCACACTGAAACGAGGTCAGCAGCGTTTCTAAAGTTCAAGGAGTTTTGAAAGGCCTGAGTCGAGTTGACGCCAGGCGTTCGTGTAGCTAAAGTTCTGTATTTTCAAATGAAAACACAGTGTGGATTCAGCCAGAAACAGGAAGCTCAAGGTTACGGTGTAGATGGATTCAGAGTAAACAGCCATGATGGACAGAAACGTTTTGGTAAAGTTACTCGGATCACAAATGAATCACTGAAATCTGACCAGACGGACCGTTCTGATTTCATTTGCCCACTTTATTAAATTCTCATCACTCAGATTTCTGCAGCAAATCTACCGAACAAGTGACTTTACTGATTCATATCATGTCATGTTCAAAGAGTCATAGTCTGAGTCACAGCTTAGCTGTCGAATCACCAATCTAATTCAGTACAGTACGTACGAACATCAGCGAATGCATCACGGCTCAGAGGCACTTCAGTAAGTGAACGCCTCACCGTTTATGACTGTGATCTTCAGCGTCTGTTTTAGTGTTAAACTGGTCACCTTTGAGTCCTTTAACACCGAAGCTTCCTGTCGTGTTTATCAATGAAGAACTGACTGAGAACTTGAACTACACACATTAAGATGAGTGAGAAAGTTGTTCGAAATGTCCCTTTAAGAACAGAAGTCTGTTCCTCAGTCAGGAAACAGTGACTCAACACCTTTTATCAGCACAAAACATCAGAAACACTCACCAGTTTGTTTTATACGCTCTCAGAATTTGTTTTTGCTTTCAGAAAAATCCTCACTTTTCATTCTCAAACTGTTGATCCGGAGATAAAATCTAACACTTATTTGTCTTCTGCTTGTTCAGTTTCGACTTAAACAAACTGCCGCAAACGATCAGCTCAGGACGGCTGATTGTTTTATCATAAACGGCGGTTATTTATTGAGAAGTGCGGCTTGTTTTTGGTATATTTCTGGGTCTGACTGTATGCAGATGGAGCTTGAAAGGGGGCCGTCCTCTCTGAAATTCAAATGAGCCCCAAACGTCTCCTGTGACCTCCTGTAGCCTAATAACAAGCTAATGGAAAGAGCTCTGCCACCCCTCTTTCTTTCCTCTATACATTTGTTTTCCTTTTCAGGAACCCCCGCTCTCTCCTCCCCCTCATCCTTCCCCTCTTTAACCCCCTCTCTGTTTCTCTTTCTTTCTCTCTCCTCCCCCTCCTCCTCCCCCATTTCTTCCATGGCCTCATCCTCCCCTCTTTCCCTTCGTTTCTGTCCTCTTTCTGTCCTCTTCTCGGCACAGGAGCGTGTTAATCCCATTACACATGTGTGAATACCAGCTGGAGGAGAGCGGGAGAGAGAGAGACAGACAGAAAACAGAGGGAGAGAGAGGGAGACAGGGGGGAGGCAGAGGGGGAGAGAGGAACAGAGAGTGTTTTTGTCCGAGTGTGACCGACTGCATGCTCTTCGACTGTGTCTGCTCGATTCAGAAAGGCCTCGTGTAACGTAGTCGAGTTTACGGTAACATCACGTAAAAGCTCCACGATGGAGCGGAACGTAGGTGTTTCTCAGTTTTCAGGCAGAGGAGGTTTTCATCATACAGAAACCCAGAAAAGCAGTACTTTTTTGTCTTAGGTAGGAGCCCTGTAAACTTCTTATTTTACATCAGTGAGTGTAAATAATTTCCTGTAAGTCACTTTTTGGACAAATGCATCAGAGGGATTTGTGTTTGGGTCTAACTCGAGGAAGCAGGAGGCTGAAAATTTCAATATTTAAAAGTGTTAAATCTTCAATCAAACCTACAAGACTTTACCTTAAACTCCAGTGGAGAATCTTTTATTTATATAAACACCAAACTTTCAGGAGGAAATTGGGGAAAATATGTTTAAAATAGATGGACAGATTGTGCAAAAATAAGAAAATTGAGCCGAGGTTTGGCAAAACAACTGTAACTAAAGGTCTATTTACGTCCCTTTTCTGGAGCTTTTGAATGCATCTCATCACTAATCTTCAAAAGCAAAGTGAACTTTGCTCTTTTGTACAGACACAAACCAAATCTGCAGAAATGAGCAACGAGGGCACCCGAGTTTAAACCGTTTAACCAGGAAAGAATTATCATCGCGTGGAGTTTGAATATGTCACTTTCACATCGATTTTGACACTTTTCACACGTCAACGTGAGTTTCGATGTGTCACTCCGTGTTAAACATCATGCAGCTGGACTGAAAAACTGAAACGACATAACGCAGAATAAACAGTACATCTGAAACTGTTTCTCTGAGAGGAATAAATAGTTTTTCAAACCTTAAAAACAGCTTAAAGGGAAGTTAAATGTGAAGCTGAATGCTGAGGTCAGTGCAGTTCAGAAGTTTATTTAGAAGCAGCAGACTTTGTGTTCACTTTGCCTGCATGTCATTTCTTTTACACCTGATTTAAGTGCCTCCTTTTTCTTCTCTGTGCTCTCCTTGACACTTTTCTTTCAAATAGCTGAACTTTCAGTCATTTCAGTTATAAATGAGGTTAGAAACAACTCTTTTCTTGCAGCAAACCTACATACATTTGCAGGTTCATGAACAGAGAGATTTTACGTCAGTCAAGTGGACTGATAACGGTGATAAATCCCTTTATAAAACATAAAAGTAAAGCACAAATTGCACGGAAGTACAGTCCTTGACTAGCGTTTTCTCTCCGACGCTGGAATTTAATGAGGAAAAAGTAAATTGAAATTGCACAAATGAGAGACAAACATAAGAAGCATCGAGTTCAGACTGAGGATGTTTAACAGGTTGCGTCTCACACGACATTTTAAAAACGACATTTTTCCGTGTTTTAGGTGCTTGTTTTGGTTCCGACGCGGCCCGGCTCCTCTTTGTGATTCAGGGCCAGTTGCTGGGATGTCGGCGAGGCGATGAGGCCACGAGCTAGACAGTGCAGACAGGCCCAATGTGGCTCCTGAGGAGTTCAAGCGCCAAGAAAATAAACAAGCCTTTTGATCACAAAGGGCCCATTCACTCCCTCTCACTCTCTGCCTCACTCTCTTTCTTTCTTTCTTTCTTTCTCACCCCTCCCCCCCCCCTCCTCTTATCCGTGGTAGTTTCTCCTCGCCTCCCCTCTCCTGACCTCCACTTCTTTTTTTTTTCATCTCTTTTCCTTCATTTAAAACCTCTCCACGTGTGTCTCTTCCCTCCATTTTCAACGTTCTTTTCCATCTTATCTCCACATCTAAGACCGTCCTGTTGCTCGGACTGAAAGAGAAGAGGGACAGACAGGCAGGCATCATCTGACCAGCCGGGAGGGGGGGGGGCAGACAGACAGACAGACAGGATGACAGACAAGGGCCTCCTTATTCCACAAACATACGGTCATGGTGCAGAGCGAAGGAACTCAACATGGAAAATGTCCTCATCGCTCCATCTTTAGCACATAACACCAACATGGAGTCAGGAGAAAACTTTCCCCTCCGGCCACTCGAGCGTTTTCTGCTGTCACGAAACGTGTCGGCTGCCTCATTTGACTTGACAACTGAGTGTGTGTTTGTGTGTGAGAGAGTGTGTGTTTTCATATGCATACAGATGGAGCTGGTGTGAAAAGGCCTCTCCCATTACAGTTTTGTGTTTTCGTGAGTGAATGCTGCTCGCTCTGGGTGTGGCTCGCTTACCATTTGCCCCCTCAGGCCTATTTTCCATTTTAAAAAACATGCCAGATTTCCTCAGAGAGAAAACAGTCACCCAGAAAAGACATGAGCGTAGTTTTATTCCTGCTAATTGGAAAACAGCTGAAAATATCCCTTAACTTCACTTTGTCTGTAGTTAATTGAACTTTAATTTAAATCTCAGGAATGTTTTGGATTAAAATTTGTGCTTTTTTAAAATAACTGTTGGGATTTTTAACAAAACGAGATTCATATGGTTTTAACATTCAATTATCTACTTCAAGCTCTTTAAAAAGAGCACATGCACCATTTATTACATGTTTTACATACAAAAAATAAACATATACACATCATTTTTGTATCCAATGATGCTTTTAAGACAGTTTTAAGGCAACACTTGAGTTAAAAATCGGTTTTAAAATATATTTAGTGCAAATAAACCAAAAGTTACTGTTGTAGATGATAAAACTGGGTCAAAAGAAACAGTTGGCGCAGTATTGTGTCACCTGATGATCCTTTAGTCCTTACATTTCTTAATCATTTACCAATCAGTGGTGATTGATTGCTCCTGTTCACTGATTAGGGTCATTACCACCTCAGTAATGAACTGATAGTGACTCTGGTGATCAATTAGTCCCAATCACTCCACCAATTCACACGTATGCGGCCGTCAGACCTCCTGCTGAGCTTTTGTCGCCTTTGCTTTCACATGCGGCCGACGTCCTTT
>JAPZDY010000008.1:2540640-2552915 GCA_029783645.1 Ctenochaetus hawaiiensis | reverse complement strand
TGGAACTCACGGGAGGCTGGCTAAAATTGCGGAAAAGTGGCGGTGATTGGACAAAATTGCAAGGTTGCGCAGAATTCACGGAGATTGGTTGAATTTTCATTAATTGTTGTTGCAACATCGCGAGTTCCTGGAGGGACTGGATAATAGTCATGTCTCACTCTCTCCTGTCTTAATTTCTGTCTGTCTATCAGTATTTTCATAATCCGTTTCTCATCTTCTATCATTCACACACAACCACTCAGTTCCTTGCAAACAAATCCTGCCCCTAAAAAAGGAAGCAAGTTTGAAATCTGTAGTGACAGTCAGGTAGCCAGTAGCTCATTACGGCTGAATGTTTTGCAGGGTTGTCATTTTCTGGTAGGGAAAGCATGCTCAGGCGAGTTTCACAGCAAGTGTGCATGCATGTGTGTGTGTGTGTGTGTGTGTGTGTTTTTCCTCACTGGGAAATCAGACCTAAAGCTCAAGCATCTCCAACCAAAAGAAGGTCCGGATGATAGAAGTTTGAGCTCTGGTGGGATTGTTTATTGTGTTTTTCATTGACACCACACTGACAGTCCTTTCCTGTAAAGATCACCTGCTGTCTGGTATTTAATTCGACTTTTTTTCTTATATTTATGTATTTTAATTCTATATCTTAATGAGAATAAAAAGTGCATCCTTAAAGCAAAAATCAATGAAAGAGCTGCAACATTCTGCAAAAATACTAAACCTTAGAAGTACTCTTTTCTTTGTAAAGCACTGAAGGTCTTCTACATATTGTCATGAAAGAAACACTTCGCTGTTTGGCATGGCTGACCTTTGTGAATTGTCCTTTGAACATCGTTGGTATGGCCTGTACTTCTCATTTTTTTTCATATTGTGTTGCTCCTACGTCTCGTTTGTCCTCCAACATGTACATTTTTTCTTTCTTTCTTTCTTTCCTGTGTGAGGCTGCTGAATGCAACAGGAGCTTCCCTCCATGTTGGAGTATAATAAGTGACTCTTGACTGCACACACACACACACATACACATCCAGCCAGAGCTGGCTTAATCACAGCCTTGGCTTCCTCCTAGGTGCTGCAGAGTTCTCCAGGACGTGACAGGTTTCTGTCTGGCGAGGTTCGGGCAGCACTGTGTCACAGATTAGAGTGGCTTAACTGTCTCAGCTGTAGCCGAGATGGTTTATACACTTAAAGGCTTCGCTTTGCAATCCAAGGCTTTACTGCTGTGGCAAACGGTCAAACCCCCTACTTTCTACTGTGTCTTAACTCTTTTCTGCAGGCTCGAGAACACAGCAGTGCAGCTGTCTGTGCTCTGAAACTGCTCATCCCAAATGGTGAGGCTTTGTTTAGTTTGGATTGCCTTCAGTCTACGGGATGCTCCACTCGCAGCACAGGCTATTGAGAAGATGGATTCCTGGGATGGAAAAAAGCCACATCATCCCCAGGAGAACCAGTGGCCACAATAAAACCCATACGGTGTCGCCTCGTTGGTGGCTGTGCAAAGCTTTAAAGCCAAAAACATCTGCCTACAAAGATAGTGTTAATCATTACTTTTTGCATTAATTTAAGTCTTAAATAACAAATAGTCTCCTGTCAGCTCAGCTATGAGAAGTTGAGCATCTGTAGAGTTTCACTACTTGAAGATTTCAACCGTTAAACTTCTCAAACTTGACCAAACTCCTTACAGAGCACATTCGTGCGTTACGCCTCCTGTTGAAAGGATCATATTTACTCTTGATCCAGTTTTTTGTGGGCTTTGTTAGCTGTAGGGATGTGTGTGTTTAGTTAACTTGATGATTAAACATCGCTTTCACTGATAGTCTGCACCAGAAAAGTATTATTAATTAATTAAAAGATGTATTTAAATTAATGGCTTATGTACAGTTTACTATCATAGGAGTAAGTGTGAGTAAGTGTGTCTTACAGATGATATTTTGTTGTGAACACTTCTAAACCTGGCACATTTAAGTTGTGCTCAGTTGTCATTATTTTCTGAGTGTTTTGTGTTTGTACTTCTGTTAAGACATCAGGGAAATTAACTCTTAGGAACACTCTTAGTCAGCGTTTCTTCTCAACACTTCCGAATTCCTCCAAATCAGTTGTTCCCACATACTTTTGTTTACTTACGTACTCCAGTTTTAAGTCGTTTCTGTTTTCTGTTCCCCTTCCTTTTTTTAAATTTGCTTTTCTTTTCTCTTCCCGTGAAGCGCTCTCTTTCTCTTCGGCCTCATAGTCCTCGTTGAGCGTCTTTGGCCTTCGCACAGATTTTAGCCTTGTTTCTTATCTCTGGTCTCTCTGTCCGTGTTTCTCTGACTTTATCTCTCCTCCCTAACACCAACCATATCTTCCCCCTTTCCTCTCCTCGCCTCCTCTCTGTCTGTCTGTTCATCCATCTGTCTGTAAGCCTTATGTAATGGAGGGATCATGTGAGAGCTGAGGTGAGGGTTCACGCCATGCACCTGCAGACCGCCATCCTCCTTTTCCCTTTGATCTCTGCTGGATTGCATTTTTTTTCCTTCTCCTTCTGCCCAGCTCTCCCACTCCTCGCTCTCTTCCCCTTCGCTACCTTTCCACCTGATTTCCTCCTTCGTCCAATCTGTCTCTCTAACTCCTCCCTCGCTTTAAGCCGCTGGCTCCTCGAACCTAAACTCCGTTCTTTAAGGGTAATTATGAGATCAGCTCAATGAGGAGCGTAGGATTTTTTCAAACAGTAGTTTAAGGCTCAGGACTCCTCAATAAAGCAGTGTGAGATTGTCTGTTATGATGCCAGCGTTGTAGACGGGTAGTTTACACAAACCCAGACAACCAGGTCAGCGCGATAAATAGCTCATCAGACATCAAGTTTGCTGATTTAAAATTGACCTTTCATTTTTTATTAATTGTTTAACGTACAGGATTTAATCAAAAATCCATAAAATAAAATCAAAAGTGGGGATGTCAACTTTAAGTTCTGCAGCAAGTTTTGCATCTGAGTGTTTAAGTGAGGCTTTAAGCTTTTCATCTTTTTTTCGCTTGTGTGTTTTTCTCCAGAATTTGACTTTCTGCACCATTTACGACCAGTTGCAGTTCCTCCTTTTCCTGCTCTGTGCCATTTATTTTCTGCTTCTCTGCATTTTCCTGATTCCATCTCTGATTAAACCCCGTCCAGAGTTTTTCAGCAGAGGTCCAGCCCCCCCGAAGCCGGCCTGTTACCTCAGTGCGTCGCCCCTGCAGACAGACACAGACCGACCTTTCCAACGGCTAAATATAGGGCCACCAAAGAATGGGAGGAAGGGTGGGAAAAATAAACGGGGGGATAGATGGATAGATGGAAAAGCAAGTTAAAGGAACTCGAACGGGAGAGAGAGAGAGACACGTAGAGAAGGAGGCAGTTTTTGTTTTGTCTCAGCGGCTGCAGGCGCTCTGGACAATACTCCCAACGATGGCTATCGGTCATTATGAGCACTATTCCAACCGTGGTGACGTCAGAGTCCCTAAGAAAAGCAGACCTGCGTGTTAACCCCCATCACCCACCGGCTGTGGCTGCACAGATCCTGTGTTTCTTTTGGACTGGAGAACACAGGTGGCTGGGGACTTTGGGCTAATAGTAAATGAATTTTTCTGCCCTGTACTTTGCTAAATATAGAGTCCGGTGTAGCCTGAAATGGTGTGTTTCACCTTCGCCTGACAATCAGAAATTCTTCCTGTCTGGAGCAGAGCTTGCCAAATTGCACAAAAGGGCTTCGGGTTTGTTTCTCTACTTTTTTTTTGTCAGTTTCCTCTGATTTGCAGCTTTGCATCCCCACCTCTTCTGCTGTCGACTGGTGCTTTACATTCATTTGAGGTAGTTATAGCCTACAAAAGCTCTTCCAGTTTGAAATGTCAGCATAATATCTGAAAAAAAAAACCCCAACTCAAATCATTTTTCTTTAAGAGGCGCTCTGGAAGATTATCTATTTACAACCCAGCAACAATTCTCCAACACTCTCTACACAGCTCAGTGTAAACAGAAAAAATAACATTGCCAATTAAAGCACATTAAGTGCCATTAATTTTTATGTTTGTAATGTTTTTAGATGCAAACCGAATACAGAGTCAAAAAATTGCAAGTCATACGGTGCCTCAAGCTGATGTTTCATTTTAAAGCTGCACATTTGACAGTTGCAAGCTAAAACAAAACGGTCTAGTCTTCATTACAGGAAGACTTGTGACTTGTATATCAGCTTTTGCAATAAGAACAACTGCCATGAAAGTAAATAGCTTGCTGTGTAAACATATAAAATTCAGTTGCAGCTCGATGGGTGTCCCTTTCTTGGTGCCTCGAGGCCAAAATCGCCAAACGCTGCAGGTTTCTTGGAGTTGGAGTTGACACTTGTTGTTTGTTCAGTCTCACTAATCTTTTACTGTCCCTGTCTCACTCTTTCTGTCTGCGCCTTCTTGTATCTGTTAATCTTTGTTTTTACTCACATCACATTAACCACCAGCTGTAGCAGATGCACCTCCAACTGGACTCTCGGTGCATCTGTTAAAATTCAACACCAACAGCTGTGCCGTCTGACTGCCTGTATACGTCTCTCTCACCACAAACATGTTGCCTCTTCATACATTTGAAAGACATGCAATGGATGTGAATGAATGCGCTTTCAGGAACAAAATGTAATTATTGCAGAGAACTGAGAGAGGTGAAAAGCTGCTCCTTTGGTGCTCGCAGGACAAGGCAGCATGTTGTAAACAGTGTGTGACAGCAGAGCCCGTGTGGTCTCTGCCGGTCAGCCATCCGTCCATCCTTCGATCACACCCTGACGCTGCAGCCCTCTGGATCCGAGCCCAAACTCTAAACTCTTTTGGCAAGTTTCTGCGATTGAATCATATTTTGTCTTGTCTGTCGTGACTCGGCCATTTATTTTTAGAGCTAAAAGCTTTTGTTGCTAGGAGACAGTGTGTCTTAGGAGAGGCTGAGCGAGGGAGGGACAGAATGAAAGAGAAAAGAAAGAAAGAGATGGCAGTAGTGTTGAGGGGGAGAACGGCGGAATCTGTGAAAGCTGAACGAACGAACGAGCGAGCGAGCGAGCGAGCTATGAGTCAGCAGGGACATCTGCACCACACACACATGGAGTGGGCATGGTTGCTATTCCTGTGTTCTTTGTCTGTGTGCTGTGTGCACCCACGCATGAACCCACTTACCTCTCCCCAATAAACCTGTGTTGTGTGTATGTGTGTATGTGTACTTCATGTGTGTGAGCAAGTTATTAGCTCGCCCACTTTGATTTAATCCAGGCCTGCTGTGTGTGTGTGTGTGTGTCTGTGTGTGTGTGAATGCGCACATGTGTTCTTTTTTTTTTCTGTACCCCATTATTCAGCAGTGTGTTGTGTCTGTGTCACAACGCCTAACCTGTCCCCGGCGACAAGAGCCTTATTGTCTAACGTATGAATCATATGCTCGAACCCCATTAGTAATGTGCCTTCAAATGGCTATTATCACCAATCATAGCCAGCTTGTCTGTCTTCTGGCCCACTCTTCAAGCACCATAGGAGATCAGAAAGCAGCATGCGGTTTATTAGTCATTAGAAACCAGTCTGTTTTTCGGGATCTTTATTTTTTTTTTTTTGCTCCTTAATATGATTTTTCGAGTGAGTAAAGGAGTTTGTGAAACCGAAGCGCCACCATTTTTTGCAGATTTGGGAAGTGAATGATGCACATCACTTTTCCACGTTTTCTCAGTGTCAGTGTGAAGTCTGTTTCTGATAAATTCAAGTGGTTCATAGAAGCCCCCCCCCCAAAAAAATAAAAAAAAAGAAAGAAAGAGATGCACCACACTCCCATCTGGTCACTGTAATCACTCTGATTCAAATACAGACGTCCCAGCAGTGTCCAGAATTAATGACAGATGTTGGCCTGTGGATTTTTTGAAAAAAGGGGAATTAGAATCAACCATTGTGGATGTTTAAATATACGTTTTTGAACATATGAAGAGCACATACATGCACCACTAAGTCTTTCTGCTGCCCTACAAAAGGTTGTAGATTTCAGACTTTACAAAGTTCACCTGAATGACACATAAGGTTGTTGTGTATGTCACCGATACAGACAGACACCTGAAGGCAACACGCCCATAAATGACACAAAAACGAAGAAGAGACTCACAGACTGCCGCTTCGTTACAGGCTGCAGATGCACAGTATTTATGAGTGCTGGTAAATTGTTGAGTCTTATTGAGGAAATTTATTTAACTGACTACTTATCAGATCTTGGATTTATAGCCGATGAGTACAGTCAGTAATATGAAGCCCACCTTGCTTTCATTGACATTAAAACACAGCATCTACACTCAACTATTGTAGGTAGCAAAATGCACCTTTTAAGTTTGGCAGATAGCATTCTGGGATTTACTGGCCTTATTTAAAATCTTCCAATAAATTGCAAATGATCAGTGAATGAGAGCAACCATAGTCTTCTTCGTGTAATTAAAAAAAATTGAGAAAAAAGATGAAAAAAGGTTGAGAAAAGAGAGAGTATATAACTTCACCATACTGGAATCGGTGCATAATTGTTTTGTGCTGAGCAGTAAAACATCCAGCTTGAATATCTTAAATCTATCCTAAAGGGAGAAGCAGATTACTCAACTTCTGTGTGTCTCCGTTGTTTTGTTTTGTCAGAGGTAACGTGCCCGTGCAATACTTGAAGCAAGGTTGCTTAATCAGGTTAAACTTCTGTGTCAGTATGGATAGTTTTTCATGCAATTCAAAATACAAACGCAATAAAAAAATCTGTGTTGTGCAAAGTCACTCGAGTTGCTCTCGGCCTTTGGTTGCAGTGGGGCTGTATTGTAAAAACTTAGTATTACATCCACAAGTGCATTTTTGTGTCTCTCTCTGTATGAATGGCATTCTGATTGATCTTAGTATAAAAACTAATTTGTTTTTAAATTATTTTTACACTTTTATTATTTCTACTACAGCACTAACCACTGCTTCTACTTCCTCCACTACTACTAGATTACTACTACCTGGGTTAGCGTCATTTTCAGACACAAAGCTGCACTTTGAACACCTGATATTGGACTTTAGTTTCATTGTGTCTGACATGCTGAGTTTTTCCATGACTCACTTTGACTCCATTTACACCTGCTATTAAAATGTGATTAGTTTCTGGATAAGGGAAAACACGTGTAAAGGCAGGCGTGAAACGAAAGCATCACCGAACATATCAGTGCATTCCAGTTTTTATCAGCAGAGTCCGGTTCTGGAAATTCAGCTCAAAACAAATAAGAGAGAGTATTACTTTTTCGAGAAAGCACCACCCATGTAGGTAGCAGTGTCATTTCTTTGCTTTGGAGTTTTTAGCCACTCACCTTCAGGAGAAAACTGGTACGTTGCATTTCCGCCAGATGTTGCTGCTTTATCTGAATCACTGTGAAAGAGTTAGCGAGCGTTGGAAGCAGCTACAAACTCTGCTGCACAGCAAATAATCTGGTGGCAGTTGTGTTGCTTCTGACACAAAAAAAAAGCTGTAAAAAGACCCTTTGTCCAAAACTAAGTATCAGGTAAACTGTGTAATTTCAATAAACTGGCACCTGCCGTTTGTGTTTCATTTACTCAAGCGTTTCCCTGCCTATTCATGTAAATGGATTTAATCCCAATAAGCACACAGTGCAGACAGTGAGAGCACATGTTGTGTACATGCAAAAGTCATAATTGATTTAATTGCCATCTGGGCCCCATACCTAGATACAGTTTGCTCAACTCTGTAATTTAGTTGCCAGCTGTGTCTTCTTTTTTTTTTCCCCCCCAACTCTTTTTCAACTTTACATCTCCCGTTTTTCCGTTTTTATGACGTGTTATCTGTTTTTCATCTGTTCTTTTGTTCTTTTGTACGGTCGCTTTTCTGTGATGTCTGCTTTTTATAGCGATGCCCTGAAGCGGTTTACTATCAAATGTTGATAAGACAATAAACTGCTGAAAAAATTAAACTATTCCCCGTTTAATATGCCAGATTTTTTGGTGCTGAACTCGGGTACATTACACGGTGTTGTTTTTAGACTCTGATCACACACACACAGTCCAGCGTAACAACTTCCATGCAGCAGCATTGTGCCATGTGCGGCCATCGCAGCTCGGGTCAATGGGCCATGTGAGCTCTGTGCGTATCGTTGTTAACAGATCACTGTCACTGCTGTGTAGATATGACAGACATTTCAAGAGTGTGGGAAAACTGATTGCAACCTTGGTATTTGGGAGAGTGTGTGTCTTTACAGTTACATAAACACATACACACACAAAATTTGGCATTGTTGTATTGTGGCCATATGTTTCCCACTCTTAGCTTTCTCAGTCTGATTGCCAAGGCACATCTGGTCCTAATGAGGTATGTGTGTGTGTGTGTGTGTATGTTTGTGTGTGTGTGTCACTATGCCTTTGCTTTTCAGCCTTTCAGCCTGGCCTTGTGTTGAAGTGGTGTTGAGTCTTTTACTGCCACCCACTGCTTTACAACTCAAAGCCTATACTTTTAACTGTTGGATAATAGTGTGTAGTGTTTGTGTGTGCGTTCAGATAGTTGTTATAAAACCGTAGCTTATATTTTGTCTGCACATATCTTAAGGCTTGTTAATCTGCTATAACAGTGCTGATTTTCCAGCTTTGATGGCGATAGCAGTGAAACTTTGATATGACTGCAGCCTGTGGGAACAGATTTTTGCAGAGATGTTCATCATCAGCTTTCCTAGGCCTTCGACCAAAATGTTTTTGGGGTTACGACTTACTTGTCACACTTGGTTTTGTTTTTGATTCTGTGATTCCCAGCAGTCTCACGTCTTGTGTCCTTTCTCATGTGCCTCGTTCTTCATGCACAAAAAAAAACGAATGCCAGGAGATTTTTTTCCCAAAATTTTGTCTTCAAGTGCCAACAAATTACCATACACATAGTCTAAATTCCTGACTTATATTAGCTGTAGATCTAATAAAAAACATTTTTCGGCTGTTGTGTATTGTGTACGAAAACATCTGTAGTCAAGCAGAGATAACTTCAGGGGAGGGTAAAGGGTGATTACATGCAGTGCACTGACATCCTGAGACAAACTGAGGACTGGACAGAGTTAAAAAGCTGGAATACACCCAGATTCTTCTTGTAGTGTCCATCCTTGCTTTGATTTGTCTCTTTTCATGATCATCCAGCTGAACACACCTCTTTTTCTTCTCTTTTCTCCTCCAGGGTTTGCCTTCCCTGATTGGGCCTACAAGCCAGAGTCGAGCCCGGGCTCCAGACAGATCCAGCTGTGGCACTTCATCCTGGAGCTGCTGAGAAAAGACGAGTACCACGACGTCATAGCCTGGCAGGGAGACTACGGAGAATTCGTCATCAAGGACCCGGACGAGGTGGCCCGCTTGTGGGGGGCCAGGAAGTGTAAACCCCAGATGAACTACGACAAGCTCAGCCGAGCGCTAAGGTGAGACGAAAGGGTGCAAGAGAAGAATGATGACATCTTCAAACTGCAACAGTTTAAGCAAGATGCACCAATACATCAGTGTATGCAAATACTAAATCTGTATTAATGTGTCATTTTTTTGACAATATCTGCCCCTTCAAAATCTCCTTATCTTTATTTATTTTGTATTTATTTGATTCTGAAATCTGGAAGCTGCGGTCACACATCCGCTGCACATGACGCAGGAAAATCCAGTGTTTCAGGTGACGAAAATCAAGTTGAATCAGGGTTCCTCTCGACTGAATATTTAAATCTCTGACTTCAGAAGGAAGCCCTATATTTAGCTTATGTGTTCAAACAAGTCATTTTTTAGTCACAGGAACTAGAATTGTTGTTTTGAACTCGAGTTGAACTGATATAAACTCAGTTATGCGTGGAGAATTGATGTGAAAAAATGAATCCTGCAGCACAGCAGTGTCCTTTCCCACAACATTCACATTCACCAGAGTTTCAACATTTCCTCTTAAAATTATTCTCAGCCTCTCCTGTCTCTGTGTGCACTTCACATGATTAAAAAAAAAAGCTTAAAAAGGCATTTTTTAAAAACAGAAGCTGAAGTATCGAAGTGAGAGACGAGTAATAATGAAAGAATCCACCCAACGTCTTTGCCATGACCTCTGTTCCCTCGTCAGATTCTGCTGATTTATGAGACTGAAGAATTATAAAATATGTTCATCTTCTTTTCAAGCTGCAATTCTTTGTTAAGTCGTGATTCATTGGAACCTTTTTTAAGACATCTGAGCTCCATTTACTTCATTAGCACTGTTTTTTTTACGATGTTATCCATGTTTAAGTCCAAGATTATTTGTTTTTTTCACCTCTTATTTCTCAGACTTTCTGTTACTTGCTCGGAGGTGAAGTTGAGCTTATTTATAACACCTGAAAAACGTGCAAGACATAAAGAAACGGTGTTTTTTGTGTGAATGTGCATCTGAGCTGCGTGCAAAAACTCAAGGGTGACAGCAGATTTAGAAACACACACCTTCACCCTCCTCGGAGCACATGTGGGATGCTGCACAGTTTTATTTAGCTGCCAGTCTGTTCTCTCATAATCATGTACACAAACACAAACACACACACACGCACACACACACACACACACACACACATATACACTGCTAGTCATCAGTGTCGCCTCCTGTGTTGTAGGTTGGTGTGGGTTATAGTTTGCCATGGTGATGACTAGTTACACTGCTTCATCACCACACACACACACACACACACTCACGCACACACACACACACACACTCTCACGCACACACATACACACACAGAGACTTAGCACCTTGTTATATGTCAGCACTCCTCCAGCCCATCTGTGTCTTGTTTGTTGCTTAAAGCTTTTTTTATCTTCAACTTACCCTCATACGACTGCACATTCGAAGACACCCAACCTTCTCCGAACTTCTGTAGGATTATTTTTTCACACATATTTGTTGATCAGAATGTGATCTCGAATATAAAGAAGTAAAAAATGACACATTTTCTTTGCAGCGTTATTTATTTGTTTGTTTTTTTTAGTTTGTTTATTAGAGATAAACATTGTTACGTAAGAAGAAACAATGCAGCAGATGTTATGTTTACAGGGCGTCCAGCAAAGGCCGGTTAGGGACAATAAGAAAATTATTTATGTGGGTTTATTTGTTAAGAAAACAATTTGCAATTATTTCACAAGTTTAATAACAAAAGTTTTGTCCAATAACTTTGTTTTTTTTTTCAAATTAATTCACTCAAAAGAAGCATTTTCAAGTCAAAACAAAGACCGGTATAAGTGTGCTTTATTAACTGAGATGAACCTGCTTTTAATTAAGGTAACATACGAAGACCAGCTCCATTTTTTGCAGTTGTTTTCTATAGGTTATATCGGATGCCACTCGATGAATAATTGGTCCTTGGCGTTATCCACAGATAGTTTAAATTAGACACGGACGCTCAGTCGCATGAATCCTTAAGCCAGAATCATATCCACGGGGGTTTGACAATAAATTAAGAGTCAATCTGATGCAGAAGCAATTACTTTCTCTCTGGTCTCAGTTAGTGCTTCACATCAAGGACCAGCTGGAGCCAAACTTTGTTGTGATGTCTTTTCTGCGGTTTTGTAAACCTTTTATATGAACGGAGGGCTGTTAATTAATTCTGAAGTCTCTGGAAGAAAGTTCTCTCTCTGTTAGATGTGAAGACTTTGATTGATGCGCCTCTGTGTCTTTGAAGTGAGCGTGCGTTGGTGCACATATGTGTGTGTTCACTCATGCATATACAAAACTGGTGTGTAGAGACTTGTCTGTGTGCTCACACACACATGTTTGTGTGTGTGTGTGTTCAGTACATACAGGCTAAGTCTATACAGTCAAAGTCCTTTCTGGTTCATTTGAAGAAAGTTCAAATGGTCTTCAAAGAGCAGGAGGCTTGGAGCAGGTCTGGGCCCGGTATGTGAGACCGGCCGTCCCGTATTGATTCAGTACTGTTTGAGTGTGTGTTCGTTCCTTTCACATGTAGGTGCCTGGCCTTTTCCTCGACTCCTTCAGAGTGTCATCCATCCATCCACACGTCCCTGAACATTATGTCCTTCCAGCTTTTGCTGCACAAACAGTCTTGATATTGTTCACACTCGCTTACAAGCTCACCTTCAAATGTGCGTGTTTGTGTTTAGTATGTTTTTCTTTTGCTCGTCTTTTTTTCTTACAGGGTGTTTTGCACGCATGCTTTGTTGCCTTATTGTTGTTCATTTCTACCTGCACAAACTTCTCAAGTACTGAACCTCAGCACAAATTTAAGCACCCGCAATATGTAGGTACTATGATTTTTTACTGTTTTTCAAATCCTCATAGTTCA
>JAPZDY010000008.1:2524501-2536266 GCA_029783645.1 Ctenochaetus hawaiiensis | reverse complement strand
GTGTGGTGTGTGTGTTTGAGTGTGTTTGTTCTAAGACATCAGTGTGCCACGTCCCAGTTTATCCCTCTCCTCCCTCCTCTGGAGTCGGCTCTCGTTCTGGTCCCGGCCACCCAGTGTAAACACAGCCCATATGGAGCGTTGGATACTGGGTGACATAAGTGCAGCACGAAACTTTAATTATAGCCTCCGTGTGATGTGGCCCACACACTGACATGTTGTGATATGATGGTTTCATGTGATGGTTACACACACACACACACACACACACACATATCAATCTAAATTGATCCACAAGCGCAGACACTCTCAAACTTATACACTAGGTAAACACACACTCACACCGTTTTTTTCTCCTCATCGTCTCTGACACACACGGCGGTGAGATGTGTGCTTTTTAAGCAGACACACACACACACACACACACACACACACACACACACACGGCGGTACTGGAAAAAACAGAGGAACCCAACCCATGTTTGTGATGGCAGAAAGAGCGACTTTTCCAGTATTTAATTCTGGCACGTGCACAGATGCCAAGAATTTATTGCAGTGCCACAGTCTCCCTGGCAGGAGAGAGGGAGCACGGGGAGGGGGAGGGGTTGAAGGAGAAGGGAATTTGTGGCTTTGTGTAACCCAGTGTTTTCTTTCTGTGCGCCTGTGACCCTCTGGGTAAAATAGCTGGAGTTATGGGAGACATGTGACCTACTCTCATTAGAAACTTTTCCCTTTCTCTTTAGTTTAAAGGGCTGGTTTGTCCAAAAAGTGAATAGAAACACTTTCTGACTTCTTCATTAAAATTTCTCTTCTGATGCTCTCAGCAATAAAAGCTTTGAACAGTTGCATCTTCTTCCAGAAGCAGTGTCCTTATTACTTTGGATAATCCCCCAAACACACTGTAAACTGTTTGAACCTGCTCGCTCTTGTAAAAAAAAAAAATGCCCTGCTGACCTTTTGTTCTGTTGATAATGAAGCGTAACTTAAAGTCCTTTTATTGACTTTGAGCACCATAAAATAAATCAAATGGCCTCGCTCACATCGGAGACTCTCAGACTCTGATCTTTCACAAACTCAAACCAGCCTCAGTGTTAGACGTCGTTTGAAATAAGGGAGAAAATCCTGTTTTCTTTTAACATGATCAGAAAGCAGAAGTCCCATTGTCACCTCTTCTTCCTCCCGCAGGCCGAGGAGTTCCTCAAAGTGCCCCTCCAGTGCCGACTGCAGGAACCCACTTCCGTTTCCCGCCCTCCACGCCCTCCGAGGTCCTCTCGTCCAGTGAGGAGCTGCGCAGCCCGGGCATGTTCAGCAGCGTGGCCCGCCGCATGGCTCGTGGCTCCGTGAGCGACTGCAGCGACGGCACCTCCACCAACTCGGAGCTGGAGGAGGCTGTGGGGAGCGATGAGCGCGGCGTTGGGCCTGAGAGGGCTTTCAGGGGTCTGCTTCCCCCACGCCTGCCTCATGATTCTCTCTTCAGGGTCTACGGTGGAGCCCCGAATCCAGCCGGGCTGCCCAGACCTGCACCCAGGGTTCACCCCGAGCCTCTCTCTCCATTCCCTGTCTCCCCTCTGCCTGGCCCTGGGGGTCTTCTGCCCCCGACTCTGTCCCCGGCCCTGTCCATGACCCCTACCCCCCACCTGTCCTACACCCCTTCCCCCTCTCTGTCCTCTCCCATGATGGGCTCCCACTTCTCCTTCAACCCAGAGGACATGAAGCACTACCTGCAGGCCCACACCCAGTCCGTCTACAACTACCACCTCAGCCCCCGAGCCTTCCTCCACTACCCCAACATCGTCATCCCTCAGCCTCACCGCCCCACCCTGGAGAAACCGGCCGCCCATCACCTGCACGGCCCGCCCCTGCCGCTCCCTCATTCGCTCGGCCAGCAGCCGGGAGGCGGAGAAGAGCAGCAGCAGCACCCGTCACCGTTCAAGTTCAAACTGCAGCCGCCTCCGCTCGGGCGCAAACAGAGGGAAGCAGGAAGCTCATTGGCTGCTTCTTCCTCCTCCAGCCAGTCCTCCTCTTTCACAGGGTGTGGTCAGATAAACAACGCAGGGCCTCCTAAGATCAAGGTGAGACTTCTAACACACACACACACACACACACAAACACACACAAACACACAAGCTGCCTCTCAAATGTTTCAGCTCATGAAAAACATCTGGCCAGAGTCCGAAATAAAAATTCATGTTGTGATGTTCTCTTCCTCTCCAGGTGGAGCCCATATCAGACAACGAGTCGGAGGAAGAGGTGGAGGTGACTGATATCAGCGAGGAAGATGAGCTCAATCACCATGACGAGGACGATGGCGACATCTCCACCCCGACAGCCCGTCGCCATCAACATCAGCTCAACAACCATCACCAAGCCAACGGGAACGGGAGCAGCCTCTCCGCCCCTCCTCACGGCAACCCTGATGACGATCCTGACGACGATGAGGAGGTCTTCAAGACTCCTGCCACTCCTCCGGTTGGCAGCGGCGGCCTCGCCTTCCCGCTGATCAACCTGAAGACTGAGCCCGGTCAGGCGGCTCCCATCAGCCCCGGAGGCACGCGGTGTATCCCGCTCAAACTGCGCTTCAAACGCCGCTGGAGCGAAGACCAGAAGATGGAGGCGGACGGAGAGAGGGACGAGGCAGAGGACAAGAAAGTGAGGGCTGAGGGAGAAGAGGAGGTGGAGGGGAAGAGAGAGGAGGCAGGCAGGAGAGTGGGAGAGATGGAGAACGGTGGAGGGAGAGCAGGAGGAGGTGTTATTTTAGGGTTGATGCTGCCGCCGCCTCCCACCCAGCGCAGAGCGAGCTCAGAGCTGCAGAGGGCTACGGCACAGCTGTCTCTGGAAAACACCGGCTGCTGAGCTCCGTGTGCGCACAGACAGACAGACAGGTAGTCAGTCAGACAGACAGACATACAGGGGATCCCAGAAAACACACACCTCTCTGAGTCTTGTCAACAAACTTTTACATAGACCATAATGCCTTGTGGTTTCCTGCTTGTAGTACTGAACTTTGCGGGTTTTGGTTTTGACACAAAAGTGTTCTTCACTGAAGACAGTCACTGAAACGTGATTATATCAACACACTTCAATATTGTTCTTTTTTAACTCTCTGGATATGAACATTAATCATTTGTAGGAAATTATGTTTTTGTGCAAAACTTAAAAGAGTTGTTGGGCATTTTTTTTACTGTTCTCACGGCCCCACAAGCTCCTAGAATTACTAACATAAAACAAATTTCCCTACAAAAATTACACGTTAATGTTCACAGGATAGTTGAGAGCAAGATGAGTGTGTCATTATAATTAACCTCTCAGTCTTTGACTGTTTTTGTAGTGCACTTTTTTGCTTTGCGCCCCCTGTGATCAGCACTGTAAGCGAGCAGCTCGACATTATGGCCTATGTAAAACCATAAAACACAGATGTGCCCGTGTAGCCTTTAACGTACTGCAAGGCAAGACGCCTTCGTGCCCCTGGTACCCCATCAGCAAAACACAGCAGACAGTGTTATTGTTGCCACAAACTCCATTAATGATGACCGAGCGCAGATGAAAACATCTGTCCGTCTCTTTAAATGTCTCAGTAATTGCACATTTGCCTTTTTAAGGCTCCCTCACCCTCCTGGTGCCAGTTATGATATAAGTCTGCCAGGGATCACACCTATGCCCAGGTGATGTTTTTAACGAGTGTATTTGTTTATCTGGTACAGTGAAACGAACCACAGTCACCTTACAGACAACCGAGGCAGTCTGAGTCGTACAGATGGGATGAATTTCTCACCCCCCCCATCCGGCTCACACGAAGGTGGCGAGCCCTCATCCTTACTTCCCCTTCTCCGTCTTTCTCCTCATTTGTTCTCTGCCGAACAGGCGGACACATCTTAATGTTACTAAAAACACTTTTAACAGCCCTGATAGAGATTACAGAAGTGCCTCTCCGTCTGCATCCATCACCATTCACTCGTTTACAAGATGGAGGGCAGTGAGCAGAAAAAAAAAACTAGACCTTGCTCTGATGGATCTTACAGACTGAAGAGGGATATTTTTTTTTTTTGCTTTTTAAGAGGTTAGAAAGAACTTCTCCAATCAGTCTTTTCTCCAGGAAACAACTCAGACACTATCAGACTGCCTCAGGGCCCGACGGAGAGCTCTCTCCTTGTCCTCAGCTCATTCACTACACTGTACATAGACATGAAATGAGCGCGGGATTGTACAACTTAAGGACAGTCAAACTACGTCGTAGTGGGAGAGGAGGATTTTCATGAACTGACTTCACTGACACCCCGACCTCTGACCTGTCACATTGTGAGACATTTGTTGGCCAGCGATTTGGATGCGCTTTCCACTGTACAGAAAAAAAAACAAACACCTGCGTCTCCGAGAAAAGCGCCGGATCTTTCTGTCCTTTTTTTCTTCTCCTGATGCAGGATTCAGGAAATGAGGAAGGAGCCACCAGCAAGGCTGTAATTACAGACACACTTGTTTCTCAGTGTGTGTGTGTGTGTGCTTGGACCCAAAACATCAGGCTTCGAGGATGCAGAGGGTGTCTCTGCTTTTTTTTTTTTTTTTTTTGTGTCCCTGCTTGACTTCGCACAATCTTTGAGGGGTTTGGAGGTTTGAGGGCATTCGTAGTGTTTTTTCCTCCCTCAAACGTTACAGATCAACGGCTCTCTTCTGCATTCCCCCGTATGTTTTTTTAAATTTTTCTTTTAAAGACTGTATTTTTCCTGTCAGAGGATGCTTGTGCCTCATGAGGACATGGACAGTATTTTAGGGCATTTGCAGTGATCTGAGGTCTCTCTGTATTTCGGAGATAATAGCCAAAATCCGTTCATGTGTTGTTATGAGAAGCGGCGATTAAAGCGAACTGATTTGTCTTGGGGAGGAACGGGAACCATGTAATGAATGTGGAGCATCAAGGTTAACTCAGGCTAAACCTTCACTGAGATATCGAGAAACAACTTATTTTTATGACGTTTTATTCAAATAGTTTAAAAAAAAAAGGAAAAAAAGATATTTTGCCCATTTTAACGAACAAACGACAAAAAAATAAGATCGTGCCTTTTTTAAGCCAACATGAGTTTTATCAAGTACCCCCAGCAAAATGTTTTATCACTCACAAAGTACCACCATGCCTTCTGCTTTTTGTAAAAGAGAGATACAGAATAAGTAAATCTACACATATATATTTTATTCAAATATATATTGAAGTCAAATATTATATTTCAGTACGGTCATTTGATACAAATCAGGAAAATCCTACTATTTTCTAATGGTAAAGATATGTATATATTCTAATGGGCATATTATTACCAGTATAATTCAGCCTTTGCCTTCTCACCCTTGCCTTCTCTCGACCGTTGAGCTGCAGTGACAAAGGCCACCGGTATCAGAGTTTTATATTTATTTTGTAAAAATAAAAGATTCAGTCGTTGTGTATTCAGGGGACGGAGGGTGTGACGGGACGCAGATAAACGAGTGAGCAGAAAACCTTTAATCAGACCTCAGTCGAATCGTATTTACCTTGTTAGTGGGCGTGTTTGTTTTAACATCCCTGGAGTAGCAGCCGGGCGGGGCTTAACACGGCAGGACAGAGTCAAGCTCGGCGACAGAAAGGTAAATTTGTCCTGCGCGGTAAAACCCCGCCCACTTACGACTGCTGCTCTGTGACCCTGATCTGCTTAAAAAACCGTGGAGGGTGCAGGTTGTGACAGGGCAGCTGGTGACGGACTCGTGCGTTCAGAGCAGGCTGATTCTGATTGGACGGCGCGGATACGCGGCAGGTTTCCAGCCCTGCGTCACCTCACAGGCCGCAGCTGCTGATATGACCGGACTTTGGTTTGAGCGTGGACTGTGGACTCAAGCAGCTTTGTGTGAACTGAGTGTGTATGGGCTGGTGTGAACCCTGCCCATGCTTACACACACACACACACACACACACGCTCACACACACTTTTACACACACACAAACCATCCTGGTTGGAGCGAGGCTTTACTGTGGCTAGAATAAAGGGAAACATGACATCACATGTGACATCAGACGCCCCCACAGTCTCTGTGGAGTAGATGGCAAACCAAAGAAAACACACACACGCACGCACACACTGTTATACACACATTTTAACACACACACTTACACACACACACACACACACACACAGAGGAAATGGCATCACAAAACCTCAGAGCAGAGTGGAGAGAGAGGGACTTCCCATAATCTGACTCGCTCACTCTGCTCATTGTATACGTGCACTTGTGTGTGCAGGAGTGTGTGGTTTCTATGGTTATGCCATCTACACACACACACACACACACACACACATACACACAACTACTCAGCACAGCTCCACATAAAGTCCCGGCCCCGGTCATTTAGTCCCTGCTTTCTTATCCAGATTGTCCAACCAGCTCTAATTACATGTGCGTCGTAAACACACACGCAGTTTTTTCAAAATGAATATTTTTCTTCACCAGGCCCAAAAAAACTTTTACGTCCACCCTTCTAATTGGCTTTTTAACATCAACACCATTCCTTTTTTTTTTTTTTTTTTTTTAAAAAAGGGTGAATCCTGGTCATCGATTGTCGGTGGAAAGTGCTGAAAGTGCCAGTAAAACATTTTAGGGAACTCTAAGGATAGTTGTAGCAGTTGACAGTCTGGTAAAGAAAAATCAAAAAAACCCAGAGTTGTACCTGAACTGTTGCACCTGCGCTGCCTTACCTGTCGTGGCTTCAAAAAAAAAAAACATAACACAAGAGAATTAACTGTTTTCCCCCACCGGGTTTGATATTTTCACCCCTCATGTTCATCGACGTTGTTCTTATCATTCTTTTCTGTATTTTTTCAGACATATTACTGTTACTCTTGTAATTATATTATTATTATTATTAACATGACTATTTTTTTGATTATTTTGTACCCTCTTGCCATGGCCAGGTCTCCTCTCCATGAATTCCTGGTTTTTCCGTGAGTTTTTGTTCCAGTTTCTTTCCCATGAACTTCGGCTAGTTGGCTTCAGTGCATTCTTTCGTGTTTTTTTTGTTTTTATTTTAAATACTCACGCTGATTTTATAACCATGTTACCATGGACAAGAGGAGAGTCACATAATCCCCACATGATATACAGCAGGGGAAGAAACAGTTGTTTTCTTTTTTTTTTTTTTGATGTTGTGTATATATATTTTTTTCCATTTTTGGAGGATTATGTAAGAAAATAAGAGCTTTGTACTGTTTAACCATTGTATTTTTTGAAAAGCCTCCCCTCTGTCCTCCCTCCGGTCGCCTCTGTCTCTCCTCTCTCGTCCACCTCGACGGTGAGTCGACACTCCAGAGGAGGGACGGAGGTCGTTTTAATGGAGGAGCCGCCTGTACTTCTGTTTCTCTTCTCTCTGTTCATCTTCATTTGTAATTAAACAATAATCAGGGTTCATTAAAAAAGGTAAAAAATGGTTGTCAGATTCTGTCTTTCTTTCATTTGTTCACGTGTTTCACTCTTTCCATCACTTTTCACTTCTTCAGAGAAAAATTTAGCAAACAGGTTCATGTGAATAAATGTCTCAACTTTGTTTTTGATGTTTGTTTTTAAGATGCCGTCAGTGACTATTAGACTATAACAAATATGGAGTTATTGGACAAAAATCAGCAACTTTGATAAATGCTTCATTGTTTAAGTTTAAGGTTTTTTTTTTTAAGTAAAATGCCAAATTGTCAGGATTTGCTGCCTTTTTGTGTCTTAAATGATAAGAAACTGAATATTTTTGAGTTTTGGGTTGTTGGTCAGAGTCAAGATGGTCAAGATGTCACCTTTGACTCCAGGAAATGTGTGATTGGACCTTTTTGTTCTGACATTTATAACCTGAACAATTAATCAGAAAGAAGTGGAACATCTCAGTAAAATAACCAAAAGTCTCTCAGTCACCGAGAAGAAAATTTGCATTTAGATATGCGTTGTTCTGAGAAAAATAAGACTTTCGCACACAGTCAAACACAGAATCTTTATCATTGAGTCACATTTCTGTTCTTTCATGCTGGCGGATTCGTATTCAACAACCTGCAGCCACGCCGTGCCAGCCCGCCTCGCTGAATGCTTCATGACTCAAGTCAAGTCGACAGCAAGTCGAGTACTTTGTACTTGTCAAAGGCCTGGCACAGTTTATGAAAAATCCATCCAGGAATAAGCAGTCTCACTTCTGCTCACAATAGACATGTGATGGGTTTTTTCTTTTTCTTTTTTTTTGTCCCTCCCTTGCAGACAGCTGCTACAAAAAGGCCTTGATGAAAGAGATTTAGTTATGACAATGAAGGTAATTCAGAAGGAAGGAGAGATGTTTGTGTCAACCTTCGCTGTGAAGCAGACCTTGAGACTTTCTTATTAGGTGCAGAAAACTCTGGAAGAGACTTGGTTTTTGTTAAACATGCAGTTTTCATTGTGTTGTTATTTCTGTCTTGGATGTACATTCAGATAAATGATTTTATGGAGTAGTTCATTGTAAGGCTTTCGGTTCGTATATGTAATGTAGTGTCAGATGTAGAAATCATTTTCATAGATGGGATTTTATGCTGTAATGTGAAGCTTTAAGCTGATGCTCCTGAGCACAGAAGCAAAATAAATATGCATCAGTTCTCAGATCTTCAGCATTACTCATGATTGCCCTGACAAAATCCCTGAGAACTGTAATAAACGTGATGCTAATTGTGTCCCGTTTGACGCCTCGGTGGTCCACCCACCTCATGCTTTTACTTCTGCCGACATGGAAGTTTTAATTACTCACCAGACTGGCAAATCTCTTCCTTTGCACGATGTGGGTTTATCTTCTGCTTCATCTCGTGAGTTGAATCAGACTCCTGTTTGTGCTGGCACATGAATTTTGGGTGCTGGTTACTTTAGGGACCCAGTTTGGGTTTGATAAGAAGGTAAATATTTGTGATCAAGGGGTTTGTTTGTGTTTAATGGCTAATATTTGCCCAAAAATACTGATAGTGAAAATGATGCAACCCTAGATTGGCCTCATGAATTTTTATTTTGCCAATCTAGGGCTGAATGTAAAGGTTTCTATTTAATGGCAATAAAACCAACTAAAGTATTTAATGACTTATCAACTAATGATTATTCTATAAAATGTGAGACAGCAGAAAAAAAATCAGACCTTCACAGAAGGTAAGATGATGTCTTTGTAAGATCCACAAAAAGATTAAAATAACACCCACAGAAGGCAAAGAAAACCAGCAAATATTCATATTGGAGTTGCTTGGACACAGAATATTATTTAAATGATGAGTCAATTATGAAAATTAGCTGTTAGGTCAAATCAAAACATAACAAGTTCACATATGTGGTAGAAAAAAAGCCTCTTAAACAACATTCAGACACTTTATTTCTCAGCAACAAAACATGACATATTGAACAAAATTCTCTACAGTGATGTTTCAGTGTAGTTTCAGTTCATAGATCTCATACTTTTGTAGTCATATGGACAGATTTTATACTTTGTAAAGCTAAAAAACTCTTTTTCTTTAAACATAAAGCTCAGTGAAGAAAAACAAACAACATGCGGAGCCAAATTTTCCTGCTGTTCATGTATAAAAATCATCTGACAACGTTTGAAGTCTGCTGAAACAAGATAATCAAGTCTTTCTGTCCTGGTTTCTCTTTGACACTTTGGCTCTCCCTGCTGTCAGTTTACGGTATTACACCTTAAACTCAAAAACTCCCAAGATCCGCTTTACAAGTTCTCGCGAGATTTGTCCCGTTCTCGCTGTGTAGCTCTGTGAAACCATAATGGCTTGGTAATTGAGTGTTTGTCAGAGGTTTGTTTACACAAAAAAGTAAACACACATTTGTGTCTAGACCGATAAGTCTGCCGTCTGGAAACATGAACAGAGGAAAAAGTTTCCATAATGGAAGGTAAAGGAATAGAAATGTAACAGTGTTTTTTGTCCCTTTTAAATGTGTTATTATCACAAATAACACCAAAAATCAACCGTACAAGAAATATTACAAAATTAGACATCCATTTTATTTATGTATCTATTTATTTTTACAAACAATGTGATAAAATTGAAAAAGTGAAAGTCAGTTCCTCATTACTGACCTGTTAATAAAACTTGCCTCTCCAGTCTTTATGCTAATACGAAGCTACAACCAGCAGGCAGTTAGCTTAGCTTGAAAACAGATGGAAACGGTTAGCATAGCTCCATGTAAAAAAATAAAAAATAAACCAAACAGCTCACTAACCGATCATATATTTTGATAAAATTAGACGAAAACCAAGGGGTTAAATAGATATTTGCCATCAAGACTTCAGAAAGTTACTGCTTTTCATCTTTAAATAACCAGAGTTAAACCCCATGAAATGGTAAATTAACAGTTTTAGTAACTATTGTTGGGGGGTTTTTCTCCGTTTTCCCCCTTATTAAAATGAGAAATAATTTTTGAATTACAGAGCTCTATAGGAGCTGAATAGCAGATTTTGTTACAGCTTAACAGAGCCAGATTACTTTTTCCTCAGTCTTTATGCTAAGACATGCTAACACCCTGTTAGCTATACTGTTAGCTGTTAGCCATACAGTCATATCATCTGTGTTTTTAAAAATGCTTAACTATTCCTTTAATTTGAGGTTTTGTTTTGTTTTTTTTAAAAACAAGTCTTAATTATTTGTGCTACTTTATAGGGCAGTTTTTACTTTGACATTAATCACAAGGCAGACTGATAATATTGTACATAACATTATCAAATAGAGTTTTTTATGTTAAATGTTAAATAAGCCTTGAGGCTTCAGCCTATTCCTTTTTCGGTTTCTGTCTGATGGGTTCTTTTGTAAAAATATGATTTTATTTTTGTTTTTAAACCGAAATAAAAGCATTCATTCATTCATTCAAATGCTGGTGTGTGTGTGTAAATGCTGGTTATTGTTTTACTTTTTAATTTGTGTTATTATATTGTTAATATTATTATCATCATTACTATAACTGTATTGGCCCTCAGTTATGTTTTAATGGCAGATTGTTTACTGGATGATATTTAGGTTGTAGCTCATTGACTTATGACTGACTGCACCACCTTTTCTTGTACCTAAGCATCTAGTGTTCCCTAATGTCTCTTTTTCAGTGTCTTTTTGTTCTTATTTTTAAATTCCCGTCAACCATTTCAGTATTTGTTTCATCTCTCTTTCCTCCAGCACTCGACCACCCCTCCATCTTTCTGTCTTCTCTCCTCTGTTTTGAAGCATTCATCGGCTGCTGATCTTAACAAGTGAGGAGTAGCATTAAAAGGAGGTTGATTGACGGGCTGTTTGGCCTCCAGCAGAGAGGGATTGTTGTCTGGCTGTGAGACGAGGTCAGAGGTCACACTCCAGAGAGCCTGAGACAGAAACCAGATCACAACAGAAGGCTAATTATCATGCATTGTTGCTGAGCTCCTGCTGTGACTCCGCCTTCACTTTCACCGGCAGGTCACAGCTAAAACTCTGGACCTCCAAAGTGTAAAACCTGGTGAGACACAAGATTCAAATAACACTTGTTATTACATGACTTATACTAACCCTCTGGGTGAAAATCTGACTTTATGTATCTGTGTATAAAAGTATTAAGGGATGCCACCATAACATTATATAATCTTACATGTTATTCACTTAAAAACACAGTCCCACTAACTATTACAATAACTTACAAATCAATTAACAAAAATTATAAAAACATTACAAGTAATTAACATTTGAAATTGAAATAAAAACATGTGAACAATAAAATTTTATGAGGCACTGCTGAAGAACAAACTA
>JAPZDY010000008.1:2507133-2524401 GCA_029783645.1 Ctenochaetus hawaiiensis | reverse complement strand
AAAAACATGTGAACAATAAAATTTTATTAGGCACTGCTGAAGAACAAACTACTTTTTAAAAATACATTCATAAATTAATTTTTTAACCTTAATCAGATTAAATATAATGTGTATTTGTTTATTTAAAAAGAAACTGTTTCATAATGGTCTGATATAATTTTCTGTTCCCTTCATGCGTTTCCGTATTGAAATATGTAATATAGTGAGCTGTAATAGGTTCAATAAATTAAACATCTCTCCCTTTTTTCCTAAAGTTTTTATCTATGTGAATGGGATTAGCCTTGTTAAGGCCTTTTTATTTTATTCCTTTCTCTCTTTTACTTGACTTCACTCAATTCAATGAATTTTGTTTTATTGATTAGACATCACACAATTACGCCTGCAGCTGTGAAAACATGGTAAATTGGAGGTTATGAACCCAGCGAGGGCATAATTAATTAAGAGTTATTGACAGTTAAATACAGAAAATGATTTTAATTTTAAACTCAGAGTTAAAGTTCTAATAAAACTACCAAACGGCTCACTGAAGACTTGGCGCTTGAGCAGGTAGTCAGTCAGTATGTGTGAAGGATTACACGCTGACTGTTGAGTACCTGTGCAGCAGCAGGCGTGTGAGAGTATTTCTGGAGGCAGATTGTCCTCTCGGCTCAGTGATCCGGCATTGCAGCCTCCTCAGTAATAAGGATTCATTATCTGTGGGAGTCACAAGACGAGAACATCCACTGCTGCTCAGGTCTGTGGCCTCACCAGAATGTCCTAATGCAGCAGCTCTCATCTGATGGTCTGGACTTCCTGAGAGCTCTGCAGAAGAGCTGGAAGGATCAAAGTCCAGTTTATGTCTACAAACCTTGATCACAAGCAATGAGCCGATCCTTGATAGATCACATGAGTCAGCAGTCAATCTGGGAAACAAGAGCAAGTTCAAGACTAAAAATAGTCAAAAAGCAAACCTCAGACTTCTATTAAATTGACATTAATGATGTGAGGAATTATAATGATACTCCAATTTGGAGATAAATCTTTATACTTATACGTCTCCCTTTATAGATCTTTATATTATAAAATCTCTAATTTCTAGTTTTTAGCTCCTTAATTGTTTCTCTTTAAAAGAGATTAATACGCTTAAATCAAATATATCAGTGCACAATTTCCACTAATTTTTGAGTCTGATGGCAGTTTCACACAACCAACAAAAACAAGGAACACTTAAGAGTCTTTGTTCAGGGTTTCCTGCACTGTAGTTACAGAGAAAACAGCGCCATCTACTGTGTAAGTGAGGTAACTGTTGCAGATATTGGAGAGGTGAATCAATGAACCTTCATCCAGAATGTTTGGTGTATTGAATATCACAGCATGACTAACAAATCCGACTTGTTATTCTAATTCACATTTTTATTAGAGGAAGTTTCACATTTTTTAACGAATATTGAAAACTGGTGACGTTACAGAATTAAAGGTTTGTAATTCTGATCAATCAATCAAGCTTTATTTGTATAGCACCTTTTTTGAACATTGGTGCTATTTTAGGTGACTTTCAGGTGGCTGATAAGCTTTTAAAGAACAACATAAGCCAGTGTAAGACTAATGCACACAAAGAATACTAATGATAAAAGCGAAATATTGAAACAAATAAAGTTGAGAAATTAATTAAAATTTAATAATACCCTTTAGATGTTGCGACTGAAAGAGAGGTTGCGAGTGTTAGTTTGGGTCAAGAGCAGGAAACATGGTGCTCTCTCCCTGCAGCCATTGGATGATATGCAGCAGGTCGAGAAGTTCACTATTCATCAAAACAAACAAAAACATGAAATTTACATTTTTAAATGATTCCTCAGCGGCCTCTCAGAATGTTTGGACCTTTTTTACAGGCATGTTAATGAAGGAAAACAGTTTATGTGTACAAACAATGTTCACAGTGAACTCATGTTAGGCAAAATGTTTGAACTGAAGTAAAAAAAAACTGGTGTCCTTTTGCCTGACTTGTGATCTTGAAGTCACACTGGTAAAGTCTTATCATCCCGTTCTAATGTTTTAACTATCACTGCACAGGAAGCGTTTACTGAAAGTGACTGATATCTGATGTCTGAGATGAAAATGAGACAAGCAAACAAGTACTGCATGTACTGTTGTATATTTTACATATTTGTATTTAAGCTTGAAAGTTCATCCTTTGCTTTAGAAACAGGAGTAGATGAAAGAATTGTACTTTAAGTTCATTTAAACCCGTTAGGTTCACTTACTCAAATACTGTACTCACATGCAAATTTGATTTAGTTGTATTTTACTTAAATATTTCCATCTTATGTTATTTTAGACTTTTACTCTGCTGCACGTTTAACCAGTTCAGAGTATAAAATATGACGTACTGTCACAGATTAAACAAATATTGAGTTTGGGTAGTTGCCATGAGACTTTAAATGTTGCAGCTTTCCAGGATTATTAAGCACCTTAAAAATTTCTCTTGACCTTGGAAGCTTCCATTGAAAACCTGGTGTCGCCTCAAGGTCCATTTGCTCGCTTTTTGCCGTTGCTTTCGACCATGTAAACTGCACATGTGAAGTTTTTAAATTTAAAATAATTTTGGGGCTAAAATATGATGTTGCTGTGCCTGACATCCATCTGTCTTTACTGTGAATATTACATCTAATACTAATAATATAATAATTCTATCACCATCATTAATTACTCGTGCAGTTAAGTGGCTGCACACTCATGTTAGATTTCATTATTCACATGAGCTGCAGGCTGTTAATCCACTGTACATCTACTCAACCTCAAAGTGTTGGAAGAGTAGAGTTGGACTCATCTGGTCCATCTCTCACTCTCGATTTGTTCTTTTTTAAAAACACACACACACACACTTGAATTAGAGAGTGTTAGAGTGTTGGGTCAGGTACGGTGCAGGATCCCTGGAGCTGTTTAGCAGTTAAGTGGCCATAATGCATTTAGTGTAAAGTGACTGGGATTGGGGGGCTTATCCGCAGCTCTCCGCCTCATTCTTACAAAGTGCTCAGAGGTGCTAATACCAGCCGGATTTATGGCACTCATTCACAAACAGCTCGACTTCTGCAGCAAAGAGTCACTCTCAGTCTACCTCTCTGGTCTTTTTACTCTGTTTTCTCTCCGTGCGGTTCTTCCTCGCTGTTTCTGCAGCTTGCATGAGTAATGTCTGTGTCTTTGTCCCTCTTTCTTGTAGTGCAACGACCTGTCTGTCATAATTTTCTTTGCTGTCTGTCTCATGTCTACTTTTTTTTTTTTTTACCACTGAAGTCTCCTTTGCACTTTCATTTCTAGTCTAAAGCTTTTCCTCAGACTTAAATCTCGGGTCTCTTCCTCTCTCTAACGTCTCTCGACTGCGCCTTACGAAACCAGCCGCCCCTCAAAGTTGCGTGATCGCAGTACTCGCCCTACATTTCTGTATACACACTCCCTCTATGGTGAATGAGCAGTCGGTTAGAGAGAGAGACAGAGACTGCAGTGCTTCACTATCAGGGGTGTGGGAGATGTCTGGAGATCCCACTCACTCTGCACTTACATATGTATGTATGTCTGCGTGTGTGTGTTTGTGGCGCGTTTTCACACATTTATGAGTCACAAGTTGTGCATGTTTTAGCAATGAAATGTGTACAGTAAATACATGAATGCTGAGCTTGTGTGTTTGTGTGTGTGTGTGTGTTACTGGTAATAAACCTGTACTGTACTTTGTTGTATGTGCAACAGTGCATATCTCCCTTTGCATGCTCAAAGAGGCTACATAGTCTGCACAGTACACACAGAAGTGTGTATATATGTGTTTGCTTGCACAGGGCTGGGCGCAGTGTGTGTGTGTGTGTGTGTGTGTGTGTGCTCCAGTACACGTACGGCTTATGTAACGCCTAGGCATGTTCTAACTCCACTGCGCCTGCTATGTGTGTGTAGGTGCTTGCTTGTATGCGTGCGCCCAGTTGTGTGTGTGACTGTGTATAGTGTACCCGCTTGCTTGTGTGCATGTGTGTGTGTGTGTGTGTGTGTGTGCCAGGCAGACTGCAATGCCGCAACCAGCCATCTTTGTATCATCATTGACCAAACTCGCCATCTGTGCCTGTAAGCTATAGAAACAGCACATCGCACTGGTCCACAGCAATTCACACAACATTAGTGTCTTATGAAATCGCACTGTGTTGATTGTGTGTGTGTGTGTGTTGGACACACACCATATGTGTGTAAGCGTGTTTGTGTGTGTGCACTCATGCATGTTTAACCGTAATTTTTTCAGCCTGTTTGCTGTTGTCTTGTATTCTTCGGTGTATTACAGCCTGTACCTGCTTTTACACATGCACGCCTCCCTGCGCACACACAGAGTGTGTGTTTGTGTGTGTGCAAAGAGGCCCACAGTGTATATGGGTCACTCTCTTAGGAACCATAATCCCACGTTTGGACCAACTTACTCACTGAGGTTTCACTCTTCCTGTTTGGCCGAGCTGATGGCAACAAGCATAATGACCTCACCACATCACTCGGTCATTGGCCTGCAGACCTGGGGCTTCTCAGCCAATCACACACTGCTCTGGTGACGTACAGCCTCCAGCAGCTGTCCTGATTGGCTGGGGAGGTGGGACTAAGGGATGCTGTGCTGTTTGGAGCACTTCTGATTAGCTGGGAGGAGAGTGAGAGAGTGAGTTTGTAAGAGGGATGGAGAGAGAGACAAACCTAAGAATTTGGGAGTTGGTGTTCTTTGTGGTCACTCTCAAACTACACTTAACCTGTGGCTCACAGGGATTATAGCTGAGACAGTGGGCAGCACAGTGAATGCATCCAATTAAATAAATAGCTGACAGAGAGTTAAGTAGGTTTGTTTAAGCTGTTTTGTATATGTGAGTTTAACTTATTATATATGAGACACTTTGGGACATGACATATTGATCTGTATTATATGTGATAATGCCATATCACTGTTTGCTAGTCTACTAAAAAAAAGTGATAAAAGGACAGACGACCTTTAAACTGTTAATCTCCGTTTTTTATGTTTGTAAACTTGTGAAGAAAGGGATGAAAAGAAGAAAAGGACAGGCAAAGAGGTAGAGAAAGGTTTCATTCCTGTCCTGCGTGCCTGTAGAAGTCACAGACATGCCCACAGAGGAGCCCTATTGGCCGCCGCAGCCTCTCTCTCCCAACAGCTGTTCTGTGTTTTCCCACACTGTGATTGGCCAAGGCGCGCCGTCGATCAAATTTACTTTGACGCGTGGCTCCGCCCCGGCCGGATTCCATTGGCTACTGTACCCGTTCGTGCTTCGCTATTGGCCGAACGGGCTGGTTGTCAAGGCTTTGGGGCTTCATTCACCATTTTGCGACTGTAGTGTAGAATGTACAGGGCAGTAGTTTTTCCTCCTTTTAAGTTGCTTTGCCGGAGAAACATGAACGGCCGCTAATTGGCAGCTGCGGACGACTGGCCACCCTGCCCTATTTTACCCGGCGGACTAAACAGAGATTCACACCGGGGTACTATATTAGCTCTGGTGAGTATAAGCTGCCCACAAATCTTTCTCCTGCAGCACTGCAGTGGGGCTTGTTGTGCTTTTGCCGAGCTGCTAACGTTGTTCATGTTTACTGTGGCCATAAACAGTGTTAGCAGTTGAGCTGATCAGCATATTTTCCGATATCTTTGTGGCCTACGGAGAGGAGTAGAGGGCGGATTGGGTGTCTTCAGTGAAAAAAAGGGAGCGGTGCGGTTAGACATAGTGATCTTGAAACTTTTCCACTAGAAATAAATTCAACGCCATAACTGCCGCTGGACTTCCTAGAACAACTGTTATTTTTTTTCTCTTTTCTTTTTCGTGCTTTGGTGTCAGACCTCGAAAAAACTCCTTGCTTGTCATTCGTCCTCCTCTCTCCTACATTGATATATTCTCTTCCTCTTTTTCATGAATCAACGTGGCTGTTTGAATTATTGTGTTTTGTAGGGGCTCGAGGGCCTTCTCCTTGTACTACTTTGTGGCCACATATTGACACTTTCTCCCTGTTGTAGCACGGTGGCAATCATGCAAATGACGACGAGGTTCAGTACAAAGTTACCCGGACAGCTTTAGCTACATTTACAGGCGACTGTCACTTTCGGATGGGCCAAACACACCGACTTTGTCCCGCTGTTTGTCGGTGAAAGTGTGTACATATGTGTGTGTGTGTGTGTGACTGTGGAGTGGATTGACAAAGTTAACGCGTTCATCCGCCCGGGACATTTCACACTGTCATGCAGCACGGGGAATATGTACCGTATTACATGGTATTAAGGGTCAATATGTCCGTTAAACCGGTTATTTCCCGGTGACAGTGAGTAGAGGATTTCCAAGCGGCCTTGTGTGTAGTCGAGGCCTGGTCGCTGCACGCCACGGCCTGCTGTGTTGTGGAGTAAAACTGGTAGTAATCGCGGTACTACGAGGGCTTGACACATACACGGTACTATCCAGCTAAACCAGAGATGACGACATCATCTCCTTTAGTTTGCATTTTGTAGCTTTGGGCTTTCTTCTGACATGAAGTCAGGCGCTGTTATCTGCTCTGGATTATGATTATGTCAATATATTTATACACCCCGGCCTGTCGGTTTATAGGTCACTGTAGTAATCCTGTTATACACTTTTGAACAGGTGCTGTGTTTATTACAAAACTTATATATTTTTAAGTTTAATGTTAGTAAAAAAAATATAGCGTTAAAAACGATTTTTGCAACACCACAGGAGGTCAGACTGTATAATAAATGACTGAAATGTCAGACTTCACTTCTAAACACTGTGTGCCCGAGTTATATTTAATTATAGTGGCAGAATAATTTAAAGGTGTATGCATTGAACCTGTATGTTTATAACATAAATATTATCCACTTAATACTTAAAACTACATTTTTATTAAGCTGTTTTGAGTTTGTTTTAGCTAAGGTCTGTTCAAAAAAAGTTTCAACCTGTGACTAAAGCTGGACAGACGCCTATTTAAACGAAATGATGTGTCCATAAAAGTAGCACTTGATGTTTTTGTCACCTCACATGACTCGTAGCAGCTCAATGCTGCCTACAGTCATGTTTAACCATGTATTCATGTCAGCCTCTTAAACAGGATTAAGGCTTTTTTTTTGCAAACAAGAAACGATTGAACTTGTCAACCTTTACTTAAAGTATATTTGAGACTCAGGCCTACTATAGCTCCCATACGGGCTTCCTTGCTCCATATTTCACGGAGGGGAGTGTGAGTTGCGTCAGTTTGTCTTTAAGCTGTTATCATTAGGCCCATGACTCTGACACCAGCTGTTGTACACATTGCACTACTGAGTAAACACACGTAGCATACCTCTATCGTGACCAAGTAAGGCCGACTGCCAAATTATTTTATGGTGGCTGATCTACGGCTGTCTGTCCTAAATAGGGATTTACATAGAGCACAGTGATGGCTGTGAGCTCTCTAGCTCTCTGTGTGTGCACTATTAACTATCATCACATAGATGTTTGCTGTGTGTGTGGCCTTGAGACAGGCGGCACTCATCTCTGAAAATGGATTTCTCTCTAGCCGATATGATGTGGCAGATATTAAAAGGACCTGAATGAATGCGAGCCGTCACAGACAAACAGGAAGGCAGCAAAAAGGGAGAAGAGACAGGCAGACTGAGAGAAAGAGACTGGTGGGAGGATGGATGTAGAAACAGGGACAGACAGGCAGACATGTAAGTTAACAGACAAACAGTCACTGACAAGTAGACATGCCTGGTGGTGGATGATAGACATCAATCCAGAACATTTTGACAGTGAATATCACAGTTGGAGTGAGAAATTTCAGAAAGATGACAGAGCATATAGGGGGTGTTTTGACTCTCTCCTCTTATACACCTGTTGTTAACATCTCCCTGGCACTTGTAGCTGCGTGGAGACTCTTGTGTTGGAAGAAATGAGGCAGTGCACGCAGGCAGCTAGGACCCGAGGCAAGTCCCGTGCGTATCAGCCACACGGCAAACAAACCAGTTAAATGACAACAGTCCTCTCGTTCAACAAGTCGGCAAAATCAATCTGTTTTACTCTCGAAATGGAGGCAGAGCTGTGAATGAGTCCGGTGTGGAATCGGAGATATTCTGAATGACTCTAGCATTGCTAAGAGCAAATGCTGAATGACTCTGGTGTGGAATAACAATTATTCAGAACAACTCTGCTTCTCTGGATGACTGCAGCACAAAAAAAAAAAAAGGACAGAGACTAAGTAAGAAGGAGAGGAAAGAAAACGAGAGAGAGAGAGAGATGAGAGGTAGGAATCAATATTGGAGAGAGAAGAGAGATTGCAGGCAAGGGATAAGAATGAGAGTGTAATAGTAGCAAAGAGAGAGAGAGAGGGGGGATAAAGTAACGGGAAGTTAGGTAATGGTCTTCCACAGGAAATGGAGTTTGTAGGGGCGGATTGACTCTGCTTTGAAATACATAGATAAAGGTTGCCACAGAGAGAGAGAGAGAGAAAGGGAGGGTTTCAGTATGTGAGCGAAGAAGGAATTCCCCCGCCTCTACTGCCCCGGCCAAGAAGCTGTGTGTGTGTGTGTGTGCGTGTGTGTGAGAGAGTGTGTGAGAGGAGTGCGTGCAGAAAGGCTTGTCTGGGCAAATTGCAAAGTGCTTCTCACTATTTCCATACTGTGTTGTGAGTCGCAAATTGTATTTACCCTACAATATGGCCTCTTGTTTTCAATATGTACCTGGTATGGATGCAGTCCTTGTGTAATGTGAGTAGAACCTGTTATGTAATGAATTAATGTGTAATGAATTTGTAAATGAGTCATGTTCATTACTACTCTCGTACGATGGTGCATCATTTAGCAGGGAATACATTTCTAAAAATTTAATATTTCGCTCTTTATAACGACGCAGTGATCACAATTCATCTATTCTTCGCTGCGCTTTTATTTTTGAATTACTTTGATGTCACTTCAGTGTTTTCATAGATGGTTTGATTTCAATTCAATCAGTCACTTTTCCTCTCAAAGCCATGCAGTTAGTAGCTATCTCGCGCAGTGAATAGGCTTTGTGCATGTCTGAATGTGTTTGCCACATGAGTAAGCCACTCTCCCTGTTCCCTTTCTTTCTTTCAGAGTCTCTGGAATAAGGTGGGCAAGTGCTGAAGTCGCGCAACCAAGACAAGACAGGATGAGAGAGAGAGGCCCAGACAGAGGAGGAAAATAGAGAGAACAAAAACCAGGGGGAAGAAGAAACAAAAAAAACAAAACGAGGCAGAGCAAGAGAGGAACGCCAAAGAGAAACTCTGGGATAAATAAATTAAAAAAAGACTCGTTTGGAGAAAAAGGCAAGCTAGATGAAAAGATGAAGCCGATAAAAAAGCAGGGCCGGCGCTCTCCTCCCTCCACCCGGGCGAAAGGGGGGAAACGCCGCGGAGCAGGGGATACCCCAGAAGGAGGGGAGAAGAGAGACTCAGATGAGAACAGAGACAGAAGCAGATCCCCACACTCTTCTTTTTCCTCTAATTCACACTCGGAGTCCTCTCAGGTGGACCCAATCAGATCACGGGACTCCTCGGAAGGGGAGGGGCCTCACAGAGATGTGCTGTCAGAAACGTCAGTTGTGTCGTTCGTGATGGATTCTGGGAAACTGTTGGCGTCCTCGGACGATAGATCGGGGAGGTTGACCGTGAGCGGCAGCAGCCACAGCGACAGCGGTGGCAGCAGTTGTAGTAACAGCAGTACGCCGAGCGCCAACAACAGCCCAAACCCCGCCTCCAGCCGAAAAACAGCCACCTTCAAGGCGCGGGTCCCAAAGAAGAAGTACACCTCTGAACACTGCTCGTCTACTACTGGTAACCATAGCAACCTTTCCTCCAGCTCGCCCCCTCCTCTTCCTCTCAGCGGCGGGGTCATCAACCACGGGTCATCGGTATCAGGAAGTGACATCTGTGTCTTGCACCCTGATGGCAACGGTCAGAGCAGGAGCCTGATGGACGACTTCCACAGCAGGACCACTGACAGGGAGGGACCTCAAGACGCCTCCCCAGGACCCCCTACCCTGTCGCTGGGAGGGGAGAGGGAAAGGCCCGGAAGAGGTGAAGGGGTGAGAGACGCAGAGCGAGTATCGCCCAGCCCCCTGCCCCGCTGCTCCTCAACAGACACTGCCAGCGAGCACTCGGCTGACCTGGAGGTAGTCGGTGACACACATCCCCTCACACAAATGTCCATGCACGCACCATCCAGTCTCCCCGACACGCTGTCCGACGCCCTGGCAAAAGGCCTGAAGAATCAGCGTGTTCTCGCCCGCCAGATCAGGAGAAGAATTGACGAGGAAGGGGGAGGCGAAAGGAGGGACGAAGGGGAGAGTTCAGACTTGGTATTCCGGGCTGGGGTGGTCCGTAAGGTCAGCGGTGAATTTGGAAGCCTGGAGGTGCAACTGAACGGGGAGAAGACATTGTGGCGTTACCCGTATAGACATGACAGCCCCCCCACAGGGGCGGTGGACATTATCCTAGATGCCCCGCCCCCTGGTGTCCATCCAATACCTGTCAGTACTCGGGTCTGTGTGCCGTTTGGAAATAAGGTGGGCGGTGAGGGGCAGTGGTACAGAGAAGGTGTGGTGACCAAGGTGGACACGCACCCTGCAGTGGCCAACTGCTACCGTGTCCTGCTGTCCGGGGACAAATCTCACCCCGTGGACGAGGAAGACGATGGCAGTGGGGCAACTTGTGCCACCCAGGCAGTGTGGGTCTCCCGACAGACACTCCGGCTCCTGGTGCCGCCGTGGGACCTGGATCTGCCGTCAGGAGGAGGACGAGATGGAGAGGAGGCGCTCAGGGAAAAAGAAAGGGAGCGGGAAGACAGGGAGGAGATTGACGTGGAGCAGGAGGTTTGTCGTTTGAGTCGGGGGATGACGCCTGGCGTGGGGTCAGTGCTGGGGAGAGGGATGCCCTACCCAGGCATGGTCCCGGTTTCCTCCACATCTGGCCACAACATCGCCTCCCCAGTAACCCCGGCGTCAGTCCTCAGCCTCGCCCCCGCTCGAGAGTGGGAAATTGAGAAAGAGAGGGAGAGGGAGCTCCAGAGGAAACAGGATAGAGAGAGGGAAAGAGAGCGAGAAAGGGAGAACAGTATGAAGCAGCAGCAGCAGCATCAACATCAACAGCAGCAACACCACCCGTACATGCCACTCACCCCCGAAGAAGACATGGAGGTGTCCCACTTTAACATGGTCCCAATCATGCCCGGGGCCAAACCAATGTCAGTTCCCCAACACCGCCACATTCTCTCCAAGCCCCCACCTGGCTACCTCAATCCCCAACTGTCGGTGGTGCGTGGCATCGGGATCCCCCCTCCACACCTGACCTTGAACCACCACCCTCCTCCGTCACCCGTCATGTTAGGAGTTGACCCAGCGACTGTAGCCGCAGCAGCTGGCGCTCTCCTTTCTACCCCCCAGCTTACTCCACTCCCCCCCATCTCCTCCTCTACCCCATCCTCCTCCAGAGTTGAGAAGGCTTCGGGAGGAGGTTCTTCCAGTGGAGGAGCAGGTGGTGGCGGTGCGTCCGGGTCAGGTTCCACCTCCTCCTCCTCCTCGCGTTCCCGCACCCCGCTGACAGCTGCCCAGCAAAAGTACAAGAAGGGAGATGTGGTGTGCACTCCGACAGGCATCCGAAAGAAGTTCAACGGGAAGCAGTGGAGGAGGCTGTGCTCCCGAGAGGGCTGCTCGAAGGAGTCCCAGCGCAGAGGATACTGCTCCAGACACCTCTCAATGAGGACCAAGGAGATGGAGGCCAGCGGAGGCAGCCGGGATCGGGGCGGAGCCAGCAGCACGGGGACCCTGACGCCGTCTGACCTCCGACTGAGCGGCGGGAGAGCCAGCTCAGACTTCGACTGGGATGAAACATCGCGGGAAAGCAGCGAGGCCAGCAGCCGCGGAGGAGACTCCCGCCCCCGCCTGGTCCTTCCATCCCTGCTCCCCCAGGATCTCTCTCGTTTTGACTTTGATGAGTGTGAGGCAGCAACCATGCTGGTCTCCCTGGGGGGCTCCCGCTCAGGCACGCCATCTTTCTCCCCCATCTCCAACCAGTCGCCTTTTTCCCCGACACCCTCACCCTCACCCTCTCCGCTCTTTGGCTATCGCCCTGGAAGTTTCAGCCCCATCACTGCTCCCTCCTCACGCCGCCATCGCCAGCTCAGCGGCACTAAGATGGGCACGCCAGGTGCTGAGCGAGAGCGCCACCTGTCGGGGATCGTGCCCACTTTTCAGAACAACCTCACTTTCACAGTCCCCATGAGCCCCAGCAAGAGGAAGCTAGACACCCACCCACCTCCTCCTCTGCCTACAGTCCAGGACTGCCAGACCAAACCTGAGCAGCAGCAGCTGATGAGCATAGGTGGAGGTGTGGTAGGAGATCCAATCCTGGGCCACAGCCCTGCTGCCTTCAGAGTCCTCTCCCCGCAGAGTCAGCCAACAACCCCCTCTTTGCTTTCCTTCCCTCGGCCCCGTAGTGCCACCAGCAGGCCTCCTTCCTCCACTGCCTCCACACCTCCGCCCATGCTGGTTTCTCCCACTCCTCCCTCCCCGCTGCCCCAGGAACCCTCCCCACGCCGCATCGTGCCCCTACGCGATTCCCCAGTCATCGTTCGCAACCCAGATGTCCCCCTGGCCAAGTTCTCCGACGGCCCGCTGGGAAGGAGAGAGAGAAGCAGGTCCAGAGAGCACAGCCAGGCCCAACACAGCGGCCCCCCAGGCCTGCAGGTCCCCGTCCCCATCAACGGGGCCACCACCAACGGTGCAGTTCTCCTGCGCAACCCCGCATCCACACTCGTCCTGGTCACCTCCAGCTCTGTAAGAAAATAACATTTATGTGTTATTAATGTGTTATGTGTTGTTAATTTTATGTTGCGTTAGCGTTTTATATGTTCTTATCAATTTGTTGTATTGATTTACATCAAAATGGTTTCTTTTATCAGCTCATGGTATAAAATGTCAGATCACTGAATCATAGTACGGTTTATTTGAAGTGGGTGGTTTCCATGAACTTGTAACCCTGAAAAGTGTGGTATTATATTTTTAGCAACAAGAATTCTTGTTAAAATCTGTAAAAAAAAATTTTGTTGCTACAAGTGGATTTTGCAGAAGTGTCCTCGTACACCGATTCAGAAAGCTGTTTTGAATATCTTGAGAGTTATGTGGGTGACTGAAATAATCCATCCTAAAAGTTAACTAAAAGATCTGAAAACTTATATTTTTTTCTGTGATGGACCTTAAAGGCGGCCCTTAAAAGTTTGAGACTTGCTCAGAGTTAGCTGTAATTTACAGCAGTCATGATGTAGTCCGTTTGAGACCCAGAGTCATGACAGAAATTGTGTCAAAAGATCATAGAAACCTGCGAAACACTTTAAACCTGACATGAAGATAGAATTATTAGCCGTGCTGTTAGAAAGAGTGTAAACTGAACAAATCAATCAACACCGTAAAAGTAAATTATGCTGCAGGGATAAACCGTGTAGCTGCTGTCTTTTAAGTATTTAAATGTCCAAAAATGGCGTCTTTGTTGAATTGAAAAATAACACAAATCCACCATTTAAACGCCTTTAGTGAGTTTGCTGCAAATACTGAGAAAACCCTTTTGATTCTCCTGCCAGTCACTGACTCCAGCCACAGTCGGCCATGCTGCCCTGTCCAGCCCCTCCACCCCCGGGTCCATGCCCACGTCATCGGGCTCAGTGCTGTCCTCCTCTGGTTCTGGAGGCAGGGAGAGGGAGAGGAAACCCGAGGGACATCAGGACGCCTCCGGAGGGGCGCTGCCACAGCCAGTAGCATGTCACCCAACGCCAACTGCCCTGCTGCCGCTAATACTGCCAGCCGAGTCGCCTCACCCTGCTCCACGCAAGCAAATCATCATGGGACGCCCGGGAACCGGTAAGGAAACCCGTCATGGTGACCATCATGGTGTTCGCTTGAGATACAAAGTCTGCTGAGCCTCACTGCCATATTGCAAAGAGGGAAGGGATGTGCAGGCTGAAGCTGATGTCTAGTCTCGTACTTCTCGCTTTCATTATTTCTCTAGGGTTACAGGAGTGTCATTAGAGTGTTACAGCTATGACTCATGCACACTTTACTATTGTTTGCTGGCAGTGCAAGAAAGTAACCGTATTAAAAGCATGTGGTTTTTTTCTTTTTTGGTCCCTTTGATTTGCCATTTTTGTGCGTTTTGACCTTTTCTAGGAGCATTTATCGAGTTGTTGATTAATGTCTAGAAGGAATGTGTGTGATGAATACTCAGTGCTTTTACTTTTGGCTCAAATTCTAAAACATAAATCTTTGCAGACAACATGAGAACAAGAGAAGAGGTTTTGCTGTCTTCGACTGCAGATTGTTGTTGTTGTTTAGAAATGCTCTTTTGTGCCACAGTGGCAAACATTTGTTGTATTGATGGCTCCCCTTAAAACTGGACTCAGAGGGACAGCAACAGCATTTATGTTGATTACATTGACAACAAAAATCCAGCAGGTAAATAAATTATAGATTAAAATTGCTGGCATTTTAGGTCTGATGGATCTCTGAGTTTTTGGAAGTGTAATACATACAGTGGGTTATGTTCTTTTTTCCTCTTGGTTATCATAATGCTGGGTATTGATACCATCAGTTAACTCTCTCAAATGCAAAAAGGTACTGTAAATGTCAGAGGATGCACAGTGTGGTTTGATTGAGAATGAAAGAGGGTGATCGTTCCTTTATCAGCACTTTCTTTTCCTCTTTCTCATGCATCTTTTCTTTGGGCAAAAGAAAAAACAGTCGTGAAAACAAATTGTCAGCTTTGTGTGCCCACGGTTAGATATAAGAAAATTGGCCACTGGTGTTTGGATTAATTGTATACGGCATGCTAGTTTCCATGCCAACCTTGTGATACTGTATGTGAGCCAAAACTCAGAAATGTAATTTCAAATATCTAAATGAGGAAAATGGTTTCCATTTGAAATTCACGATTTCTCATCTTGTACCATCTTAACACCACACTTTCTAAACCTGAAAACTGAAAGTGTAATAAATGTACAGGAATTTGTCTCAGTGCAGAGAGATATTGGCAATTCTTAGGTTTTTCAGTTTCACAGTTAATACTGACAAATTTAAGTATCTACAAATAACACACGGCTTGCAAATACGGTTCAGTTGCAGCAAAAGAAGATTTTGTTTTTTAACATTTTATAATGTCAGAAGTGGAGGCTTTACATATGAGAAGTTCTGTGTTTTAATATAAAAATTTCATTACTCTTTTCTGATTGGATTATATTTTCGTGACTTGGTTTAGGTGATTAAGAATGAGAGCGAAACCTTTTCCTTTTGAGGCGTGAAGATCAGAAAAGATTTGATACACCAGTCGCTCAGGCAGCCTCCCAGACCTGCTGCTCCTTGTGTGTAATTTGTGACTCAGTGTGTGTATAGTGTCACAATTATTGAGTGTGCTTGTTTGTGAGAGTGTGTTTGCAGGCGGGTGTCACCCTTTTTATATTCACACGTGTGTGTGTGTGTGTGTGAGAGAGATAAGGGGTGTTTCACAGAAACTTTAAAAGGATATTGACATGTCTAGACATGCAAGACTGAGAGCATGAGTGCAGGGAGCAACGAGGACATTCACACCTCCTCCTCTTCCACCACACACACACACACACACACGCACACGCACACACACACGCACACACACTCATCTCAGTGTTCCAGACAATCAACAACCTCAGACAGGGCATCAAGGGCATGTCCAGCGTGATGTGAATGTGTTTCATCACTCTCAACAGAAAAAGGAGTAATTGTATTGCTGGCGTGTTGTCATGGATACACTGTTTCCACCGGTAGAATTAGCGCAGTAAAGCGTTGAGTCCTGAGCTGATTACCGGAGTGCGCTTTTATTTCTCTCTCCCTCTCACAACCCTCGCACTGCTGCTAACAGCCACCTGCCTCTGTAGCGTAACGTTTCCTCTGCCATACATTTTTAAAAACGCCCAGAGCCACAGTGGGCCCAGAAACAAACACAGGCAGAAGGCAGTGGAGGCCCCACGGCTGAGATCTCTCCTATATATAGCTCAGCTCAAGTGCAGCTGCATTAGCATTACAAGTTTCATTACTGTTCTCTCTGAGTGCATCTGCAGCCTTCACTGATTACAGCTCAGACGTAGCTGAGGTCCCATCGTTCTGCACAAGCTCAGGAACTGTAATATTGCTTTTTGCACCCACAGTGGTAGTAATGTCTCATCACAGGGCAAGTGGGAATCTACAGCCAAGAAGACAAATTTTTTTATCACCTTTAAGCATGAGCATAGCTTCCCCCCCCCCCTGTGAGGTGTGTTTCTGTATCACTGCTGCCTCTCGCCAGTCATCGCCGTCAGCAGTTGAGGTAAACCAACAGAGACAGATGGATATTTGAGCAGCGCTGCTGTCTGTTATTTTTCACAACTCACCACTGTCAATGCCTCCCTGTAATATTCATGCCTCGCAACTTTAGGGTGTCAGCAGGTCCACGGAAAGTTTGAGAAATCTCAAGTTTTCAAGATGTATTTAGCACCTTAAGATAAGGCTTGGGTTATTATAATTTTTTTTTTTTCTCACTGCCAACTGATCTCGTGAAAAAGTCCAAAACCAGCAATGTGTTAGTCTGTCTCTCTCAACGAGTCGCCCAGTCTGCGGCGCTCAGCCTCGCACCCGTTTGTTCCTACTCAGGTTCATTTTTAAGAATTTTGTCACCAGTATGTACTTTAATTTTTAAAAAACAGCTTGATAATTTCTAGGTTTTTACAGGTTTTTATCTAATTGAATTAGGCCTTTCAGTAGCAACATTAAACTATTCTCCCCTTATTTTGTAGTTCAGTTTCTTTAAGCTGCTATATATAAAATGTCAGCATTAATTACAGTACACTTTCAAACCCTCATGACCAAAACTGCAGCTCTGATTATTTGTAACTCTCTTTTATTGATGGGTCACAATTTAAAGTGCAGTGTCTGTGATTTACAGGTTCCATATGGTTTAGCTGTTAGCATTCCTGGTTTTCAGCCTGGCAGCTCCGGTCGTGGTCCTAGTATGGAAACAGTTTCATGTCTTTCAGTCAACATTCATTAAGCTGTCATACGCTCTCATACTTCCATAGCAAAGTTTAAAATAGGCATCAACCCTGTACATTCAGTACAAAGCACTGATTTGACCTCTATAGGAGAATTCAACCGTTATGGGCGCTAAGAAGTTACATAAAGGGCCTTTGAACTCCCAAATATTTATGTGCTGCATAGATATTTTAAAAATAAAACATGTCATCCG
>JAPZDY010000008.1:2492690-2505963 GCA_029783645.1 Ctenochaetus hawaiiensis | reverse complement strand
TCTGAAGCATTTTAATAAGCCTCACTTCCTCAGCTGAGGTTTTTTTGTGAGAAACAAGCAGCACAAACTGCCAGTAAGTAGTAAGAAGTACAAAGGTCAGAGCACAGAGATAATAGTCATGTGACACCTAAAGTTACAGCAGCACATCCAGGACATATTAACATTTTCTCCATCATCTAGCTCAGCAGTATCTGGATCTCCATTTTAGATGAGCCATGGCCAGGGAATGGTTGGCTATAAATAGATCATTTTAATACTTTATTATAAAATTATTAACGGAAACGGAAACTGGACATCGCAGTGCTGCAGTGGAGTTCATAGCTATTTTATTTCCACCAGGCTGGACCTGTATGTGGAATACTGCAGTCAGGGGAGGAGCGGAGAGTAAAACTGTTTAAACTTCAGTCTGCTGAGGCAAAAAATCCTCATAACAGTCTACACACTCACAATGAACTGCTGCGAATAAAATGATTCCACTGATTCCTAAAGTACAAATATCTAGAAATGCAGTAGTGATGGCATTAGTAGTGATATGTGTGGTTGTAGTTGTACAGCAGTTGAGGTGTGTGTAGAAGTTTTAGCAGTAGTGCTGGCTGTGGTTTTAGTATCAGTATTAGTTGTAGTAGACCTTCACTGCTGTTGTGATGATGTGAACATAATATGTTATCTGCTATTGAAATAGATGAAAATAGGGGAAATATTCATTACAAACCACCAGAGTAATTATTTAAGTTTTCTACACATTGTTGCCGTCCTGTAAAGACCTTATTTAACAACTTTTTCAACATTTAATCAGCTTAGATAAAATGGTGTTTCCTGCTTTGTGACTTTGCTTTTTTTCAGTAACCCAACAGGTCTTAAAATGATTCATGTAGCTTCAGGAGCAGGGGGTGTTTTCCTGGCATTCAATCCTCCAGTTTACCTGAATAAAGCTAAAAAGTCAACAACTATGCAAGTGGCTCTGTGAATCTAATTTCCAGTCACAGAAATGCTAAAATTAGCAAAAATTGTTAGCATGTACCTTCTGGGGCCCATGAATTTTTGTAAAAAAAAATCAGTGGCAGTCGTATAAATTTTTATTGACGAAATAAACCCAAAAACTGCAGTAATCATGCGAGTATCACATGTTGAGGTTCATGTTGTTGCCGGGTTTTTTCACTCGAGGTGGTTCCTGCTGCAGAGACGATCGAGCTCGGAGCCCGAAGCTCGGCAGGACTGTGGCAGCAGTCTAGACAGAGAAGTCTGGAGTCTGAAAATCTCTGTGGATAAAATAACAGGCTCCCTCATCACATCACACATCACATGACCCCTCAACTCTCATTATCCTGAGGGATGGTGTGTGTGTGTGTGTGTGTTTGAGAGGAGGGGGGGGGGCAGAGTAGGTGACTGAATACACAACTCCATTCATGGTCTTCAATCTCTGGCAGTTTCTATGAAAGTGTAGTTTTTTAGTAGCTCTTCGGCTCATCGCTGGCCGACGATCACATCGGGTTTCACATGGTGCCAGAGGGCAGAGCGCTACCTTCTGTCCGCAGCACACGATACTGAGATGGATAAACATGATGACATTTCACTTTTTTCTCTCTCCCTCCCTGCTCCCTCTCCCTTCGTGTTCCCACAGTTTGGACCAACGTGGAGCCTCGGTCGGTGCCAGTGTTCCCTTGGCATTCGCTCGTCCCTTTCCTGGAGCCCAGCCAATCAGGAGCGGCTGCCCAGCCTGCTGACGGCCAACAGCTTGTCAATCAGAGCAAAGGTAGGAAATGGCCCCGCTCCTTTTTCTCCGAACATGACATGATGGCTGTTTTACTTTTTATTTTTTTAACCTGGGAGAAGCAAACAGAAAACCCAAATATATATATATAACTACATATTACAAGCAAGTATTTCCCTTAATATGATAATAATCAAACAGGAAATACCACACAGGGCTGCGTTTCTCAAATACCGACTGCCAAAACACTCCAGCACACAGCCACTACAAATGTTGGTTGGACATACCAGCAGCCAAGTCCGTGTTTCCCAAAACAGTTGCGACTGAATTGCAAATCAGCACAGTTGGTGTTCACACTAATATAGTTCCAGTAACATTGTTGATAACACTGTTTATTGACTGCAGAGCTAAAATTTATTCAGAGACATATTTGACTGGTGGGAATGGTGGAAAGGGATCCAAAAGCATTTCCTTTTCCTCAGAGCTTGATGAGGCTGTATTTTTAGTCTGTAAGTCGTTTGTCTTTATCTCGGTTTTCTGTCTTTTCGAGGGATACTGCTATTAATTATTCATTTGGTTTATTAAATATCAACAAATAGTAGATAAAGTTTCCTCACAGGCCAAGATAGAGCTGGAAAATGTACTAATATATCAAAGTCAGGATATGAGACATGATATCTTCTCCCTTTATATGGAATAAGTCCTGGTTTTAGAGGATACATGAAGATAAAATGATGTCATCTTCTAACTTAAGAGACTTTTCCAGCTATTTTAATATTTGTCTTTACACTTTTAGTTATTATATTCATTCATACTATTCATACTTTGTTAAAAATCTTGTTCACTATGGATTTTTTCACAATGAACATTATGATATTTTATGTTGTCTTTAATGTCCAGCTCCAGATAAAGGGCACATCTGAAAATGCTTCAGTTTTTCAATCATCAATGTAAAACACTGAGATTTTTCAATTTACTGAAAAATGTGACAAAGGAAATCTGTCACATCTGAGAAACCAGGACTGGTGGATTGTGATCAGTTTCAATTAACTAATAGATTAATTGGCTGATCATTTGAGCCGTAGACTGTTAAATTAGAAAGTCAACAATCTGGAAAGGCATATTACTTCAGTGTCAAAAAAAAAAAAAACAGAAGATTTTCCATTTCATGATGTGCAACCATAAGTGATAAAACATACTTTATTAAGGTAATTTGCTTTAAAAAAATCAGCTCAGCTCTCTATGAATTTTTCCATCAAAATAAATGCTATAAAAGCACTTTATCGTTATAATGTCCTCAAAACTAGAGGCTAGTCTCTATAAATGGAAGCAACTTCATTTAATGGCTGCAATAAACTTTGTTAACAAGATGGAAAAAGCTGTAAAAACCAAACTTAATGACAAAATACTTCTAATATGTCCAGATTTTTTCAGTATAAAGGAACATTTCCTTTATATGTGAACAGTCTTCAGCTCTGCGTGAAGTAATCTTCTTACTACTGTAGCAGATTATAACATAGATGCAGTCAGAGCTTTTCACACCTCCCACAGTCAGTTGGCCAGAATAGAAGCATCCATCAACATGCAGGGTAGCCCTGCGTTTACACATATAGCACTGCTACTTGAATAAAGATCTCCTGTAACGGTAATATAAATGGCTTTTATTATTCAGAGCCTCGATGCGGTGTGGCCTTGGTGAGCGATGGGCGACCTGGTCCTCCAGATCCAGAGAGGGGCTCGCCGTCATGCCCTCCCCCGACCAATGACAATCCTCCTGCAGATAGGGGCGGGGCTGACAGCGAGACAGAGAGTGATACAGATGACCCGTAAGTACAAAAAAAGTTTATTTTGGGTTGTTTTTTGGCAGATTTTATCTCCTTTTCCCTGCTATAACCAAAACTAGGGAGCTTTATGTCTTTAATTTTAAGATATTCTCTGCAAACTGCTCATTTTTATCAATATAGCAGAATAAAACAGCGCAGTTCTCAGCAGTGGTGGTTGTCAAAGTCCAGCAATAACATACAGATGGCAAACTGGATCGAGAGAAGAAGAGGACGACGCACAGAAAACAAAAGAAATGGTCTAAATTCAGGTGTAGTTCAGCCATTTGCACATTGACCACATTGTGAAACATTGGCCAGTTCAGCAGCCAGACACAGGAAGCAGCCAGATAAATGTTGATCTAATTTAGGTTGTGTTTACATAAGAGTGCAGTAATTTATATCGAGTCTGTTATTCACATTTCAACTCACTGACTTCTTTAAGTGGGAGGCTGCTCAGTCATTTTTTCAGTAGTTTTAATAGATGCTGGTTCATTAACATAGAAGGACTTTGTTCTTGTGTTAATCTTCATCAGCAGTAAGCAGTAAACTCCTGATTTGATCTCTGCTGTACTCTAGATTTTTTGGACAAAGTGTAAATACTAATTTTAAAAGTTATACGATTTTATTTTTAAGAAACTTGTGGTTATATTTAATTATTGCATACACTCAAAATATAGAAAAACAAACAGAAAACAAAGTTTTTCAGCTAAACTTCTGATTTAAAAAACTGGACCCTAACTTGTTTTGCTGCTACATTTGAATAGTGCGAACTCATTTTGAGCAAACACTCAACGTTGTGTTTGTTTCCTCTCTGCAACTCCGGTTATGACTCAGTAGAAAGCAGATAGTAACTGTAGATTTTAACAGATGCAGTTTTGTCGGTGTAGTTTGAATTTAATCGCTTTAAAACTCTCCGAGCAGCTACACTCAGAACAGGTGTGCTGAAATCCACCTTTGACAGCGAAATTCAAAAGAAACAAAAAAAAAAAAACTTTTTCTAGCAGTGGCATTGTGTGTCTGGCAGGAGTTTTACAGTGTGTGCTTGCTCATTCCTCTCAGTCTCAGGCTGTGTCTCTGCGTCTGGCTGGGTTATTGCTCTTTCAGAGTGACTCAGACGGGCTGCGTGGCTGTCTGGCTGGTAGTGTGGTTTTGAATGTTTCAGGGTCACCGCGCTCAGCCGCCATCACTGTGAGCACAAAGAGAAATGCTTCCGCAAACCCCTCAGTGTTGCAGTAGGTACACCTGTTGTCTGGCTGCATTTCAGTGGAGGAATTAATGACATTAATGAAAACAAAGTCGACACGTTTAAGAAGATTAAGAAGCTCCGGTTATAAGCAGTTTTACTCTGCTTGTAAAAATCAGAGTGAGTGAATTAAATAGTGGGCAGAGCCACTTTGACTTCACCAACTGGTTTGTGGAGCATCATAATGAAGCCTGGAAATGGCATTATATGCGTCGCCATTTTGATTTTTTTGAGACGGAAGTTACCCTGTTCGGAGCAGGAGTGGCCACACCCTTAGTTTTGCATAACTTTAAGCCTTAATATTATCTCAAAGCAGTCAGTTTTATTAAATTAATCACATGTATAGTTGTTATGAACAGGAAATTTAGCTTTAGAGACCAAAACCTTTCTTTTTGCACCATGTTTATTTCTGCTTCAGAGCCGAGCGTTTTAACATAGAGCTCTGTGGAGAATGACTTGCTCTTGGGGCGAGCCTCAAGTGGCCGTTTGAGGAACTGCAGATTTTGCCTCTTGTGTGTTGACTTCCTTTTTGAGACAGGACCACTTGGTTCAAACACATGCATGCAAATATAACCATAATATGTAGCAATATATAACCTTTAATCAGTCTATTTTTAATAATCTACATCTGATGTTCATCACCATTTATTTATCACACCCTTGATGCTTTCTTTTCAGTATTTCTTTACTGTGACTTTAAACATAAACACAAAGAGCACGCATGACTTTGACCCCAAACATCTCTGCAGCACCAAAATGCTTCATTAATGACCATCAAAAAATTGCAGCTCTGCTTTATTTTGATTTCCTTGTGCAGCTTTACTCCCATAGTTTAAACTTACAATAACTGAAATGGACAATGTCTTTGTTATGTATTTATTTGAGTTTGTTTTTTATTTATCTCAAATGTTTCAAATGTTCAAACTCAAAGAAATCTGTTATTTTGTGATGTTGGGTTTTAGTTTCTGTTGAAAACTTCAGTGATAACACCAGTCAGAGAGTGAGGAGGGAAGCCTGCAAACGTGACCAAATGTAACGTGAATAAAACTTTAATACGTGATTTCATCTGTGAACATTTCTGTCTGAGTCAGTCAGATAGATATTCATCTGCAATGAAGGCTGTTTAACAATGAAATAAACAAATCCCATGATCCCACACTGCCTCAACACTTAATCAAACTATTTTGCTGTCACTGTTTGACAGAAAGGCCTCCAGGAGCAAAAATTACATATTGTGCATTTAATTCTGCCTCTGACACAGCGTGTCACTCTTTTGACTTTGTCCTTTATGTAATCTTTTAACGTCTTTTCTTATTTTATAAAAATGCTTTAGTTGAATTAGACATAAAGGCAGAATCTCTTATATTCATGCAGTCACGTCTCGACACTGAGGTCAGTCTCTCACAGAGAGTCAGACGTTCTGTTTGTCGGCTCAAAGTTACAGTTTCAAAAGACTTTTCTTTGGGTCATAACTGTTTTTTCTCACAATTTAACAGTCTAAGCAGTTTTCTTGCCAGTTGTGACAAGGAAACATCAATCCAGGTTTATTCATTAGTTGTCTACTTGACTTCAGTTTTGCTAGATAACTAAAAGTTTGGAAGTTTTTGGTGTGTTTTTAATTACAAAAATTGACAAAAAAAACATAAAAACTCCTGAGTTTGTAACCACTGATTGCATTGGAGCTCTTGCCTCATTTTGTTGACCCTCCTCCTTTTTTCACTGTCTGTCTTGAGTTATGTTTTATTATTCATGTTCTCTGTTTGGCCTTCTTCAAATGTCATCAGTAATATAAACTGCACTGTTATTGAGATAATGAGGAGAACTTGTATATAAAGTAATGTCTGTTTTACTGGTGTGTGTCTCCAACGGCTGGAACACAATAGTAATTCAAGCGTAACCTAGTTTGTGACAGCATTCTTATTTGCTTTTTTTTATTTACTCTGTGTCTGGTTTCTTTTTCCTGGAAACTTGGCTCATGACAAGAGCGCAGTTTATCAGTAGCAGAAACGACAGTTTCTGCAGAAATTACTTAATAAATACTCAGTATTTTACATGCGCAGCGATAACAAATGCAGCTGAACGGATAAAGAAAAGTACGACGATTACATTACCAGTAAATGAAAGGAAGAGGAAGACAAAGGGGAAAATACTGTCTGGTTGGTTACAGAATCAATAAAAATAACAGGTGTCCTGAACAACAAGGCACACTTTTTTGTGGTTTATACAGTGAAACATGTTGTTCTTGTTCAAGTGCTTCAGGGAACCTTGTCATCAAACTACAAAGGAGTGAAATAAATACAGAAGTATCGTCTCGGTCCTTTAACTGAAACACTTTCCTGAAAGTCCCTCTCAGGAATCTCCCTTTGTGTCCTTTCTCTTGGAAACTGACAGTTACACAGTTTCACTTTGTTTTCGCTCTGTTTGTTGATGTAGGTTCTCCCCGGGCGTGGCCAACGATCCGGCGCCCTCCGCTGGTCCCATGAAGAGACGCACACAGTCACTCAGCGCCCTGCCCAAGGACGGAGACAGGAAGGTGAGTCTGTCATGCAAACAAACTGTCAGTCTGTGAAAATAGAGCAAAAAGAGAAAGATTAGTGTTTAAAAATGTTGGTTCCACAGCTAAACATTCATGTCTAAACTGTCTGAACTCTTCTAAACCAGAGGGAGAAGGACCACATCCGCCGTCCCATGAATGCATTCATGATCTTCAGCAAACGGCACCGTGCCCTCGTGCATCAGCGACACCCGAACCAGGACAACCGGACCGTCAGCAAGATCCTGGGGGAGTGGTGGTACGCTCTGGGCCCCAACGAGAAGCAGCAGTACCACGATCTGGCTTTTCAGGTAAAAACTCTCTTGATTTGTTCTGACTTTCTTGTATTTCTTGGAATTTGCAGTTAGTTTCGCTTTGTCGGGGTTTTAAGGCTTAGTTGATAGTTTTCCAGTGAATTGATCAGAAAATAGTTTTATATAAATATGTAAATATGTGTGCAGTTTACTTTGTAGTGACTCTTCAGACAGAATGTGAGAGCTTTTCAGTTTTTGCTCGAGACGTCCAGGTTCGACAGAAAAACTGGGTTTTGTTCATGACTAAACACCTGAAACACAAACTGCATTAACAGAGAATAAAACACCCTCTTCTTCTTCTTCTCTTCCTCCTCCAGGTGAAAGAGGCCCACTTTAAAGCCCACCCAGACTGGAAGTGGTGCAACAAGGACCGCAGGAAGTCGCTGTCAGAGGGCCGTGGGACGCCAAAAGAGCCACGAGAGAGGAGCATGTCAGAGAGCATAGGTGTGTGTGTGTGTGTGTGTGTGTGCCACTAAGCATTGATGAGCATCTCCAAGCCGAAGTACAAAGGCCTTTTATGAACAAGACTTCTTAGATCATTGATGGTTTTTAACTTATCAAGGCTCATTCAGTCATATTAAAACAATTTCTAGAAAAATGTAAATAAAAAGACCTTGTGCTAATTTCTATTTAATACTGCAGGTATTTTATTGATCATGACGGAGCATTTGTGTTTCTAAAAGAACCGGTTCTTTTTTTTATTGATATGTTTTCATGATGTGATGTTTTATCTTTGCTCAGAGTCTTTTCTTCTCTCCTCTCCAGATCCTCATCCAGAGTCCCAGACGCTCGAGGTGAAGGGAGGAGGCTCAGGCTGGCCAGGGGGACCCGAGCGTCAGGGGGGTCTGTTTGTGGGGCAGCACCCCCGTCCCCGAGCCTTTTCCCAGAGTGCCGTGCACACCCTGGAGCAGAGGGAGAGAGAGAGAGACCTGGAGAAGGTAAGAGGTTGTTAATCTGTAGCTCAAAGGCAGCAAACAGAGTCTGGAGATTTAAAAATGTGAAGCAAACATCACCAGATCTCCAGCTAGTTTTAATCTAAAAGCCTCAGATCAGCTGAAACACTCTTTATTTATTTAAATCCAGGTGAAAGACCCACCTGTTTACAGCTGCATTTAAACAGTTTTTATTCAAAAGCTCAAATCTACACAACCTCTTTTAAGACTTAATGCTCTCTCTTTTGTTTTTAATTTTAAATCATTCTTTTTATTCTTCTACTTTTTAATGTTTTTCTTCTGCACCCTGCTGTAATGCTTTTAATGTTTTATGTAAAGCACTTTGAATTGTCTTGTACATGAAATGTGCTATACAAATAAACTTGCCTTGCCTTGCCTAAAAGCTAGAAAAAGTTAAAATCATTTGCTTTTAGTCAAGTCCAGAGTATAGTCCAACTACTTTTAGCACTTTTTTTTCCTCCTAAGAGAACAAAGGAAAAAAAGTATAGCTTATAAAATAAAAAGCAACAGACTGAAGTTCTTCTTTAAAAAAAAAACAAAAAAACAACTAATGCCATATGAACACCTACGCACCAACACGAGTGTGTATTCACAGACGACAGACGTGTGTCCTTCATTCACACTGCAGAGCATTTGGGTCGAACTCTGCAACTGAAAGCAGAAACAGTTCAAATGGACTCTCTTGTTCTTTGTGTGAGGGCTCGAGTTATTGCTGCTGAAAACCCACTGAAAGCTCCGGGGGAGCTCAGCCTCCAACTTCAAAGGTTTCACTTTCTACTTTTTTAGCGCCTTTGAAGGTACGAGACTGTGGTGTTTGCTGCTTCGCTCCAAGTCACAAGGGGATCGGCCTGCACGTTAGCTCTTTTGTTCTGAAGGCATTTATTTTATGCTGGTGGCAAAGCCATATAGTACATATGCATGCGCGCTTTGATAACAGCAATGTTACTCCTGTCTGAAGTGTTGTTGTGAGGTACTTAAGGTTCTTCTTTTTGAGTTTAAAAAGAGTATTGTGTCTGCTACAACAACCACTACCCTGACTTTTCTTTTTAGAATATTTGAATGGAATAAAAAAAAAAAAAAAATCTTTCTCTTCTCTCCATTGCGTCAGGAGGACGGGGCGAGTCTGTTTCGCCACCGGCCCCCGCCTCAGTCCTTCATCCAGGGCGGGGTCAGCGAGGATGTGACGAGCGACGAAGAGCGCATGGTCATCTGCGAGGAAGAGGGGGACGATGATGTCATGGGTGAGTAGATGATTAGCAGAGTGGTCATGCGCTGGTGTTGCATAACCACAGAGTCGTACTTTCAGTTCCCACAATGATCAGTGTGTGTGTGTGTGTGTGTGTTTAAAAAAACGGCGGGCGGAATGACAATGTCAGCAGAACTCGTCTAAAAGTTATAAAAGGAAGCTGAGTCATCCGTCCCAGCCCCGGCAAACGACTGTTAATAGCTCGTTTAACACCATAGTAATAACAATAAATCATAATTGGTTATCAGTGGGAAGCATATTGTTTGTTTAATCACCTCTGATGGACTTTGTTGAACCACTAACTTGTGTCGTTCATGTCTTTCCCTCAGAGGATTCCTGTCCTGAAGGCTCCATTGACCTCAAGTGTAAAGAGAGAGTGACGGACAGTGACGAGGACGAACCTGATGGACAGGTAGCTGCACTGATCATCATATAACTTAAATAATTATCCACAGAGCTGCTTTCTTATGTCAACAGTGTAATTCTGAATGTGTTAAGTTGGTGGTTTATTTGAATTTTTTCGTAGTTTCTGATGTAATTTATTCCCATCAAGCTTTTAAAACGCACAGAGTTTCTATTAGTTGAGAAACTTGTGTGTTCATGAAGAACTTTACATTGCAACTTTCACTTCACAGCTTTGATCTCTCCTCCTCTTCTTCTCTCCATCTCTCTCTCCCCTCCAGCATGGCTTCCAGCCAGTGGCTCGCTCCTCTCTCCCCTCCTCCTCTCCCTCCATCCCTCACTCAGACTCCACCTCAGCTAAAGGGAACGGAGGAGGAGGAGGAGGAGGAGGAGGTGGTGGTGAAGATGGCTCTGAGAGGAAGAGAAAGAGAGCTACAGATGGAGGAGAGGAGGGGAGCGACGGAGGCTCCAAGAGAGAAGAAACAGCTGCAGGTGGAGGAGAAGGAGGTGGAGGAGGAGGTGGCTCCTCTCTGTCCATCGCAGGCTCAACATCCAGCTCCCAGGCTCCCCTCCCATTGGCCCAGCAGGCCCTCGGCCCCGTCCGCATGGCCCCCACCATGGTGACCAATGTGGTGCGACCCATCGCCAGCACGCCCATCCCCATCGCCAGCAAGCCCGTGGAAGGCGCGGTCACCCTCAGCTCGCTGCCGCAGGACAAGAAAACCGCTCTCCTGATTGGAGGAGGCGGACCTCAGCAGCTGCCAATCACTGCAGGGGGTGGGTACCTGTCCTCATCCTCCCCTCCTGGTCCAGTCAGTGTAACTCCTCTGGGGGGCAGCGGCCTGGTCACTAACCTGGTTCTGGGAGGGTCCTACCCCGCTGCCCAACCAGTGCAGCTCGTCACCCCGCAGCCGCACGCACAAACCCCCCTACCTGTCCTCCAGCCCCAGCTGCACCCCACTGCCGCCACCTCCTCCCTCACACCTCCCGCCGGCACCAAGCCGCTAGCTCAGGTCCAGTACATCCTGCCTACTGAGAGCCCCTCCTCCCCTCAACTCACCCACCAGCAAATACTCTCCCTGCCCACCAATGCCGCCCTGGCCAATGGCGTGCACTCGGGGGCGGGAATCAGAGTTGCGTCAGTCAGCCCCGGGACCAGAGGTGAGACAGAGGGCAACAGCTGGCTGAGAAAAAAAAACAGAGTTAGTCAGTGTTTTTCACTGGTCCACTGACATTTTTTCTTTTTGCTGTGGTTCCCCTTCGTTTATTTCTTATTAATCATCACCACAAGAAGCTCTGAAAATAGATTTGATTGGCTTACGTAAACAGCAGATAAGTGATTGACAGGAGAAACACTGTTGACATGAGTATGAGCGCCCGTCGCCCACGCATGCCTTAATCACTCTCTATTCATAAGAGTCCGAAGAAACAGAACATTGTTCCACCTTGTTATCAGCTCGGTATTTCACTATTATCAGTGGCTGAACTGTCCTCTGTGTCTCAGTGTGTCTCCGCCCACCCGTCGCTCCCGTTCTGTCTTCACCTCCCTTTTTTGGCTCGTTTCATCTGTTTCTCACGCTGAGTGTTTTAATTCTCTCTCCCTCTCTCTCTCTCTCCTTCTCACTCATTAGTCCAAACCCAGTCGCCTGTCTTGCAGAGCAAGATGTTGGTTCCCATGGCAACAGTGAGAACAGGGTCTACTCCTCCTCATCCTTCCATTTCCCTGGTCGCTCCGCCTCTTCCTGTGCAGAACGGCCCTGCCACAGCAAACAAGGTAAGAAAGTCAACATAGTAACCAACGCAAGTGTCAACAGCATAAAATACATGGAAACTCAGACGGAGACGACATGTGTTCTTGATTAGAACAAAGTGGATCACAGAGGGTCGGTTCTTTAGTCTTTAGCTATTATTGATTAATCTGATTTGGACCTAAAGTTCATTGATGATCAAATAATCACTTGAACTTATGATATGTAACATGTCCACTTTAAAAAGTCTAAAAACAGTTTTTTTGTTGCATATTTTCTTGAGTACTTAGAAGTGTATTATCCAGAAGACATCGGTTCCTGTAATATGGTGCCAAAATTGTTTTAAGAACCTTAAAAACCAACATTCAGATTTTAGATTGTGTCACATCAGGGCTGCAACTTATGATCATTTTCATTGGCAGTTAGTATGCCAATTATTTTTACAATAATTTAATTCATGTATTGGTCTATATAAGTTCAAAAAAGGTTGAAAAATTCTTTTCATATACTCTCAAAACCAAAAGTCGCATCTTCAAATCTCTTTTATTTGTCTGACCAACATTCGAAGACATTCGAAGACTCTTTATTTACCATCATAAATGACAAAGAAAAAGCCACAAATCCTTGGTTAAAAAAATGACTAATGGTTGAAGCTCCACTTACTGGATACATAACAAACAAATGACTAAATTTAAATGTGTGTTTTCTAAAAGAGTTGAAAAATAAAATGTTCTGTGATCATCTTAATGTTGACGTGTTTTTCTGCTCCTCATAGATCATCCAGATCGCTCCGATGCCTGTGGTCCAGACCAACGTTCACCCTAGCGGAGGCGCAGCAGCAGTTCATCCTGGGAGCCCGTTTCCTGTTTCTATGGCAACGGTGATGGCTCCCGGTGCCGCGCCCCCACAGACCGTTCTTCTGACCTCTCCACCCACCAGGTGACTGACACATGCCCAACACCTGAAAGACGGCAGCATCAAAGCTCTTTTACTTTCATCAATAACTGTTCCAGCTGGTCAGAGATCCCTCTGAGATGTAAAGATGCCGTCTGATTTTTGATCTAAACAGGTCGTAATGTCGGTTGTACTTAACGTTCAGTAAAAATAGATAAAATAAATCAACACTCTGAGCACATTTTGACTCCATTACCACACAGAGCGATGTGAACTTTAATTTCACCTTTAAAAACTTAAAATGCCCTTTTTCGAAGTTTTTTGAGTTTAGAAAATAAATATATATATATATATATATATATATATATATATATATATAACTATCTATATATGTAAGAATGTTAGA
>JAPZDY010000008.1:2470560-2482978 GCA_029783645.1 Ctenochaetus hawaiiensis | reverse complement strand
GGGTATCTCTTTTGTTTCTCTGTATACAGTTGGATGTGCGAAAAAAATATATATACTGGTATTTCCATATATGTGCATTTAGGTCTGTGTTTGGGTGTGTGTGTATGTTTTGGCACATGCAGGTAGTGTCTTAAACACAACCAACCTCTTGTTCTTTCTTCACACAGCAACATTATTAATAGTATATTTTTCATTGTATTCTACATTCTACTCTAGAGACAGTATTTTTATAGTCACCATGACTATTTTGTCCACCATCTTGACTGTTATCAAACCCAGTTAATTCAGGATATATATGAGATATATATTCAGGATATATAATATATAAATATATATATGACTACACACAGGTAATAGAAGACTATCAATTCACATCTCTTTGGGGTTAGGGCTGTAAAGTGTCCATCTGCATGCATGTGCAATCACATGCACGCGTGCACACACCCACACAGACATATGTGCATACACACACATGTATGCGTGTGCACTGTATGATTGTGCTTAAAAATAAACTGTCCTTACTTTGGAGAAGGAATTTTAGGATGAGCGAGGTGAGTGTTATCTCATAAGCAGGCATGTTGACCATGTGCAATATTTCTAAACAACAACAAAAAAAAAAACTAAATATCGAAAATATTAAAGATCTAACACAACGTTTTATGTCCTTGAATTTTCTTTCATGTCCTTGAGTTTTTCAGTGTTTTATGATTTTTTTAAATGTGGCCAGACTGTCTTATTTATCAATCCACATAGAGAAGGTGTCAATAACTTTAATACTTCTGCCTGATTTATTGTAATCTCTACTTTTACTTGTATCTTTGGGAAATGGGAATGGCAGAAACGAGAGCATAGCTAATGCAAATTCATCCTCAGTTGAACAAGTCTGGCTGTTATCTAATGAACAGGATCTACAGATGCAGCCACCTTAACCCACCTGGGCAAGTCCCCCAAATCCCTGGAACATACAGTGTGCACCTCTTTAGCTGGCCTTTATCAGACATGTCAGTGTTAAGAGTGCTTATTGGATTATAGAGGCTTCTGACATTCAGGTCATATTAGGTGAGAGGTAGGTTAAGGTAAGGGGATCCGGTCAGAGCGCCGTCCACATCATCGGAAACACCGTGGGAAGATGACACTGACCTGCCCAATTCAAAATCACCATTACACTCAGAGGCCTTTACCAGTGGACACTCAAGTATGTTGTTTTTCCCCAAGCAGGACATATCAAATTGAAAATATTTATCAAAATTACAGAAAAGCCCATAATTTAATTTTAGTTTAAGACTTTAACAGAAACAGTGCTGAACTTTCTGGTATTTTTTAAAAAGTATTTCAAGGGCTATCTATATTTATCTGTAATATAAAAATAATCTCTTGACTTAGAACAAGGTTGTGAGTAAGTCATTTTAAAGTTGTAGTTGTTTCCTTTTATGAAATCCTGGGTAGCAAACCTGAGCAACAGCTAGTTCGAACTTCATCTCCCAGGTGGCATTGCGAGCGGTCTGTTTCTAAGTGTCTAGCAACAGCTATCGTCCCAGACAGCCGGCGGCAACGGGAGCGGTATTTCTCGGCGTTTCTTTCCACGATTATTCGCTGCCGGGTATTCATAATTTATAGTCGCTTGGCAGAAAAGAGTGAAAAAACAACCCTGACCCCTGCACAGAGATATGAGCGGCAGCGGGCGGCCCAGGCCCAGCTCGTTTGCTGAGCCGCCAGGTGTGCCAGGAACCGCCGCTGCGTCCACTGGATCAGCCGCTGCCGTGGGGAGCAGCACAGGAAAGTCCGGGGTCCCGCAGGCCTCCGGCAGCAGCTCGTCGGGATGCTCGAACCTTAAGCTTGCCCGTAAGTCCAAATTAGCTACCTAACCAATACATCTTATTCTGTGCTTTAACCTCAAAAATACATACCAGTGTTATGTGTCTTAACCCAGAAGTCGTTATTGCTTCCCTGTAGTGGTAACCAACTTACTAGCTCGCTAGCTCGCTGGCTAACGTTAGCCACTTGTTTTGTATGTTACTAGTTTCCCGTCCGGCCGTTTGATGTGTTTAACGTTATTGAAGTCAATCTTAGTAGCTGGTTGTTAATCACTTTAACCAAGTTTAAGGCCAGCTAAATGAATTAATGATCGTATTTACTAATGTCAAGTTAAAAGATGAGGATCTGTTTTAATTTCACTGTGGTCAATGTGAGTGAGGCAGGAAAACTGGCTCTGTTCTTTGTGACCAAGCTAGACTCAAATATCTAACGCTTGAGTGCTGCATTCACGGTTCTTTTTTGGGTGGTGTTGAGAGGTCGGCATCAGCTATCAGTCTGGCTCGTCTGGAGGAAGGTCAGGGCGGAAAGTTGCCTTTTCACCAAGGTCACCTGTGGGGCAAAGGCTTAGCAGCAGGTGGCGGACGCCTGGAGGATGCAAGTGATGCCCGTCCAGGACACGAGCTGGGCTGTCTGCTGGCATGTCAAGGAGCAGGTTTCCTCTGTCTGAGATGGAGTTATCTTATGCCGCTTTGTCACCGCAGTGACGGGTGTAAGCAGAGATCTGTGCGTGTGTTAATCCAAACCTTATCACCCATTAGCAGGCAGTGGTGTGTGACTTTGGTATTAGAGCTCAAATGGGAGGTCATCTGCAGTTCAGACAGTGTGACCCTTGTTTTCTCGCTGTCCCTCAGCAGCAGCAGAGCATCCTGCCCGGGGCCCTTAAACCCCACATTTTGCCTTTAGCTGGTAAAGATATTCTTTTGGATGTATTATTTGAAATGCTGCAAGGCTTTGAAGTCCTGGTGGTTATTTCTAGAGGCAGAAATAGCTCAGTAAGCTAGATATTTGTGGGAGAGACTAATGCAGCATGTTTTTTCCATTGTAAAACACTGTTAAATTAAATTTAGTGGTGGAGCATAAAAGCTGTCGAGTTGCCTTACCAACCTGTAATGTGTCATTATGGGAAATAGTGAAGGTTTTCTATCATGTAATGTTGAAGGTCTCCAGTAAATATGTCTCTTGAGAAAGTTGTATCTTCATACTTCTTGTCTGAAAGTGAATTTTGGGGATCAAACTTTTTCTTTGTAATTTATTTTTGGTGATGCAGTGTGAAGCAAAACATAAAGATAAAACAGCCAGAGAGGCTCATAAATTGAATAATAAGCATTTTACCTACATCCTAACTTGTTGAAGTGCTATATATATATATACATAGTTAAATCCATACTGCAAATACTGCACATATACTCTCCTGCATTATCACAGCTGTTGCAAATGTCCCAAGGAAAAACTGACAAGTCCAGACATGTCTTTTCAATAAAAGAAAAATGGCTAGAGAATCACACTCAGTCAAATGTGATTTCATATTTGCTTATATCGATCATTTTCTATTGTTTTTATAACAGTGTTATATTTACATTTTTTTCTACAACAGTAATCACTTAAATTTTCTAGTATTTCATTTAATTAATTGTAGGCTAAGGAACGGATCATGTCTTCAGACAATATTTTAGAGGTTGGTCCATCAACATTGAATTAGTGTACAAACACAGATTTTTGTAAATTTTTAATTTATTAAGCCAAGATATTATATCCAAATAAATTTAAAAATAGGACCCACTGCCACAAATCAGAGTAATTATCCACATCCAGGCATAATTACCAGTTCTGCTGTGACAGTGTCCAAGCAGTTGTTCCATTATTCGCTGTCCATGGAGAAGCTCCAGCGTTTGTCTGTGGATGACATCTTCACCACGGTCTGTCTCTTCACAGCTTAAAGAGAAATGTTCAAATTCCCAAATAAAACGGAGCAAAGAACTGTCATAGACAAATATTGTTATTTTAGGGTGGGCTTCTCCTTTAACAGAACAGCAAGTGTGTGAAGAATCATGTAATCTCTTTGGGAAACAATGCAGAGGCAGTTATGTCTAAAATCATGGCAGATATCCCAGGAGTGTTTGCTGAGCGACCTGGATGTGAACAGTGTGTTTGTGCTGTTTTTGAGGTTCACTGTCACAGGAGCACAAAATCTCAAAACAACAGATATTCACACTTATACCAGAGATCCTCCCCATAGATTAAATGACCTGGTTAGATTTAGGAGGATCTTGCTGCATTAAACTGCATATTAATAAGGTAAACTTAATTCTCTTGGAGCTACTTTGTTTTAAGTTATGGAGTTCATGTAAGTACATTGTGATTTTTTTTGCTTTAAGATGAGACACTAACCATGAACAAAAAAATCTGCTGCCTAGCCTAGTGCAAAATAAATTAATGAGACTGAGAGGAGTTTGTCGAAAGATTATTTTTCATACTTCCATTTCAGTTTAAAAACAACAAAAAACAGACAGGGATGTGACAAAGTTTAAAACATTGCATGTTGTTCTTCAGGGATTATTTCTCCTGGAGACTTGAGTTTCCTTCTGTGGATGTCAGGTGAATGACCGGAAGCAGAGTGTGACACAGTGCACCGCTGATATGAAAACACTGATGTTGGACACAATGAAACAATGATAAAACTGACACATTGACAGAGTAAGGCCTCGTCTTTATTATGACAGATTATCTTCCCCGAGGAGGAAGTTTCAAACCTTAGGAAGTTGTCTTTGCAAACTGTAAGAAATGAATGCTGCAGGGAGAGAGAGCGCTGATAACTTCAGCTGCATTTAGTGACACATCAGCAAGAAATGTAAGAGGAGGAGCAACGTAGTCAGTAGGTATAAATGTATCCTTCAGCCAACTGTCCTACTTTTAACATGGAGCCGTGTGTGTGTGTGTTTAGTCCTGTCCATAGGATGAACCCAGCCATTGAGTTAGAGAACCCAGTGACCCGGTCACTCTGCAGGCCTCACAGTTTCAGCTGTAACAGATATTGCCAACGTGCCTATTGGATGTCCACTGCACTTTTGTGATTGAGGACAATTTACTGTGTGTGTGTGTGCATGTGTGTATGTATGTGTATGTGTGTGCATATGGACATACAAGAACACCAGGACATGCAGTTCTGACTGTAAGAGAGCCATTTGAATAAGTGCATTGTCTTGTTTGGTAAACAAGCGTTAAGTATGTGGACACAGTCATGGTGACAGTGATACGACACAATAACGGCTTTATTTTCCACGCTTAGTAACACAGATCAGCAGAGGAAAATGAAATTTCCATCCACTGGCTATAAAAAAGGGGAAGTCAGAAATTGGTAGCTTTTTTTTTAGCGCTCTGTCAGTCACTGCAATAAATCTGCATTTTGCAGTGGGCAATTTTGGAAAGCAGTTGGTCGAGCAGAAAAACTTAAAAAGATTTTAACGCTTTAATCTCTTATGACTCAACTGAGAAAACGTTTCATCTCTTTCTCTTCAGCTGACATTTCTCCTTTAAATTCTTGCACTTTGACTGTCCGAACCCTTCAGATCACAGATGCAAAAACTCTTTAAAGCTCATCTAATTACCAGAACCTCTACTGTTGATTACCTCATCTGCTTTTCTCACTTATTTAAAATGAAACTTTAACTTCTCTCAGCTCTTTCATTTTAAGTGCTGGTACAACTTATTTTTAGATTTCATATTTTCCACGTCCATTAATTGCCACTTTAGCTGCTTCAATGCTACCGTTCATTTTTAAAGTATAAGCAACAGAATTATAGCTGCAGTCATATGTTTATTTTTTAAGAAAATGCAGCCTCTTCTAGTTAATATTTTACTTTTTGGATTTTGTGCATTTCTGAACTTGCTGCAGATGACTCTTATTTATGTAATAAACAGAAACAGCAGCTTAAAATCACTGAAGAGAGAAGGCCTCACTTATTTTGCTGTGATGTAAAGATGCTGAGACTGATGGAACAGATTACATTTAGTGGCTGAAATAACGTTACATTTAAGTTGACACTGGGGCTAATGACAGTGCATGTCAGGGTGGAAAGAGGCTGCTGTTACATGACCGCACTTATATAATCATCTATAATCAATAAAGTCCTTATCCAAAGTGTATTGAGCACAAGGAATTCATAAGAAGTTTCATATTTTCTGAAGAAGGATTTTTTTAACTGCAGGAAGCTTTCATTGATTTTTACTCTGTAAAGCAAATTAGTAATGCAGTATATTTCAGTTACTTTAAAGGTGCATGTTACAAGATGTCATACCTGATATGTGTGCTTGGCTTTGTGCGGTTGAAGTGTAACATGATGCCTCTGTATAACCAAACAAAATATTCCTCCTATGGAAGACTTTTAACACTTAAAACAGTTTATCAGAACAGACAAAATGGTCGACCTACTTTTGGGTTCATTCCCAGTTTAATTAGTCAGAGTGTCTTGAACATGAACTCTGCCATTTCTTTTTGTGTCTTCGGAGGCCCCTTAAAGTTGACATCCGTTCACTTGGCTGTCATTAACCTAAATATTCAGACAGCCAGCGGAGAGACGGCCCAGATGTTGAGGCTCGCTGCGGCAGCAAGTGTCGGGTTGAATGTCAGTGGTATTGTTGGTTACTTTGTGAAGTGGTTTCATATCATTACCTCTTGTAGAAAAGAGCCTGAGGGACTGCAGTGCATTTTAATCCTTTTTATTATATCAAGTTTTTGCACTTTAAAAGAGTTAACAGATTACCTGCTATGACTCATAACTACAGTTCAAGTTGAAATACTGAAGATTAATATAAAGCCTTATGAAATCTCTATTCTTGCCCATTTTTATCTGGTGAAGTGACTGAAACTTTGCACCGTGTTCTTATACCCCCTCACCTCATGTTGACCCTGTTTCCGCTTGTTTTCTTAGGAGACAGCGGGAAGGTGACGACAGTTGTTGCCACACCGGGTCAGGGACCGGACCGCCCACAGGAAGTCTCCTACACTGACATCAAGGTGAGAGAGGAAGTAAAACCAAGACTCAAACATGCCCCTCAAAGCTCTGCTCTTATATGTATAAATACAACTCTATCACCTCTCTGCTACTGTAACTGAGACTTTTATCGCCTCCTTGCACATACAATGACTGCTGCATATCTTGATGAAGTCGATATAGTTGTTGATCAATAACAGGGACTCTCTGATTATTGTGTCAGGTGCAGATATTTGTGGCGTTCAAGGCTCACCTCATAGCCTACATTCTGGCATCTGTCTTGCTTGTGTCTGATGAGAAAATGTGACATAACTGTGTCACTCAAAGGCTAATGAAAGTACATTGGATACATGGTGTTGCATTCAGCCAGAGACTCGTTAGTTCTCGCTGTCACTCCTCAGATTACTTAGTTCCTTCGTATTATTGTGCAAACATGCAGTTAACACAATTTTTATCTCAAAGTTCATAGTCTTAGAATACTGACTTATCAGATAAATTGTTGCTTGTTCAATGCTGCACGTAAACTTTTTTGAAACATTTTTGTTGTGATGTACATAATTTTGAAATTAAAATATGATCATCACAAATCTTTTAGCATTGCTCTGCTCCAGGATGACAGAACTAATATTCAACATATTCACTCACTTTTACTGCCTTGACTATTTGAACACCTGGATACACTTGGGCTTTAAGTAATTATTTCAAAGTCCCCCTAAAGTCAAAATTGTGTTTCTCAGAGAAGCTCGAATTGTTTTTTCAGCAGCCAGAAACTACAGTAACTCTCATCATGACTGTATTTGCACTTCACTGGTTGAGCTGTCTGTGTTTCCTCCTTGTGAAAACCTTGCAGGTGATCGGTAATGGGTCGTTTGGTGTGGTGTACCAAGCTCGCCTCATCGACAGCCAAGAGATGGTTGCCATCAAGAAGGTCCTGCAGGATAAGAGGTTCAAGGTGGGGCTGTAACAGCAAACTTCTCCACATATTCTCTCAGCCTCTGTGGTTTAAACTTGCATAAAACAGGTTTTTGTTTTGATATAAGAATGTGAGGCGTTTGTTTCATGCATGCAACGTTTCCTTGTCTCACAAAGTTTTTCTCATATTTCTCACTTTTGTTTGTTTTCTTGTTTTTGCAGAATCGGGAACTTCAGATCATGAGGAAGCTGGATCACTGCAACATTGTCAGACTACGTTACTTCTTCTACTCCAGCGGTGAGAAGGTACGACCGCTTTTTTTGGGTTTTTCCTTCTTTTTTTTTTTTTTTTTCTTATTTGTTCTTGCAGGAAAATCAACTGTGGTCAGACTTACTTTGGCTAAGTCACAATATTCACACATTCTTATCTCACAGCACCACAGTTTTAGAGATTACAGTAAAACAGAGAACACAGTGTGTGCACATAAAGATAAGATTACTCAGATGCAGTAAAAAAGAAATACCCCAACCTTAAAAAAAAGGGAAGCAATCTGTTTCTTGAAATGACAAATATAGAAAGGCTTTCATGTTGCAGAAGTAAATTACTGGCAACAAGGTTCTGTAATGTGTTTAATTTTTTAAAGATTTGACTTTTAAATCAGCACACAGCAGGCAGTTTTTTAGCGTTAGCGCTGCTGTAAACTTATTAGGGCTTGTAAAGTTATTGAATGATGCATATCATCTAATCTGTGTGTCCTGTGTCCTGCAGAAAGATGAAGTGTATCTCAACCTGGTGCTGGACTTTGTCCCTGAGACGGTCTACAGGGTTGCCAGGCATTTTAATAAGGCCAAGAGCATCATTCCTATCATATATGTGAAGGTAATCTCTTCTTCTTTATAACAGGACTTGCTTGTGTTGTCTAATTATTAATGCCTTTGTGTGCAAACCCCTGGAAATAATTGTTCTCACAGGATGGCAATGTTGAAAAATTTATGTATATTACGAAGCACCACATTTCCATTATTTTATTACCACATTGTATTTTTGTTTTAGTCCATTTGAACGCTGTTGAGAATTTATCCTGTTTTGTTCTTTTGTTGTGACCTCGTCAGGTGTACATGTACCAGTTGTTTCGCAGTCTGGCTTATATCCATTCCCAGGGTGTGTGTCACAGAGACATAAAGCCCCAAAACCTGCTTGTTGACCCAGAAACTGCCATCCTCAAGCTGTGTGACTTCGGCAGGTGAGCTGCATGAACAGACGGATTTCTCCCACATGCAGATAAAGGATTTGCTGAAGCAAAATCCAGTTTCTATGAGCAGAAAGAACAGAATATAGCTGATGTTTATCTGTTCTGCAACAGGAGATTCAGTTTATGTGACACTGAGTGTATCAGCACAAACAAGGTGGTATTATGGGACTATTATGGTAATATTTCAGACTTTGACCTGCCTTTTAATACTGACAGAGTTGGTTTGGCTCAGTCAACCCTTTTACAATGGTAGGATAAAAATCATAGCCGATTCTTGTGAGAGGAATGAAAACAAATCTCACAACTCTTCATTTCTCCACAAATGTTCAGTCTTTCTTTAACTGAATGACACTTGAACTTCAGTTGTTCCTCGCTGCAGTTTTTGTGATAATTTAATCTGATCTCTTGTGTTTCCTCAGCGCCAAGCAGCTGGTCCGTGGTGAACCCAACGTGTCATATATCTGCTCACGGTATTATCGTGCCCCCGAGCTCATTTTCGGTGCGACGGACTACACGGCAAACATTGACATCTGGTCAGCAGGCTGTGTGCTGGCTGAGCTGCTGCTCGGACAGCCCATATTCCCCGGGGACAGTGGGGTGGACCAGCTAGTAGAGATTATTAAAGTGAGTGTCCCGATCAGGTTTGTGTTTCTTGTCTTTTGCTGAACTGATCTCAGGGACACTTTTACTTCCTTTTCTGCAGTGCAGGTTATCACAGCAGCATGCATCTTGCTTTGTGCTCGTGGGTGTGCTCAGTAATTACTTTGTATTGATGTGTCGGTGTCATAAAAGACTTCTTGAATTAACCCAGTCAATCCCACGCCTACATGGCACGTGTGTCTGCAGGATGACGCTAAAACTCCTACTACATCTGTTTTCAGGTGCTGGGAACCCCAACGAGGGAGCAAATCAGAGAGATGAACCCAAACTACACAGAATTCAAGTTCCCTCAGATCAAAGCTCATCCATGGACCAAGGTAAGATGACGAGACGTCCCTGAAAATCTGTGACTTTCCCAGATTACGAGCAGTTGTCCTTGAATCCTGACTCCTGCCTTGTTTGACTAAGCCAAGTTTGATAAGTCATAAAACATTAATTACTGCTGGCTGTGAAACAGTTTTTTAGTGTTTCCCACAGAAGGGAAGAGCTGGAACAGCGTTGCACAATTGTTGTTGTTTTTTTTCTGTGTACAATTGTCGCAATGTGTCATGATGCACAGCTTGACTGTTGTTAAACTGAATTATTTACCGAGGGAAATAAACCCATTAAACACATAGAAAAATGTTGAGAGGTGCATCTATGAAAGTTTTTATTAAAGCAACACTTAGCACAGTTTTTTAGTTCTTGTCCTCCTTTCACATTCTTCTTTGTTTATATTCATATGGAAGCTCTAAATATCCTTTTACACGCCCAAAGCATCGATCTCATGATATCAGTTATACCATTTTTTTTCTAACAAAGAAGATAAAACCCTGAAACGTGCTGTTGCCCACACAGTCTATTTAAATCGGTGAGTTTAAGTGCTTTAGTGTCCTCCATCTGTAAAGCGATTAACCTTGACACCTTAAAAGAACAGTAACAATGTAAAACTAAGAGAAATGGCCCTTCAACATTTACTACAAAGCAGATAACTTTCTACTCTGAAAAACGGCTTGTTAGATGCAGAACATATGTGAGACCTCTGCACACCTCTATGCATTCACACACTTGATGTTAATGGAACATTAGTGTGCCGTGATAACCTCCATGAGATGATAAATATTCAAACAGTTGTACATTTTAACCCGTTTAGCGTTGACCTTAATATTCGACGTTACGACAGCTGTTAACAAGACGTTACACTGATGCAAGAAATTGTCTCTTTCTGACAGTTTTTCAACAGACATGTGACCTTAAAACTCTCTTGTTCCTCAGGTGTTTAAACCTCGCACCCCTCCAGAAGCCATTACTCTCTGCTCTCGGCTGCTGGAGTACACGCCGGCCTCGCGGTTCTCCCCGCTGGAGGCCTGTTCACATGCCTTCTTCGACGAGCTTCGCCAACCCAACACGCGACTGCCCAGCGGCAGAGAACTGCCCATGCTCTTCAACTTCAGCGCCACAGGTGCAAACGGATTCAAGCGCAGTTTTAGCCTCAGTTGTTTTAGTTTTATGGAAACACTGATGTGTAGCCTGTATTAACATGTTTGGCTGAAAAAATGCTCCATGGATTCATCACCATCTGTTTGGCTCAATACAATCAGCTAGTGTTCTTGGTTTGTTTTGGAGTATCGCTGTGACCTCAGAGGAGGTGCAATTAATGTGGTGTACACTATCCTATTGTTGTGTGACACTGTCCTCTTGATATATGACTCACCATTAAATGAAAACTCCCTCTTTTATCTTCTGCAGAGCTGTCAATCCAGCCACAGCTGAACTCAACCCTCATTCCCCCTCACGCTCGCTCTCACACAGCTGCTTCCGCCCACGGTGGGAAACTCTGACGTTACTGTTATTTTCAGCCTATTGTGCATTTTAATTTCATGCTCTGGTATAACAAAAATGCACCTTTGACACATTATCCATTAATTAGTCAGCTAGACGGTGAAAGAGTTTTGCAGCACAACTGCTATTTAATGTATTTTAACAGCAAAGTTGTCAGAAAACAAATTTTGCTTGTGTTTTTACAATCTTGAGAGATTTTTCTGTGTTTTAAAATGCATAACAAAAAATAATTTAACATTTTTTACCAATGTGATAAACAGTTTTTTGTTTGTATGTAATGAGAAAAAAGTCTAAAGTTTGAACATATAATTGGTTCTTCACACATTCTTACACTAATTAGCTAAAACTACACAAAACAAACTATTTTACATAAAAAAACAAAACTAAAATTAAGACAAAATCATTCACAAAATGGTGTTTTGTAGCTTTAAACCTCTGTATGTTCAGTCCGGTTAGTTAATTCTCTTTTCTCTGAAAACAAAGTAATGGGTGTTTTTGCCACAAGGTGGCAGTATTAGACATTAAATACATGTTTGTCAATAATCAATTTATTGTGAAAACTGGTCTAAAACTGGTCTTATTTAGTAAGATTTCAAAATTCAGAACTCTTTTCAATAAATATAAAAACTCTTATAAGCCATTGTCGTTAGAATAAGAATGTCCTTTTCATTATAGAGATTATAATATTTTTATAATATAATAGAGATTTTTTACAGATGTGCAAAATCTGAATCATCTAAAAGTTCAAAGAAAAGTTTTTTCTCATGTTTGAAGTTTTTCTCTCTTCATTGTTTCACTCGCTGTCCCTTGTTTGCTCTTCTGTTCTTCAGATGGTACCGGTTCAGATTCATCTCAACACAGTTCAGTACCAGGATCTCTGAACAGCATCTGAAGCAGCGTCTCACCTGCCTGCCTGCCAGCCTCACCTGTACCTCAGACACACACAAACACACACACACACACACA
>JAPZDY010000008.1:2445770-2459232 GCA_029783645.1 Ctenochaetus hawaiiensis | reverse complement strand
GTCGCGCAGAATTTACGGAGATTGGTTGAATTTTCGTTAATTGTTGCGATCGCAACATCGTGAATTCCTGGAGGGACTGACCAAACAATACTCTTAAAATCCAAAGTGACATCTTCAAATGCTTAGTTTTGTTCCATTGAAAGTCAAAGAATCAGGGAACTATCAGAAAAGGCCGTAAGAGCAGAAAATCCCACAAATTGTAAAATTGTACCAGATCATAATTTTTCTTTCCCACTTAAAAAGTTTTTTAGTAACCATTAAATGTCAAAACAGATGATAAATTTATCGACCACCTGTTGTTTAATTTTTGAAAAAAAATAATACAAAAAATTTAAAAAAAGTAAATATAACCTTCATTAATCCAGAAATCAAGTTGACAGACCAGAATACAACAACCAGCACAGATAAAAATGACCAATAGTTAAGAGAGTTTGAAAATTTTATTTATATATTTTACATTTCCTCCAACAGTAGAATTGCTGTAATTAAATATCTGACATGTTTAAGAAAATCAGGCATCACAAATGGCATCTTCTGCCATCCAATATCATTTGCCATTTAAATCTGCTTTTGAAAACTGAATCAAAATTATTTTTAGTTGTTAAAGACATAAAAAGATACACCATGTTAATGCACTGAGGTTCTGTACCTGTGAAAAGGTGACCCCAGAAAAAGACATTTGTAACTAATAACTTACAGAAAGATGACGGATGTTTGCTGTAGATACATTTTGGGTCAAAGGTTTGTTTATATAGACTCATATTTCTCACATTTATGCAGAATAATTTGGACAGTTTGGACAAAAACAAAATGCTGCAGTGATCAATGTTAAAGGCCTCCGAATGCTGATTTTGGAGCCAGTAAACTGTGACCTTCTTGGTTTGAATAACAACTAAATCAGCACTTAAACACTCGGACATCGTCTCCTTTAATTCGATTTCTGATGCTTTTCTCATCCAAAGTTAAAGGTTTCTGCAGAGTTTGTGTGTGTGAAGAATGATTGATGAAATGTTTCGGCTCTCATAGACACCCGCAGGTCTTAACCACCATGTTGCGATGTTTCTTGAGGATGACGTTGTTGTTGTCGTCGTAGAAGAGGACAGAGATGGGGCTGAGCTTTGTGGGGGCGCAACAGGCTTTAGGAACCTCGTCAGGCTTCAGGAGGTGGACCTGCCATGACAGTGACAAACAGCTAGTATTTACTATCCAGGTGTTTTACGGTGGGAGGAAGTACTCAGATACTCAAGTAAAAGCACCTATACAACAGTGTAGAATTACTCTATTACAAGAGAAACTGAAAGTACACGAGTGTTAGCATTATAAGCTAAATGTACTTAAAGTATCAAGCATGTATTCTGCATAAAAATGTCACCATTATTTATAAATATTACCAATAATATTAATATATGTTGTATTTATTTGAGAAGACAGTTAGAAATATTACAGTTAATTTCTATAAATCCAACTACATTCTACACACAGGACCTAAACAATATTTATTCAAACTTGTAGTGTCTGAAAGGGAAAATTTAACACAGCTGCTTGTTTAATTAAAAAATTTGCACTGAATTCTAAAATCCCTTGTTTGTTCAATCTTTATTCTGACTACAGTGGTTAGATAAATATAGTGGAGCGATAAGTATGTTTCCCTTTTAAAATTTGGCGCTGTTAAAGTATATAAAGTATTAAGAAAATGAAACACTCAAGTATTTAAATATTATTTTAGTAAATGTTCATTTTACATTGTCAAATTCTACCACCGATACTGAGCACTAGTATAAGAAAGCACATTTGTGCACAAATGTGAAAATAATTGGAGAAAATGAAGCAAGTTTTCCTGAAATAATCACATAGAAAAGAGATGTGAAGTAAAGAAATAACTCTTCAAAAAGCAGCTCAGCCCAAACACAGAAAAGAGGTTTACTTCTCTCGTAGTTTCTCAGCGTGTGGTAAATATTTATCTACCTTTGGTCCACATTCGAATGGAAAATCGTGGGGGGAGGGGGGAGTAAAGGTCAGGATAAAGTAAACAGTGTCAGGTGTGTGTGTGTGTGTGTGATGGCTGTACTGACCACTTGCTGGATGAGGGCGTGGTTGGTGGCGTTCATGCAGGAGCCCAGAGGATAAAAACACTCTCCATCACAGTAGTAAGCAGAGTATCCAGTGGGGGCCAAAACCCAGTCCTGAACAGAAAAAATACAGCTCATGATCAGCAGCAACAGGCAGGAAAATCGTCAAAATGATTACAATCAAAAAATGTGCTGTTCAAAAAGAAAGACATGCTGTGAACTGATTGTTCCTGATACTAAACAACTTAATCTGAAGTAACTTGTAATGCAGAATAGAGTAGTTTTAGCTACTCCTTTTTCAAAAAAAGAAATCTATTCCTCTTTGTTTTTTATTTAAAAAAAAGGAGTAGCTTACACGACCCTGTTCTGCATCACAAGTTGCTTCAGATTAAGTTCTTTAGTATCAGGAACAATCAGTTTACAGCATGTCTGTCTTAAACTCGACTGTGAAGAATCAGAGCTCAAATAGTGACCGACCTTCCATCCCAGATCACTGAAACTGACGTAGAGCTCGTGTTTTTTACAGGGCTGACCTCCGTTGTTAACGGGACTCCGGCCTGATTGAGAAAGAAAAACCTTCAGTACAATCAAAGTGATTTCAAAATTAACTGCATTGTGTTTTTTTCCCCAAAAAATTAACCTTTATGCTTTCATAAAAAAAAAAAAAGTCAATAACATGACATTAGAAATGTGAAGAGTGATGGAAGTTAAATTAGCTTTTTTTAAATATCAGTTTCTATATTTTAGGATTTCAGATTGTTGAACCATAAAAACAGTAAATCTTTTTTTTGAACCATAAAAATTGTTGAACCATAAAAACAGTAAATCTTGTCTCTCCAAGATTTAGTTCCTTTAATTATAATTCAGCCACAATTAGACAAATCATTCAGAATCATTAATATCTTTTATTCATTTAGTCAGATTAACTAATTTAAATCCCAAAACCTTTTAGGTCACAAACATTTGGAGAGTGTTGAAGTAAACTAAAGCATCAGATTCAGTCTGTGTGTGTGATCTTACTTTGGATGCTGGGAATTGGGAGGTCGGACTTGGCTTTCCTCTTTCTGGGATGAGGCTTGATGGCTCGAGGCGGCCGACACGGGACCTGGTTCTCCCTGAAGAACGTCACCATGAAGGGCTGTTTGGAGCGAGGACCCCTGCGTCCCACCAACCCGATCCAGCCCGCAGACAGAGAGCGATCTGCGAGAGGACACACAGTGTGTTAATAAAAAAAGGAAAGTGGTGGTTGTGTTGTGTTGTGTTGTGTTGTGTAGCCCAGTCGTGCACCCACCCTCCTCCGTCTCCACATAGAGACGTATTCCCAGGTTGCTGCGGGGGTGGAGGAGCCAGTGGTTGGAGGCCGTGGTGACGTCGAAGGCCAGCCAGCCCTCCTGTCCTGCAGGCACAGACTGCATGTCCAGCAGCACCAGCTCCGGTTCTCTGAGGAGAAAAAATACAGAAATAACTACAATGTGACCCACCTTAAATAACATGTTTGATTGTTACAGTTATCTAGAAAGTTTTGAATAAATGCACTTAATTAAATATTTCATTATTATTAAAACAGCCCCATATTTAACTGTGGTGGTTGTATAAATAAATTGTGATGAATATTAGCTGGATTAGGATGTAACACTCCTTCAAAACCAAAGCCGAGACAACTGTAAACTAAAAAGAAAAACAGGGCCAGCTTTAACAGATAATTTCTCTTCACACTATCAAACGAGAGATTAAAGGCCAGTCTGAGCTCAATAGAGTTTTTTGTATTGCTAAAGTACAGTTTTTTTAAGAATAAATATTAATAAACGCAGGGCTTGAATCACATTCATAAATGAGCACCTTGTTTTATAAATGTGACTTATGTAAATTTTTCATGGGCAAAACTAAAAAATATGTATAATCTGCTAGATAAATCCAATATTTGTTTACAAAGTTACAAAGTTCTTTACAAAAATAAAAAATAAAAAGGTAAAACCCAAAAGGAAAGGTAAGGGAGGGTAACCTGTGTCTGTTATCCCGCTGGATCTCGTACACAGAGATGTGCAGGGTCCGGTTGGCCCTCTGGCCCATCGTCAGGGTCTTATAGATCCGGAACTCCGCCGCCGTCACCGTCTCACCCTGAGGGAGAGGAGTGAGGTCGAAGCGGAACTCCTTCCAGTAGGGACGAGGCTGCAGGAGGTCACGCTCCTGCTCCACTGCACAGGGAGGGACACACATGTCTTCATTTACCAGACTAACTGATGCTTAAATAAACACAAACAATAACATCAGTCATGTTAGGATAAAACAAGGAACATGATGACATTTTGACTTAAAGCAATTATAACAGACGTTTTTATTTATTTTCTAGACATTTGATTTACGTAGAAAAAGAATGACTGATAAAAATACATATTAGCGTCAGATATTAAAAATAAATAAATGTGGTACAGTGAAGACGGTAATAAAGTTTTTAATGATAAAAAAAACTAACATCAACCCTTACGGATAAAACTAAAAGCAGAATACTGTTTTTTAAAAGTCAAAAAGAGCATGGTGTGTCAGACAGAGAGGTGTGACAGGAATCAGGTGGGAAAAGTTGTAGTTTGAAGCAGATGTTGCTGAAGAAAATGTGTTGATTCAACTGTGAAAGTGGAGCGAAAACAATGTGAAGATATGAAGGAGTTGAGTCACTGCGAGACACAAAGGGAGGAGAACAATGTGGAAAAAATATTCAGTCCTAAGACTTGGAATCAAATAAATTTCCAGAAGGTAATTAAAGTAAAAGTAGCTTAAAAATCGCCCGTTAGTTAGTTTTTTTTTTTTGTGATGACTTGTGATGATACTTAATTTTTAAGGATATTTCACTATTGTGGTTGCTCGAGGTGAACCAAAGGTTTAATAGCTTAGTTTATTAGTTTACTTTATTTGACATAAAACACCATTGGAGCTGTAACATAAAATTATTGCTATGCATAAAGTGTTTCAGTGTTAAAGATTAAAGATTACAATATAATCTGTTGTAAATATGGCGAAGTTTTAAATAGTATGAAATGGAAATACTTTAGGGTCCAGTGTTAAGATTTAGGGAGTTAAATATGTCAGAAATGAAAGATAATAATTCTAAGTTTTTTTCTTAAGTAAAGCTCCTCTAAAATGAGGATAATTGTACTTTTATTACTTTAAAATAAGCATTTTTTTATAAGGAGACCATCTGCCATGTTGAACCGCCATGTTTCTACAGTAGCCCAGAGTGGACAAACCTAATGCTGTTCGTAACGAGGGCCTTTTTCGCGAGATTAGCGGTTAGCCTAGGTTCTCTTTAACGTTTACAAGGAGATATAGAGTCGACTGCAATCTAAACCTTCACCACTAGATGTCACTAGATTGTTCAAATCGGACCTTTAAAACAATGTTTCTACATTTAGTAAAATATGCTCTTGCCAGGAGTATGTGAGAAGATTGATACGATTTTCATTTATTTACAGAGTTTAGCTAGCAACGAATGCATACAGCTAGCGTGCGGGTCTTCGGTGGTCGCCTAGCAACCGCTTGCTGAAGTCAGGACTCCAGGAAGTCAGGTGACCAACAAATAAAGTGGCACATAAAACCTCATAAAATCACAGCTTGTTGCTTTTATGCTTTTGTTTTCTGAACATTTATTTAAAATATAACACAACATATTGGTTCATAGGCTGAAGAGGTTCTGCTGGATGGATTGTGCTTCTTTCAGATAAAGTTTCCCCGTCTTTACAGTCTTTGAGCTAAGCTAAGCTAACCAGCTACTGGCTTTATATTCCTCCTGCAGAGATTAGAGAGGTATTAATTTTATTTAACTGTCGTCGAGATCACAATTTAATGTTTCTTTTTTCAAAATGTCAAATTAAACTTTTAAACAGTGAAGTACAAGTATTTTAAAACTGTACTTAAATACAGTACTCAAATGCACTTTACTATAGTAAATGAAAACTGTGTCTCAGCTCTGCAGTTTTTAAATGGTAGATAAAAGCTGGAAATGTTTGTACTTTCTCATAGAAGATGTAATATATGACTTTGGGTCCCAAAACCTGCAAATTGGAAAATAAATATATATATTTTGTCCCTTCCAAGTTTTACTTTGTGCCAGTTCTGCGCTGTATTTACCCAGAGAAGATTTATGTGGCTTGCAGGCTCTTTCTCGCCAACCTCCTGCATCGGACTAGCACTCCATTGAGCAGAAGGGAGGTTAAAGTGCCTTGCTTAAGGGAACCTCACCAGCTGCTGTTGACAGAATGAGAAACATGTAATGTTTCACTTTATTCTGCCAGTTTTGTTTTTTTTTTTTGATCAGACCCAAGGGAGCTGAAAACAGGCTGGGAAAACGTGACCGAAACACGTCCCCATGTGGACATTATGTTAAAAACATGTAAATAAAGAGGTGAGCATGCAAACACACACCATCCTTCACTGAAATCTATGAAACCAAAACACAAGCGCAGTGTGTGTGTGTGTGTGTGTGTGTGTGTGTCCTTGTGGAACCCCACACGCATATAAAACAGCTCTGGTCACTTCGGTTTCACACACACAGAATAATGATAAATAGAGGTACCAAGAACAGGAGACCCCTGATGGGCAGGGCATGTTCATATCAGCACACACACTCACACAAACACACACACACAGCAGTAATTAGAGACACTTAGTGCCCTGAACCACAGCAGCTGCTCAGCACACACACCACTAATTGCAGCCTTGCCTGGTATTTTTAGAGTCGCTCCCTCCACAGCAGTATTTTCATCTCGCTTTGGACGGTTGATTTTTTTTTTTTCGGTGTGTGTCAGTGGGGCCTTTAATTCTAACCAGCTGTGTCTCCCCATTACATATGCGTAGGCACACACACCCATGCCTGTTTGATTCAACTTACATGAACTGCACACATTGATTGGATTATTCATAAAACTAGACCCTAAATGCGGCAAATCTACGGTGGATCAAGGCCATAAATGTGAAGTTTAATGGAGAAAAGCTGTTTCAAACACCTGAGTGAGAAACCTACAATATGATAAATGAGTGTAAACTCAGTATGTTGTGTGTGAGTCACATGCACATCTGCAATTAGCTTGTAGTTGTTACTTTCTGCCCACTTTCTTTCACCTCTTTCAGGTCTGTGTGATGTGTTTAGCTGCGCTTCTGTGCAGATTTAATGACGTTCAAAGGGTTTTACAACAAAGTTAAAGTTTCTGGAGTTGAAAGGAAGCTCCGGTATGCACTGTGGGTCACTATTAAAGGCATGGATTCAATTTTGATTCACCTTTGTTTACAAAATCAAGGTGGTTTGGAGGATGAATTGCTGTGTTTTTTTCAGTGTTGACTGATAAATTTGAGGGTGCATCTTTTCTTCAAAACAGAGCTGAATTTCTAAAAGGAAACCTTTCATTTCATGAGGGTTCATTAGAGACCCTGAGCAGAGAGGAGATGATGTTTCCCACGGTAAACTTGGTGCAGATCACCGTCTCATTCCAGAGAAGCTGGAGGAAGGAAGCCATTCAGAAGAGGATGTTTAATTTTTATACTTTGACTGATAGGCATCAGTCAGGCTGCTGTGGGGTTTGGACGGCAGCACAAACACACACAGGATCTGGGTGGTAAAGTTTGACCGGAATTTTTTCATTTAGTGAAGCAATTTACATTTATTTTTTTTAATCAATCAATCTGCTGTTTATTTTTGTATTTAATCCAAAAAAAAAGAAAAAAAGTTTCCAGACCTGCATAGTTTAGGAGGTTATTGCTGGCATGTGGCATGAGCAATGAAATTCTCGTCTAAAATACAGGTGATTAATCCTCCAACATATGAATTGACTAAAATCAGAGGCTCTGTATAAATGACTCATTCTGTGCTTGAAAGAATTATCAATTAAATCCACTTGCTCATTGACCATGTCATTAAATCAATAAGTTATGGACACTTTGATCAAAGTTAGAGGATAATTTTCTCCCTGAAGACAAACACCATTGTAAGTTCCTTAAATGTTTGAGAACAAGTTTAATCTTTATATTTCGTTCCTTTTTAATCATGTTATGTGAAAGCTTCTGTTTTTTTTTACTTGACTATTAAACAGAAAGAAACCTCACAGCATTTAAAAAATTAAAACATGGATGCAAAGATCTAAACTTTTCTGGTTTACTTATAATTTTAGCATTAATGTCTGTCCTCAAACAATCCTTGTACCAGAGATTTCCTCTGTGTTGGGACGATTTTGCGTCACTGAGCCCAGTTTGGCTGAGGCAGCAGCGGTGCAGACTGGTGGATTTAGGAATGCTGGGTGAAAATGGAAAGCTACCAATATAGACCAGCTACACTGACATTGGTTTTAATCATCTCTGTAGGGGTGAATGTTTGTGGAAATTTGCAAAGCAGAGAAACTAAAACAGTGGCATTGACATTTCCATGTCAGTGGCATCAAGTTCATCCGCTCAGACTTTAAACTTTGTTGCCAAACTGTAAAGTTAAAAACTGTTCTGTCATTTAAAACTGATGAGAGAAAATGTTTTCTATTCAAGGTTAAAAGAATAGTCTGATATTCTGGGAATAAAATATAAACACTAACTTTAAAAGAGTTGGATAAGATTGATATCGCTCTCATGTTTGTCCATGAACTTTAATACCACAGCTAGCGACCAGTTAGCTTAGCTTAGCACGAAGACGGAAGAGAGACAGCTAGCATGTTCTTTAAAATGTAACTAATGTCACCTTTCAGCACTTCCGGGGATTATTAATTACACATTGTATGTATTTTAGTTTGTAATCTGAAATATAAAAGTAGGAACACAGATTAATGGTTTTACAGGGTTTATGATGGACGATTTTTCCAAAAAGTCACTGCACCAACCGAAGATCTGGCAAAGTGCAAAACTCCTCTGTAAAACTGAAATGTGATGTTTTCACACAGATCTTTATATAATGTTTTAATCTGTGAGATTAAGAGAAACTGGGCAGATTTGCAACATTTTGACAGAGCTTGGTTAACAATTTTTAGGCATTATGCTAAGCTAAGCTAATCAACCGCTGGCTCCAGTCACATTTTTAGCAAGAAGATATGAAAGTAGTATCAATCTTCTCCTCTGACTCTCAGCAAAAAAGTGTATTTTCTGACGAGGCTGAAGGAGGAAGTGGGTGTGGTAGGAAGTGGGCGTGGCCTGAAGATAGACCAAATAAATTAAATGACTTATTTCCTGCTTTTCCGTTGACTTTGTGTAGGTGGTGCTCTTTTTTTGTGTTGGTTTCTGCTCATGCTAACAGCCCAGTTTCATACAAACGCAGCAGAAACATAAACTGCATCACTTCCTGTCTAACTTAGCCGGGGTCATCCACATGATGACATGTGTTACATAACTGAGGTCATGGACCGGTTTACTCACCCAGGTTGACGAAGCTCATCACCCGGTCGGCCTCGCTGACCACCGTGCCCAGCGGTGGCGTGTGCGTGCTGAGGATCGGAGGGGCTGCGTGGTTCACCTGAGCCAACCTCTCTGCCCCCCCAAACCTCCCCATACCGGGTCCGTTCACAATGATCTCGTTCCCTTCATCCTCCCCGTCGGCTGACATGGCATGGTACAGGTCCAGCATGAAGAGCGGTGCGGAGGAGGGCGGCCGTAGGGGCGGGTGGGGTCTGGGTCTCCCCGGCAGACCCAAAATGGACAAGATCTCCTTCTGCATCTCCTTCTTCTCGCGGCCGCTGAGCCGCCTGAAGCTGGAGTGGACCACGGCCTCGGCCTGCTGGCTCCACAGGGACAGAAAAAGAAGGAGCAGCAGGGGCAGGAGGAGCAGGGTCCTGGGGTGGAGGAGAGGCCGGTGGGGCCTGGAGGTGGATCTGATCTGCTGCTTGAAGACACCCCTGCTGCCTTTGCTCATGTGCTGCTGTTTCATCTTGCTGCATTGACAGGAGAAGCTGTGGGAGACGTCCATGAAGTCCATGGCTTCGGTTCACCCTGCCTTCTTCTTCTCTCCTGGGAAATCAAAATGTTTATTCCCACTGATAATCAACCGAACAGGTTTCTTGACTTCGGTTTATCTTTCCTCCAGTGTTTCCAGACTGACAACCACAGTGTTTTCTACCAGCTTCGGTTGGTCCTCTGACTGTTTGTCCTCCTGTTTCAGCGTCACCGCAGACAAATGCAGCGCTGATTTACGGCTGATGTGTTTAGAGGAGAGCTGGCTCTGGACGAGACGTGTTTACCGCCTCAAACTGCCTCTGTTTATCTCTCCCTCCCCTCTTTGCCTTCCTCTCTCTCCCTCTGCTACCTTCTCTAATCTTAGAGAGGAAAAAAAAAAACCCTCCTCACCCTCTGATCAACTTCTCCCTCACCTCTCGGTCGTGCAGCAGAAGAAACAGAGATGATGAGACTGTGAGCATAATTACAGGCCCACAATGTGTTTTGAATATAGACAAACAATGTCTCTACGGAAAATTGGTCCAGGCTTTGAAGTCAAGTTGGAGAAGTGAAGTTGAGTAAACTTGGAGGATGGAAAGGAATGTCGGTGATGAGCAGGTGCTGCTGAGTTTGGAGTGAGCTGTTTCATCAGATCTGGTCCGAATCCTTCTTGGTCTCATGAGCAAATAAAGTTCACACCTGCAGCGAGTTGGAGTTAAATCGGATTATCTCTGGAGAATCATCTGGAGCAATCAATCCTAGAGACTATCATCCAGTCATCTTTAAGTGTTTATTCATCCATTCAAGGCTGCTGCTTCCCGCCCACGCGCCTCTCTGGTTCCAGATGTCTTTCTTAATCCAATTTTTAAAAACGAGACCTCCGGGGAAATTGTTTCCTGATTGTAATCCTGAGGAGAGGCGAGAGATTTTTTTTTTTTTTTCCGTGGCAGCTCTTGAACACACACACTCTCGGTGCCTGTTGGGAGTGTGTGAACATCTGAGAGCAGAGCTGTGCAGCACTGAGAGTGTATCCTCTGTATGAAGCTCGGAGAGCGTAATAGTTGTTCAAAAGCAGGAGGGAGTTTCCCTCCCTGCCTCCGCCTCTTGACCTCTTTCAAGTCTTTAAACTTCTCTCTGCTGCTTACATCTCATCATCAAACCTCCCAGTGGTCTCTTTGGGAGACCTCATCTCTCTCCTTATTACCTCCACCCATCTATCTTTTTCATCTCCTCATGACTGCTTCCTTTCATAGTAACTCAGCGTTGAGTCTCAGGCGGCTTAGCGGGAGGCACATCAAGTGGCCCGATGCCCTCTTTAATAGCAGCTCAGCTCAGGAGCAGCGTAAGAAGGTTTAGAGCCAAGAGTGGAAGTAATTTCTGCACAAACGTCAGTGTGTATGGAGAGCCAAAACTGACAAAAGTCAAACATGAACAAGTTATAAAATAAAAAAAAAAGTTAAAGAATTTAAATGAAGTGTAAAAAGAAATACAAATCTTCACACTTTCCCTTACTTAATTTATTTTGTTTCACTTTTTTTCATTTTCCAGATCCTAAAATTTTCCATATAAACACTGAGCGCTAACTTTCACAGTTAGCCACCTGCTAAATCCTGAGTGGACATAATGTGAGAATCCACTGTCTAAAATCAACAGGTAACTTAAACATTTGCTAATATTTCAGTAACTACAGCATTAAGATGGCAACATGACTCCAACAAAGTAAGTCTGCTAACACTAGTTTATGTTTTTTTCACATTGCAAGTAAAAAAAATAAAAATAAAATAAATCTACAAAATGTGAAAGGTGTCAACATAAAGTCAAAATTATATTTCTAGGATTACTTAGCCAGAATATTTTCGATTCTCAATCCATTTTAACTTAACTTTAAGTTTATTTTTGTAACTTAATTATACTTCTTATATCTGATTTTTGTCAGTTTATGTTTTTCATTATCTTACCCCCCTTCAATATATATATATAGATTAAATTCTTTCAATACAAGGCTCTAAAATCTCTAACATCACTTTCAAAGTTTGGGGTTTAAAGCTGAAACAGCAAATAAACACAAAACACAGCCAATCTGAACTCTGAAGTGAGTCCACCTTTGAGCTACTAACCTAAACACTTCTGCTCTGAGGCTGCAGGGTTTGTGTTTCACCGTCTAACACCTTTTCCCGTTGATATATTCATTAGCTTAGCCAACTCGCCCTGCAGCGGGCCTAAAGCAAACACACTGGGTACATGTGTGTGTTTAAACCAAAAGGATTTGAAGGGAAGAAATGACTCAAATATAGTAGTGAGGTTCAGCCCTGTGCCAGCTTGTGTTTGTGTACTCTTTCCTTCAAAGCGGCCTGGTACTTGTGGTCACTTTGAAAGGCATGAAAAACACTGACCAAACCAAACTGACCGCGGTTCATTTTATCCTGGCCGAAAGGGCGAGTCCCGAATGCCAGGAATTAATGCTCTGCCCATTTTGTTTTTCTTTCCTCTGCACATCTGCAACTTCGGGAGGCTTTTTTTTTCTTTTTTTTTGTCTGGAGAGATAATGGAGAGAGGAGCGAGGGAAGATGAGGAGGAGGAGGGTAAAGAACACAGAGGCAGTGAGCTGAGGAGTGACAAAAACGAAGAAAAAAAAGAGGGAGTGAAGGGAAACCGAGTGCCCTTAAAACCATACAAACCCAACAGAATGAAAAATGACATTCCTGAGAGACAGAAGTGGTGGAACAGAGCGAGGGCTGTCATCAGAGAGAGAAGTCTGGGATGACAGATGGACTGCAGGGAGGACGGGCGGAGATGGATCGAGAGTGGACACAAAATGAGTGTGTGTGTACACACAGCTGCAGAGGGTGGACTCAGACCTCATCATCTCCGGTGAAACCACCAAATAAACAAGACAAAGTTATTTTAAAATTCTCTCTCTGTCTCAAACAGAAACATAAACTGAGGCAGTGATAAATCTTAACAGTGAGACTGAGCGAAGGGTGAATTTTAAGGGTCATTATTAAAATTACTGTTTAACCACCACCACCAACACCACCACCCATGTGTTTACCTCCTCTCGGCCACAGAGGTGAAGATTCAGTTGGGTGTGTTCTTATCTTTTACAGGATAATTACCAAGAAATGTCCGGTGGCTGCCTCCGACTCTGAGGCCTGCTGTCGGGCGACACGAGTGACTTGAAGGCGTTCACATGAACACAAGAGAAAAATAAAATTACATCCGTTCAACTCACTTCAATATGTACAAAAATTAAAACCATATGCAGTCACACACACGCATGTAAACAGACACTTTCAGATGTTTTTCTGCACTGATCCGTACAGAAAGCAAACAAACAAAATACAAGGGACAGTTTTACTGCAAGCATATTTTTAATACAAAAACAGAACAAAAAATTGTTTATAATTTTAGTTTTTTGTTTTACTTTTACACAATTGACTCCCAGTAGGGGGGGGGGGGGGGGGGGGGGGGGGGGGGGGGGGGGGGGGGGGGGGGGGGGGGGG
>JAPZDY010000008.1:2406406-2436136 GCA_029783645.1 Ctenochaetus hawaiiensis | reverse complement strand
TGTAATCTCTTTATTTAGTTTTTTTTTTTTTCTTTTTCGGGCTTTTATTGCCTTTATTTTACAGATAAGAAAGGGGAGACAGAGAGAGAGGGGGGGTAGTGACACGCGGCAAAGGGTCGGAGCCGGAGTTGAACTCGCGACCGCCGCATTGAGGACTAAGCCTCCGTACATGGGACGCCTGCGCAACCGATCGAGCTAAACCGGCGCCCCTTTATTTAGTTTTTTTTTTGGACAAGTCATTATTTTACCGTCACTTTCTTTGAGGTCATAGTTTATATATTAATCAAATTTAAGAGATCATTATATAAATTAATTTTATCACTAAACATCTGTTATCAGTCAGGCTCAAGTAGTGAATGTAAGTGAATAAAAGAAGGTGAGACAGGGAAGGAGAAAGAAGTCATGACTGTGTTTGTGTGTGTTCTTCGCTTGTGTGTTTCACAGAGCTGAGTGTGTGTGTGTGTGTGTGTGTGTGTGTGTGTATGAGAGTTAACATCACTCACCTCTGCACGGGTCATTTTTGACCAGGAACTCGTCCAGAGCCATCCAGCCACCTCCGACTCGCACCATGACGGTGCTGCGCAGAATCCTCACCAGACGCAGCTGCTGAGAGTCACCGAACTGAGGGGATAAAAAAACGATGGAGGAGGAAAAGATGAAAGGAGATGAGGAGAAAAGAAGAGGAAGGGATAAAACGAAGAAGAGGCAACGAGCAGACAGAAGCAGAAATTGACAAAGAGGAGAGATAAGAGTGAAGAAATCAGAAAAGAAAGTCAGTGAGTAAAACAATAGTATATTGATTGATGAGTATTAAGTAATTGATGGCGTCACACTGAGCAGCTATGTACCAAATCTGAAACGATGATCTTCTCTACTTCATGCAACGTCGGGAAAAACATGCACTGACAGAACTAAAGAGACACCCGGCCACCCAAGAAGAAATCACTTTTATTTTTACATTCAGTCTTTTACAGCCTTGTAGAAATTGTTCAAACCACCCAGCAAAGCAGAACTCAAAAGCAAAAAACCAGCACAGAAGGATTTTTTCTGGATCTCTTTAAGCATCCTGATTTGCTTCCCAGCTTCAGTCCAAAGCGAACTATACTGTATATCACCTAACCACTAATTACCACTGCAGCCATGTCCCTGTCGCCTGCTTCACATTGTGCAATTTGTCACTCTCAACACCAAACAAATCACAGCAGGAAAATAACTGGAGGGTGAAACCTGCTTACACGTTGCAAAGCCACAATGGAGTGCTTCTTCTTTCAAATTTGGTCTTTAATAATAGTTATTAAATATAGAATTAGAGCGATGAAAAAATGCCTTTTGAAAGCGAGTAAGAGCAGAAGGGACAGCACTCCACTGAGGGGGAATCAGGAAGCAGATTTCACTCATCCAATCACAGCAGCAACAGTCACTTTACCTGGTTTCCGAGGAAGAACTACAATAAATCCAGAAGACACGGAGCGCGGGAACACAAGGAGAAAGAAACAGAGCAAGAGTGAAACAACATGTACTGATAACTGAGGTCTGTAATGTATGAATGGATACCATTTATTTTTGTACAGGATCCTTAAAAAGCTGCTTTAAAAAGAGTTTATCATCACTGTGTGTTTGTTATTTGAGCTCTGAATTAGTTGTGTAAGTGAAAAGATGCAGTGGACATGAACGCATGTGGATGTTACAGCAGTGCTTTAAAAACTACCAGCTGATGGAGGTGAAGACAGTGACAGTGAAAAAAAGTGAAGCCAGTAACAGACGAAAGCACAAACACAAAGACACAAACAGCTTGGTGTTGGGTTAGTGACCCCAGTGTCCGGCAGTCAGACACTTGGCATCATTACCCAGTGGATAATGATGGCGTGGACACAGATACTGTAGCAGTGGTAGTGATGGATGATCCAGTCAGAGCTGCTGAAAGGGTTTATGATCGCTGTAAAATGCTGCATATTTACACACAGACTGCTGGGAAAACCATTAATATCAATGTAGCTTTTAAAAAAACTGTAAGGATCCTGCAAAGTGAAGGTCTGAACCCTCTTGGGGCTGCACTTGATTTTTTTTTCCTTTTTTTTGGGCTAACAAGGTCGTGTTCTTGTAAGCTTCATGTCTGTAATATTGTGTCTTTAAATGTACTTTCCCCCTAATCCGGGTAAAATTGACAGTTTATAAACAGTTTACAAACAGGACACACTGTCAGGGAGGAGAATCTTTGATCAAAATAATCAAATTTTCTCTCTAACCCTTCCCTAACAGTGACTAAATGTGGTCTTTCTTGTTATTTTAGCACTTCAAAAAGGAAAATAGCAAAAAAAACTTAACAAGTAACTGATCAGGACATGAGCTCGATCGCTTTCACACCCAGCAGCCAGTGTTCGTCTATGCAGTCACATTTACATCGCCGTATTAATGTTTGGTGATGAAAAAATGAGGCTCAGCTCACAATCCTGGAAGGCTGTGAGGTTATTAACATGTTGCACTGATGATAACATGACGTAATGACATGTTATGACACAGATGATTAATACACTTATGAATACACCATGACATCATGATGTGAGATGGACACACACGAGAGATGCTGTGAAGTTATGTTGAGAAGTTAATCGGTGCCTGCTGGACAAGTGAAGACACAGCCGGTTAATCATAAACCATCTATTAAAACTGCAGGCCAAACAGTGTTTGCAAAGAGACTCTTTCTGTCCACAATCACTGTGCAGAAGTTTATCTACGGATAATTTGCATTTGGTTTGCACATCTTCAAATTGGCTGATAAAAGTTCAGAATTATGAATTAACTAGTGGAGTAACTTGGTTATTTTATTTAGCATTGATTAGAAACTTCATTTTAGAAACACGGAGGTGAGAAATAAGTTGACTTGAGATTTTAGTGTAAAATCTGGCATTCAGAACAAGTTCGGGTCATGAACTGTTGTAGTGTCAACAACTTCCTTTTAATATGATTATAGAGACTGAAAGCCTCATTCAAAAACCTAAATAAAAACTTCAAATTAGTATTAAAATGACACCCAGTACAGTGCTAGCTCTTACTTGTTTGCTAATTTTAGCATTAAGATAAAAAAGACTACAATTATTTGCAAATGCTCTCTGACCCAGACCTGTTAACAGTTATATATCAATTAATAACAATCAACATTAACTTTCCCTCTTAAATATTATCTTTAAGTATTTTACAGTTTGTGACTTATTGTATAAATAATGTCTCAGTCATCGTCTGAGCTGAACTTACCCGGTATTTGTTCTCTCCTATCTGCTCCACTTGGAACCTCTTGGCACATTTACACTGAGCCACCTGCCGAGTCACCTGTATGACAACAAACAAGATGTCAGTGACGCCGTTCTGGCTGTCCAATGGCCGACTGCCCCTCATTGTTTGAAAATCACAATGATAACAGTGTTGATTGTTTTCTCACCTCGTCCTCTATCTTGTCAGCGTCAGTGGTTGGTCTGTAGGCGTCCTTGTTGGGGTGAAGAGCAGCAACAAACTCGTAATAGTCGATGTAACCGTCTCCGTCTCTGTCAAAGATGTCTGCCACAGCCGTCATCTCCAGCTTACTGGTGGGAAACTCTGCACAGACAGACGACATTCAGATATAATTTAATGTCTTCATAACTGTCAAAGCAACATGTCTCAAAATAAATAACCATCTAAACATGGTGTCACTCATAACCTACTTGATGCCAGGATGCCGTCGATGAACTCTTGTCGTGTGATCTTTCCATCCTGGTCCTTGTCGATGCGTCTGAAGAAGTCCATGACACGAGACTTCTTGTGGTTCATCCAGCGCATGTACTTTTTCCTCCACACATCAAAGTCGAAGTTGGCAAACTCTTTGAGCTGAGAACGGATGATGCAGGAGAGGATGTGTGTTAAAATAAAGACTGTTTGACCTTTAAGCAGTGTCAAGTTGTTGTAAGATATTTTCAGAAAGTTTCATCAAAGATTTCATTTGAAACTGTCAATATGGAGGTTTAGCTTTTGTTTGACTGGTACATTTTTAAATCCAGGTCTAATCATGTTGAGTTAACAAAAAAGATACCTCCTCCAGTCTGTCCAGACCATCGTTGAGTTTGCGCTGGCGGTCAAGAGCCAGCAGCCACACTTGCTGCCACCGGGCACAGAGCTGGTTGAGTCGTGGGTTTCCTCCAGGGACCTGCATGGCCGCCTGCTGCTGCTGCTGCTGCTGGTGTTTGCCTGCAGAGGAAACCAAGAGTTAAATCCTTTTCACAGATGAAAAACTTGTAGGTTTCTAACACATGCACTCGTGCTCAGATAAAATGAGAGGGAAATGATAATATTTGTCCATTAAGAGGTAAACACAGGTGACTTACGAGCTCCTCTCCTCTCAGCCAGGCTGCTGGGAGCCTCAGCTGGTTTTCTTTTGTAGGTTTTCGTCACTTTGTCGACATCTGGCTGTTTCCTCGTCATCTCCTCCATAAACATCTGTGAACAACAAACACCAAAAGTGAGTAAGCAAAGCCGGACAACATGACTGTAAATGGAAAGAGTAAACACAGGCAGGTTTGCATTAAAATACCCAGAAGTATGTTCGAGTGTTTGGCTGCTCGCAAACACCTGGTGAGTCAGTGAAGCCAGCGGCAAACCCACCTGGTGTTCTGTGATGAGTGTTTTCAGCTGTGGGATGTCCTGAGGAAGCGGCTCGGTGTCTCTCTGGACCAGCGTGGTCTCAGCCCACTGTAGCCATGACAACAGCTCCTCCAGCAGGTTGGCGTTGTTGAGCACCTCGGTCAGAGCCGACTCCAGCCGCTGCTCGTGCTGTTTGGCCCAAGTCAGCACCTGTAGAGCCAAGATGTTGATTAATCTTTGACATTTTTAGCTTGTATTCATACATTTGTCATGTGTCCTTACACAAAGGTTTAGGTTTACAGGAAGTCAATACATTAAGGTCCGTCGCTCACCTCCTCGAAGCGTGCTCTGATAATTGTGATCCAGTGTTTGATGGTGGTGATGGAGTCTGGGTGGCAGACGGTCAGAATGCCCTCCCCCATGCCGGCAGCCTTGTTGACATCCGTCCTCTTCTCCTCCACTGTGCCCATGAAGTCCCGATGTGTGTGCAGCAGCGCCTGCAGGGTCTCGGCCTCTTCGGGGAGGACGCCGCGGAAACGAAGCGTCTGCTCCGCCTCAGAGAGCCACTCCAGAAGCACCTGCACTGCTGTGCGAAACTCCTCTGCCTGATGAAGAAAAGCAGATGTAAAAAGGAAAAGAAGGGTTCTTGAATAATGCTCTGTGAATTATCTGTTAAAATATTTGATGCTTAAGAAAGAATAAATTTTAAATCGGCAGCTCAGCTTCCTCTCTGACCTGTTTGAGCGCCTGCTGGAGGCGAGTTTGCTTGGTGACCGACAGGGCGCAGACTGTATCCCAGCGGTTGCTGAGCTCCTGAAGCTGAACCTTGACCCACGCTGTGTCATCGCGGCCCGTGTCCATAAGCTCCCGAGCTGAGCGCTTCAGAGCCTGAACGCTGCTGGTTCTCTTACCCAGCTCCTTTTGGAAAGCCTGCAGGTTCAGACATTTGACATTATATGAAGGAAGTACGTTTCAGGTATGGGTGGTGTCAAACCCAGAACCTCCTGTGATCCAAAACATATTTGAAAAGCAATAATTATCATCTCATACACATTTACAGAATACGGATAGAAGTTCACACCTTATGTGAGTCCATGAGGTTGGACACCAGATCCAGATCTCCGTGCACTGGCTGGTCTTCAGCCAGCTGAGGCTCCACCCGGTACAGCCAGTCAACCAGAGCCTGGAGAGCTTCTGCAAACTGGCCTGAGAACAGCAGGGCCTCCTCCAGCTTGTGTTGTCTGGATGAACGAGAGAAGATAAACAGCTGTTAGTTATATTTATGTCCCATGTGTCACATCCGTAATGTACAGATGAAAAGGCCAGTTTCATCGTCCATCCTCATCCTCTTTACCTCTCCACGCTCTTGCCACAGACGGTGTCCCACTTGTCGCGGACCTCTCCCACCAGGTGGTCCAGTTTCTGGGTGTCTGCAGGCAGCTGAGCCTTGTCTCTCATGGCCTTTCCTGACCTCACTGTGGTGTCGTAAACCGGCTGTTTCGACCCCAAAGCTTTCTGAAACTCCTGAACAGGCAGAAAAGAGAGCAAAAAAGAAATTTGTAGATAAGAGCACAGTAACAGAGATATAAAATAGAAATACTGACCTCATGGAATTATCAGTATGCTCTCATAGTGAGAGTGTGCGTTATGAATGCTGATGGTACCTTGTGTTTGGCCAGTTGGACTTTGATCTTGTCTGGCTCGTTAGAGATCTCCAGCTCTGAGTCCAGTCTTTTCTCAGCTTCTTCTAGCCAGTCTGTCAGCTTCCTCCAGGCCTCGTGGAACTAAAGAAAGACAAGTTACAGAGTTTCAGTTTGATATTTTAATACATATGTACAGACTCTCTAGGTGATAAAGCATAACTACCATCAACCAAAGACATTAATATCTGAAGCCAAACTGCCCTTGCAAACATTAATCACTCAGTCTGGCTGTCAGTTCAGTACCTGTTTGGCTCGTTTGCGGGCCTCATCCAGGTGTCTGCCGCGGTCCAGTGACCTCTGGACCAGCTTGTCCCAGCGGGCCTGGACGCTGAGCAGCAGGTTTTTGATGAGAACGACGTCCTGCTTCAGGCTGGCGAAGCGAAGCTGAGAGCCGGCCTTCTCCAGAGCCAGGACCTGCTCCCTGTGTGTGTTCACCTCATTCACAAACACCTGAGCAGACACAGACGAGAAGGCAGAACGAGTTAGAGACAAACGTTAAAGGAGGAACTACCATCTCAATAAAGGCAGCAACCAAACGGTATCATTTCAAATTGATGTCAAACTTATCTACAAAAAATAAAATGGGCAAAAGGAAATGCTTACATAAGCCGTAACATGTTAAATATTTAAGTAAAAAAGTCTTAAAAACACATTTATGTTGTGTAAAAACATGTTCAGCACCTTGTGTTCATCGATCTGGAAGAGGACGGTGTCCAGTATGAGGCTGGGGGGTTGGGCCATGTTCAGGGTCTGTTCAGCCTGCGTCAGCCAGTTGATGGTGTCCTGCAGCGAGGTCTGGAAACCCGTTGCCAAGGAAACGGCCTCTTCCAACTTTCCCTGGAAAGTTCAGTGTTTGAAGTGAATATCAAACCTCTACAAGTGAGATTCTCAATAACAGTGTTGATTCTGATGAAAACTAGAAGGATTAAATGCAAACAGTCATGATCAAGACGATGAAGATTCATAGACAAAGATGAAAGAAGCTGAGAACAGAAGCAGGACGGAGCGATAAAACTTTCTGTGTGCTACAGTCTTACCCTGCGGTCGTCCATCTTGGTGTTGAGGCTGGCCCACTTGTTCTGCAGCATGCCGAGATTCTGTTGGGTCTGGGTGGTACCGGGTCCTGCTTCTTCTCCTCCACGAGCCAGCAGCATGGACTCTCCTTGATCCAGCAGGCGATGGTACAGCTCTGCTCGCTGAGTCAGCTGTGCCTGAAGCTCCTGCACACAGAGATGAACAACAGTGAACCGACTCTCTGGCTAAAAGGTGGGTGTTATTGTGTCTCACTGGCTGGTTTAGAAGAAAAGCAGCTACTAAAGTTTCATGGTCACCACACACCAAGCGCCTCTCTGTGTAAAAAGAAGAGCAAGTGTAAGCTCATACTCTGACCATCTGCTCAACTTTGCTAACAAAAAAATGCGTTTCAGAAATTACACTGCAGAAACACATGCTGTATGCTGACTTTACATTACAGGAAATATAGCAACTTTTTACTCAAAACTATTTACAATAAGCACTCAGGCAAGGAGATACAAACTAAAATACAGCAGTAATCATGCAAGTAGATCAACTTCAACTTGAAAACAACATGAGCATGGCGATATTAGCCTATTTAAGGCAACAATGTTTGTTTACAATAAGTTCTCCTCTGTAATCTAACCTTCATTAAATCGTGCAGCAATTTAAAATGTGCTCCTCATGTAAGTTCAAAGCCAGATGCAGATGAAGTCTGGAGGAGGTGCATCTATGTGTATCATGTGTTATATTCTGAGCATTAAGGTGTAATGTGATCCTCTGTTACCATGTGTTGCTGTAGCTGCTCCCTGGCTGTTTCAGGAAGACCGCCGGTTGGCTTGGCGGCAGACAGCTGGCTCTCCGTCCTCCTCAACCACTGGAGGAACTCCTCCAACTCGCCATGGAAACCTTCAGCCTACAGAAACAGGTGGAGAGACAGGTATGACAAATATTACTTCTACAACAGCTATTAAACTTATTTACTACCGCTCTTGCTGTTGAGATTCCCCCAGTCTCCTTTTTAACTCTGTTTTCAGTACCTGGTGCAGGGCAGCCTCCAGAAGCTTCTGCCGCTCCTGGGTCTTGAGCAGGAGGCTCTCCCAGCTCTTGTTGAGCTGATCCAGTTGGTCTCTCAGCTGGCTGGCCTCGTCACCAGGCGTGGACTCCAGCAGCTCAGCGCCGGCACTGTTCACAGTCTCCACAGTAGCATGATGGGATAGCACATCATTACGCAGAACCTATTAAAAAGGAGGGAGAGAGAGATTAATTACACAGAATTTGATTTGAATGTGAATATGCAACACTTAGTACATGCAAAAGCACTGCAGAACAGAAGGTCTGGAAGTTAAAATAAGATAGAAGGCCAACATTCATTGTGTTTGGCTCGAAAAGAAGGAAAGAAACCACATTATGGCTGCAGGAACTGGCTGGGTTTCATAAGCACAAACATAGTAGAAGCAGCCAATGTGACAGCAGAGCAGCTAAAGAGTCAAACTCTTTTAGAGAAACTATCTCTTTCCTCAAACAGGTAAATCTGACCGAGAAAAAGAAGCTACAGCACAAGTAAAGAGATGAGAATTCTTATTTTTTTTGTGATGAAAACAGACATACATGGTGCTTAGCCAGCTCGATTTCGATGGCCTTGGGGTCAGAGCTGACTGGTCGCTGAGTGTCCAGAGTGGTGTGTGTGTGGTTCAGCCAGGCCTGCAGCTCAGAGAGGGCATGCTGGAACTGACCCAGGGCCAGCAGGGCAGCTTCCAGCTTGTGCTGTGGTGGAACCAAGACAGAGTTTCAGGATTAAAAATAGGAACTGGAATATCTGGACTGTAATGAAAAGCTGCTGTCAGATATATGCAGCGCTGCAGAATACCAGCAAAGACCAATATTGTAAACTCCCAAGGGAAACAGTGGAATACAAGCTGCAGGGGAACTACAGGGTAAATCTGTTCCTGGAACAGTTTTGTTTCAGCGTGTAACTCAGTGATGTGGTTTCATTACCTGTCTCTGGGTGATTTTATCCCCCAGGTTGTCCCATAGATGTCGCAGCTCCGTCAGCGGCTCCTGGATCATGTCTCTGTCGGTCTGATCTGACACTTTCTTCAACAGCAGCTCCCCCTGGTGGCAAAGCTTCTCCATGTCGATCTGCTGCTGGTAAACCTCCACCTTGTACTGCTGCTCAGTGTGAACGGAGGGATGAAAGGAGGACAAACAGTAGATTGTCATCAACTTATCTTGTAATGTGAACTTCCTCGCACAATTTTATTGATGACCTTAAGATTTTCTTACTGCGAGTGATAACAAGAATTATGTATGACACCCAGAATACATTAAAAACTGATTTTGAATGTATGTTTTGTTCAGTATTGAGGAACAATGAGATTCTCCTGCCAACCTTGAGCTCTTCAATCTGCTGTTTGACAGTTCCCAGATCAGTTCCCACAGTCGACATTTCGCACAGTTTGATCACAGCGTTGTCCAGGTAGTCAAACATAGACTGGAAATCATACCGGAAAAATTACTTAAAATTTTTGCTTAAATTAATAAAATTAAACTGAAATTAAAAGCTTAGGGTTTCTAACATTAACAGGATCACAGTTACAGTGGCCTAACTCTGTACGAACCTGCAGTGCATCCTGGTACTGCACAGACGCCGTCATGGCCTCCTCAAGTCTCTCCATCCTCTCTCTCCATGTCCGGTTCAGGCCCTCCCAGGCAGCATTCATCTGGGGAAAGACAAGTGAACCAATATGAAGAACTCTATAAAAGAAAAGGTACATTTTCTCTTTTCAGGAGCAAATGTTGGCACAAGGTTTTGATTTCTCACCTCGTCGATGGTCTTCTTGACTTCAGGTTTCTCAGTTTCTCCACAGGCGAAGATGAGGTCAGCTCCGAGGGTCCTGACAAACTCCAGCTCCTCCCTCAGACCGTCCGTCTCTGCCTTAATGGCCTAACGGAGTGATAGAGACGCGTCATATTGAGCTATCATTTTGAATGAAAAAGAAAACCTTCACTACAAACAGTGCATGTCTTTCAAAAGTACAAGCTCTTCCCTCTCTCTCTCTATTCACCCCCTCCTTGATGTTCTCCATACCTCAGCAGCCTCAATCTGTTGTTTGATGAGTGAGGGATCCACACCAGGGTCCTCAAGCTCTTTCACAATATCCTGGGAGTCTCTGAGCGTGCTCAGTAGCGCCGCCACGTCGGCCCAGAACTTCCCTGCCAGGTCCAAGACGTCGTTCAGCTTCCCCTCCCTCTCCTCGGCCCGCTGTCGGATCTCATCCCACAGGGAGCGCAGGCGCAGGAGGCGGGAACGAACAGCTGGAGGAGTGAGGGGAGAGGAGTCAGAGTTTAAACATGCCGGGACAGAAAAGTGGGTGGGATTTAACTGGGCAAACTGGGGAATACTTTTGGTCTTTGTTAAGTAATATAGTCTGTCTAATCGGTTTTAGATCACTTCAAAGAGGGTAATAATCTCCTCTTTGTTTGAATTTTGCCAGCTGGTGTCCAGTCCTCGTAGGCTAAATCGTCATCAGTCTACTCCCACTATCTCTGCACACTGAGGCCTTTCATTTCCACAAAGCATCGAGGGCTGGAGGGTATCAAAGCACTGAATTCTTCAGAATGCAGTCACACAAAGATGCATGTGTTTGTGTGTGTTTTATCTCCTAATGTGGTGAAGATGGAAGAATATGTAGAAGTTCTGCTGAATCTGCTCCATTTTAAGATTTGGCAAGGCCCCCTCACTGTTTTATGTCACTAAAACTTTGGTCAGTTCAGTGATTGTTCACTGTTTAATCAGTAAATGAGGTGCAATAGAGCCCAAAGTGAGATTTCAATGTTTTTTACCCAGATTAAAGAGGCCTGTTACGTTTGCCTTGTTGTTTCACTTAAATTTCTGATCCCCTTTTTAACATCAAAATAACAGTTTGGTTTAAATATTTAATGTTTTGTTGCATTTACAAATGATTTAAAAACACTATAATTTAAAAATGAAACAGTGAGATTAAACATGTTTGTTTTAAATCCCTCCCTTTGTTTAACACTTGTCACATCAGGCTTGAAGTCATTTTGAATGTTATCTGACTGTAATTCGCTGTCAGACTCCTCTCACCCTGAGCAGCAGGGTCGTCGTGGGCAGCTCGTCCGATCAGCTCCTCTCCGCGGGCGCAGAGGGCGGAGAAGCTTGGCAGCAGTTTGTCAAGCTCCAGCCCCTGGGCTCGGTGCTCCGCCAGCTGCTCCCTGATCTTCTCCACCTCCGCTGCCACCGAGGGAGGCTGACGCAGCCGCTGGACCGCCCCCTCCAGGGTCTCCAACAGGGGGTCCATCTTGTCATGAAACTGGGGACGGAAGGAGAGTTGGAAGCAAAGTGTTATCAGTAGGAGGAGGACAAAGTGTGTTGAGGGGGCCGGGTTCGGGTTTTTGATAGCTGGGAGACATTTTGAAAGTGAGAAAATACTGAGATATTGTGTGGGTGTTGAGCCATCTGTGGCACACTGCGTAAACTTTTTTTTAATTATACATGTTACATCAGAACAGAGAGTACAGAACAGCCTCACATTTCTTCTTTAGCCTTTAACATCTCAATATTGCACATTCATCATGTCAACCAGGTTGTGTAACAAATCTGGACTTAATCTACCACACAGGAGGGAGCTGCTAATTCATAAAGTTCAGTCCGCTAAAGGACTCAGGAGCCGTTATGGACAGGTGGGAAACATGGTGCAACCTGGGATTTTAATGCATCCGAAAGGGAAAATTGTTCACGCATAACAAAACAAATCTCATCTACACATGAGGGTAAATCTGTGATACAAACGGACAAATATGACTGGTTTCAAAGGCCTAAATCAAGTCTCGTCTGAGACTAAAACAGTCTTTACTACAAAGGATGTCACAGTTTTAGACTAGGCTCCGTTTTCATCCACAAACCAACACAAAAAGGACATTTCCCAACAAACTAAGTTCAGTTTTTTGTCACTCAGGGTTGGCAGACACATGGTTTGGAGTTGGATGTTGATTATAAAACCTGAAGTGGAGATTTGACCCAAAATGTCCAGCCCAGACAGTTTTAACCATCTGAGATAAATCGATTGCAGAAATAATCACTTTGTCTGACCAGATTAGTCCTCTATTAGTACAAGACTGTGCCATCATTTTGTAACATATTTGATTAGTTGACTAAATCATGTGTTGTCAGCGCAGCCTGAGTGCCAGTTTGGTGTTTTCAGTCAGTGGTCTTACCTCTACCAGCTTGGTGATTGCAGTGAGCAGTGACGATGGAGAAAATGATGGTGGGGGGGCAACACACACAGCACATCCACAATGAACGAAGGATGGGATGGAGGAGGGAGCGGGTTGCAGGGATGACGGGTGGACACAGTGAGGGAGATTAAGGTTTGGTTAAAGGATGAGGGAGGAGAGACGAGAACGTGGGCGGTTTAAGGTTGAGTCGGGGATAAGGAGAGTGAGGAAGTGCAGGTGGAGGAAGAAGGGGAGCGATACATGAGTTGATGTGAAGGGGGTGGAGGGTGGAGAAACAATACAATGAGTTAAATCAGATACATGCATACATTACAGCTAATATCGATGGCAGCAGTCAGTCTGCCACACAAGTGATTCAACGGTGTCTTATGAAATGAAATGCAAAGAGAAAGTAAAATATCCGTAAAGAATATAAAACATTCTTAAACGTAAATTATACAAAACAAAATGTAAATAAATTAGTTTATATAGAAAACCAACATATAACTCAGCTTTCACTTAATTTAAGATGTTGCAATAAAAATCCAAACTACCATTTAGATTAGCACAGGCACAAAAACAAACACAGACATGCTATTTAATAAAAAAAAGTTTGTTCTGTCTTGGGCCGCAGACACAAGTCGTAAACAGACCGGGGCCAAACATCATGTTCGGATTAAAATGCACAAATTCTTCACTCTGCAGTTATAAAGACTAATTGGTAAGTAGTTTGACTAATTAGTTCAATTCATACACAAGTGCATTGAATTAACTTTCACACAACTTGTGTGAAGCCATCTGGCTTTCTGATTCTGAAGCAGACGACAGAGTAAAACACATTAGGCCCAGGTCTGCAGTTAAAACACACAATCCAAAGTTAAACCTCACACAGTTTATTATTCGTCCTCTGTGTCGTACCTGTGCAGACTGGGACACTGCCTCATCTAAAGCTGTCGCGCGACCTTTGACCCCCTCTTTGATGGCCAGGTAACGTCTCTCAGCCTCAGTGTAGCGCTGTGTCACCGTCGCCCCCTCATGGAGACTGAGCTCAGCCAGCTGGGGTCCGATCTTCAGCAGCTTGTCTATGTGTGGTTTGTGTTCTGCAATTGACTCCCTGAGCAGCTGGAGAGCCAGTGAGAGGACAGACACAATGTTAGATGAATGGGAAATGTGCATATACCAGTTTATTTAAAAAATGAGAAAAAGCTTTAACAGTAAAGGTTTTATTTCCTCTCGTACCCTCATCTGGTCTTGTTGTAGTCGCAGAGTGTCAGTGTCGATGGCTGGCGGTGGCAGCTGGGTGATCAGGTTTTCAGTCTCACCCAGCCACGGCTCCAGTTCCTCGTAGGTCTCCCAGAACCGAGCGACCAAAACCTGGGCCTGCTCCAGAGCTGAGAACCGCTCACTATGGCTCTGACTCACTGTATCATAACGAGCACTGAGAGAATCTGTCTTCACCTGAACAAGAGGACACAAAGACAAACGTCATGATCCTGTTGCTGCACCGTCTACAGATGACTTATCAGTTCAGCGGTGTGCTCCTCACTTTCTGTTTTCAACTTGTTACCAATGTACACAAACTTTCATGAGTTCAGGCTCTTTGTCTTTATTTCACTCAACCATCAGTGACTCACTATCAGCGCGTCCTTCTGGGCGTCGCTGCAGGTTTCCAGGATGTCGTCTCTGGTGCTGAGGAGCTGATCCACAGTGTCTTTGTGTCGGATGATGTCGATGTTGAAGGCCCTCTGCACCTGCAGCTGGGCCACCGTCACATCTGGCTCCAAGCTCAGGGGCCCCAGAGATGCCAATTTACGCTCTGTCTCCCCAACCCAGGCCAGCTCTGCGTCCACTGCCTCCTCATACTGAGAGAAGAGGTTAATGTTTAGCAGGCTGAAACACTCACATCAAAACAGAGGAAAGATAACCAGCTTCACATTCAGGTTGAACCGCTTGCAGTACCTGTTGTGACCTCTGGATGGCAGCTTGTACCAGCTGCACTCTCTGAGTGATGGTTTCATCAGCATGGCGGTAGCGTTGGTTGGCATCAGCGACCAGGCGGTCCAGGCCCTCGCGAGCTCGCCACGGCACCAGATCCAGCAGGGCGCTGCCCACCTCGTTCACCGTGTCCAGGACCAGACGCTTCTCTGCTGACACCTTCTTCAGCTCCTGCAAAAGTAAAAGTAAAGCATAAGTGCTGCAAAGCAAATCTGCCATCAGGAGGAAAAATTTACTTAAATTTATGTATTAGAAAAAAACACCAATTGAACATAAGTAAAGCTGAAATTCACTTGGTATCTTGTCCATCACAAAGTACAAGTTTATATTCAAACAACTTAATGTACTTTCAATGTTAAAAGATGAAAAAAAGTCATTGTAGAGTGAAAAAACTAGAACGAATAAATGGCAATAATTTTTTTCAAAAGCTTTATTGAGTTCCAAGAAGTCAATGTTACTATGGTAACTCAGCTGAAGGTGGGTTGATACTGGAACGGTTGTAAATGTCAGAGACAGGAGCTCTCATGAAATTTCTTCCTATCAAATATAATGCACAAGTTTTGCCTGCTATCAGAAACATCACAGTCTTTAAATTGTGTAAAATGTGGATCTCAGAAGTTTTAAAAACTAAACACTGCGGTTACAGTCTGTCACTCAAGTGCCCCTTTAATTATTTAGTAAATCCTGAGTCAACTGTTAAAATGGCAGAAAACAACAACTAAATAATGCAAAAGAAAAAGAAGAGCATCAAATAAAAAAGCTCAAACAAATTCTTTTATACCTCAGAACCATAAAATGTGGCCATTAGATGTTGATTCTTACGATGTTGCTCCAAAAGTGTCCTTTCATCTGAATATTTATTGATCTGTAGGTCTGGTGCTGAAAGTTCAAGGTTTGCATCCTCAAGCTGAAGAACACAGACATCACTGCTTCCATCTCTCTCACACTCCACTCACCTTCTGTCTCTCCTGGTATGTGGGTGTGGCATCAGGCTCCACATTGTTGAGCTCCGCCTCCACGCTGTCCAGCCACTGGTTGAGGTCGTCATGGGCGCTGGCGAATCGCGTGGCCAGCTGCAGCGCCTGCTCCAGGGTGCGGAGGGCCTTGCTGCTGCCGGCTGTCATCTCAGCGTAGCGAGACTTGATGCCGTCCAGCTTCTCTTGGATCAGGAGAACCTCCTCACCTGCAGGAGGAGACACAGGTGAGATCATGGACTGTCCTGATACACCTTATCAGTGTGATCAGTCAGATACAGCAGGGAACTATGTGCTGAGTATAAAATGAAAGGTCTGATTCTTAAGTTCCATATGTAAATGTTTTTTTTTCTTATTTTTGTGATTTGTTTACTGTGACATATTTACATCATGACCAAGTCCAAGTCCTTGTGTACACAAACTTATTTATCCAGCTTTTGGTTCTTAAATCTCATAAAATTTAATACAATCTTGTAAAATCTCAGCGAGCCCTCAGCATACTTTTCATGGCCACAACATTTGTCTAACAGTCGAAACATGAGCGCACACACACAATGTATTCATTGTGTAGAACAGCGATTAGCTCAGTAATAGCGTAAGCAGTCAGCGTGTCTAATGTCGTTAGAAAGGAGACACAAACCAGATGTTAGAGTTTGGTTCACTGGTAAAGTAAAAATGTGTGGTTTGGACATGAATCTATACAAACTACATGGAAAAACTTTCTTTCTAGTGTGACTCTTTCAATAAGCTTCACAACAGAAGTTTCAAAATATACAGAATATCCAGTGCTTTAGTTGATAACCATCAAAATATGTACGAATAAAAACTGACACCAGACTGAAGAATGTCCAAGGAAAACACCCGTTCAGTAGGTCAGGTTAGGAGAAGATGAAGGAATGTGAGATTACCTGTGGTCTGTTTGAGTAACGCCTGTCCATTCTTGATCGCCTGGTCCACCGTCTTCTTTCTGCTCAAAATCTCTTCATTTAGAGACTGACGGTACAAAGAAAGTGAAAGTCCATCACTAGCAGAACAAATAAAAAACTGTTTTGTTTTTAAAAATTAAGAGCAAGATCGTAAGTTTAGTGTGAATCCTTCATTTAACTAATTAAAGTAAGAGGCTACTGTTCTAATGTTTTGGAGGAAAAAACTCAGGTGGTGTTGGTGTGTTCACGAGGTCGTACCAGAGTGTGTTTGTGCTGCTCGGCCAGCAGCTGAGGCTGGTAGCTCTGGACGGAGACCTGAGCCAGCCTCTGAGCCACCTCTGCCAGCCAGTTCAGCACCTCTACCTCATCTTCCCCAAACAGCTGAGCGTTAGCCAGCGCCTGCTCCAGCAGACCCGCCCGCCTCGTGCACCAATCGGCAAGCTCCGAGTGACCTGATCTCACCGCCCCCACCCGCTCACTTAACCAGTCACGATCAGCCGTGCAGCTGAGCGGGGTCAAGGATTGGCTGAGGGACTCGAGGTGGTGAACCTCGGCTTCACGTGAGGACACGTCCTCTTGGAGTGCCTGGGAGTCGTGTGTGTGTATGTGTAAATGAATATATGATAGTGTGTGTGTGTGCCAGTGTGTTTGGGTGTGTGTGTGTGTGATGAAGAGGTGGGGGAGGTGGAAGTGAAAAAAGAACAGCGAAACAACAGAAAAACAGATGGATAAACTCAAAATGTGAGCATGCAAATGACAAATCATAAACCATCAAATAATCATAAATAAGAATGAATGAATGAATAGAATAACTCAAAAGCGAACTTAAAAGACTTGACTAAAAACTCAACTTTGCACTAGTAAAGAAATTGACTCATGAAAGGGTATGTCTGGGTTGTAAATGACGCTTTGGAGATCCAACGCCTTGTGTTCTTTCTAAATTAAATGCATCTTTCAGTCTCTACATTACTTGTGGGTTCAAACAGGGACGGCAGAACAGGAAAGCCGACAATATTTCTGCAAAAGTAAGTCAGCAAATATTTTCTTGTCTGCAACATCTGTTACTCTTTTGAATAAAACAGTTTCATGTTTAGTCTTTATTATATGACAATAATTGCGTGAACCTACCTATAAATTCAATCTATCTGACCCCTCCATCTACTTTTGATCAATATGAGGGTTAGAGGACCTTTTCATTTTATGAATGACAGTATCCGAACCAAGAAATGGGGGATGTGGAGCTTCAGTGTGATGCTCGCTGACACATGATCATTGATCTCGTTGAGGGGAGGATCTCTATAAAAATGGGGCCACACTGAGCAGCACACTGAACGGTACCTTGTGCTTGATGATTTGCTGGGTGATCTTGGCTGTCTGTGTTCCCATGGGCTCGGCGGAGCTCAGGCGTCTCTCGGTGGCACTCAGCCATTCTCCCAGCGGCTCCAAGGCTTCGTGGAACTGAAGAGCCAAAACCTGCAGCTCCTCCAACTGCCTCTGCCTGTGGGATGGGAGGGGGCAGGGGGTTACAAAGATAGCAAGACATGAAGAGGAGGAGGAGGAGAGCTTGATGTTTTATTGCTTTCACAGTTTGTTTTTACTTAACTTGGACCTGATTTTGTGTCATACAGCTTTCATCTGTTTTACAAACAGTTTGTTTAATCTTCATGAAACTTTTATTACATATTATTAAATTTTCAAGAACTCTCGTAAACAGACAAAATGTTTTATTGCAGCATGTTTGAGACAAAGAAGAGTTTTTGCTGAGTGCTGATAGAAACCATCTTTCTCTAAGTGTGTGTCAGTGTCAACCAAAGTATCTTACAGCAGCAGTGTGTGTGTGTGTGTGCACAGACTTTGAGTTTTAAGTGCCATAAATTCTAAAGACATGACGGATGTGTTTACATTAGTCTTGACTTCCAATTTATTGTAAACAATATATTATGAAACTTTGCATGAGCATTCTGAGATACTTTGTGAGTGTGTCCTGCATGTGTGTTCTGACTTTCCCCCTGAAGAATCATTCATTTCAAGGGTCAACAAGCTGCTGAAGTTACTTGTAGACCGCAGAAACCAATAATAATGACACCACTTTACTGCGGCGTACAGTGTGCTTGACAGGGCTACACATACAAGAATGAATGAGAAAACAGGAAATAACCACAAGATAATATGCTGTTGAGGAACACCACCAATTACTTCCCAAAACCATATATTTACAACGAGACAAATCTGGAACTTTTTGCTTTCTCTGATATAATTTGAGTCTCCTTTTCAAAGACTCACATTGGCAGAATTGCTCATTTTGTATCAATGTATAATTTTTCTATCAATAATCACTTCAGAAGTTGTCAGGAACATCCACTAGTGCCAAGACGAGCAGCATTAGAGAGTAATATGACACTTCAGTATTTATTACCATCATTAGTCTGTCAGAACAATCCCCTGTTCTTCTCTGACTCTATGGGGAACTCAGAGATTATCAGTAGGGCGGATGGTTGGCTGACCCACCAGAGCTCATTACCAGATCCTCCCCACCCTCAAGTCCACTCCTGTACTGCAGAGGAGACGTACCTGGCATCAGCTTTGTCGAGCAGGTCAGTCCATCGCTCTGCCAGGCTCTGGAGCTGGGTTTGAATCTTCTCTCGGTCCGGAGTGTCGGCCGTGGCTGCGATCCTTTCTCCTTCAGCACGGATCATCTCCACCGTCGGTCGGCGGTCATCCAACAGCCTCTGGAGCAGCTGGAAGAGAAAAGCACAAAGTTTTGATACAAAGCACCTTTAGAGGGTACTTTTTACAGCAATTATGTTGGACCATGGGTGACTATTCCCAAGATTAGATGCTGTTAAAATACGGGCAAATGTGTTTTTAGTGTTTATTTAATTCTTTTTATTCAGTAACGAATAAAATGAATAGATGTTTAATTGAGTTCCACATGGGGCAGCACCACAAACTTCAGCCTCGATGACCAGTAACTCAAACCGACGCCTGTAAAAACAGAAACTGTACTTTATAAACTTTACAACCTGGGTAGGATGCATCGTCGGGCTGATGTATTACATTCACATTTATTGAGCTTGAACTATAGAAAAAACTGGTGTATGAGAGCACCCTATCTTCTAAAAACAAAAAAGCTAATTCGTCCATGTTTGCACAACAAAGGAATGTTTACATTTGTATCTAACACATATCAGAAATGTGCTTGTGCAAAACAGCTTAATTATACTTCTAACAACTTGTCTGATGCATGAAACGTGTAAACTGCCTGGGAGAATTCATGCTTTTCCCACAACAAGAGATGACTTGTTTTCCACTGTTACCAAAATCCACGCTTAGATTTCGGAAACATTACCAACCTTTTCTTTTTATGACGAAAGACTCATACAAAGCCCATCATTAGCTCTTCAGAAACTGTAATCAATGTGTCATCAGACACAGGCTGTATCTTTAAACAAACGTTTTTACGTATGAATTATTAAACATTTATTAAGGGTAGGTGCTTCTTTTTCAAAGGTATACACTAAGCAAACAAAAGCTATTTACTTATCTAGGGATCCAACTGTTTTAAGATCAACAAACAACAGACGTGAGCTGCTTCCTGTCCAGATAGCAGCCTCTCTCTCTGCTTTAAACCAACAGTAGGTTCAGCTCTTGGAATGCACTTTTCTACACTTTACTCTCTCTTTCTTAGCGTAGCGGTGACACGACTCTCCGTCACGGATGTAAACACGTGTGATTGATCGGTGGCCAAGACTGCGGCACTCTCATGTGCACAAACACAGGAAGTGTATGCTGGATAAACAGGGAAATGTGTGTGTGTGTGAGAGTGTCTCTGAAAACAATACAAATCCAAAGTGCATGTGTGTCTGTTTTCATGCCAGTCTGACTGGCAGACGGTCAACTGGGGCCGTTTGGATGCCAGGCAGACGGATCCTTATATATGTGTGTCTGCGTGTGTGCTTGTCATTCAAATATCCGTCGTTTGGAGTTGAAGGACACTGAGGACACCTGAATATCAATAATGTCTCAACTTAGCCCATCCAAGACACAGAAGAATCGTTTTTTCCAATAATGTTTTAAGAAAAATAAATAATCTGGAAATACTGGAAGTGAAATTTCTTACCGCTTTAATTTACAGATGGAGGCTGGAAGAATATTTTAAAGAAGAGAGAGCAGGATGTTGGCGGCAGTAGCTCACAGCTCTGACAGCTGTGCTTTGATGGTAATTGCTTCATATACCAAAAATGGAAAATCTGAGCACTTTAACACTCTGTTCACTCAAAATGTACCTTTGATTACACAAAAAAGACATCTCTGCTGCCTTTAACTCCACATCTCTCAGTTTCTGAAAAAATATCAAGAATCATTTTAACTTGTGCTTTTACATGTAAAGGAGGATTTTAGTTTGTGCCCCTTTTGTACCTTTTGTTCTTGGATCTGGGCTTTGACCACGCGGTACTCCGCAGAGGGAGGCTTCTGATTGGCTACTAGCTCCTCTGTGTCGTTCAGCCAACTTAGCAGAGGCTCCAGGGCATCCTGGAATTTCCCACAATGCAACAGGGCCTCCTGCAGCTGGGCAATCCGCTCTGCCACCTGAAGACAGAAGAGATGGTTTTGAGTTAAGAAGCAAAATCAAAACAATAACCCAGAGTACAGCAGTAAAAAAGCCTGTCAGTGGGTTGCAGCTCAACATAAACACACACAAACAGCAGAGTAGCTTTCCTTTATATGTTATAATATCAATGCATCTCCCGGTTGTGCACACATGGCATCGTACCCTCTTGTTGAGTGAGTTCCATCGGAGGTTGGTGGTCTCCAGGTCGTGCTCCAGTGCCTGGGTGTCGGTGTGCTTAGCGGCGCTCTGGATCAGACCCTGGCCCACAGCGTTGACGTGCTGTAACTTTGGTTGAATGCTGTCCACCTGCTCTCTCTCCACAGCCTGGAGGTAGAATCAAGAAAAGGTTCATCATTTATTGATTTATTTATGAATCAATGGAAGGAAAACACAAAAGAGAGAAAAGGCTTTAGTTTGAACAGTTTATTTGAAAGCAGAAGTCCAGTCTGTGGTCAAAAATACTCTGTACATTCAATCTACATGACAAATGGAGGTGAACTTTGCAACAATATGTATATATAGAAACGACTGGATGTTGATGAAAGACACACAGAGGGATGTGCAGAGATAAGAGAGGAGAGGGAGGCAGGAAGGGAACAGGAGAAATGAGGGTGGAGGGAGGAAAAAAAAAGGAGGAGGGGGAGAAGGGGATTATGGGGATTAGAGGGTTAGACGGGTAAGGGGATGGCTTGAAAAGGCTGAGTCGACAGCACCACACACACATTGTAGAGCACACTCACACACTTGCATGGGTGCACACAACCTTCACAAGTCACACACCCAAATTCAGACACAATGAGACACACAGACCTACACTTGCACACACACATTTATAGCAAATACACACACAACTTCGCCTGTCTGACCGCATTACTCATACACACACACACACACACCTACACACACATCACAGTGGAGGGCTGGAGCCATCTTGTGATGACAATGGAGGCAGCCGTCCGACACTAAAGACAACCAGACCTGACTTCCCTGACCGAAAAAAGACTGAGCAGCAGCCAATAAAGCTCCTCTGTCACAGTAAATCTTTGCCACTACTGTATCCAAACACACACAGCAGCAGCACACAGCAGCGCTCCGTCCGGGGTCCCACTGGGGTTGACAGGGACATTGCAGAGGTTGCATGCAATTAGGAGTTGTAGGTTAAATTTTATTTCCACTCTTAAGACTCTTTACAGATGCAGAAAACTCATCTACAATCCTTTTTAAGACCAGTAAGTTCTTAATAATGCACAAATGATAAACATCTACTGATTATACAAGTGGGAATTTGCTAATTTCTTATGTTTTTACACCATTGTTAATTTAACATGTTGTGTTTTGAAATGTTTAACATCGCTAATGGCTGTTGGTCATTGTAATAGACAATAAGATGTTGTGATCAATTAAGGAAACACAAGCTGCAGCCCTAACACAAGTAAACACAACTTAAAATGAATTCAAAGGCCACACTGTTCCCCTTTACAAAAGTGTATGACTTTTCAGTGACTTTACATTTTAAATTTTTAATTTCAGAATTTTAAGCACATCCTTGACCTATAAAATGTTCTGCCTGTCTGGGTTTTTAATATTGTTTATCTTAAGGGGTAAACAGTCTGTTTTTTTGTAAAGTTGGTCTGTAACTGCGGGGAAATATATCCAAGACCAACAGCTCATGCAATGAATGTGAGAAAAAAAATACATTCTACTGAATTCCTGTAATCCCTCTTGCTGTATGTAACAATTTGACAAATCCACAAAACAACTCTCCCTATTTAATGTTAAGCCACAAACTCCCTGACCAGTGGGATCACTGTAAATCACCAATGAAATTCTTATAATTTTGTCGTCTTTGTGACAAAATCCCATCAAATGGGTGTCTGAGGCTCTGCTGCAGTGGGGGTCCGTGTTATGAAAACATTTAAGAAGTCCTGACATTCAAAAAAGGCCCACAGAGGGAGAATTAAGCCTGGTGGTTTATAATACTGTGGCCGCCAAACCCCAGTGGCCACACCAAGAGATGGAGACCCACACACACACACACACACACACACACACAAATAACCAGATATGCATGTCCAGAACACACACACACAACAGATTTTGGTAAATCCATGCCTGGGGGAAAATAGCTGGTGTGACAATACTGGAGAGGGTGCAGTTGAAGTGAGGGTGGGGGAAAATGTGGGTTTGGATTTCAGTGAAATACCACCATGGCCTGGAAGAAGCTACAACAGTGGTGGGTGTCCGATAGTCAATAACAAACCACTGCACCATGATTTACCAAATACAACTGAAATGAAAACATCTGAACAAGAAATGTTCGTTCTCCGTTTTCACCATGAAATCTAAAGCTGTTTTCAGCTACACAACCTTCTTTCTCCTTTCATTGAATCAGTCTTGTGACCACCATAAAGCAGCTCAGTGACAGCCAAGCAGTGATTTTACAAGGGGACCTTAACAGGTGAGCGTCCATGCAAATTAGTAAATTAACCTAATCCTTGTTCAGTCCCACTACACAGGTATGGCAAACAGAAGTTTGATGAAAATGTGCATGTGTAGAAAGGTGAATACCTTGGAATATTAGCATTTCTCTAAGCTTATATTTAAGGACAGAATGTGAAATGTTTCCATTGTGATGGTTTTTGGAGCAGGTTTTAAATGAAAAATACAAAATAAAACCAAGCAACAAACAAATCAACTTTCAGTACCATTTACTTTTCACTGTTCAGAACATATTCACCTGCAGTTAAAAGCTTCAAAAGCCTTATATGTGGATTTATGACGTGTCAAGAATGTTTACAGACCTGCAGAAAACTTTCTGCGTTGTTCAGCATCAGCTGGACGCAGAAAGCTGGAACATGACTGAGACTCTGCAGTAGGTCAGAAGGGTTTACAGGTTTCTGCTCATCTGGTTTAAATATGGCATCAAACTGAAGGTTCTCTATGCCAAGATTGTGTGTGTATGTGCGTACATAAGTTACTTACTTGTGCATGTGTGTGTGTGCAAGTGTGTAGTGTGCACAAGACTGGATCTATGTGCATAATTATGCGCAGGAAAAGAAATGACTACAGGTGTGAGTCTCTGTGCATGATTAAATATGAATGAGCAGTTTATGCGTGCGTGTGTGTTTTTGTGTGTGTGTGTTTGTGTGCCTGTGTTCCTGTCCACTTTGGACGCAGCTGTGTTGTGGTGATGGGCGTCATCGCTGCTTGGAACAGGAAGTCTGTCGGCCAGAACAACAATGACTGTAGCCATGACCCGCTCCACCCTACGCCTTATCCTGGTGTGTCCTGCCTGTGTGTGTGTGTGTGTGTGTGTGTGTTGGAGAGAGAGATAGAGGGCTACAGAAAAGGAAAAAACAGGCAAAGTACACCCATTCATCATCTAAACATACATTGCAGTGTCTATAAATGTGTTACAGTTTGTGTATGCTTACATTTCTGTCCATTCTCCCACTTTTCTTCTGTCATTCTCTTCATGTTTTCTCTCTTTCTCTTTCTGCCTCTCTTTATTCTCTGCTCTTTCTCTCCCCTCAACAGCTCAGAGTGGTTGACTCCTCTAAACCAGAGCTCTGGAAAATGTCCCACATACTTGTCATTCTTCCCTACCTCAGCCAGCACACAGCAAAACACGCACACACACTGAGCTGACTGAACTATCACCACAGAACTTGTCATCCTTCCTCCTCTTCCTCCTGATCACTCATTCCTCTACCTCGTTTCTTCTCTGTAGCTGCCCTCACCGCCGCTTCCTCCCACTACAGCTCTCCATCTGGCCTGCACTGGCTCTCTCACTTCAGCAGTTCAGATTGGACTGACGATAAAGACACTGAGATGAAAGTAGACCTGACTTAAGCTGGGGACTGAACGTGAGAGGCCGATACTGGCTGCATACTGTTTGCATTGATATGTCTCATTAAAAAGACTTTGGTTTGGGAGGCTGTTGAAATTCAGGAGATGAATGAATTCACACATGCTTTCCATGTTTATCAAGTAACTGCAGCAATTTTCAGGAGAACAGATTTTTAATTTTAATCTTCAGCGACTTGTTTCTGACAGTTAAAGTCAGATAAATCTTTTTTTTAGTCAAACAAGTTTGACTCATTAACAATTTAATAAATACACTGGAAAAAGGGAACCATCTGCAACCTTTGCTTTATGCTCGTAAGCCTGAGGTGCTTCCTTTTTTCCATAATTGATCAGTTTGACATCATTTGTTGGTTCTAAAATGCAACAGTGTTCTGCTTTTATAGTGAAATAACTAATCAATTGATCAAAAAAATAATCCGCAGATTAATCAATTATGAAAATAATTGATAGTTACAATAGTGTTTGTCATGGACCTGGACCTGACACATGGTCTTGGTCTCTGGCTGACTACTTTGAGTCCCTCACTCTGGATCACTGGTATGACGTTGAAACAAAATACAAGGAAGAGTTTGTAAACGTTGACTTTACCAAAGCAGTTTAAATGCAGAATGAGAGGCCTCGATGTGTTTTATGTGGGGAAGTGCTCAGTAATAAGAGCTGAAACAATGCACAAATTGGACAGAAATCTCCAAACAAAGCATTCTTTGCATCAGGAAAAGTCAACAGAATTATTCCTGTGAAAAGAAGAGACTTCTGTGAGGGCACCATACATTCTACTGAACTCCTAGTTACATATTTTATGAGGTGGTGAGAAACTTGACATTACACTCAGCAAATGTTGTCACTGCTATGATGTACTTTATGTACTTATTTACACTCTACACTCTAACTGACACATTGAGTGTGTGTCCTCATTTTTCAATGCAAGTTCATACTTCAAGTTCATGATGAGGTGGTGAGAAACTTAATATTACACCCCGCAAATCTAAACATTGCCATGCTGTTCTTTAATAATGCAATAAATGCAGTTATATAGAGGCACATTTTAAATTCACAATCTGTTGCGTCCTTTATCAGCAGACTATGAATGCAAATCTTATGACAATTCGTGTTTTTTTTTTTTTTTTAAAGTTTGGGTTCCCTTGACAATATTTTCTTTAAGGTCTTGAGATAAATATGTTTGGGAACTCTTGTCTTTAAGGAGTGTGAGAGCACAAGACTGTGATGCTTCTGTGTAACAACACATATGCAGCGTTTTCTCTACATAAACATGTGCATGTGTGGGTCACTTAAGGAATATCACTTTCTTAATCAAGACTGATGAGGAACACGTAGCTCCAAACATAAACAGAGAATTACTAATGACAGCACATAGAAAAATGGCAGCTCCTTTCTGCTGCTGGAAAAATATATAAAAAAGAAAATATGCTTTAGAAATTGCATACAGGATGTTTCCCAGCTACAGTTTTCCAACTTGTTTTCAAGGCTTTAAAATGTTCTCTGAACACTCTTTTCATCCTTCTTTCACGTCATAATTGATTCCCATATCTACGTGATCTGTCAGCTTCACGAGGAGAGCTAGTAGTCATGTGAAAAGTGTGTTTATCTTATAAGTGTCTTAAAGCTACAGTTGAAGTGGTGTGCCATTACAAAAAAGAAGAGCAGAGAAAGACAGGAAGGGTGATGCTCTGAACTGAATGGGAGTTGGTGTAAATGAGCGATAAATAGAAAACCAGAATAAAAAAAAAATAAACAGCCTCAGTATCCTGTGCCATGGCTAAGTGTTCCTCCTGAAAGCATATCAAGGCCAGTAACAGCACTGCTATCTGCCATCGCTTGCTTTTCCTTTACCTACCACACCTCCTCCCTCCCCCATCTCTGCCCTCGTCTCTCACTCTCTTCCTGGCTTTCAACCCTCATCCTTCCTTACTCCCCCTTTCTCTTTTAATGGAATGAAGACTGAGGGGAGGAAGGAAAGGGTAAAAATCTGTTTCCAAACTAAACTCGATGGGGGGAAAATAATTTTGCCAGAAAGGCTTTGCTTTAAGCTACAGATTGACTGATCTCCAACACAGGAATGAAGGGGTTAATGGGTAAATAAATCCTATTTGGAAACCAGGGTCCTTATTTGAACATCAACAAAGAGATACAAATCTCATGCAAATATGACCTGCATTCAAAGTATGATGGGTCAAACTTCACTTTCCTCTTTTACTTTCCCTTTATGGTTTCACCAGCAATAATTTTTCTCTTTAAGAAAAACTATTTATAAACGGACACATTTTCCTTATTCAGGCTATCACTGCACTGCTATTCAGTTCCCCGTGAGACACACAAAGAAAGAGTAACATCTGAATTCCTTTTTGGGGTGGGATTGAGGTTTCTTGGAAACATGTTGATACTTAACAGGGAGGCACTACTACTCTTCCATGTCTAAGAGCTTTTATTGTAATGCTGATGTAAGAGAAGAGGGTAACGCAGAGACAGGCACAGAGGAAAAAAAGATGCAAAATCATTAAAAAACACTTAAAAAATGTGAACTTCTTTGTACATTTTAACTGCATCCATATTCAATCCAGTGGGAGATCAATGTGTTCCTGCATTTGCTTTCATGCTTTTCTGAGTCCTGAGCACATCCCCCTCCTTCTCTCTCCATCTTTCGCAGGTTCATCCCGGAGGCGGTTGTTCAGTACCAGAATTATCACATCAATCAAAGCACAAATGTATGAGCTGTGGACCTGATGCCAGCTGGTTCTCTCTATGCCTGTTTGTCTCTCTCTGCTTTAACATCTGTCTTTCAATGCCTCATCTTTCTCTGGCCCATTTGTTCCTACGATTCCATCTTGTGCAGAAAAATGATTTGGAACAAAAATGGGGTATGTGCAAATTTCAGAAACACACATTTACAGTAGGTCTTTTTTTTACTGTGTCAGAGTTGATTTCAAAACCAAAAATTAGAGATCTACTTACAGTTAAAGATAGCTGAAACAAAAAGACAGTTATTGAGTCCAAATTTGTTTGGATGGCACACAAATCTTGTTCTGTCCTCATCCATGTGAACATCTAGTCTAAACACTTTTCACTGCATGGCAAAAAATTACTTCTGTGTTTTATGTATACAGTGCGTGCTAAAGTGTTTATGTATTTTAAATGATGATAGTTAAAGAAGATGTAAAGATTTTTGAATGCCATGGGGGTCTGAATGAAACACGCAATTTCAAAATGATCTGCCTCTAAGTCTGTGTACAAGCTGCGTTTGGTCAGTGCGTCCCTTGTCCCAAATCATCAAACAGCATGCAAAACGTCCATCTGTCCGTCTGTTTGTGGGGCACACACGCAAACAATGTGCCTTAAAATTAGCCTCATATTAATCCAAAAACCCTCGGCTTGTGTCTGCCTGCCAGCATGGATCTTTTATCACTGTACAAAGCCTCATGTAGCGCTTAAAGGTAGCTCCACCAAGCAAACAATAGCTTCTACCACCCAACCTCCCTGTCGCCTGTCATAACTCTTTTTGTGTCTGTGTCTTTGTCTTTCTAAACACAGCGTGTTTATCTGTCCTCCATAAGGCTTCACACGATCCCTTCTCAATCGATTTCCACCCGCAACTCAATGTGAAATTTGCCTTGTGTTTGTTTTACTGTAGATAAAAAAAAATAAAGAGCAGAGAGCAGAAAGAGACAGACTTAGATGCAGACAGAAAGAGAAATGAAATGGGAGACAGGTCAGTTCACAACAGAAACAAAACAGAGAGGGAAAGACAGGACCGTCAACAGGCAACAGAGTCCAGCCCACAGCTCCAGTGTTAGCCCTGGCACTCTCTTATCTGATATCTGGGTTTATATTCCCCAGACAACTTCACACACTGTTTGTGCAGCCATGTTGGCAGAGACAGCTCCCCGCAAAGAAAGCCACAGTATTTACCTCTCACCTCCTTATCTCAGCAGCAAAACCATCCAAGCATGTAGGAGATGAGGGGGAGGAGAGGGAGGGTTTGGACGAAGAGAAAAAGAGTCAGTTAAGGAGAGCAAGCACGACTGAAGTAAAGGGGATTTCGTAACACAACAAAAGTGCTTGTGTCACCTGTCCAAAATGTGAAGAAAAACTGAAAAATCAAATTTCCAAATCATTGAACATCATTTATGGACCAAGTGACCCAATGTTTCTGTGGTAGCACAGATGAGAGAATAAGAGAAAACATGTATTTTAAATGTTATCTCCTTTGGCGATAAAATCTTTTAACAGGAGCCCAGTATTTTGTCCGAAAATACCATCAGAGCAGCAGTTTAACATTAAAGCTGTTAAAAGCTGTTGTAAATGTTAAAAGGACTTAAAATTTGGTTTTGAAATAGCCTAAAGAAACAAAAATTTTATTTGAGCAACTAATAGCTTAAACAACAAAATGCTGCAAAATCAAAATATCGGTATATATATCCAGAACCTTCAGTACTTGAACCAAAGAATGCCCAGGATTTACAATGTGGATGCATAAATGCCCCTGAGTGAACCTCATTTTTCTATTTTTCTTTAAAATGTTCCTTTCTTACTATCAAATGCTTTTTCCCCTAATCAAACCTGATGTTTCAGATCATCTGCACTCAGTCACCTGTCTAGCTGTAATTCTCTGAGTCAGATCTGTTGCTGAGTGGACTCTGATAACATTAAAGTGAAGCCAGAGAGTCCGTGACTGCAGAGAGAACAGCCAGACGTGGGCTGATAATACATAAGAACACAAAATCAGTTTCACACACAAATACACACACACACACAAATACACACACACACAC
>JAPZDY010000008.1:2392109-2406306 GCA_029783645.1 Ctenochaetus hawaiiensis | reverse complement strand
TGGGTTCAGGTGCATCAGTGGCAAACTAAATCAAACACTGTTTGTTCATGATGTGCATTGATTTGGAATAATTGTGGTTCTCTGACTAGAATTACATCTCTGCTCAGGTTTGCAATGGGGGCAAGGTGTTTATCTCATGGTATAAATAGGTTAGATTTTAATTTGGTGAAGAGACAGCCATCAATGGAAAATCAATGTGTGGATTTTGGTTGTAAATTATGGACGGGATTTTCAAGATCACACAATGATTATTCATATGTGTTATATGCAAAACAGTAAGTTTATTGCAAACTACCATCATAACAGGCAGACTATAAAAACTAACTAAATTTTGTGTCCATTCCCAACAAAAACAGGATTTAACTCAAGCAAATCTGGGCCAAACACTGAGTCATATCAGAGCTCCAAGAAAGCACGACAGCCTGTCAAACACACACACTGCGATACACTGCGTATACACACACCTTTATATGCAGACCACGCAGTCAAACAGACACAGAGGTAGATGGGGGAGAAGTGACACTAAGCAAACAAAACAAATCAAAGACTGAATGCAGATGAATGCAGGGAGACTGGTCTGACACACAGTCACTTTGACAGCCCTCTGTGTCAGTTTCATGCCAAGCTAATCTTGCAGCATTTATAGAATATCCATTTCAGACCTCTGTCTGTGCACAGCAGCAACAGTGTACGCTGTGACAGAGATTACATTCTCAGAACCAAACCAACCCAAAATGTGAAAGTCATCCAGGAGTCTTGGTCCATTTACAAACTCACTGCCCCCTCAAACACTGACCTTTCTCACAATTCTCTAAACAAGAGGGAAAACTCTGGCTCGTGTAGCCTCACTTCAAACAGCTGGGACACGACCAGCACCCATGACTTTGTATGGAAACACTGCAATCTGTACTTTATATAAAGAAAGCGTAAACACTATAATAGTGTACCCTTGAGATAAACGCCGTAAACTCTGCACTTGAGATCAGCATTGTAAGTAGGCTTCAGACACACACTGCTCTTTCAGCTTCACACAAATAAACATGTGATCAATCTCAGATATGTGCATGCACTGTAGATTAGCAATGACCTCCACCTAAACCCACACCATACACACACACACACAGAAACTCTATGGGTAGTTTCCCATAAGTAGTAAACCCCCCTCTGAGCATCGTATTGCAATCTCTTAAAGCCCTACTACTCAGACACAACTAGCTAATTATGGCGTCTACATAACTTCACCCCCCGACATACATTTTCCATGCTATGCTCACATCAGTTATACTCAACGCTCAGCTACCTGACCCAATTCTTTTTCCACGCTATGTCTCTGAGTTTTCACATGGCACGCATTCATTGCTAGAAACTGTTCTCATTCAATCACCCTTTCTTATGAGGCTAAATAAATAATCAATTAAATCAGGACCTTTATGTACAGACACTGCATTTGTCTAGTATTTTTTTTCTGTTGCAAATCACCCTGGAATAGTGCTTCTGATAAAACCCATACATAAAAAGCTATGTAAACTTTTTCCCAAATGCAAGCTTTATCATTCTTTTCTTTTCCCACGACACCGTATGACTGCACTATTGAGGATACTCAACTGTTTCACTTTAATAAAGCAACTGCAAAATGGTCTCAACTAAGTACATAAATTCACAGCACTAATATTAAGGTCTTTTTTAAATATCTTTGATGGAATTCAACTTTATTAAAGGTCAAAAATTTGACTGAAAGCATACCTCAGCCTCTATGTCATTGCTGGAAGTTGGTAATAAAGTTGTTGAGTCATTCTCTGGTTCAGAGCTCTTTTCTGATTCAAAGATGGCATCTGTGGAACAAGCTGTGGCCCCTGCTGGGGACCTCGTTTCCTGAGGCCTACAAGCCAGTGCCTGGTATGTCTCTGTCTGTGCAAATAGGCTTTGTAGAAGGCCCGGCTCAAGTTGGTCCCAGGCCTGGTCTGTGGATGTGAGCGGAGGAAAATCCAGAGCTGAACCATCTGACTCCCAGTCACTGTCCCCTGTCATAGATCCTAGGACAAACTCTACCCCATCCATCCCAGACTGGGTCCCTTCAGAGTAAGAGTCCAAGTCCAGCTCCTGAGTGTCTTCACAGGCTGAGCAGACATCTGAGGGGCCAGGCTGGGGCCGTTCAGGTGCTGCCATGTAAACAAAGCTATCAGGGGAGAGAAAGGGTCCTTCCTCGTCTTTGGGGAGAGGACTTGGGGGAATGGATTCCCCAAGTGGAGATGGGGGGCAGTCATTGGAGTACTGTGGAGGTGCAGACACAGCTAGATAAACAAAACTATCTGACATCACAAAGCCCTCTGAGTCCTTAGTATCCAATCCAGCACCACAAGAATCTGATTTAGACGGTGACTGAGGTAAGGAGGAAGGGGGTGTCGAGTCTGTATGCTGAGGCTGTAGCAGAGGAACAGAGTCTGATTTTGGGGTGCTAGCTGTCACATCTGTTGTAGTTTCCAGATTTGTACTTTGTCCAGGCATGTTCAATCCTGGGAACACATCTATGGGAACATCAAAAGTCTCTGAAGAAAAGCACGTCCCTTCTGTGTCACAAGTTATTGCCACAGAAGGTTTGCTAATTTCTAAGGGGACTGAATCTTCCTGACAGGAAGTCTGAACATCAACATCTTGTGCACATTCATTGTCAATTTCTTTTTCAATCGTGTGCAAAAGCTCAGGGGAGTGATCCATGAGAACTCCCTCACTACTGTCCAAACTTGGCTCAGATTGGTCATACACATCCCACTCTGTTCCTAACTCCTCTTCCTCTTTCAATTCTCCCTCACCCTGTTCAGTCTCCTCCTCCACTTGCTCTGCCTCTTCAGCATAAGGGTTCAGAGGGCTTTGAGATAGAGAGGAAGCTACCTCTTCACAATTTTCTCCATCGCGATCTGATGATGCCCCACTATCTGGGTCTGTTTCAGTCTGTGCATGTCTTACCTGTTTACACTCTGCCTGAGTAATGTCACTTATATCAGTTCTGCCTGGTTGGGACATGTGGATCCCACTGGAGTCTGACTCCAGTTGTTGACCAAAAGCAGAGTCTGTTGGGCAACTAATCTCCTCTTCTTCTACCTCTGCCTTATCTTTAGTGTAGTCAACATCACATTCTTCATCAGTGAAACCATGTTCCTTTTCACAGTCTTGTGCTTGAACAAAATCAAAGTTTGTAATCTGTTGTATGTGCCCAAAGGGATTCAAATTTGAGTCTTTTGTAAATGTCTCTAAGTCTGGTGCAACACTGTCAGGCTCAACAGAGTTAACTGCATTTATAGGAAGAGTTCCTTCAAAATCTACCCAGGCAGTCTTTGTTTCCTCCTCTCTCTCCTCTTCCTCCTCTTCTAAGCAAGGAAGTGTATAGGGGTCAAAGGGGTCAGGGTCTACACTCATCTCCACTCCTTCCTCTCCTTCATCTTCTTGACACTGTCTCTCCAGCTCCAGGAAGAGATCATCTGACTCAGCCCCTATGCTGGGACAGGGTGAAACACTTGGCACCCCTGGACCTCCAAACCCTGTAGGTGGAGTCAAAACAGGCCAAGGTCCAGAAGAGCCTGTTAATCCCCATTGCTCTGATTCCAGTGTTTCCCTATCCCAAGATTGTTCAATTATTTCCCTGTTCTCTAATTTAAGAACTACCTCCCACTCTCTCTCCTCTCTCTCAGCTCTCTCCTCTTCGGCTTTATCCTTTTCTTTTTTCCATGCCTCCTCCTCCTCCTCCTCCTCCTCCTCAGTCATTTTCCTGCACTCTTCCTGCTCTTGTTCTTCAAGCTCCTCAAGTATCCTGCGTTCATCCTCCTCGAATTTGAGCTCAGAGGCTGTGCGTTCTCTGAGTTCACTGCTCTGAGCACACCAACCCAGTAGCCCCTCATCACCTCCCTCTTGACTAATACAGGGGGAAAGAGGCAGACCTCCATATACTATCCCCTCCTCCTCCTTCAGGAATGGAGATGGGGGGTCTAGTAGATAAAGTGACTCTTCATCCGTATTGCTATCCTCACCTAATAGGGGAGGCAAAGGGGGAAGTACAGGGAAATTGTGTCTCAGCCCAACCTGAGTCCTTTTCCCTGTTGTTATACTGCGGGGCCAGGTGCGAGCCTTGGTAGGGGGGCAGAAGACTGGTTTTGGTGGGATGAGAGGAGTGCTATCTCCCTGATCCTGGTCCAAAAGAGGAGAATCCCTCTCTGAATCGGAGGTCTTAACTGTCTCAATAGGCACCTCTGGGATCTGCCTAATTCCATCTTTAGAGGAGCTAGTAGTCCGTCTGTGCCCCTCCCTTTTTTTCTCTACCAGTCTAGATATACTGGGGCTATGCTGAGGTGTATTTCCAGAAGCCTGGGGTACCTGAGTCTGGCCTGACGCAGGTAACTGTTCTTTGGAGGGTGACGGTATCCCATGAGTTTGTTTGTGTTGCTTCTGTAGCACAGGATGAACCTGCTTTTGTCTGCTGAGAGGATGCTGCTGGAGAGGAGGCAGAGGGCTAATTGTGGGTGTCAGAGAAGGTGAGGAGGAGACAGGAGGAGTGTGAGGGGCAGATGATAAAGGGGAAGGTGTGTAAGGGGGTAAGGAAGGGGTTGATGAGGTAGGGGTGGATGGGGGGAGGTGAGAAGAAGCGGGCTGTAGAGGGGAGAGAGGAATCCCTGCTCCAGAAGTACGCTTTTCTGCTCCTTCAACAGATGAAAATTCAAGTCTCTCAGCAAACTCTGGATAACTTGGAGGCATAAAGGCTTTCCATGAGCGACGGTTTGGATTGTCCCTTTTATCGCCACCTTGATGCCGTCTCTTGGCCACTGCAGCTACTCCACCAGAGCCAGATGAGGATGGGGCAATAGCCAAACCTGAACCTACAATGCCAACTGGTGGTGACATGATCTGAGGATCACCAGTTAACTTTAAGGCATCAAAGATCACTCTTTCATCTAGTTTCTTTACCCCACCAGCATTATCTGCATTCCTGGAGACAAAAACACCACCTAAATCCGCTCCAATGGTGCCATTACTGGAAAGTGTACTTCCCTCTCCTCTCACCTCCCCACCAGAGCCTAGAGTGCTCCTGGAAGGTTGACACAGTTTGGTCCCTTGGTCAATCTGCTCATTAATGCGCATAGTATCATATATTGATCGCTGGGGGACATAGCAATCCTCTATGTATGCTTCATCTTCATCACCTTTTCCAAGGCAGCGAGGGTTCTGCCTCAGGCAGTCCGGGCGGCTCAGGGGCTTCCCCATTCTGTCCTTTTCACTTCTGTTGGACAGCCACAGAAACCCTATTGTTTAAGGTGCAGGTATGGCAAAAAGGCAAAAAAAAAAAATCAGCACACATAAAAGAGCTTTGTGCAAAATGAGTTCTTTTACCTTCAATTGTCCCCAGTCCAAAAATCCCCAAATCCCACAGTCCTTTTGGCTGCGTTTAACAAATCCTTCAGGTTTCACATTCTCAAAAATATTCCAATTTTTATCATCCACAGCATCATTACACTGGCATGTGTTGTGTTCTTGCTCATGTCACTTCAACACTAGTGCATTTCCTTGGTCTTTCTGAGATGCTGTGTGGCATCAGTGAGGGAGTGAGAGAGACAGCCCTCCCCCTTGGCACCATATTAATCACCAGCCTTGTTTATTTGAAAGACTGTTAGGAATGAGGGAGAGGTGGAGGGATGAGCAGAGGGAAAAAGGAAAAGAAACAGTCATCATCTCCCTGTCCGAGAAGTACAAAGTCCAAAGTGAAGCAAGGACCATGCAGATAACATCCCTTTGTCCTGCTGTAGGAAAAGCAGATTTCAACTCTCCTCCATACTCATGTACAGCAACCCATTCCTTTACCCCTTCTCAGTCTTACTAAGCTCCTGCCTCCTTCCTCTCCGGTCTCCTCTTTTCTCTGTAGCACAACAGGAAAAAGCAGACAGGGCTTGGGCAACTTGAACAGTCTCAGTGAGCAGCAGGCAGGGAAGTGTAAAAGTCTCCTTTTAAGGTGAGAAAACCCACTCTCTGTTATATAAAAGAAAGGCTGCGTGGGGTGCAATGACTAGCAAAGAAAAATACTCCATGGATTTGTTTCACTTTTAGCGTCTTTTGTTAAAAAAATGTTCCTTGCAGGAAAAATTGTTGAGAGTACGAAACCCAGTTCATGAAAGACACAAAATATAGAAAATGTTTATCATTCAGAGCTTTTTTAAGGCAAGAAACCTGCACTTGATAAAAACATGAAAATAGAATTCCCTTTACCAAGTCACGGCCAGTTAGTGGTCCGGTGAATGTTCAAACAGTCCACAGCTTTTCTTTTTCTCTCCTCTGTTTCCATCACAAGGAATCAGGGCTTTGTGCCTGGAGTACAAACCCTAATTTTGCCTAAGACATCTCATTGCAGTCATAACAGTCATCATTTGTGAAAGATAATCCACCCCATCATCCACGATTTGAACATAATGCGAACTCCAGAACAAAGAGAAAAGCAGTCTGCTTTTTCATGAAGAAATGCCTGTCAGTGTTTGAATTCTTTTCTTTTATCCTTAGATCATCCACAGCTCCAGGGGAGAGATGATACAGAAGATCGAAGGCAGGAAGGATCTTGAACGGGGTGAGGCTGAAGTGAAAGGGGGCATCTGGGGGTAGACAGAAAAGAGGGGGGCTGAAGGCTGGATCCTGGACCAGCCAGGCAAGCAGGCAGGCAGGCGAGCAGGGCAGAGCAGTGAGTCGCGGGACTGTATCCAGAGGGCAAAGACCCAGACAGCCCTCCCAGCTACAGTCCAAGATTTGCTTTGCAGGCAGCGTCTTCCCCCTCTTTACCAGCAGACAATCCCAGGACACACTCCCTTCCCTTTCGCTGTTTTCTCTGCCGTATCCTTTCTCCTGCTTCTGACTCCGTACTGAGAATGAAACAAAGTGCCACGCAATCCCAGTTCCTCTTCTCTCTTTTTCCTTTCTTTCTTTCTTTCTCTCTTTGAGACGTGTGGGCTCCCGAGCTTTGCTCTCTCTTTCTTTCACTCCCAGTCTCTGTTCTCAGGCCACTACACAGCTGAAATGGTTTGCAGCTGCTAAAAAAATCTCCCTCTTTTCCTCTCACTCTCGCTCTCTTGCTTCTCCCCCCTCGTCTCCTCTCCCTTTTACTCACTCAGTCACTCACTCATATGTCCCTCTCTCTCTCTCTCTCTCTCGCTCTCTCTCTCTCACCATACCTCCCTCCCTCCCTGCTCTCTTGCTGTTTGTATTTGAATTCAGCTCCGTTTGTTCTGTTTCCTGCATTGGTATTAAAACACAGGAAGTGCTCCAATCATGCTGGTTTCCTCTCTCCCGAAAAAAAGAGAAAAACACAGGGAGAGAGAGTGAGGGAGAGAAAGACGGAGTGGCGTAGGAGAGTTAAGTAGCGATAGAGAGGGAGGCAGGGTACTAGAGAGGGGGCGTGGAGCCAGAGAGAAAGAGAGCTGCACTGAGGAGGATTTTGCTTGTTACAAAAAAAACTATCAGCTGAATGCCGGGATGCAGCTGATTATCCCACTTTAAGCAGCAAGCAACATTGTGCTACTAAAGCCAATTTCAAAGGAATTAAAAACAAATATTTTTTAAAAAAGGCAAAAGGTAGAAACAATTAATTGCCTTAATGTAATGTAATTTAACCCTGATGATTTCTCCCAGGAAAGCAGTCAGCATATAATGCAGTATCTCACTTACTCTCCCTGCCACTGTTGCCAGATTTGGTGCAGTAAGAGGAAGAAAAAGGAGAGCTGGTGATGTGAGATGGCTACATTCATGGCTACACTCATCACAGCTTTGTAATCCACTCGTAATTCTCTGGGGCAAACTGACCCCTTTAGAGCACAAAAACACAGCCCTTCGAGTGAAATGATACAGAGTTAAAGAAAAATAAAGAAAGCAGAAAGAAGGGGGAGATAGAGGTAGAAAGAGAGGGGGCGGGACTGTTAGCCGACGGGAGAGAAAGAGGCTTATCGGTAATGAGCTGTCTTTTTTTTTTCCCCTCAAAGCAATTGTCCAGGCTGTAGGCAGACGAGGAAGTGAGTCCAGTCCTTTCTTATTCACTCAATAATTTCCTCCTTTGTCAGAGTTTCCACAGGTTTTCAGTTGAGCCAGAATTCTTTGTGCTGAAGTAGAGCTGATAGTAGCAAAAAGAGCTGCCGGTGTAAAAAATAAATATGGAAAAGATATAGACACACACACACACACACACACAAAAGTCTGTGATATTCACAGGCTCCACTTGTGCATTCCCGTCTGTGCCTTCACTGAAACCCAATACGGCTGGTGTGTGTGTGTGTGTGTTCATCAGAGACCAAGGGGCCTGAAGGAAAAGGGGCCATGCACAAAAAAACAGAAGAGGTGGGGGTGCTGTCTGTTTCTTCAGTATTTCACACAAAACCTCTGAACAGCCACCAAGTTAGTCAGAAGGGGGATACAAGCAAACACAGCAACCTGCAGCCCGAGAGCCGAGCAGAGCAGAAACCTTTAAGCCACATTGCTTTTTTCCTGTTATCTAAAGTTTTGGGCTTCTCCAAGTCAGTAGTGACGTTCATCCTCCTCCTTACTCTTCTTCCCGTTTGCTCCTCTGCCCTCCTTTAGCAGTAAATCTGTTTGTTTAAAGGAGTCTGGCAGAGCTCGGCTGGTCTGAACCTAAGCACGCCTGCTCTCTCTCTGTTTCACTCCTTTGTCTTGAGATAGTTTTCCCAATACTCGCTAGACGAGCTCCCTCTTTCTCAACTGTTGCACAGAGCAGCTCGTGGTCTGCATGTCAAATATGCTAAATACTCCACTCTTTCTTTTTAACTGCCTGCCCTGCCACCCCCCTCTCCTCAGCCCCACCCCCCCTCCTCCTCTGTCAGTTGCGCTGCAGCTGTCATTGCCGCGTCCAAGGCAAACGTCTTCATAGAAACAAAAGGGGTTTATCACTGGTGTGCTGCACACACCCACGCACACACGCAGAACTCACAAACTCTCGCGTGACCCACGGCCAACCGCCCAATCCCCCCTCTACACGGACCACAACATGATTCAAACTCAAGCATTCACAGATGTGGGCCGGCTACCAAGGGCGATGGCAGGACAGGCACTGGGTTAAAAAATGTATATATATAAAGGAGTAAAGGAGGCATAAAGGGAAAAAAGAGGCTTATAAACAGATTAAACTCATTTGATCTACTCATTCAAACGATACTATTTACTCTACCCGCTCCCTCTGTGTCTCCACCTATTATCCTTCATGATCTGTTTAAGATTAAACTTGACTCCTCTGTGGATCTACCCGTGCTCCCCTCCTCTCCTATGATTTCCATTCATTCCTCAGTTGTTACGGCTGGTTAAAGAGTCACAGCACTGACGGAAAGAGGAGGAGGGTGGGTGTTGAGAGAGGAGTGAAGGGACGAGAGGATTAGAGGTTTAATTTTCCCCAGGGGTTATAATGTGGAGCAAAACTTTACTGCCATGCACTTTGGATCACAGGTTTTACTAAATGGCCTCTTATTCAAGCGTAATGCTGTTGTTATTTTGCCTAAGTTAAAGTCTCACACCACCATTGTCTGTGTCTAGAGGCTTGAAAGCACTTAGTGCAGCTAAGTGACACAAACACAAACACAGGTGTTGGGCATAAAGTATGTATTATTGACTTTTCTGGGTCGTTTATTTGCTCATAGGGGAACACCTGTCGACAGGAAAATATACTTTTCTCTGTCTCACTCCTTTCATTCCTCCCTCCCTAGCCAGAGTAAATCCATAATCCATCTCTACAAAACACTGTCATTTCATGTCATTTTCTTCCTAAACGTCTGGTTTCTTAATCTCTCTACATCCGACCCACTCCACACCTCCCTCTATGGTAACCTGGCAGCAGGAAAAATGTCACTGCCATTTTGGTTTCTCTCTGTGCTTTTACTCTTCTAACCCACCCTCCTCCTCTCTAACTCTCTGGGGTAGTTTTATATTAACCAGCAGAGCATTTCACCTGCCTGTGTGTGTGTGAAAGCATTTATTGTTCTCAACCTTCCCCAGGCAGAGAGACAGAAACAAAGAGACCTGGACCCAGTGAACACACACTCCCAAAGTCACACAAAGACACTGATGCACACATACACACACCTCTGAGCATACAAGGCACCGCCGTGCTCAATAAGTTCAATAAACATGGCTGTCAATCATGCACACACCCCACTGCTGGTCAAAATGGTAGTTTCAGACTTTGCAGATTTTGTGGCAGATTTGCTGAGTGTGTGCAGATGGGCAATTAATTGTGAGCTTTTCAATTTAACAGTAAGTTAGTCTGCATATGCACACACACACACGCACACACACACACACACAAACACAGACACACACACATTCTTCTAGGCAAATAAAAACTTCACACTTTCCCCAGACTGTGTGAGGCGGAGTGTCTTCAGCTGGCAGTCTGGTACAGATGGAGTTTAATGTCCACGTAAGATTAATGCAGGAAGGACTTTCCACATTATAAACACATTGGAGGTCAATTCTCTGCGGTGGTTTACACCATTTGGGGAGTTTTAGTGAGATAAAAATAGGTTTTCCCCTCCTTTCTCTCTGTCTTTCTCTCTGTCTTTCAGTTACCTCCTCTTTTTCTCTCTCCCACACACACCAAACAACACCTGTGAGGCTGCCTGCTGAGAGGTCAACTCTCTTTTTTTTTTTCTATCTCTCTCTCATGCATGCACACACACAAACACACACACCAACCTCTTCTCTCTTCCTTTGAGCCTCCTCCACCTCCCACACATCCACTCGCCCACCTGGTTCTCCTTCATGACTGATTCTTACACCTCTACAATATAATGAAGGACTAAAAGTGTCTTTCAGTTTATCTAATTGTTTGATTTATTATATATTTTACTGTATGGAACTGTAAATCAAGGCAATCATCACATGCTAAAAAAGAACCCTGAAAATTTTGAGGTTAAATAGGCCTAAATAATGAGAAAAACATACATTATATGTATCATTTGTCTCATTAGAGTCTCCTTTTACAGCAGACCTAATCAGATGTTTACTACTTACTGCTTTAAGAACATAGTAAAGTTATTTTTTCTATATTTAATATGCAACAAATGTGCTAAAATTTGTTTTACTAAACCAAATATGACTCATAGCATTAGTTTGTCTCATTCTCTTTCAGTCTTCCTGCTCTCAGGCATTTCACTAGTACGATATTTTTGCTAATATTTATAAAATCAGGTGAATTTCAAGTCTTTCTTTGAAATTACTCTCCTTCTTAAAACTGTGTGTTGATTTGCTTGAGGTTAAAATAATATATTTATTTTTCTTAGTATTCTAAAAGTCTCTTTGAACATATCTTTTAAATATCTGTCCCAACTCATCTCAGGAGAGCGAATCACATTTCACTGAACTATGAGACGGAAAGAGGGGAAAAAAAGGAGAGTGAGAAGGCAAGGCCGAGCCACGGCATGCCTTTCTAATTCACAACAGCTGAAACAATACAGGACCTGAGAATGAAAGGGCTACGACGCTACACACGGAGACACAAACACACACACACACACAAACACACACATCCCAGAGATCATACAACAAAAGCCATAAGTATCAGTCACTTTTTGGATCAGACACTCACTTTCAGCCAGGGAGGTGAGAGATATGTGTGTGTGTGTGTCTGTGTGTGTTACAGGAAGGTTTTGCTGGACGAATCAGGTTATATGATTATAGAAATTACGTTAGCATGATCAAATCAGCCCCTTAGAGAGGCTTAAAATCACACACAGGCAGATATAAGAGTCATGCACTCACAAACAGAGAAACACAATCAAACACGCAAACAGACATGAATAAGCCGACAGAAAGAGAACTGAAAGACGGAGAGAAGTCAAGGAAAATTCAGAGAGCCAGTAAACAGCGCCGTCGTCCAGATGATGTATGACTTGGATTAGCTGGGGAGTCATGGGAGGGTTACTGGGTTCTGACACACTGAACTCCTCTGACTGCACACAACCTTTGAGTTTGAATTCAGCTAGACAACATCATTTCTAACAGCTAACAGGTCAGCATGTAACTGCAGCTCCTGCGGGACGGCAGTGTGAATTAACATGCATTTCATTGTGCATCTATCATACTTTGATCATACTGTACTTTGTCTAGTTATCAGTTTGATCATGTGGTTTTGAGGATTTACATACATTATAGAAATCTGATTTTAACTGCACAATTTAGAAGAGACATGGAAATTATTTAAGGGGCACTTTGTTGCTTTCACTACTTATCAAGTGTATTATTACACATTATTGCACAGAAAGCCACACATAAAGTTCCAACACTGATGATTTTCTGAATAAACAATTTTTTTGTAACAGGTAAAAACTCTTATTTTTCTTTTGCAGTAGCTTTTCTAATAGTGGGAATGCACCTTTACTGGAATTGCAGAGGTCTTTCATCATTTATGATTTACAGACCTGTACAGGAAGGTTTCTGAGGCTGACTCAGCCACATTATGAGCATTCCAGAACATATGATGGGTAGAGTTCCCCTTTCAATCAGGCCAGGAGGAAAAAAATAGTGTTTTATGAGTGACAAAGTAACTGCTAATTGCTAAAATCTAAAATTTAGATGTGTAAGCATCTTTATAGATGAAAATTAGGACACGTTACAGTTTCACTGCATGGGCCCAAAGACAACCAGTGAGCTGCTGGCCCAGTTTGGCTTGACTTCTACTCCCATCATTAAATTGTTGCTGACGCAGTTGGTGCGGGGAAGGACAGTGAGTCACAGCCTTACAGATCCTCCAAGGAGAAACACTGCAGGAAGATGAGATGGAGAGACTAAAAGAGAGCCTATAGGAGGATAAAATAAGAGGGAGTAGGAGGTGAAAGGTGTGATGGAGGAGGGGATGAGGGGGTGAAGACACAGGAGGCGCGCAGTCATGATTTAGGACAGGGATTTTCACAAACACGTGTGCACAAAGACATTCAAAGATACACATTCGCCTCCTGTTCTGCTGTCACCCAGACTAACCAGCCCTTCCCAGGAATGTCCATCTGCAGCTACGACTTTAAAGCCTCATAAGACCCCTCTGCTAAAGTACCAGTGTGTGTATGTGTGTGTGTGTGTGTGTTCTCATCCCACCCAGAGACCATGTCAGCTGCTTAGGGACGGAGGGAGCCAGGGTCATGCAGAAGGATGCTGATGCCACACCCTAATGTGTGTGTGTGCATGTATTTGTGTGTGAGGGTGGGGTGAGGAGACAGCTGAGATTCCAGATTGCACCCCGAAAAAGACTGGAATGAGAAGCATCCACTGATGGACAGTGCGTGCACACACACACACCTCTCACCAGCCCTCAGAGCAAACCCGAAATACAAACAGGGATTCCACAGTAGCACATACAGTATGTGCAGACAGGATGGCCATGTATAAACATGTACATGATAAATAGCAATACTCTGACTGGGAAACAGAGGGACTGACGGACACTTTATAATCCTGTTTCTCACACAAACCTTCACTCCCTCGTTCTCTCATTCACTACATCTGTATGCAAAAACACTCAGGAGTTTTACTCAGAAAGAATTAAAAAGAGATTTTAGACACTTTGGTAACAACACTAAAGAAAACAATACTTCTTTTTAGACAGATTTCTTAAGTATTTTTTTTCTACGAAACAATTTCTCTCATAAAGTGAGAGAAGCCAGAGTTCTGAAATGTTTGAATGCAAAAGTTTTTCAATACATAAAATAATCTAAAGCTCATCTGATTAAAAATGTAATTAAACAACCACAGAGACAGACATAAACAATAACCAGAACCTAAACAGACATCTAAAGCCAAGTGGTGCTAGAAACATATTTCAGTTGGTACAAAAAAAACACAGAGTATTTATACTCCAAAGTTTTTTTTATGTCTGCGTAGTGTATTTTGAGCTAGTGAAAACTATTGACAGGATTACTAAAAAAGAGGAAGCACACAAGGGAAAGTTTTTTTTACTGTCTCTCTCTGTTATTGACCCAGTAATTCTCTGTGAGATCATGGTTGGAAAGTTTAAAAAACGATCAGACTACATCACCCACCACTCCCATGACCCCTTATCCCATGGCTGCCCTCCACACATACACACACACACACACATCCACACGCCTACACATCCACATACACACAAAAACACACACACACACACACACACTAACACACAAACACACCCCACGTCCTGAGCCCTGTC
>JAPZDY010000008.1:2366575-2391718 GCA_029783645.1 Ctenochaetus hawaiiensis | reverse complement strand
AAAAACACACACACACACACACTAACACACAAACACACCCCACGTCCTGAGCCCTGTCGTTTTTCTAAGCATCGGCATGACATCATCCCTCTGGATTGGAAATGGGGTCTGGTGGGGGAGGGGATGGAGGCTGAGGAGAGGGGTGGCCTGGTCTGTTTTGGAGCCAGACAGACATGTTTAGGTTTGAAATGAGGCGCGCTGGATCAGTTACAGAGAAACAGAGAGGGACATGAAGAGGGAGGGAAGGTAGAGACAAAGCAGGACAGGGGGTTTAATTCAAAGAGTGGACAAAGGAGATTTTCTCAACCCCCTTTTTTCCCTCCTTAGACTATTAGAGCAGGATAGAGGCACTATATACCGCAGCTACAGAAAGATAAAACAAAGTCAGGTTGAGGACAAAAGCAATACGTGGAAAAACCCTCTCACTGTATCCCATCATCCCATTTTCCTTATCTCTCTCTGCGCATCTGTGAGCCTCCCTGAGGATTCTGCTCTCAGTGATGATCTGCTGTCCTTTCTCCTGTTTAGATTCTTGCTTTTTTATTCTTTTCTCTATCCTAAATAATATCCACTGTGCTATTTTTCCTTTGTTGCCTTCCCATAAATACCCCTCTGCCCCCAGAGAGAGGGACAGACTCCATGCTCTAAAAACCCCACAGACAGTAGCTATTACACATTATGCCCCTACCATTACTTCCACACCTCGTCTGCCACCAGTCTGTCTGCACCTCAGCTCACAGTTCACAGCTTTAAAGGAGGAAAATCTTAATCAGTGCATGAATAACATGATTAGCACCAACATTTAGACTGATTTTATCTGAGCTTACTGATGCCTTAGGTGGCTCAGCTCTTTTATTTGTAGTCTTTGAGTTGATTTTTTACATACATAAAAAAAAAGGTTTAACAAACACAAACTGCTGCAAAAATAAGAAGTGCTTTGGCAAAACAAATTTTTTTCAATGCAGACACATAAAATAACATTGTGAGATGAATTTATAATACTGATATCAAACTTAACATCTGTAATCCATTCATCCTACTCTCAACAAATACATCCCAGTAATTTTCTGTAAAACAAATGAATCCCTTTTATAAACATTAACTCTCTCTTTGTTATGCTATTCTTGCTATCTTTTTTTCTCCCGCTATTCTTCTTTATCTGTTCAAATTTCTCTGAATTGCTTTCAAATTAAAAGCTGAAAATATTGTTCATAGATGTCATGGTACTTTTGTTCAAATTTTCTTAATTTAATGCAGGGATCAAACAGAAAACAAGCTGGGAAAGCTGGCTCTTAATGAGTTCCTTTTGCTTGATACTGATTTTTTTCTAAATGAAGTGCGTTTTAAATACCAAGAAAAATTCTATTTCAGTTGTCTCTGCATCATGAAAACTTGCTGACTGAAATATTTCTTCATGCAGATCACTCCCAGTCGTTTGCAGTGTTGCTGCACCTGCAAACCTGCTCACTGACGTGATTCATTTAACTGCACATCAGACAAAACACATGCAACAGCTTTACACCCTTTGTCCTGATCTCTTTTTCAAGTGTAGCCTATAAAGCTTTTTATATCTCTCTCTAAGTCTCTCTCTCTATCTCCTCTCATCCTTCCCTCCTTCTCTCAACACCTCTTAATCTCCTCTGTCTGTTTGCTTTAAGTACATTTATTTGGCTTGTTCTCTTTGAGAGACCAGAAAGAGGGATGAAGAGGAGAAAGGAACAGACAAAGACAAGATAGTGGGTTAAAAGAGATGCAAGAATATTTCAGATGTTTTGCTAAACGGCCAAATTAAAGCATGTATAAAGATGGAGAAAAGTAGAGAGAAAAGAAATGAAAAAGCAGAGATGAAGATAAAAAGAAACAGGAGGAACATTTCCTTTGACCCTCCCACACACCTTAATAATAACTCTTTCGGGGATGGGCAGGAATCCTATTAAATTTTTACATGCATGAAAATGATTAGAGCTCTTATCATGTGAATTTCAATCAGTTTAAAAATATATAACCTTCTCTGATCGTATCAAATGCAGATGGGAGGAAACAGTTTAAGCTGGTTGTGCACAGGGATTTGTGCATTCTTCTCCTGAGCGTACATAGTTTTCTAATGTGGACAGGATGTTACATCACAGCAAGAAAATGTGCTCTTTAATGATAGTAGTCAGACTGAAAGAGCTGCCTGTGCCCATAAAATGAGCAGTGGAGTAACACAATAAAACACAATAAGAGGTGCCAGCAAAGCACATTCCTGAGGTCAGCTTCTATACAGTTCTAGAAAGTGAAGTAGAAATTCTCTTTAATGTGGAAACAAGCTACAGTCCTTTAGGTTTTAATGTTAAAATATCACAAGAAAGAAACAATAAACTAGAATGGGTTTATTTATATGAAGCCTGCTTTTTCTCCGTCGTTCCTCGCTCAGAATGCATCCAAGTATAAACATATTCACATTGTGACCAAGTGAGTCTGTAAACATTGACTTTCTTGAGTTGGAGCCACTGATGTGTTTTTGTCCACTCGCTGTTTTAAAGGGCAGAAATCTCTGCATCCAGTTTTATTTATTGATAAATGGATGTCAAACAATGACAGGGATTTAAATAAATAAAGCAAAAATTGAGAATGGATTAACAAAAATATTAGTAACAAACTTGTTGTAGCCAGCCTCTCTAATGTGAAGGATTTGCTGCTTTTCTGTTTCATATCTTATCTCTGAAGTGACATGATTGATAATTTGTCATATCTTTGTCAAACTTCAATAATTTGATTAGTTAAAAGCAAATTTTCATACATTTTTCCACTGCAAACTGCACTTAAAATAATTACTTAAGTTTAAATGCACTGTTCAAAAGGCAGATTATCAATGGGGGAGTTCTTAATGAGGACTTTGTGCTCCAACACCATCTTATACTTCAGTAATTGTCAGTTGCTTGAGGTAAAAGCAACAATAACAGCAGAGAGGCAGTACAGATATGCTTTTACAATACCAAGTGATGTTAACCACAGGAGCAATGAAAAAACAAGACCACCAACCACCAACTCCCATCCCCGCTAGGCCAACAAGTTCAAAACGCTAGTAGGGAGGGAGGGAGGAAGAGAGAGAGAAAGAGAGAAAGACAAAGAAAGAGAGAGAGAGAGAGACAAATAGAGATTTGTGTTTATGGGAAATGCTAAGAGAAACACTAAGGACACCATAACTACCCCATAATGAAAAAAACGCTGCATGATTCAGCAGCATTTCAGGCATTTCAAAGAGATGTGTGACTCAACTAATCACTGTCTCTTACTCCTGACATACCACAACACCCACACACACCGACACACACACCCCACACGCACTGACCCACACCCTTACCTCACGGCTCTGGAGGTATGAGCAAGAGGAAAGGTTGGATACAAACCTCCTCTAAGGCTCCACAATACTGAATGTCACTATTCATATCACACACAGCTGTGACCTAAACCTAAGCTGAAGACATGCTTAGTATTTTCTGTTAAACTGTGCAAATTAGTTTCATTGGCATGATGGGAAAGGAAGAACCTGAGAACATGAACAAGAACAACCTTTTCACCCTGAACTCAATTACATTCTGTCGTGTTTTTACTCAAACAAGCAAGTGATTTTCATAACCAAAACACTGTGTGTACACACACAAGAGCATGTAGTGTAGTAAATGCCACAGAAACATCCTCTACCAACCCAAATGGAATGATGAAGAAAGAGAGGACTGTTAATAAAGGAAACTACTGAAAATCAGATTTCTATTAGATTCTCCAAACATCCGCGATGCACACAGTGATATATTGAAACACAGCCACCTCACACACACGCACACACACTTCAGCACACTCATATCCATGTAAGCAGCCAGCAAAAGGAAGTCGATCCTACCTTGAATTCCTGCAGCTGCTGTTTGATCATCTCCACCTCTGTGCCGACCATTCCCTGTGCATTCAGCCCCTCTTCAGCCCTTCCCAGCAGGCCTTGCAGCTCAGCCACAAGCCTGTAGAACTCCCGAACCCTCTCGGCAGCATCCTCAATCTGGTCCAACCTGGCCTGGCCACGTTCGCTCAGCTGGAAAATTCGGAACAGATACGAAAGTATCGTGAGTGGATGAAACCAGTTTAAGTGTCACAGCACATAAATAAAGTCAATACCTGCACCAAAAAATGTCACAAAGACATTATGATAACTTCATCATCATCAGCTTAGGTTCCCCTCACCTTGCCAGCTTGTCGGCTCAGAGCCTCGGTCTCTCTCCTGAGGGCCAGGAGGTCGGGGGAGGAGCCTTCTCGTCGCAGCATTGTGGTGCAGTCCGATGCGTGACCTTCCAGCTCTGTCCTGAGGTTGGACAGACGGGACAAGAAGGCCTTCAGGGCATCGGCCTGAGAAGCCAGGGAGTCTGCATCTCGACCAACGGGGCTGAGGGAGTCCAATTCATCATCAAGATCGGCGAGGCGTGAGAAGACATCACGCACATGAGACTGAACCTCGCCGACACCCTGCAGCCGGGACTCCAGGGACGAGCAGCACTGCTCAATCTGATGGAGGAAAAATGTAAAGAGGTGGGCAAAGGAAAAGCATTCAAATGTGTTGGGAGAAGCCAATTCACTACAATTAAAAGTGCAAAATTAAACATCTGCCTTCCAAATAAAAGACTGTCTACTTAAACTGCAATATTCTGACAAGATAAACATTTCATTATAGTTGTCACACAATCAGAAAAAAAAAACAGAAAAAAGCAAAAATTTAATGGTAAAGGATCAATTTAGTTGATTTTGAGCACAAAACAAGGAATCAAATCTTATATTGTGCATGGAAGGACTAGATTAGGACTGGATTATTTCCTGTCACAAAATGGCCGACATAACAAGATGTTCAGTATGAATAAAGGTCATTGATGGAATTTTTGTGGTACAAAAAGATAACTTAATAAAATCAGGGTAAATTATTTAAAAAGGAGCCCGCTAGGCAATATTTTCCTGTCAAAAATTGAACAAATTAGTGGAACAGGATAACATGTAACCCAACCGGAATGATGTAACACATCAGCAAGTAAAAATAGACTTTGTCAGTGTAGGTGCAGGAAAGAGACAGCAGAGGCATTATCTAAGAGTGAATCTGCATCATCTCCTCCAGCACTGCAGCTCTTTTTCCAGCCACCATGACATCAGATCAATATTTTAAAAAAGAGAAGCAAGACATCTTATTGAATAACAGTATAATGCAACGGTTTTATTTGCCATCGAGAGTTCCTGTGACGGCTGTAACCTTAAAAGGAATATTTGGAGGCTGGATTGCAGAAAAGAGATGCAATAATGTGGGTGCTGAATTCTCGAAGCATCGTTTACATTTCAAGCTGTGATGAAGTGTCGAATGTCCACAATGACCATATATGACCACAGTAACTGAAATAGCCAAACTCTTCTGACAGCTATAGTTGTTCTGTTCTCTCTCAGCTCACTGACACTTGTCTGCTAAGCACCCACACACAAACACACACACACGCACAAGCGCACACACTGGATCTGACACCCTCTCACACAGTGACCCTTGTATGAATAGTTTCCCAGGTTGTACAGCGTCTTTTTATTCCAGATGGTAACTTTTTTTGAGATTATATTAATTCATAAGCCCCTTTTGTCTCTCTCCTCTCTCCATGTTTTGCTGTTCTAAAATGGCTACCTGCTGAGTGCGGAGCCCTGCTTTACTTAAAAATATGGGTCAAGTGTATTTTGGAGACTCTCTAGTTTTCATTGGCGGTCACTGGTCAGGTTCAAAAGGAGGATGCCCCTCCCCAAAAAACTATGAAAGACATTTAAGTACAGTGTGTGCTGATACACACCATGAAGAGTTATCAGCACCTTCCTCTGAATCTGTGCACAAAGAAAAATCTGGATTTGGAGCTTTTACAAAAAACAAAAAACACATTTCCACTTTTTGTTTGTGACTGTGACACTTCTCCTCACCTTGTCAGTTACTTCCTCATATTCTCGTTCTGTGTCCTTGGCCTGCTGCAGAAGCCTCTGTGTCCCCTCAGTGCTGCCTCCTGGTGTCTGTGGGGAGTCCTGTACCAGCCCCTGGGCCAGGTCTCTGAGGTAGACCACCTGAGGCTTCAGGGACCTTAGACCCTCCTGTTGACCTCGCAGTCGCTCCAGACTTTTAGCACTGCATGCCTGATGAAAGAGAAGAAAACACAAACTGTCAAATTCTAACTTTTAACTTCCACGTTATCAGTACTTTGTTTCATTCTTTTTAAAGAATCAATGAAAGTGACACAAGGACAAGAATGTTTTTCAGTACCTGCGGTCCAAGAGCCTCCTGAACTTCAATCTGGTGCTTGGCAGCCTCCAGCCTCCTCTCTGCAGCCTGTCTGCCTTCTTCAAACTCCTTCAGACGGCCGGCCAGCTCCTCCAGCTGGGAGGTGCGATTATGGAGCCTCTCACCCAGTTTGTCCACTCTGCGGTTAAGCTGGGCCTTCTCATCCCGAATCTACAGACATTTTTTACATTACATCAGTGAACCACCTCATTTCCTTAAGTTATAACTTTTAAATTACTGATAATAAAATTACATTTAACGCACACAAAAACCCCACAATTTTAACAAATATTCTGCCGAACAAAACACTTGACTAAGTGTCAAAGTCTAACATCAGTAAAACTACGTACCTCTTCCTCTCCGATGCAGCATTGTTCCAGCAGCTGATCTGCTGCAGTATTGAAGGCCTCCAGCAGAGGTTGTCTTCTTTCGAGGTCCAGAGACAGACCTCGTGCCTTTTGCAAAGCCTCATCCAGGGCCGAAGAGTCCAGTGAAGGCTGGATTTCTTCATCTTTCTTTTCACAATCTGCTAACCAGGGTGTCAGCTCTGCTTTGTGCTGCTGGTAGGTGTCTGCTTTGTTCAGGATGCTCTTCAATCTGCTTTCTCTCTCTGAGATTCTCTGGTTCAGTCCCTCCCAATCCTGCCTCAGAGAGGCCAGGCGTGACTGCAGGGCAGAGCGTTCGTCTCCACCTGCAGGCAGCGTGGCGAGCAGTGACACTCCTTCAGCTTGAATCAGCTCATAGGAGCCTCGCTGACTGGCGATACCTCGCTGGAGTTCACCTGTCTGTGCCAGCAGGGAGCGGATGGCCTCTGGCTGACAAGGCACAGAGTCGCTGGATGATTCTCTGAGATCTCCCTGCTTGTCGAGCCAGGAGCGCAACTCCTCGAACATCTGCTGGAACTGCTGAGTGGACGACAGAGCAGTCTGGAGCTGAGACAGACCATCAGCTGGAGGAAAGAAAAGCAGAGCAAAGGAGATTACAAACATAAACAGTGAAAAACTGTTTCAAACAAAAAGGGAAAAAAAAGGACTTTTGTGGTTTTTGTTGTATTTATTTTAGTGGATTTGTTAGTATCCACATTTTCTTTATAATCAAAACATTATCCCATTAAAGCTACAGAGGGATTAGGTTTGAAAGGAAATATTCCTTTGCAGCTTTCAAACCTTGCAAAACAATTTATGCAATTTGACCATTATCTCTACACAGAAAATTATTTGTGCAAATAAACAATGATAAACATCCTAGAACACTTACAGATCACTGTGTCACATTAAACACACCAAAGGCAAAGTTATTTTATCAACCACAACAACTCCACAAACCTGCACGCTCTTCCAAACTCTTCAGTGGTCCGCTGACGCTCTCCAGTCGTTTACTCAGCTCTTCCTTCAGGTAGGGTTCAGCCACGATGGCGCTCAGCTCCTGGCAGAGTCTCTCAGCCTCGGCCAGCTCAGTCCGCCGTCTCTCCAGCTCTGAGCGGATCTCTCCGGTTTCCTGCAGGCGGCGTTTCAGCGCCTCAGGCTGGGCGCTCAGCGAGGCCTGAGCATCCAACCTCTCGCCCAGAGCGGAAACACTGGAGGAGAGCTCTCTAAGCAAAGCCTGTGAAGGAGAGGAGGTTGGTGAATCTTGCCATCATTGTGGTGACGGTATAACATTAAATGACTCTAAATGCTATACTATAATACTAAACTCACCTGGTATCGTTCGCTGGTTCCTTGGGCCTGATCGATGTGGTTTGACCTCTGACTAAGTCGATTTGTTAAGTCCTCCCACTGCTGAGAGATGGAACCCAGCTCAGCCCGCACCTCCGCCAGGTCCTTAGGTACCTGATCAGAGTCACCAGCCTGGGAGAGGATTCCCTCGGCGGACTGCGTCAGCTGGTCAAACTGTGGCTGTCTGGTCTCAAACTCACGCAGCATAAACTTTATAAAAAGAGATGAGAGCACATTATTCAGTAAAGTGATTAGGAACAAAAAATGTAATGAAAAACAGAAAATCTCCTTAACAAAAAACTGTGATGTCATAAAACAAAGGGAAGTCTGAGGAAAATCATGAAAAAGTCAATGACAGTGACACATTCTGACTTTATTGAAACTAGATGAATATCTTATAATTGACTTTGTGATTTAACTGCAGCAAGTAAGCTTCAAATATGTTTTTTTCTTTGTTTACATGTTTAAACAGGGATCAAATTTCCAGTAAGAGAGAACCAATTTAATCTATAAACTAAATTCTACTATTCATTGGTCATTCGGTGCATAAAAAATATTAATATGCATTTGTGTTTTTCATTTTTCGGAGGTTTTCTTTGTGGTGTTTCTCCTCATGCTGGATCAGTTACCACATTGTGTTTGTGTTTGTGTGTGTCCATGTGTGTTGTTTGGTAACTGTTGTATTTGTACCTTTTTGCCATATCTCTGTGATCTGTTGACAGTTTTTTAACACACACCTGCACTTGTTGTTTCTGTGTGTTGAGCATGTTAGGGTCGATGCTCAGCGGTCCCAGCACGCTCATCATCAGCTCCTTTTCTCTCAGCCATGGGCCGAGCTGATTGGCTGCTGAGGCAAAGCTGCCCAGCCTATCAGCACACGCCTCCAGCTCTGTTTGCCTCTGGGCTGCAGACTGATTAGCCGTCTGCCAGCGGGAGTCTGGGGAAAAAAAACGATTAGACAGGAAGAAAGAACAATTAACACCGTATGCAAAATGTTAAAAACGTGTACATATTTCATTGTAGCATATTCATGGCATAAAAATTTAACAAGAGTGATAAGAAACCAAAGTTATATCACTGTTGGCATTATTTAACTTTCTGAAGGATTGAGATCAGACTCAATATAAAGAACACTGATGAAACAATGAAACATTTTTCTCCCTCTGTCCCTCCTCCTTCTTCTCCTGTCTTCTCCTCACTCTCTGACTCATGCTCTGGGCATCCAGCAGAAAAGCCATTATGAAATACGAAATATAAAGCTCCCCTTCTTGGATTTCACCTTAAATATTTCTGTCTCTACCTCATTGGAGGCCCTGGTAAAAATATCAAGAATGAGAGTGAACAAATAGCTCTGACAGGAACACTTCCCACACTCTCTCTGGATAATATTGATCTCAGTTCATCACGATCTCGAAGAAAAAAAGTCATTACAAATTCTCAGGCAATGCACTACTTTCTTTTTAACTGTATCCAAAAACACACACCAGAGTAAAAATGCCTAATCTTGTTTCCTTCTTTTCCTTGTTTTGAGTCCTGCTTTTCTTTTTCAGTTGAGTCAGTGTTCTTATCTGTATCACTAACTTGCATCCCTGACATTACTGCCTTCACATGACTGCTTCAGATGCCAACACAATACACTACAAAGGTTTCTTTATCTGTAAATTTGGTGCTACGAGTACATTACAGAACATGTGCGACCCCAACAGTAAAGTGTGTCTAGTAGCCCTTGTCTTCTACACATGGCTTCATTACCACTTAGTTACACCCATCCTTAAATCTGAATTAGCTGAGACAGAACTCCAATCCAAAAGTTTCTGTAAAATGGCTGTCTCATCATTATGCCGTCTGTCCTCGGACGTTTTTGTCATCCCAGCACATACCTATCTCTTGCAGCTGCTGTCTCCAGCTGTCTGCCTCTGGAGAATCAGGGTTGTCAGCAATCAACTTCCTCAGTGTGCTCTTCAGCTCCTCCACCTTCCCAGAGTGTTCAGCCATCTCTGAGAGCAAGGCCTGAAAGGAGAAGAGGAAGATCCCCATGAAAGAACGTAAAGAAGCCATTATTCTCTACTGTATCTCATCAAAAAGACAGGCACACAATAATGGTGATGAAGCTTAAATGAGAGAACTGGTGTATCACAGAACGGGAACAACTGACAGACTTGGTCCTTTACCTTGTTCTCCTGAGCCTGGGCGCGTACCACCTCAGGTCTGGAGGGGGAGGCGGTCTGTCCCTGTTGCAGACTGTGCTCTCTGTCTGTCAGCCAGCTCTTGAGCTCCTCAGTGCCCTGCCTGGCCTTCTGCCTCAGCTCCAGTGACGCCTGCTGACGACCAAGACGCTCCTTCAACTCTCCACCAAGCGCCTCATATCTGCTGTTAACATCAGATGCTGCTACCTGGAGCTCTGTAAGGTCTGAGGGCACAGAGAAAGAAGGCTAGATCTATGTTCTTCTGCTTTTTAATTGAACAAATTTCTCATTGGTGGATGTTTAGCGCTCACAGACAGCTGACAGATGACAGGACAGTATGGGACAGTGGAAACAGTAAAACAGAAAACACTGCAGTATCTGAAGCACAATTCAGTCAGTGCTTACAGTGAGTTTAGAGACTCATTGTTATGAGGTGATAAATAAGAAGAGAGAAGAAGAGAGAGAGAGGAGCTAGAGGGAGAGCTCACCTTTACAAGTGTGAATGCCATTGACACTGCTGGGACCTGCTGAGCCATTGATTTGAGGAGCACCTGGGAGAAAGACACACACCTGACTGAGACGGGGGCTCTACAAAACACAGGCAGGGTCACACAGAAAACGGGACCAGCGATGTACCGACATGTTTAAAAAATGCAGACATGTTTAACATTGTGATACAAGCTCTGAGAGTCCTGCCGACTCACAAACACGTCAGAGCACACAGAGCTCAGCAGAACGGATGACAGAGGTGGGAAAGACATGGAGGATATCCAACGTGTTACATGACAGAGAAATTTTATGTCGTATTCAAAAGCAACATAAACACTAAAATCAGTCTTCAGCTAATCAGCTAATGTCTAAATGAGTATCTCATCATCTGAGGCAGCTTAGCCTCTGGGGGAAACAGTAAATGTCTTGTAGTTTTCAGTGAAGCGGTTAATATCCGGATAAAAAAGCTCATATAAAACTAAATTGCCAGATGATAGGTGATGGTTTCTAATTTTGCTTTATGTGGAAAAATCTGCTTACAAAGATTTATTTCAACCTTTGTTTCCCACTTCTGCTGTGTGTGTGTGTGAGCCCATGGATGGATATTTGGAGAAAATCACTGGAGACGGACGTTGATTTATCTTCATAATAATTCTTAAGGTCGTAGTTTGTGGTTTCATTGTATTCAACTGCATTTTATTGTAAAGTTTCAAACCTTTTTGACCCCTGTGCAATTGCAAAAGACTGTCTTCTTATCTGCTTCACTGTGTTCATGATTTGTTTTACAGCTCTTTCTTTCACTCAGATCAAATTATTTTAGAAACCTCTTGGTGATTTTTTTTTTACTCCCACCTACACCACATACATGTTGCATAAATACTTTGCAAAATACTCTCAAGGGGAAAATCACTAATTTCAACTGATGGGGAGTGGGAGTATTAATGAGTTTGGAAGTGCCTCCATCTTACCAGTCTTGGTCTGAGGAGCGGTGATGTCGATAATGAGGGACTCCAGCTCTGAGCCCGTCTTGTTCAGCTCCTGAACCCTTGATTGCTGTGACTCCCAGTCGTTTAACAAGTCCTGAAGGCACAGTGCATTTCAGTGAGTCACTGAGCTTGAAGGGCAACCAAAAAAACAGATAATGCAGGTTTTTACATGTATACTTTGTTGTTCATGCACACCTTGAGCTGCTGGACTCTTCTCTGCAGGCCCTCTGTGGTGAGATTGGCCTCTTTGGATGGCAGCTGATCTTGTGCTGCCTGAAGCCACCTGAGGAGGGAGCCGGAGAGGCCGCGGAACTGGAGCAGCTGCTGCTCACAAGCCTGGATGGAGGCAAACCTGTGAGGAAAAACACGAAGGAGGGAGGATGGTTTGAAGAATAGCAAGAAAAAGGAACAAAGCAGTGATGGAGAGGATGAGGAGAAGCATGAGGGAGGAATGATGGAGGGAGAAAGGAAGAAGTGGAGGGGGATATGAGGACAGAGGAGAGAAAATAAAATTCAGCTTTAATGACATTTTTATGCTTTTGTAAATAAGCAATCTCATGATCTTACTTGAGCTGATTTCAATTATACTCTCTAAAAAAAGAAACAAATACACAAAGCACCATTGACGGCATTTACAGAAGGTCCACACTGGCCAAAATGAGCACAGCCTTGACGTCCCTCTCTTTGAATGTGATCTTTCTTGAGCTATGGTTGGAAAAGTACTGACTGCTTGTAGACAAAACAGCTCTGAGAAGTTGTCTGGCTTTGAGCAGTATCATTATCATGCTGCTATTTTCTCCCCCTCGGGATTCGAGGCCGGGAGTCATTCGAGGAGGCCGTTTATAGGACAGACAATGAGCCATGTCCACTCTGCTTATATTAGCAACCAGGCCTGCTCATCAGCTCACACTGGCCACACGCGTACAGCAGACACATACAGCAGACACACACTAACACACAGTACAGTATTTTGAAACCAACTGCAACAAATATCATGCAACACAGTAATAATCCCCTACATCCTGTTCTCAGTGTTTATGAGGACTCTTACCAACATGTTACTTAAGTAACAACCAGCTCACATCCATGTCTTAGATGTTAGATAAGTATTTACTTGTAACATTCTTTTCATCTCTTCACTTCTAATGAGGACATATTTTAAAATAAAAAGCATGTACTGGTTGTTTTTATGTGACTGGCTCACCAAACTCAAGTCTAATGGTATTTTTAAATTCCCAGCCCCCTTCTGACAGGCATTAAGTGTGGCTGCTCACTGATACGACGTCAGACAGGGTAGGCATAGCAACTGGTGCTCCGTGAAGGCTACAAATTTAGAAAACAAATTTTGGAAATGCCAGCGGCGTAGACAGCTCAGTAGAGCCAGTCACATTTGCTTTATAAATAGGACGGTCATATCTAATCAAATCTTTTTTAGTGTGACTCTTTCTGTCTCTTGAGGTTATCTTGTATGGTGTCAATCAAACAGGAATTGACTCAAGTCATTAAAAGCATTAAAAACTATACAGCTCATGATCGGTGGATTCCTAATAGCTTTGTATTTGCTGCCCCCTTGTGTAATTTATGGCAAACTGTAGAGTTGAGAAGGACAGATTTAAAACTATTTATGCTGCTTTCTTTAAAATATGCTTTTGTTATATAAATTTAAAAATAGTTGTTTGTGTTTCATACTAAAGGCTATTACTATTTTTCACTTGAAATTTGTTCACATTTTTACCTTTCATTGACACTGGCTTCCAGTTGGGTAAACTCATCAGAAACCCCTTTGACATTATCTAATAAGGGTTGAGTGTTATTGAAAGCTTTTGATTGGCTGAGCTCGTTGCCAAGGTTACAGAAGGATTTCAGCTGGCCAGCTTCCTGCTCCAGCTCAGACCTGACCTCCTGAAAAACAAGCAGAGGATACAAGTGTTGAATAAAAAGGCGTTAAATCTAATCGGCTGATGTCCTCACAGGCTTTTGATTCATATACATAAAATGAGACCAAACATCCCATTTAGAAAAACTGGAAACCTGTGCTGACCTCAATGGTCTGTCTGTAGTCATCCACGCTGCGGTCTGGCTGGCCTACCGGGCTCAGAGCCTTCAGTCTGCTCTGGGTGAAGACCTGTAAGTCAGTCCCCAGCCGCTCATAATTCTCCAGTCTGGGCAACAGCCCTTTGAGCTCAGCTTCCCTCTCGGCCTGGGTAGCCTGTGCTGCGGTGTAGCGGTGAGTCAGTTCATCTAATCCACCCTGGAGGCCAGAGGCTGTTGAGGCGTCGGAGCTCTGAAGGAGTTTGGAAATGGAGTCTCGTGTTGCCTCAACACTGCCCTGCCTGGACAGCAGCTCCTGCCGAAGTTTCTGAGGAAAGAACACAAAGTTGGGTTTAAAACATTAAGATTTAGCCAAGGATCTTTAACAATATGTTGATTGCATTATCATTGATGTACAATTTTACTGTTTGCCAAATAAAAACTTAAGGTAGCAGAGTTTTCTGGGTTTCCTCCTACCTGGTTCTGGGTCAGAGCGTCTTGTACAGCCTGTGCGGTGGGCTCGACTGGTGCAGGATTCAGAAGCAGGTTGTCCAGCCAGCTCAGCAGACCCTTCAGGCCCTCCTGAACACTGACCGACTGGGCCACAGCTGTCTGCAGCTGCTCGGCCCGTTCTGACACAGAGGCAGACAGGGAGCCAAACCTCTTTTCTAAACCATCTGAAAGAAGGGAGGCAGCAAAATTAGGAAACGTTACCTTTTAAATTCACTCCTGTCGTTTTAACTGTCTAAGTGCATCTGCCAGTGCTTGTTTTGAGACAGAAAATTCACAAACTGAGATAAAATACCCAATCCAGAGGCAGTTCTCTGCAGTTAAGAACAGGTGGAAAGGGTTAAGTTACCAGCAGCGCAGAGGATGTCAACAGCTTTCAGAGAAGGAGACTCATCCGTGCTGACCAGATCTCTTCCAGCTCTCTTCACCTTCTCCAGCTGCACTGAGCGCTCAGCCAGCTCGTCCTGGAGCAGCTGAGGACACAGATCAACACAGTCAAATGAAATCCTTTCTATAGCTGAAATTTTGAAAACCAAAACAGGGTTTTCGCATAGTTTCCATGTCTAATTATTTTACTCTTCTTCCAGATGTGAATTTCTTGACTCACTTTAAATTGTCCAGACATAAGTGGTTGGGAAAGATGACAGTCAACACGCTCAGATCATGAGCAACATTTTTTTCCACATCGTCTTTGCTCTTTTTCAGCATTTCTTCTCACTTTGTGTTTTATTGGTGTTAGTGTTTGTTATCTGTGCTTTACCTGTACTTGTCGTAGTGTGTTCTGCAGGTTCTGGGGGTCTGTCTCCCCGCTGGGCTTGGCTATGCTTTGGTTCTGTTCCTGAGTGCTGAGCCAGGAGTGGAGGGAGACGACCTCGTCCTGGTATTGCTGGTACCTCTCCAACAGGCCTGACAAACGGCTGCCCAACTCTGTTGACTACAGACACAACCACAGAAATTAAGAAGGTATTGAATGTAAGCATACAAGTCTATTTAATATATTTGTGAATTTAAGAAAAGTGAAAAAAACTAATCAGTTGAGAAAAAAGCAATTTCAAGAATGTCTCCTGGACTCCCTCACCTTGGTGTGCAGGGTTGTGTATCTGTGGTTAGCATCCTGCAGCTTCTCAGTTACCAGCTGCTTGGTGCTGTCCATGGCAGGGTCTGAACCACCAACTTGCTCCAGAGCTCCTTGAACAGAGTCCAGAACCTTCTGACCGGAGATGCTGACGAAGCGAAGGTCGGCCTTGTGGCAAATTACATCTTCACCGAGCTGGAAATACATTTAGAGATCAGTTTGGAACAGATTAATGCAGATTTGTATAATAGGTCTACTGGAAAAAATTATGTTTTTACAAAAACACAAGTCTGGATATGGACAGCGTGATCATGAACAGCAGGTTGTTCGTTCAAATTTTTAGGCCTGTCGTTAAAAAATGTGAGAAAATGACTTAAATTAAGGCCCTCTCAACAAGAAACGTACCAAACTGCTTAAGTGGAGTTCCTCAGTGGGTACCAGATAAGAATGTGTCATTATATGAGTATAAATCGGGCCATGTAAGGGGATACGGATGGAAAGAAACTGAGCGTGGAAACTCAGTCTTCCATGGATAATTAAAGGTCAAAAAACATAGTTTAGAAGTCTGTTTTTATTCAGCTCCACTTGGCCCAGACACAGAGTGACATTTCTCTGCAAATTCATTTCACTTCAGAGAACCTGAAACCAGGCAAGGCCAGTACAATCCAACTGCAGAGACACAGTGACATATTTCTTTAGTACAACCTGCTCAACAGGCAAGTAAACTAACAGCAGCAGTAGGTTGAACCTGCAGATGTAGACCTGCAAGTGTGCACTATTTTAAGAGTGTGTAGCCATTATGCCTTTGCATGTAGGTTGCAACGTGTTACTTTCTTAACGTAAATATTAAAAAAGGTAGATTAATTATATCAAACTATAAATAAAAAAGTTCCTATATGTTGATAATGTGCGTATTTTGTGCACCTTTCTGTGCTCCTCCAGCCTGCCCTTCAGTCCTTGTGCATCTGTTTCTCCTTCTCCTAGTGAACGAAGCTCCTGTTCACTTTGTTCCAGCCAAGCAACAAGACCTCCATGTTCTTGGAGGAACTTCGTCAGCTCATCCTTTAGAGCCTCAGACTTTCTGAGACGGTCCTAGAAGAAACAGTTACAGCAATAGCAGTGAGTTGACAGAAATACAGAGAAAAAAAAGGCTGATATATAATGTCCTCATGTCCTTTGCCGTGTCAAACTTTATTCCCATAGAATCAAACATTCAAAATTGAAAAAACAGACTGATACAGACAGGTTAGAACAATAAAATATACCTGGCAGCTCTGCAGCTTGTCCTGGTGCTGGGCCTGCAGCTGATCCAAGGCAGCCCGGAGACGCTGCTTCTCTTCAGGAGGAACGGTGGAGTCAGGTTGGTCCAGAAGGGAGCGAGTCGCCTGTGTGATCTGGAGTAGTTGTGCCTGTTGAGACTGAAGCTGCTGGAGCTCCGCCTGAGAGACACATTCAAGGTTTTCAATTATACCTTTGTAGTGTTGCATTATATTTAGGTCAAAATGTGCAACACACAGATGAGAGATTCTGACCTGTAGCATCTCTGTGTGTGACATTACAGCTCCCTCTGGCTGCGACGATGGTGCATCAACAACATCTTCACCCACTACAGATCCAATTCCTCTCCTGCCTGGTTGGTCAAGGGAGGAAAGCTCTTTCAGCAGAGAGTCTATCTGGCCTTGAGTCTCCTGGAGCTCCTCCTCAGCCTTTGCCTGGAGGGAACAAGAAGGGGAAGGAAGATGAATATAAAATAACTACAAGTAAATAATAATGAACAGTTTTTGTACAACATGTACTCATGAAACAACCCTCATCCTCTTACCCTCTGTGTGTTCTGCTGTACAGTGGTGTTGATGGCTGTGTCCACCTCTGACAGTGTCTCGTTTACTGAATCTGTAAGAGCACTATATTGTTCCTTCATTCTTTTTAGCTCCTCCTGGAGGTTCTCCCTCTCCTCTGGGCTCAGACTTTCTCCTCGCTCTGCCAGCAGCTCCTCAACAGAGCGGATGGCCTCAGCTATGCTCTCCTTTTTGGTCTGGAGGTCCTTCTGCACTTCCTGAAGAATGAGAAAATACAGATTTTGTTATAATTAAAGAAACAAACATCTTCTCTCAACAAAAAACACATCAATGTCTCGTCCTTGTTTTGTGGTGTTGGCCTTGAGATTCTAGATATGGAGGCAGATGAAGGTTTCATACCTTTAGTTTTTCCTGTTTCTCCTGCAGGACGTTCACATCACCTGACCCTGTTCCAGCTTTCTGACTGGCCAGCAAGCTGGCAGCTCCAGCCAACCACATCGTCAGACCTTCTAGTTTCTGAGAGCATTCGGCTTTCTGCTGCTGTACCACCTGACAGAGTGGAAAGAGGAGAGTCGGAAGAAAAAAGACCCACAAAAAGAGGAAATGTGAGGAAAACTGATAATGACATGAATTAGTAAGAGCCTTCAATAGTAATTAAACTGGATCATGTGACAGGAACAAATCATTTTGCATTTTTTTATTTAACTGCCAGTTTCTGTACTTTTGAAAACACAAAATAATATTTGCACGATAATTGCACATTTCCCCCTAACCAAAATACTTGTGTAGTGCACACTTTGCCAAGCTTTGAGCAGATTGTGTCCAAAGTTCACTCTTACACACACACACAGGCAGACATAGAGGCACACATATAGTATCTTCACATAAACATGTTGGTCAAGCAACAACAAACGACACAGAGAAAAATCAAACATAGGTAAGTTTATTTGCTGTTTTTCCTCTTTCTCTCTGTGCTCAGATGAGACAGGAGGAAAAACAGTTGAGCATTGAAGCCAGCGAGGCTTTTCTGCTATCAAATCTCTAGCCTTTACCGCCGTGATACAAGCGATTTCCTTCAGTGGCAATCTGGAACAGCAAGGCAAACAGGTTAATAAAACACATGTTTTAGAGACATGCAGAGTAGCAAACACGCTTGCATAAAAAGCCTGTGTGGTTTGAGTGAGGATGGTGATACTGTCCATGTCAAGTGACTAAGCTTCTGCAGCTACAGTAGCAGTGGGTTGCTATAAAGAGATAAAATATTGAGGATTGAGATGATGTGTTATGGCACTACAAGTCAGACTGTGGTGGTTAGCTACTTTGCATCAAGATTTAGCAATTTCTAGTTTAGCTTGTGTACTTGTCATTATATTTGTAAAATCTTGTGTAAGAAAGCATGGCAAGAGTTTACAGCATGACAAAGCTGTGAAGTAAAGTATATGAAAGCTTTTTGCATTTCAGATTTATTAGTGAGAGAGCAGCGTTATAAACCAATACGACTCGTTTATCTTTTTCCAAACCTCTCTCTCCTTTGCACTCAGCCTTTCTTTGTCCTCCTCATTTTTCATTTTCTCTCTGCGCTGCCGCTCGTCCTCCCGCTCTCTCTGGGCAGAGAGGGCATTGGCCCAGGCCTGAGCTTGGCCCGACGCTCGGTGGAAGACCCTCTGGAGCTGCTGAAGCTGCCCCAGAAGCTGCCTGCTCTGCTCAGGGGCCAGGTCCTGAGCGCGCTCTGAGATGAAAACTTGAATGTCAAAGACCACATTGTTGACCTCATGGGAGCGAGCCATCAGAGAGGACTGGAGCTCCTGAAAAAAAAGAGAAAGATGATAAGGGTAAATGTGATTTGGAGAGTGTTATTACTCTATACATTACAACCTGGCAAAGAAATGAACTCTGTCCCTGAGAGCCAAACATATCCTAACAATGTATCACCTCACGTTGTGCTTGTTGGGTGCTTTTAATCAGAGCTCCATATGTTTACAACATTTCATAAAACATTGCATGTAGTCACAGAATCCTTCTTATATTAGCACTGACAACTGATAATGCCTTTGTAAGTGTAACCAAATGTCTACAATGTATCACTGTACAATTCTATGCATTTGTTAAAAAAATATAATATTTTAAAACATGATTATAAAAAGGTTTTTCATCTGTTTGGACAACTTACCTTGCAAAGAGTCAGCTGCTGCGTAAGCTGATCACAACCATCATTTTTCTCTGCCTTCTCCATTTTTTCCATCCCTGCCATTCCTCCATTCATCTGAGTTTCTGTCTCCCTCAGCCAGGAGAGCAGACTTTCCACTTTTCCTCCGAGGGACTTCTGCTCAGCTGTTACTGCCTCCTGAGAAAGAAATGTCTATCTGATTAAAAATTGTAATTGTGAACTGCAGCCTTATCCTTTTTTAGTTAATTCAAAAACCTACAAAAAAAGGAATTAATTGAACTCAACAACATTTAGCAGCTTCAACACGTTTTCTTGTTTTATCTAGACCAATTCTGTTTTTTATTACCTTGTATGAGTCTCTATGGTCTCGTAAACTTTGCAGAATGCCCTCAGACAAGGATTTTGCAGCCTCATATCCTCGAGCTAAGCTCCGCACGTCCTTTTCCAGGGCCAATAGGAGCTGCAGAGGAATATCTTTGGGTTGGGGCTTCAACAGCTGTTCAGCAGCCTCCACTTCCTTGTTGATCGCAGGCTCCAAGTCACGTAATTCTAAGTCCAAAGTCTGAAAGACCGATTAGGAAATAAAACAAAAGTTGTCTTGATGCTGTTTTGGTAGGAGACTAGTCCTTAATCAGCTTTCCTGTCTTAAACCAGGAGCCAAAAGTACAATGAGACCTCGAAATAACCAAGAAAGCACACTAATGAGGGCTGGTGGGCCATTAATATGATAACAGTACTCTATCCTGTACATATTCATATTATTTCACCTCAGTCTGTCTGATGATGTCATCCAAGGCAATGAGACTGCGGCCAACAGACTGCTGTTCCTGCTGTTTGAGTCGGACCTCAATGTGTCGAACCATGGAGACCAGGGCTACAACTTGCTGGTCATGTTCCAAGCATTCTTGACGCATCAATGACTGTGGGAATTTAAAAAAAAAATACAATGAAACATAATGTCATAATCTATTACGAACAGTACAAATGTGTGTATAAAATAATGAAGAAAACAGTCTCTTTCAAATATGTCTAAATGAAACATTAACACTGAAACTCTTGCAAAGAACAGACTTCTTCTTACCTTGCCAATCTTGGATGATGTCCCCTCTTGGTTTGGCACAGTTTCTGGACTCTCTTTGACACCATCCTCTCCCTCTTCCCAGCTCTCAGTGGTTGTATCAGATTCAGGGACTCCAGTTGATTCAGACTCAGCTGAGGCATTTTCTGCTGATGCTGGAGATTCACGATGTAGCTGCTGCTCTTTTGAAGATTTCGATTCAGGAACATTAGTACTATCAATTTCAGATGGTTGTTGCCTTTTCTTCTTTTTGCCTTTCCCTGACTTCTTATCTGTTTGTGTGTCTCGAGCCGTTGACTGAGCTGTGGGTTGGTTGTCTGGTTTGCATGTGGCAGCCTTGTCAGTAAGATCAATGGATTCATCTGTAATTATGGGCTCTAAATGGGATTCACCTTTCCCAGTACAAGCATCACCCATCAGTTGTGTTTGTTCCTTAATGTCAGACTTGGGCTCTTCTGACTGATGTAAATAACAGGGACTTTGTTGGCTGGTGTCAGCTCCTTTGACACTGATTATGGAGGCCTCCACTTCATTTATCACATCTCCAACTGAAGGTTGGTCAAGTCTGTCCATCCTCTGCTCCTTAGTTGATATCAATTTACCTAAATCTGGTTTTGCCATTGCAGATTTTGTATCATTCCCTGTTGATGACACCTCAGAATCCACTTTTTTAGGAGTTGGTAACTCTTCAGTATCAGGCTTGGTTTTCTCTGTTACTTTAGGAATCCTGGACTTCCTGTTCTTCTTGCTTCGTTTACTTTGCTGAGTTTCTATAGGCTGGACTGACGGAACTGTCACTGCGTCTTTTTGCATGTTTTCTTCTCCAAATCCCCCGTGCTGTTCTCTCTCGTTTGAACACGCACCCAGCAGTTCAGTCTCTATGTGCTCCTTGACTGACAGTTTTTCCAAAGTCATGTCTTCTTTCACCCTTGTCAATTCCATCTCACGTTCCTTCACACTTACGTCTTCTTCACCCTCTTTTGCTGAACCAAGGGGTTTCTTGGCACTAACAACTTTGACAACCTGACTGTCCATTTCATCAACGCTAGCTGGCAAAGTCTGGGCCTTTACATCTTGAACCATTCCGCCTTGCTTTTCCTTCTTCCCCACTTCATTGCGCAACGCCTGAAGCTCCTCAGCAGTCTGCTCCTTGCTCACTCCTTTTTCAAAAACCTTTTTCAGAATGCTCTCCTTGGCTTTCAGTATCAAAGCTGCCTTTTCATCATCTGGTAGAGCAGATTTCTGAGGCAATTCTTGCTCCGTCCTTCTGTTTACCTCCTGACTGCTCTCTGGTTGTTCTGGTTGCTGAGAGACAGAAGTCTTCTCTTTAGCTTTTACTTTCTGGTCCCCTCTTTTAATATCTTCCATCTTTTCTCCTTTATCTGTATCCTTTGATAAAGCAATTTTTACTGCATCTTTCACCGGTTTTGGAGTATGTTCTGATAATTCCAGAGTGGATGAAAGTGCTTCCTGTCCCTGTTTAAACAAATCACTTTCAGCCTCTATATTTCTGTCAATCTTTGCTTTACTTTCTCCATTGACAGGCCCAGTGGACGCTGCCTGACCATGAATCTGTGATTTCTCATATTCATCTTGTGATGCAAGCTCATCTGTGACAACACTAGCCCTGGCATGCCCTTTCATATGTGCCTCAGGTTGATCAAATTCAGATGCGTGTTTCGTCTCTGAAGAGTGTGTTTCACTCTCTGCTTCTTTACCCTTTCCATTCTTTTTGTTCTTCCTCTTTTTCTTGCTTTTGCTTTGTGTCACCTTGAATGTTGAAGCCACTAACTGTTCTGAGTGCTCAGCATCAGTGCTAGATTCAATATCAGTCTTTAAAGGTTTCTTATTCTCCACTCTTTTATCCTTCTCAGCTACAAAATCATCTTGCTCTGCTGCCACATCACTCTCTCTGTACCCTTCTTCACTCAGTTTTGACAATCCAGGACTATCTTTGTTTTCTCTGTCATCTCTTATCTCTGTTGCCACAAAACCTTGCAGGTTTTCATCTTCAGAAACATGATGAACTGTTGATGTGTTCTCCTGACGGGGTCTGACGTCCTTTTCCTCAACCTTCACAAGCTCCCCATATGACTTTAAAATGGCAGCCCCTTTTTCTCCCTTTAAATCTTTGGAAGTATCAAAAACTTGTGCCTGCATTGATTTTTCAGCAGAATCTGTGAAAAGGTTCCTCTCTTGTTTATCATCAGTCTCACGCTCCCCTGTTTGAAGTCTCTCATCGAGCTCCTGCTTGGGAAAAGGCTCTGATTTACTGATGTCTGTCTGTGGCACTGTCTCTTCTATGGCTTGTTGAATTCTTTTCTCCACATTGGTAGCAAACTTACTTAAGAGATCTAATGACTGGTCTTGCTCAGTAAAAGTCCTTTCTTCCACTAGTGCTCTTATTTTGTCCTCATCTCTAGGAATGTCACTAACCAGTGACTGATCTGATATTACATATGTCAATGGTTCTTTATCTTCTGGTGTAACTGCTAAGTTTTTCTCTGAAAGCAGAGATTCTGAAGGCGCTTCAGTGTTAACATCTAACCAGTCTGCTGGACTGTCTGGGCTTGACGCTGATAATACAACCACAGGGGTGTATGTACTATTTGATGAGGAAACAGGCGTAACGCTACCTTCACTGCCCTTTATCTCCATAGAAGCCAGTTTATCCTGAATAGCCGAGGCTATTTCACTGGTGATAAGTCCTTTTGCAATGGCATCATCAAGACTAGAGACTTGTTGTCCAGTGGCAGGATCTATTAAGGCTCCTCTCAAAAACTGATTGGTGGCTATTTCCCTGACCATCTTGTCTCCAACTAAGCCTCTTTTACAGGCTTCAGAAAGGGAAAGCCTTTCTCCAGTACCAATATCAATAATCCCTCCACTGTCTGCCTGGCTTTGCAGTAGCCTGAGTGCCGGAATTGGGTCAACTTTGTTTGATGCAACTGCCTCTGGAAGGGTCAAGTTATATTTTGTTTGCTCATCCTGAACACCTCTGAATGGTTGCACCTCCAAGAAGCGTTTGCCTGTTTCAATGTCTATCTTACCCTGGTTTACAAGCTCTGAATAAGGCACAATGCGTGCAGTTTGGGGGTCTAATGGTCCTTTTGTTATAGCAGAGGAAGCCATGACTTCATGGGCAATATTTTCATCAAGAATACCCTCAGAAACTGCCTCTGTCAATGTTAGCTTAATCCCTGTGTCAGGATCTAAAATTGCTCCTGTTGATGCCTGCAAAATGACAGCTTCTGGGTGAGAAGAAGGGCTTACTTTTCCTTGGTAGACCCACTCTAGTTCCTCCAGTCCAGTAGCAATGGACCGATCAACTAGTCCTCTATTCACAGCATCAGAAACTGGCAGCCTCATCCCTGAAACATGATGTATTACACCACCCTCAGCCACCTGTCTTGCTAACACCTGATATGCCTCTTCAGACCTTATTAACCCTTTCTGAATTGCTTGATCTATAGGAACTGGAGACTTGGACTCTGGGTCAACAACACCTTCCATCTGTAGCTGTAAACTGGCTTTAGTCAGAGCTGTTGCTGAATCGGTAACCTTTCCTTTGCATGCCTTCTCTAGTGCCATCAATTCTTCTTTCTGATCCTCCTCAATCAGCCCAAGGTTTGCTGCTAGAGTGACAGAGACTTTCTTATCCCTACGCAGGTCAACAATCCCCCCAGACACCACCTGGGCTTCTAGAAGTCGAGCAGCAGTGTTGGGATCAATCAAACCTGCTTGAGTTGCCTCTCTTACCCCACAGATCTGCCTTTTGTCTGCATCCAAGATCCCTGCAAGGGTCTTATCTGCCTTCAGGACACTCCACATTAGATCTTCATCTAGTAAACCCTCCTGCATAACATCCTCCATGCTAAGGGTCTCACCATTGCTGGCATCTACGAAACCCCCAAACAGCCTTGCCTGAGCCATTAGTTTAACTGCTGTGTGGCCAGGGAGGAGACCCTGGGCTACAGCTTCATCTGGAAGCAACTTTTCCCCTTCTTCTGTCATCAGACCTCCTTGTTTGAGCTCTTCTACTAACCTTGTTAATACAGCATCCTCCCCTTCCTTCTCCACTGCAAATTCAGGAATATCAATCTGAGGTTTTGCATGCTTTGAGTCAGTCTTTGTTATGGGCAATTTTTGTTCAATACCTTGTGGTTCATGTAAGGGATGCTTTATATCCTTCCTATCATCAGACTGTGATGGATTATCATCATTTGAATTTGCTCCTACTGGGATGGGTTCTTCTAACACCCTGAAATCTCCCTCTGATTGAAGTGGTGCTGTGACTATTTTTCTATCCATGGCTGTTACTGTACTTCCAGTCTCAACAACACCATTATCCCTTTGTCTGGATTCAGCTGTCATTAATTCATCTGGTTCTTTTATAAATTCCTGTTCAAGATCTTGATCTGAAGCCAGTAAACTTTCCAGATTGAATGTTTCTTTCTTTGGAGCTTTTACTACTGCTTCTTTATCTACTTCATTTTCATTTTTAGCTGCAAAGGCCGACTCACTTCCTACAACGACTGATGGTTTGTGCAGCAGTTTGTTGTCATTTTCGCCATCATACCTTTCGAGACTGCGAGTGCCATTGATCTCTAATTCTTTGCTTGGTGTGACTGTACTAACACTTTCTTCTTCAGTTTTAGTTTGTTTGTCCCCTGTACCTTTATCCATCAAACCGAACTGTTTCACCACTTGCAACTCTCCCTGTTCATCCCTAGTTGATCTACTCTGTGGCTCAACTTGACTTTCATATACAGGGTCTACAGCAACCAGCTGAGT
>JAPZDY010000008.1:2352862-2366475 GCA_029783645.1 Ctenochaetus hawaiiensis | reverse complement strand
AGCTTTGACTAACCCAACCAACTCAGGGTCTAACAGCACTAATCGTTTTCCAGAATGAGCATCCACATAGCTGTGAGTCATGAGGTGAAACAGTAGCTTTTGTTTTGCTTGTTCTACTGGATCCATTTCATGAATAGCTGTAACATCCAAGACAAGACCTTTGGAAGATGATGGCTGCAGAGGAGAAGATGGAGGTGAGGAGGAGCTGGTGGAATCCCAGCTTAAGCGGTTTAGAGATGGTGTTCCTGAATGCTTTATGCTGGGAAGAACATCAGGGATGCAAATGTCTCTGAGAAAATTCACTAAACTAGGCTCGAGGACCTCTTCAGCAACCTGGTTTAACGGCAGTACCTGGAGGGTTTCTGGGTTGTACAGAGCCCCAATCTCATGTCGCTGCCTTAGGATGTTTCTTGATAGCTCTCCTGGGATCACTCCTTGTTGAAGAGCCTCAACAATTGATAGAAGTTCTCCGGATTCAGGCCAGAGTATTCCCATGAACGCCCACAGAGACTCAAGGACCATCACAGCCAAACGAGAAGAGAGAAGATCCCTGCGAATACCCTCTTCCAAATCCAGACGCTCTCCAGTAAAAGGGTCCAAAATCCCCCCATTTTGTAGCTGTTGTGCTAACATAGAACAGGCTAGATCCTGATCCATAAGCCCATGACGAACAGCTTCATCAATTGTCAGTCGGTGGCCAGAACGTGGATCAGCAATGCCACCGGCAAAAAGCTGTGCTTCGAGAAGCCGTACAGTAACTTGTCGATCAATCAAGCCTTCCTCAACTGCACGGAAGATGCCAACTTTTCTTCCAGAGCGAAGGCAGACAGTTCCTCCAGGCTGCTGTTTGACAGGGAGTAGAAAGAGACCTGAGTCATCGCTGAGGACACAGCGTTGTTGTAGCTCTTGTAGGTTTAACTTTTCAGCTGTGTTTGGATCGATCAGCTCTCTAAGTTGCAGCCTTGACTGGAGCTTAGTGAGGGTTCTGGGAGTCAGAAGTCCCCTGTCGTTGGCTTGCTCCAAACTCATCATTTTTCCCATTGAGTTTCTTAGGCCCCCAGTCTTCATCTGTAATTCTAGAATTCGAAGTCCAACCTCCTCTCTGATGAGCCCAAGCTCCATGGCTGTAGCTACTGGCAACACATTGAGTTGTTGGTCATCTGCAGACATAGTATCTTCCACCAAAAGCAGAGCATTCTCTAGCTCAGAAAGGGACTGTCTGGTATGGGTGTCAATCAGGCCTCGAGCTAGACTTTCTTCCAGTGAAAGACTGTGAGGGGAATCAGGCTGAAGGAGCCCACCCATAATGAGCTGGGCCTCCAGCAGGACATGGCAGGTGTCCTGGTCAATAAGACCACGTTGAGCTGCTTGGAACACTGGGAATCTTTCCACTGTTCCCAGGTCAATTACCCCAGCAATGGCAATTTGGCCCTACAGAAAAAAAGAAAACACAATTCCAGTTAAAATTCATTCTGGTAATATTAAGGATCAGTATGTTACAAAACACTGAGTTACTAAATGTAATATGTTATTTTACTATGTTATCACATAATATTATACTACCACAGGGTATTATGGGCAGAATCAGATTGTAGAAAAAGAAAAAAAGAAGAAGACCCAGAACCGGTGTCACCAAAACACAAATAATAATAGATTATTTAAAAAAATAAAAACTATAAATATGTTTGTGTTAGTTATTTAAATGTGATTATTTCTTATTATTATTATTTCTCTTTTACATAAAAATGCACTTTATTTTTCCTAAAACAAGCACTAAGCATGCAACTAAGCAACTAGTAACAAAAGATGCAGGAAAAGCTCTAGAAAAGATAAGCAAAGACACACAGGAGAACAGAGAAGTATTCATCAATAGAGGAGAGTACAATCTCAGGGTGACAAAAAACTTACAGGCAACGGTAAGAGAGAAAGCTAGCGCTACTTACCGTACAGGCTGGTCCCACGGCACACACACTAATTGGCCAGCTTATGGCTCGGCAGAGCGAGGCGCGACAGGTGAGAAGCTGGTTGTTAGCATTCTGCATGCCACTCTTTATTCTGACTCCTTACACTGACACTTAATCCAGTATTTAATCTTATAAAAACTGGAACACTCTAAGAAATTTAGCTAGCTTCTTGGGTCTGACACCATTAAAAAAAAAATATTTTCAGATTATTTCGCATTGTTATCACAATTTATCACAATATACACCATTCTGAAGGTATGTTTACCTCTTCAGTTGCAGATATATCATGATAAATTGCAGATTAATGTCTGGTAGGATTCCATGTATCACATACGATTGTAATTACTCTTAATTATTGGAAGGTATAGTGTCAGCACTGTATTTTAACTGAAACTATCGAAACAATAAAGTTATCGAACTCCTTTTCAAACTGAACAGCAACAAATTTAGTGCATTCATAAATGTCCTGCTTTGTTTTTCATCTCTTATTCTGATCCTCGGCTCAGCGCTCGGATGTCCACAATTCTCCCTTTGGCAGCTGTTAGTGGTTTTCAAGCAAAACGTTGGTTTAAAGTTTCACACATTAATAGTATGCATTAGAACAACCACAAAAACTCTCATTCACACACACTTTCGTGATTGGACACAACATGCTCAAATGGTGAAGTTTTTTTTTTTGCATAGCTGGCCTATGGTGCACATACACTCTAAATGATAAGTGACTTCCCTTAATAAACAACAACATCCATACAGGTGTCAATTATAAGGTGCAACTGTTAAGAGTTACCATCAGAGACTATTTGAATCATAAAATTCCTCCACACATTCAATCCTTTTTTGACCAATGTACCATTCTGAATATGTTAGAATAACAACAATTGTAAGACCAAGAGAGCTGACTGTCAATGTGTGTGCAGGTATACACAGGTAAACTTAGGGGTAAAAATAAATAGTGAAATGTAATCTGCTGTCTTTAAGCATTGGCATTATTTTACCAATGCATAAAGAAAAAAGTGACATGACACATTTTGGAACTACCTAGATGAAAGTAAAATATGAAGCTGCATCTATTTTGAAAATGATCATCTCTATCAATGGATCTATGGAAAGCTCTACAGCTTCAACCTGACTGCTAGCATGACTTTGGGCAGCGCTGCTGTAGTGCGGCACCACTAAGGCCATATATTAACCATGTTAGCAGTTCAGCAGATGTGTTTTCTAATGATAATGACGATGATGATGAACATGGCAAAAAACTACAGTGGGGACAGTTAATGAGATGGCTGCAGGCTTTAAGGACAATAATGTGAGAATGGAGCACTCCATGCTTTAGCCCAATTCAGACAGTGTCAACCAATGAATTCTGATTTGCTCTGCAGCACCCACATTTCTTCTGCAAATTATAAAAACTTAATTTTTGACTAAAAAGTGGGCTGCGGAAATGTTTTATGGCAGATAACAAAATCTTTGAACTGTCAAATTATTCTTTTTTGTAACTTCTCCTTGAACAAGAAAGAAGGAGCACAAAAAAGTACCAAAAATAGAAAATGTCATTTTTAGATCATCTGAACACACGTCTGAAAAGGGTCTGTGATGTTTGTTAAACCAAACCAAATCAATGAGTTGTCATTACTGGTGATGTACTTCAAAAATGCACACTCTGTGAACACACAACATGCTGTACAACACACGCACTCCTGCTGGCCACACATGAACTCACGCTTAGCTCGCAAGCGTATTCAGACTCAAAGCAACGTTTCATAAAAGGACATTGAGAGTCACATTTTGTCAAGCTTGGAAAAGCAGAATATTCTTTTGTTGTCATAAATCTGCAGATCTGCCTCTGCAGCTCAGCATATCCCTCCAACCAATCTACCTTTCTTTCCTCCTCTTTGGCCAGTTGCTGCTCCAGCTGCTGCAGCTGCTGGGTGGAGCTGTCACACAGCTGGTTGTAGGTGGCAGTCAGCTCGTCCAGCTGAGCCTCAACATGAGCACGCTCCTCTGGGGACAATCTGGACAGGACACAGGGAAGCAGGTTAAAACTGTCAGGGTTTATGTGTTTAATGTGTGTCTAATCGGTAGATACTGATCTGCAGGTTTTCCAATGAGAAGTGGCTTGATGAGTATCTACTGCTTGTATGGAACGAGACAGTCCATGTGTGCTGCTCTGTGCCAGTCTCTAACACTGTGTGTGTCCATGTACGTGATCAAAACTTACTTGCTGGCCTGCTTTGATAACAGGAAGACCTGTGTGCTTCTGATGGCTTCACCCACTTCATCTTTCTTGGCTGCTAGCTGTTCGCTGATGACCTTTGGAGATCACAGATACACAATGTGCTTAAAACCATTATTCTTTCTATATTTATATACAAATAGAAACAGTTGTGAGCTGCACAGGATCAACAGCCCACTAGACTGATTAGTTGCACATGTGTAACCATCCAGATTTCTGCTGTACCTGTTGAGCAGCAAGTGAGGATTCAGCGTTGGGCCCCCCAGTCCGACCCTGGAGGCCTTTGACCCAGCCAAGCAGGTCTGAAACCTGGCCTACTCTGGCCTGCTTCTCCTCCTCCACTTCTTTCTGCATGGTTGTAAAAATTTTGTGTTTCAGAATAAACCTCAATATATTTACCCTGTTTAAGCAATTACTTGACATGAAATGAGAGCTATTTTTTGCTCAACGAGGCAATTAACACTACAAGGATTCGATATAATCACCGACACAGAATTGATTTAGAGTGAAAAAAAGTCTCACCTCTTCTTCTTCTAGTCTTCTCAGTGCATCGCTGATATATTTTACATGCTGGGTTGTCAAGGTGACCAAGGCTGTGTAGCGTGTGCGCAAGTCCATAAACTGTAAAGACACACCATAAAACAATGACAAGACATCAATGCTAGTAGATTATACTAACATAATGTAATGCATTAAGATCATCTTAAAATTTAATAGAGTTCAACCGACTCTGTATTCTCACCTCCTGAGTGATGGCGTCAGAGGACGAGTGCATCCTCCTCCTCTTGACTGATGACTTGTGTGTAGATTCTACAAAGGCTCTGTAGGTCATCAGCTGCAGTTCATAATCCTGCAGAAAACAGCCGCAGATACAAGAATGAAAAAAACTGGAAAAGAATTTATCAGAGACCTTTTCAGTTTTGAAATCCTATACTAGTTGAAATTAACTAAAACCTATTAAATGAATTCAGATTCTAAAATGAAATATGTTCACTCGAATTAAACTGCAAAAACATTCAGCAGCAATTGTCAGTGCGATAAAACAAATTAAAAAACAAAAAAACAAAAAGTTTCTTACCTTCACTAAGGTGCAGTACTGTTTGGAGTGAGTATGGCACTCGTCTAGTTTGGTCTGATTCTGTTCGATCTCAGCGACTAATGCCTGAAGAGGGGAATCAGCCGAAAATAACACTTATCACATATATAAGTTTGTCAGATTCAGTGTAAATTCAATCCAGAGCTTTTTATTATTGTTCTTTCAGGCAACCCTCTTTTTTTTCTATCTACAGATCAAAGTTCAAGCATTACGAACCGTCTGCTGGGCCAGTTGTTCTGACAGAGCTTTGCTGTCCGTCTGTCCAGGATGTGTGTTTTCTTGTCTCTCTGTTGTTTCTTCGATCCACTTAATGAGAGCTGAGTGACCGTCTCTGTAGTGCTGCAGAGCTGAGCCCAGAGCTTCAAGATCAGCTCGTCTGCAGAACATCAGGAAACAACATTTAGAACATTTACCACGCAAAAATATTTGTCATAAGTAACCTACGTTTAGTATCCAGTTTATGCAGAGAAGCGATTACAAGCAAGAAACTGGATTGTTTCTTGAACATGTTCAGTCTTTATAAATTTCTCTAAACACTCAACGTGTTCTCAAAACTCTGTTGAACCTAAATACTAATTCATCATCCTCCTGCTCCTCTCTTCCACTAATCTTTTCTCATCTTCACCCTGTCCTGCTCACCGTGTCTCCATCTGTCTCTTGATCCCGCTCCATCTCTCTGTCATCTGATTGGCTCTTTCCTGGTAGCGTTCCAGTTCGGGGCTGCGATCTGGGTGGAGTCTGCTGAGCTGAGAGCCCACCTCCTTCGCCCGACTTACCTCCGACTGCAGGGACTGGAAGATGTGCTCCTGCTCGGTGAGTTCATTCTGCCATTTCTGAAAAGGGTTAAAAAGGAAACCAAAGCAGAAAAAAGGTTGGAGCCAAGCAGTTGTGGAAAATTTCTCTTGAGCTGAGAGTTTATGTGACAGTGTGTCTCTTACTCCTAGTTGGTCTCTGATGTTTTGAATGGCCGTTGTGTCGGCAGGAACAATGTCTTCCTCACTGAGTCTGCTCTCGTTCTTTTTGACCTGGCTCTCAGCTTCATCCAGACTACGCATCAGGATGTCTACTGTTTTTAACCTAAGGAGATAAAAGGTAAAGCGAGTTAAGTAAATGTGTCTTTTTCTAACATTTAACATTTGTGCATGTTTCTGTTAATTGAAAAAAGGGAAAGGCTGCGCATGCCAGAGGGAGAAAAGGCTCACTTACTTTTCTAGGTAGACAGATGAGAGGTTGTGCAGTTTGTCTATTTTTTCCACAGCCTGATTGAGTTCAGCCCTGAGGACGGGTACGCTGGAGGACGTCGGCTTCTCCTCGAAAAAAGTGACGCAGCGACGAGACACATCACCCAAACTGGAGCGCAGGGTGTCCAGCTCCGAGTGCAGCTTCTAGACAAAGGTTTTTATAATTTCAAGTTAATTTGGAGAGCGAAACGAGGAGGTAAATAACACCTAATGTCAACGCTGTAATCAAAGAAGGAATGCTGGTTGTTTTAACCATGGACTGATGGAATAATTAGTTTTACAAAATCAGATTGATTAATTTTTCAACGAGACTTTTATTGCCTGCTAAATATCTCAACAATGCATGAAAACTCAACTCTTGGTCTGAATGATTTTTCATGAAGCATTAGCTCATTAACCTAAAAAATAACGTCATAAAGAGTTGTAATAACCTGATGCAACCAGCAGGTGGGAGTCAAACTAACCTCTTGCTCTGCTATCTGGACAGCGTTGTCAGCACTGTCACCTGACAGCCGACTGGAAGGCGGAGTCTCAATTCTCCTCGTCAGTCTCTGCTCGGCCTCGTTAAGACGCAGGTTGATGTTCTGCAGCTCCGACAGGTACGAACGAGAGACGGACTCGTCCTTTTCAACTGGAGAGAGAAAGAAAAGAATAACAGGAAGAAAGAAGAGTTATTCTGTGCATAAACGGTAACACTGCAGACATTTGTTTGTTTTATTGGGAGTTTTCTAAAACATATATTTAATAAATAAAATAAATGATTTAAATATATTTGAATTATCAAGTTTTAAAAACTAGGAAAGCAGAAATTCCTCATCTTTGATATTACCAGTGACTAAATGAACTGCAGTGAAACAGTTCAATATTTCTTTTCTGAAATGTGGTGTAAAGTGGCATGAAAAGAAAATACCAAGTACAATATACAAAGTACAAAGTAGATCTCAGTAACTGACGGCGTGGGTGTTGAGAGGGTGTAACCATCCCGTCTTACCGGTCTCCATGTTGAGCAGCAGGTCCTTGCAGTGCTCCTGGGCCTGCTGAACTTCCTTCTCCAGCTCCCGTCTTTCCCCCGGAGTGAACAGAGAGCTTTCTTTGCTGTCGGACAGGAAGTCGGTCAACTGGGACTCCAGGTGATCCAGGACCTGCTGCCGCTCGGCTGCAGACTGAGAACGGACCTGACATGTGACACACGGAGAGAAAAGGTCAGTACAACAGTGCTGAAGGGAAGGAAAGAAGCAAATGAATAAAAACAGAATAAAAGAAGAGAGTGTACACATGAACACACACACACACACATACACACTCTCTTACCGTGTCCAGGTTCCATCCAGAGACAGTCCTGATGTCTTTAAGCAGGTAGTGCCAGGACACCACACTCTTCATGTTTATATGCAGCTGATGCCACAGAGACATGACCTTCTGGTACAGCTGCTCTGCTCTGTAAACACACACATGCAAAACCTGACTGTTAATATCTAAAGACAACCCACCAGGAAAATTCAAAGCTTGTAACTCTAAAATGATCTAAAGAAAATACATCACAAATTACTGTGAGAAAAAAACTCATATCACCCACTAATCCCAATTATTATGCCACTTTTCCCCTGCTGGATGTCTTAAGCTATTTATAGACAAAATCCATCTATAAACTGTATCTCACCTGCTTGCTGTGTCGATAGCCTCCTGGTTTGGAGGCGGGATGGTGAAACACACTGAGGGGACCATGGCCTCATTCCCAGTTGGACTGATCACCTTCCACTTGGTTCTTTGAGAGTTGTCCTCCAGCACACACTCCTCGCCTCGGCTTATTGTGATCTAAGAGGAGAAAAGGTAAAGGAGGGATGCAAAAACAGAAAAACAGAGTAGAATAGATGGAGCACAAATGGGGTGAGAAAGGAGACGGTAGGAAAAAAACAGGGAATTGAGTTTTTGGAAAGACAGATGTTGGAAAGACGAGGGGAAAAAAGAGGAAAGAAGAGAACAAAAACAAGATGGAAAAGTAAAGAAAGTTGGCAGAGATGAGAAGACAGGATGGATGGATGGATGGAGGAGAGGTCGGATGAAAAAGAGGAAGACAGCAAGGAGGGTGAAATCAGGGAAGAGAGCAGAGAAAAACATGTAAACCAAAAGCTGATGGCAACAAACTCATAATGCAACACAAAATGTAAACATTTATGACCTCCATGAAGTTAGCAGAAGCCCTACAATGACATGAGGAGTCACACAGGAGCGATGTCATGTGGACTGAAAGCTGCTCTCAACTAAAAGCTTTTCTTGTCAAAAGAAGTAAATGTTCTCAAACTCAAAAGGAGGTTTACTCAAACCTGCGCAGGGTTTCACAAATTCACCTTGAGCAGCAACATGGTGATTTTAAGAAACGCAGCACAGGAAAAAAAAAAATCAAGGTTTGGAATTAGAATCTGCAAAATTCAGCTCTAAAAAAATAAAACACAAGGCAAAGCCATGACTGTGGGGAAGAGTTTTAGGGCTGCGCATAAAAGGCTACTGCCTCCCCCACCCACCACCCTCTCTCACCCCTTCCCTGCACACACACATCAATACATCATTAATGCAAAGCTGTGCACGTACAATAAAAACATGAAATGTAACTTGAAGCTTAGAGCTGTGACTTGTTACTGTCTGACTGACTGTATGAGTCTCAGAGGCATGAACTGTGTTAGATCAGTTCACTTCAGCTCGCTGATTGCCGCCTGCCCTTATCAATGATCAAGCCAGTTTCATCCTCACTCTTTACTTCTTGTGTGCCAAGTATGCAAATATTCAAACATACAACAGGAGACTGAATAGCTGGTGGAAACAGACAGAAACTGTGTTTTTGTTTCCTCTTTGTACATGTATGTATACTGTCTGTCTCCTGTGCCTTAATAATGTTAATTTAAAAAAAACATCCACCTTCTTTTAGACAGTTTTTTTGTCACTAGAATGTCCAAATTTTAATTTTCCAGTAAAAATTTCATGCTATTCACTACTTTAGTTGTACTTTATTTGCTATAACCCTCAAATTTTGAGCAATAGCGCAACTGTCCTGTTCTTCCACCTTTCAGATGAATGCTATCTAGTAGCATCACAACATAGCAAGTTAACTTGCATGTGCACATACAAATGTCACTCTACTTGATCCACTTCTTCATAAGATATTCATGAATAGCCAATAGGCATTTCTTTAAGATTGATACTGGATCTGTTGTGCTTGCCTGTCCTGTTTAATGACCGTAAAACCTGAGTCAGCTGATAAGAGAGGAGCAACCACGGCAGTACAGTGTGCAGTGTAAGAATCTGAGGTGAGAGAGGGAGAATATAGGCAGCTATACCTGAACGTTTGTCTTGCCAGCCCAGCCGACAGACGAGAAGAAGGGAAGAGGAGGAGGAGGAGGAGGAGGAGGGAGTGAGAAGGGAAGAGGCACAAAAAAGGTACATGAGGGTATGGAGAGAAAGGAGGAGACACAGGAAAGTGAAGGAGAGAAAGATTACTTTTGGTCATGTGCATGTTTGTCCAGACGTTCGGTGAATATCAGCACACACTGATTTGTTTTAGATCATCTAGAGTATAACTTTATATGCTGCCACAGTGAAGCTCTGTGGCATCTTGCATTTCCCTTTTTTCTTTTTTTAGATCAGTGATGTGGTCAAGGACCAAACCACCATCCCTCTTTACCTGGATACAACACCTCACATACAGTATGCTTCAGTGAACAAATTGACCCTGAGGAATCCAACACAGCAAACTAAAAATAGCAGCATAAGGCGGCAGCAGCATGTCCACCCTACTGGAGTGCTAGGTGCTGGTTTTCAACTGTGCCCACAAAGGGGAAGAGACAGATGTATAATTGATTGGCTTTTAGATTCACTAAGAACATCACAGCTGAGAGACAGAAAAACTTTACTAGATTTTATGTATTTTATATAAAAGTTGTAAGAGTTGGAAAACGACGCACAACTTTTGGCTATTTGTGAGCTTTTACAAGAATCCATTCACAGAGTTTCTCATCCAGAGTAAGCACTAAATTCTGGATCATTACCATGACCCACATTGAGGTTCCAAATTAAGTGCTGCTATTTGTACTTGGCAGTTAAAATGAAATGAAAACAGCCGGAGCAGGTACCAAAAAATTCCACTGCTGCACTCTACTCATCAATATGGACCACCAAGGCTGAGCAGAGACTTTGTGCAGACACATTAGGAATCTAAAGACAAAAACAAGTCCAGGAAGCAGCTAAAATAGAAGAGCCACAAAGTGGCTGTTGAGGGACATCGGAGAGGAAGTGCAGGGCAGAGAGGAGGCGGTTGGTGGTGAGGGTTAAAACAATAGAGTGGTGAGGTCAGTGGTGAGCTGGTACTGCATTTAGACATTTTTTGTCACAATCTTGTCCTGCTAGCCAAAGGGCTCTTCATAAAAAAAACCTTCATTAACAGTCAAATACAAGAGCTAAGATAGAAAAAACAAGTCTGACTTATTTAAGCTCAACTGGATAAACAGAATTCTCTTCGCATTATCAGAAAAAGTATGATTTATCGTAGTTCCCATACCTCTATCTGTTTGTAGTCGCAAATGGCTTTGATGGGTGTTGTGGTTCCCAGGGGGCTCTCTGCGCTGCGGGGGCGGAGCTGCACCACCGCCTTTGCCCGGCCCACCAGGCTGGCCACTGTACCCCGGTACTCAATGAGCTGCTCCTTCTCCTCCTACAGGACAGAGAAGATCATTAGTCATATTGCCATTAATTTTACAGATTATTTTCTAAATCAGTTAAATAGTCTATCCATCATTTTGTGTGGACATCATTAATCACAGGGAATGTTGTGATTTACGTTATCAGACACTGTCTAAATAGACTAAAAATAGAAAAATAGTCTACAGCCATGCTAGCAGCTCTGTGCGGTTACACCTGAGTAAAACTGCCAAAATTAAATAAGCACATTAGGAAAATATTTGCTGTTACAGATTATAAGAAATTAGCCTGCAGCCCCTGAGATAAGTGGACCCAGCTGCTTGTGTTAGCTTGTGCACTAACCATTAAATATTTAAAGATGTGCTCTTTACCCTGACAGGTAGACCTACATTTAAATCCAGTCTCTTTCCCAGCAGAGAGAGTCATTAAGGATCCATTATGGTGAGACACAAATAAAGTGACAAATGAATGTGAAGGAGAAGGTGAGACAAGAGTGAGATAGAAAGACGTAAGTTAATAAGGGGGCCCGCAAAATAACTCAATATGTTACACCCCTGAAATGAATTTCACACTGAGATGGCACGCGCTGCGTTCAGCGTTACTTAAACAAGTCAAATGAAAAGATGTGAAGAAATGTAATCAATACAGAGATAAACACAACTGGGGGTGCAGAGGAATTACAAATTGATTATCACTGTTTTGATATGTTTTCCAGTGAGTCAGTTTAGGCGCGATGATCAATATCAGCAAAGGAAAAAGACACATAAACTTGCAAACTAAACAATGTAAATCAAAAGAGAGGCCAACGTTTGAACGAGCAGTCTCCTCTAAACCCTAATCTCTGCCTAACAGAGGGCAACAGGGCTGATTTAATATCCTCTTCACAGATATGATGAGAGTCAAACAAAAGGCTCAGCTATTTGTTTTCTGTTGTGTCAATTAGAGGCATTAGCAGTATCAGCTCTCTCCTCCCCATGAGAGATGGAGACCAGCAAACCAGAAAGGCTCAAACAGAGGAAAGCAGGCAGACACAAACACACGGTAAGGAAGCATGTGAATGTAGCTGAATGCACTTTGCAGCAATGCGTGCAGATCTGTGAAAAGAGCAGCTGCTTGTGACAAATGAACACACCTCTTTATTGAGAGGATATGCTCACCGCTCGGGCCTGCGGAGCGCTGCCCACACCAACTCTGCCATCTGTTTGAACTCTGTGTGTGGCAGTGTGTGTGTGTGTATGTAGGGTAGGTGTGAAGATGGCAGTCTCACAAATGTGCCACAGGAGGGATGATTCAGCAGAGCTACTCTCTAAAAGGTTACTTCACCCTGTCATGTGGCATGCTGCGATTGCCTGAGTTAGTGCACAACAAGCAGCAGAGCACTGGTACACTGACACTGCAGATGAGCTTCTGTTGCTCCTCTGCAACAGAAATAGTTAGATTGTGGCCTTATCATGTAGAGGTTTGAACAGAAATGTTTCTCCAAGCATTAACGTGTCTATATTTGGTTTGTGCATGGCTGCTAAACCCAAAGGAACCCAGTAAGCTGGCTTTAAAATTACATTAACCCCCTGAATCCAAATGACAGAAAAACGATGTTGCTGCTCNNNNGGATGGATACCATTGAGTCCTGCAGCAGATCCTCCAGTTTGCTCAATCTGCTGTTCTTGTCACAGGTGTACTGTCTCTTGATGGTTTCCTGGAGCTGGCGCAGATACGACTCACAGTCCCGAGCATCACTCATAAACTGAAAAAAGAAATTGTAAAATTAGATTTTTGCAGGAACCCAGAGAAGAAAGTGTACATTAATTGTTTTTTGCAGACCAGAGGCTGGGGGTTATGAAGCAAGGAAGATAAAAGTATTCTTTTTAATCTCTATTGAGACACACTTTTACAATTTAAATTATGCAACTGTCTACAAAAGACAAGGAAGACATTTGCAAACTTGCCCACAGATCATCATGTGAACTTGGTGAGAAATCCTAAGAAGCTGCAATAAGAACTTAACTTCATATTCTGCCAATACTGCAGACGCATTAGTTTTTTAAGTTCTCAGTTCAGAAGCTCACTTTGTTTTGCTAATGAACAGAACCATAATGGTGTTTGCGGCTGGTTAGTTGCCTCACCTGGAAGTATGTTGTGTTATCTTTGAGATGCTGCTCTACACACACGTAGAGCTGGTTCACCCACTGCCACTGGGTCTGCAGGGCTGCACTGTAGGCCTGATAACATGCAGAGAGATGGAGATTGAGAGAGAAGAGTGCGTTAAACTTATTGTCACACTGCAGTTAAATACAGCAGAAGTCTGTAAGGGTAGCTACAAGGCAACTGTGCAGGCAGAGAACATGTTGTATGAACATGTGACTTAACTTTTTATTTAATGCTTCTATTAG
>JAPZDY010000008.1:2329870-2347243 GCA_029783645.1 Ctenochaetus hawaiiensis | reverse complement strand
TCAGAGACTTTTCTTTATAGCTGCATGTTGGTGGGACTGAAAAGGAAAGCTGAAAGAATATACAGGGATTTCATTCCAACTACAACTACTTTCATTCCAACTGGATTACAACACCTAAGATATCAAACCTACATCTGTATGTCATTTATTTTCACAAGGTTTGGTATTCAAACAGTTTTAAAGAGTAATTTAACCCTTTAAGTAACTATTGAGACAGATGTTACTTTCTCCCAAAAAGCTTTTTGCCTGCTACCTTTGTTCCATTTTTTTACCTTTTAAGTAACTGGAAACTTCATGAAAAATAAAATTTGTATATAGATTTACAGATATTAGTGAATTTTTTTTGGTGCTCACCTTAAGTTCCACAGGGTTTTGTGGAAAGTTCTTGTTGGCCATGAGGGCCGTATGCTGGCGGCTCCACTGGAGCAGAGAGGAGAACCTGGACTGATACTCTGACCAGCGCTGGTCCACCTCCTGATGACAGAGGAGAAGGAGGAGATGGAGGGATGAGAGCAGGGACTTGTCAGTGGGAAATGAAAGTGGTGTAAATGGGTTGAGCAGATTGTAACGTACGTTTGCAGCGATGCCCTCTCCTCCCTCGGGGATTTTGGGGAAGGCATCATAAATAGAGGAGACGTAGGTGATGACCGACTTCTCATCTGGCGATGGAACATCAACGTCTAAAGAGGAAGAAACAAATGAGAAAATAAAAAAAGGATTAGAAAAAAAACATTAAAAAAACATAAGCTAACAGAAATATTGGTGATAACACACCGTCAGTTACAATAAAGCATTGAATTTGAGTATTTACTTTCCAAACCACTTTTTGCTCAATTAAAACTTAATTTATTGGTCAAAATGCCAAACTCCAACTAAAAGACAGCTGTCACCTTAAACTGGACAATAAAACTAAATCTATCAAAATATGCAGACATTTAAAATTAGACAGGCACTGTATGTTGTGTTCCGCAAAGAAATACTTAAAAACAACATTAGAGGAGCCACTGATACAGAGTTCATGTCCAGAAGCGAGAGTGGCTGTAAAAATGATCTACGTACAGATTAAACAACAATGCAACATTCAAACCAGAAATGGCAGCATCCAGTTATTTATGTCTGGCCGGCTCCAACCAGCTGTTCACTGCATGTTGGTTAATGATTTTACAGCAACAATGAATCCTTTTACACAAGCTATTAGGCAAAACTCAGCGACTAAAATATGAAGCATTTTAAAGTGGCAACGGGTTAGAAATTCAGTTTATTCAACCATGAAGGGGCACTGAGGCAGTTGTACACTGTATTCTTTCAGATTTACAGTCTCACCCTCAGCGTCCAGCAGTCTGGTCACCCCTAGCGACTCGGCGATCTCGAAGGCCTGCTCGAGGTTCTCCCGGTTACTCTGCCGCGACACCACTTCCATGTCGATCAGGTCTGGCCTGGAAATCATGCACAGAGGGAACATGTAAATTAACTGTGTCTGTGTGTGTGTGTATTCAACCTTTTAGTAGCCTGTTAAACTTAAGTTTATCTGGTTCTGTGCAGTGTTTATCCAAATGCACTGCCTGCAGAAAGTATCAAACAACTGTAACTTTTTACATATTTGGTGAATTTAAAGTAGTTTACAATAAATTGCCTCATCAAATTTTTATTTTTCGGTATATACAAATTTAATGGAGATTAACACCTAATATTTCCATTTTAAAAAGCTATTTAACACCCCTGAATTAATATTTTGTTGAATCTTGAGGGAATTTAGGCTTGTGTTTTTCTGATTACTAGTGTATCAGCTTCATGCAATCAATTCAGTTTGAAGTGTCGATTAATGCAAAATGCTAATTGACATGAAACACTACTGTTATGTACTAGGAAAGAATCCAGTAAATCAAATAAATCAGAAGGTTACATTTTGATGCTGTTCATCCTCTTACCTGTATCTGTGCAGCAGAGCGTTGAACATGCGTCCGTCGCTCCAGGATGAGGTGAAGTTGACGCAGCGGAGGCCGGGGTAGCCTTCTGTCGCCTGCTGGCTCCATAATAGCAGCTTCTCTTTGGCAGTGAGGTCGCCTGACTCGCCGCTCACATAGATCTCTGAAATCTGGAGGGAAAAGAGAGAAAGATGGAGCAGGGGTTACATTGGGATTCAACTTTTCCTGTCTGCAGGAATGTGATCAGAAACCAAGATTTCTGTCACCGCAATTCTCTGATGATTTACTTTGCTAAATGTGCTGAAACAAACTGAGCTGCAAGTTCAAATTCCTGAGTATATTTTGCTGCATCCATCGAGGTACATTTAATTCAAAAGTCATAGAAATTCAGCTTATGAATTTAAGATTTTACTGCATTTATTATGCTCCAGCTTGAGACATGTCCACATGAGCCTCCTTGTAGAATATACAGTAAACAAAACGAGCTTTACTCTCACATTATATCCCCCTTTAGAAACCAAAAGCCACAATGAGTCAGCAGAAAAAACTTCACACTATGGCTGTGTGAGTTACAAACACAAGGTGTAAGTCACTTTGATATAAGCTGTCGTCTCCCTTCAAATCCCTCATTCATTTTTCTGATTATCAATAACCCACAGTCTGCAGTCTAGCCTGCTCATTAGCTCATGCACCCCCCCCCACACACACATCCCCAGCATTTTGCCTCCTGTCCTTCATCTCCTTCTGTCTCATACTTCCCCCTCCCCAGCCTGGATCTGTCTCTTCAGTTTTTTCCTGTTCTTTCATCTGTTCTGCCTCAGATGCTGATCAATCTGCTCAGCCCTCTCATCCTCTGCCTCCCCTGCAGTCAGTCCTCCTCGGCTCATTCCCCCTGTGTTTCACTGATGTTGCATTGGATATTAGATAAGGGTCAGACGTACAGGATATTTTACATATGTAAAATTTGTTATTTTCTCAGCAAGGGACTAAGAATACCTACTAGCTCTTTTGTTAGATGCTGTTCCACACAGATCCTGAAAGCACTTTAAGGACGTACAGCACATGTTTACTAAGAGGCCTGAAGAGAAGCCTCCATGGAGACTGACGGCTACTTTATCTATGTGGTCTGGCCACTAAGCTACCTGACAACTTTGGCCTTTTTTCCTCAGTGTCCTTCTTCCTCTCAATTTGCACTCTTTAGGTCCAACTGTCCAATGGTGACAAAGGCAGAGTGATGTATATGCAGCAACTGTCAGTGGTTGGCTGCTGTTATTGTCATCAGTATTCTTCTGCCATCCCGTCTTCCCTCACTCACTGTTCTAAACTCCTCCCTCTCCGTCTTTTCGTCTCTATCGCTCTTCCTTCTGCTAATATAGAGCAGCATGAAAGTTCAGTGTGTGCCAGGAGACTGCAGCAACAGCCAAAAGACACGGAGGAGGAGGAGGGAGAGGAGAGAGAAGGGAAACAAGATAAAAAAAGAGTAGCACGTCCAGTCAAGGAAGAGAGGGGGTGACTTACAACAGCATACTGCACATAGTTAGCAAGTTCTCAAAGAGCACTGTTTGTGAAATCCTTGTTAGGTCAAAGAGAAGACGTAAATCTACACATACTGGCAGAAAACATCATTAAAAAATACTTAAAACACACACAATGCTGTCAGCAGTACCACTATGTCGTAAATCTGTTATGGTGATAACCCTTAGCGCAGGCACTCATCTAAACATCACACACCAACAGCCATTACCCACACATCCATCAATCAAAACTGAGAAGCATTTCTATTTATGACTCATTAACTTCAAATCCATATTGTGACTATCAGAGATAAATGATTAAATTTGCGACTAGAATGGGAATCAACAACTGTGGATTCTTCTTTGAGTCTTCCTGCAGAGCTGCGTCTGTTTGCATGCATCTGTAACCGCCTTTGCAGAGGAATACAGAGACTCTAATCCTCCATGTGCATATTGATACAGCACTCAGCATGAAGGCCGCGTCTGCACAGAGAGCCTACACTCCCACTGCAACATCAGGTCATCCACCAGTTATTTTTGTGCATAACTGACTGGCATTGGTTTATTCATTATGTGTATGAATGCATATAACATTCATTATGTACATTTATGAAGGAAGCTTTACATGATTTAAATGCATCCTTTAGGAGTTTCTTGGAAGTACTCAGCTTTTGACAGCAAAAGAGCTCTGATAAAATGTTCTAAATTCAAAGTTCAGTAGTTTATGTGGAGCTTTTGACTTTGTCTCACTTCAGCCTTTAAAAATGTGGCTGCTTTAGTGAACAGAGCTTGTTATAAGACCAAATTACAGAATTTTGTCAGCTCTAGTTTTCTATAGAAGGCCAGTCAGACAAAAGAAAATGTAACTGCCCAGTTCGTGGACATGATACATACTAATATCCACCGAGTATGGTCTACTCTAACTGTAAGCTACACACACACAGATTGCAGCACTGGTCACATGACATGTGCAAAGACAGGCTCAATGGCTGTGTGTGAATGATCACAATGCACAAATACAATACACACAGTATCAGAATATTTAAGGGTGTGCACTGGTGTGAAGACTTGACACTTATCTCTGGTGCTGGGCACAAGTCTGGATGTGCTGTACATGTATTCATCTGTAATGTTTACATATGAAAGGTGTCTGTTTGCATATCTGACTCGGTGCAAACAGAAACAAATAGATCTGTTTGAGATTAAGCAGGTTTCAGCAGTGTTCAGGGCAGCAATGATCTATCACTAACATACATGATCCACCAGCAGCCCCCTGGGGCTCGAGACCAGCTCTCTTTTAGAAACATGGCCTCTTTGATGTCTGTGGGGAGAGGGCAGGGGGGGGGCAAGGGATGGATGTTGTAGATTACAGTGATGGGAGGGTGGATGTTGAACAGAAAGGGAGATGAGAGATGGTTTAATTGTTGTTCAACAAAGCACCCCTGTAATATCCAGGCTTCCCCTCCTGGATGAAGGACAGATAGACAGACGATGGATGGATAGCTTTAGACCCAGGAAGACGAGTATATGGATAAATCTGAATGGTGATTTGAATGTGTGGTAGGAATCCCCTCGAGGCTCAATGAAGCAGCCATCTTATTTATAAATGCGCATTTTAAATCCCTTTAAATGCAGAGAAGGGGGTTACACAAACCCACATACAAGGGACAGCTGCACTTTAGAGTGAATACAGGGGCTTCCTGAAACATTCACAGACCCAGATCAAGAACACACACAAGACAGGAGTATTGATCTTTACTGCCTATTTCTAAAAGCCCAGAAGCAGGGAACCCTGGATCTACAGTATCAGTGTTTCTGTACATTTCATGACTCAGCAAAGTGCATCAAGTAAGACACGCAGCACAAAACATAGGCTGACATGACGTCAGCTGCTGTGCTGCTACTGCACAGGCATACTGTACTGCCTTTTCAACATGCGGGAGAGCTAAACAAACTGTGGCAGCTGTCATTAAAAGCGCCTGCCCCTCTGCTGTGTCACTGCAGTGAATGCAGCACTCGTCTGATTTTCAAGGTTAAGGAGAGCTAAACTGCTAACACAGAATCTCTCTCTCAGATTCCTGCGAGTGAGCTCCAAACATGCTTCAAAATCCAAATAAAAGCACATATCGAGCAAAGAAACCCTGGGCTGGACTAAGAATCCCAGGTCCACTCCGACATAGCATGTATGTATGCTCTGCAACATACTGATGTCATGGTCTTCTCACAATGATAAACTGAGTCATGTCTTTTACTCAAAACATATTTTGTGGGTGAAATGCATCACAGGTTTTTGAAGGCTTTATCATATTTGATGTACAGTTGTGCTGATGGATTCCTCCCCTGGTTAGTTGTTAGAAATTCATACAAAGAGAGAGGGGAAGAACAAAAAGTCTTGCAGTTTATCATTTTATGTTTCAACAAAAGGAATAAGAGAAATTAATTAACAAACAGCTAACATGGTAGTCAAGGGGCTCTGCACTATAGCAATTTCTCAATACAAAAGAGTTTGAAGAGAGATTGTTCTTCATGATGCATTTTTAGAAATGCTTAGGTAGGTCATCCTACTTTAATACTGTTTTGTCACCTACCTACTGTTTTGGAGCACTGTGTAGTAAATACCAAAAGCTGCAAACCAAACTGTGAAGAATATGCTGACGAACAGTCAAATGTAAAAGAATGACAATGTAAATCACAAACAACATATCAAGGATCTCATTCTTCTCCTTTCCCCCAAATAGCCTTAACCTTTTTGAATCAAAACCACCAAAACTACGCAAACACAGACAGATGCACATAATTATACTGTGTGCTATTGAACTGGTAGAAAATGACAAGTTTTAGTTCAGAACAAGGGACAGCCTGCCATTTAAAGCAATGACCCCTTTCTCACACACACACACATACACAAACAACCAGCCAAGTCTGTCACTCGTAACAGATTTCAGGAGTGAGTGAGTACGAGTAGGGTAAGAAAATTACAAGGAATTGAAAGAGACGAATGGAGAAGAGAGGGAGGGAGAGTGGGAGGGAGGGTAGAAGGACGGAGGGATGGAGAGACAGTCTGTGCTGTGTTGATTAGACTCTGGGGACGCAGACGGAAAGAATGGAGGGACACAGTGCTTTTAAAGGGCTGATAACACACACGCACACACGTCACCCTTCATGACCCTCAACACAGTTCACAAATGACAACAAAGGCACGCCACAAAGGCCCACTTTCATACATCAAGAGCTGTGAATGCCTCTCTGTAGCATTAGAGACCGCCAGTTTGGAAAAATGAGATACAGAGACCTCCAGGTGTACAGGTCGCACATCAAAATCCAGAAAAGCTTCATGTCAAAAGTTTTTTTATAGTTCATAACTCTTATCCTAAGTAAAGCAAACTAACAACTTTTCATTTTAATTTGCATTAACAAAAATATACCTTTTCTCCAGGTTTTAATACCTGTTGTCAGTTGCAAATTTAAGTGATAATTATTAAAAACAAAGTAAAGAGGCACAAATTAATCATTTTAAAAATGTATTTATCACTGTAAGTGTTGATTATCTGTTGATTGATAATTTATTAATTCAAGTTTTTTTTTAAATTTGTTATTTTTGTACATCTTTTGTTGAATCATAGTTTCCTTGCAGCCAGCAAGCAAATTACCTGAGGCCAGGTCTGAGCAGTGGCCCAGGGGTTGGAAACCTCGGCTGTAATCAGCTAATTTTAGTGCAATGCTTAAAGTAAGAGATGCTACTCCATGAAAGTTGGCTAATGGACAGTAACAGGACAAAGGTAGAGGTAAGTGGAAGCAAACCTGTGGCAGATATTTTACAGTCGCCTGCTGCTGCTGCAGTGACAGAGGACTCTCCATCATGGAGTCCAGTCTCTCTGAGGAGCTACTTGTCAGCCCTCCCCAGTCTGTCTGACTGGGAGTAGTGCCCGCTGTTTCTGGAGAGGTCAGTGGCAGGTCGCTGGCATAGCCTGACTCCAAAAGAGAGGACTGCTCTTGTGCTCGAACTGGAGTGTCCAAACTAAATCCCTTGACAAACATAGTCTCATGAATCTGCCTTTGGTTGAAATTCCCTGCGGACGATTTGGCCATACTGCTGTCCTCCTCAGACAGTTGAACTTTGAGAATATTTGGAGATGGGGCAAGAGGCTCTTTGTGCACCTCTACCTCACTGTCACTTTCGCCTCTCCAAACTGGAGAGCCAAAATCACTGGGGTACACTGTCCTCACCACGCAGAGTTTACCATCCACCTCACGGATATGGACCACCCCTTTGCGCTCCCTTCCTGAAGGTGTCCGTATCACTCCTAACGTCCCTTCTGGTCCTCCTTTGACCCCCTTATCCCCCTTTTCCTCTCTTTCTAACCTCCCTTTGTCTTTTTTCTCCTTCTTTTGTCGGAGTATCCAAGGTTTCTCCAAGACCCCTTGTACTTTTTCCCTGACACGACACACCCGTCCTCCGCCTGGAGTGGTGCTGCCCAAAGCTGGGGCTGTGTTGACTGGGGTGGTGGTAGTGGTTTGGCTTGGGATACTGGACACATCTATGATGGCACTAACAGTGTCCTCCTCACCTGGAAGGCAGAAAACCCCTCTCCAGGCTGGGCTAGGCTTGGGGGACACTTCAAGTATTTTGCTGCCCAAAAGACCCCCAGGGGAAAGGGTATTGCTGTGCAGATTAGTTTTGGAATGAAACAACTGGGTATCAGGCACTGATATAAGAGTCCTTGCTCTGTTGCTACAATCTGGGTCTGCTGTTTCTATAACTGCAGCCTTTTCTTCATCGTCTTCATCGTCATCCTCTCTTTCATCAGGCTCATGGCTTCTTTGTCGCTCAAAGTCATCCTGTTCTAACTCTTCTTTCCTGTTCTTCTTGCCCTTGTGCTTACGCCTGAAACGTAGACGCTTCTTTGGTGAGAGTGGGGGGGCTCCACTGAGTTCTCCCTCATGAGGAGGTCTGACACAACCCATGGAGTTTCCCATATCTTTGATGTGACAGAGAACAGAGTATAGAAGAAACTGCGGCAAATACAGACAGTTAATCCATCAGAGAGGCCAAATTAATGTTAAGTTAGTAAGAGCAAGTTTAGCTCCATTTTTCATTTTGACACAACCTCGGTGAATAGGAGGATGATTGCTATTAGCTACCATCAAAAGAGAGGGAAAGTTTCCTCAGGCTGATTAATTCAGTTACAGCTTCCTCTGTCTTTCCTCTTTCCTTCACCTCTTCTGACTTAAATTCACACAGTGCATTGGCCACCCCTGCTTTCTTAAAAGGCTTTGCTGCTTGACAGTGTATGTATATGTGCAAGCAGCAGGCTGCTTTACTTCATTTGTTTCCTGATCCAAAAAGACTTTTGGTCACAGTCAAAGACACAATGACACCGTTATGTCAGTTGAGTCACATGAAGAATATATATTTGGTTTGGTCCAGGGGTCTGATTTATTACCAGGCTTTTGGCAGGTGAGCTGTTACCTGGTGTAAGGCAACGTGTCATGCAGGATGATGAGTGCAGGAGAGAGAAAAATGTAGTGCAGTCCAGAGCAATTCAGCCCATTAGGGGAAGCTGCAGCTGCTTCACACACAGCAGCTGCATGTACTGCAGGGTTTCTGAGAGTGATGAAATAAGGAGCAGTCTTGTCTCACTTCTTGTTCAACGTCATAATTCCATCAAAGGTGAGACGTGACTGATACTTTGTGAGGAAAAAACAGAGTCTGTGGCCAATTCCATTTACACTCCTCACAAACAAAGTGATGTTAAGATCTCCCGGTGGCTCCAGGTGAAGAGTTCTGTCTACACTCAGATCTAGTATATATCTATGGTCGTGAATTAGTGATGCCTCTTTCCTACTGTGGTAATGTTACTGAAGAGAGAAGTAAGATCTGTAATGCAAGTCAAACACACAACGGAGATTGGTAGGAATCCTATCTGTCACGGTACTCGTAGTGGAAGTAGTATTAATGATTATGCCGTCAATATTCCCTGTAGTAACCGCGAGCTTGGTGTCTCATTCTGCCGAGGCAGCACAGTGTCCAGATTGGTTGTGGGTGAGAGATAGTGTGTAGTCAGCCAATGCTGCCACAGATTGCTGGGAGATTCAGCCAATACTCTGACAGCATGTTAAATACTCAATCAGTGCATCAGTTTCCTGCCCCTGATGCTTCTCNNNTCATCCGCCCACGATTTATCCTGCTTGTTGAGCTGGTGTCTCATGTGATGTGTCAATCCTTCAAGCTCGTGTGTGCCTGTGCTCCTTCTCTAAAGGGAATGTTGTTGTCAATACAGTATGCTGGGCTCCAAAATTGCTGGCAATAATTTCTCCTACTGACGAGATTGTCAGGAAAGTTCAAAGTCTTTACAATGAACATTTATGGCAGCCAGATAACTGTGGAATCAACATATTATAGTCCAGAAAATCCACAAAATGGTGCTATGTGCCTCAGGGTGCTGGTCTAAATCAGGAGGCAGCTGAAAACTGACAAACTCCACCTTAGGATTCCCAGACAGCTTAGCATCATATGCCTCTCCCCTGGATACCAGTCTAAAGATTCCCCCAACCTCAACATCAGGTTCCCTCAGGATCAGAGATGGCTGGGAGTTGTGTTCCAGTGCTGTCCAATCATAAACCTCTTGAGTCCTGCTGTCAGTTTGCCAGTTACTCAGGCAAGCTTCCCCTTCATCAGGTGGTGCAGTGCGACGATGCAACAGACTGACAAAATCCACAGTTTTCAGGAGGTGGGGGGCATTTAGCCGGTGCCTTACACCGAGACAAAAAAACAACAGGCTGGGGGAAAAAAGGCTCTCATTCTGTTTCTTCTTCCTTGTGCCTTTTTGTCTCTTAATAACTCTTCAGGTCTGCTAGATCTAATTAGGAGGACGGATCTGGGGTAGGATCTGGAACTGGACTCAAATGAAGAAAAGGAGGAAGGGAGGGAGAAACTGATCCTCTGTCGGCTTAGCTAAGGTCTTGTGGAGATCCAATCCTAGAAGCAGACCTACTTCGGGTACGGATGTGTTTCTAGAGCAGAGCCAAAGGGATTCAGTGTCCACTGAAGGGCAGTCCTGAACTCCACATACCACGGCGGCAAAGGTTAGGACAAGCTGGTCCGCACTCCATGTCTCCTTTAATAACAAAGACGTTCAGGCAGAAAAAACAGAAACACAGGGCGGCTCCGGCTAAAACGAAACTGAGGCTCCGTCAGACAAGCATGGCTGGATTGATCCAATTGATACGGCTGAGGCTGGAGAAACAGCGAGTGTATGGCTGTCCAGGAGAGGGTACGAGCGTGTGTTTGTGCCTGTGATTTGGGCGGTCCCCCAGTCAGCTGTCAGCTTCTGCATACGTGTCCACGAGTGTGTCTTGTCCAGCTGTGCATTTGAGGTTTGAGGCCTGCTGATTGGGAGAAGCCGGGAGCTTCAGTGACAGCAGGCAGCCTGGGCTTGTCTCTCCCTCGCCTGGCTTCACTCCTTTGCTTTATCCCTCGCTTGCAGACGCCGGCAGAGGGAGAGAAAAGCTTTTATCTACCGGCTGCTGCAGCTTCACACTCTCTTCTGCTCGATCTCTCACTCTCACAATCCACCCCTCCCTCCTTGGCTTTCCTCCTCCTATCCGCTTGCTCGTTGCTCCTGCCTCTCTCTCTCTCTCTCTCACTGTCTCTCTCTCTCTCTCTAGCTCTTTCTCTTGGCTGTTAGTGAGCAGCCTGCTAAGTCACAAACACACATGTACACACACACATAGACACACACAGACACACACTTGACCCAAAAGCTGCCCTGAAAGACAGGCAGCTACAGGATCGGAGAGAGAAAATAGCAAGCAGAAGAGAAATTAAATCTAAATCAGACCGTTGTGTCTCTGCAACATGAAGCAGAAGCAGGTAAGCACTTCATTTTATTTCACTCTCACTTCTTTAATATATTCTCTTCAATTTTCAATCTGTCTATCAAGCTGCAGGCTATGAATGTTTCTGGGGTGAAAAGGAGAGGAGCAAAGAGAGAGAGAGAGAGAGAGAGAGAGAGAGGGGGAGATTTGAGGGAATTAAGGAAAAGTTGAAAGGCACAGAAGAAAAAAAAGAAGGGGATGATGAAGGCTGGGAAGGACCAAGAGTTGAAGCAGGGGGAAATAAGGGCACACACAAATTTTAGCAGCTAAGGTTAGGAAACACACAATGATTCAATAGAAATGAAAGATTTTTCTATACTGTTTGTACAGAGACAGCTAAGCTATCGACATGAGGTCTATTTAAAGGCAGCGTTGAATTTGCAGGACTTCTACATCAATATGATGGCCATTATTTTTAAATAATGGAACAGTTCCCAGTTCCCACTGACTGTTTTTTTGGCCTGAAATGTCTATCCCTATAAATTACCTGAATTTAAAAGGTATTTAATCTGCTGGATTAGCCCAAACTAATGTTTTGTAATTCTGTTTGTAGTTCTTAAATCTCCATATGGTGCTGTTATGACCCGAATATTAATCGACAGATAAGACGCTTAAATCATTTTTACAAACAAAGAAAGAAAAATTATGTTGTTTTAGCTGCTTAAATGTGACCTTTTATTGCTTTTTTGTCTCCTATGTCTTTGTAAATAGTATCTTTGGTGTTTAGACAGTTAATCAAGATGGAAGAAATAATTCCTAAATAGAAAAAAATATTTAATCCCTGCTGCCAATCCAAATCAGTTAATGTAGCATTCTGATTTCAACACAACATCTAAAAACACAAAACACATTTTAAACTCCCCTAATACGACACACAACACATTTACAGGCCTGTTGCCACGTTCAGTCTTAAAGCCTCTATAGGCTTCCACCCACCATCACAGCACATCGACACGCCTCATTCATATTTGGGATCTTATACAGTGCAGCATGGCATTAACACTGCAGCAGAAGAGGATTCATCACCCACTGGCACCACCAACACTGCAGATGTACGATATCACAATACACTGCATATACAGTTAGTGCATCATGTAGCACAAATGCTTTCACGGAGACAGATATGGATGGAGACCAATAACAGGTGGCATTTTCGAGCGGAGAGGCAGTGGTAATCCATCTTCTCTCATTAACTGAGAGCACAGAATGCATAAGAGACCAGCGCACAAACACTCACAGAAAGGCATGAACCAGTGGAAGAAATGCACTAATCAAGTCCCTAAGGCTTTCATCTCTTCACTGTGGCTACATGGCATTATGAGCTGATGTTATCAGATTGCATCTGAATTCAGTTTCAGCTTTTTACAAGAAGAGACCATATTGGAATTTCAAAATGTATTTGGTTATGATCATGGTATTTAGTAGCTTGACAAGGGGCAATAAGCCTTGAACTGATCTAGAGATTTAATTATAATTCAGGCTCCATTTGTGCTCAGTGAAGCTTAAAGAAACTGAGTCTGTATTTTCTTAAAACTTTAAATTGTTCTAAAAAGCAAGTGCATTTTAAGTATAGCCACCCAACTATAACCACTGCAAAAAGAATAATTACTGTAATGAAAAGCACACATCACTGGTGCTGTATGTAGACTTTTCTGGCAAGCATGTGAAACCTGCAACGATGTTTACCTGTGAAATACATCATTATAAGTTCCTTCAAGTATTGCTGCCACAACGAACGTGACAGAATATGTCAAAGCAGGATAAAATGATTAATTATTAATATTACTAAATAAGATTAAACAAGTGATGATAAACAAAAATAAATGAAGGCATTTCTATAGAGTTGTTGAAAAGGACTGACAAATGTTTATTTAACAAATGAGGTATGTATTGAAGATTTTTTTAAAAAGAACTTAAGATTTTCATTAATTCAGTCTTTCTTTTTTTTCTCTTTACAGTGTGCTCAGTGGTAGTACTTGTACTAAAGCGTTTGCAGGCAAAATACAGTAGTTTGATGGTTTGAGGTTGGCATCAGAACATCTAAATAAGTGAGGTGCCAACAGCTAAAATTAGGAGCTTTCTAAGCACTGAGGCACTGCTTAAAAAACCTGCACATTAACTTCTTCTCTTAGAATCTGCACTAGTCTACATGAACTTACTTTTCCTGACACAGATGGTGATCGACTGATGCAATATGGGCCTTTATTGCTACCAAGGGACAACACTAATAAAGTGACTCTACCTGCTGATTGTGCCTTGAAGCAGAGCAGAGAATCAGAGATGAATTTCTTCACCGGCTCATAAATTAACTCAGCAGGAATTAGCAGTGACGTACAGCTAGCTTATCCAATCACAGGCAGGCAAGGTGCAGCAGGACGACGGCCCACAGACGGGGATCAAATGTAATATTGAGCTAACTGGTGCCATTTAGTGGTAAAACTGAGTAACTACAGCCCTGATTAAAGAAGGAGCAGGTAAAAAAAAAGTGTAAATCATGAGATTGAAAAAAAAAATATTACTGATAGCTTCAAAACCCTGTTTTTTAATATTCTGACAGTCACATGTGTGGTAGTCTTTGACATTCACATTACAGGCTGGATTCCTGAAAAGAGTCAAAACATAAACATAATAATAATTAATTTATCAAATCATCTTAATATTGTGAACAGTGGATACTAGGTGAGACACTAGAAGGCTTTCTGCACACTGGCTGCCTTTTAATGAAGAAAATATCTACGTTTTCAATTAATTTGCTTTCAGTGATAAACTAAGCCTTCAGCACTGGACAAGAAGACTGGAATATGAGCAGAATATATACAAATGTCTTTAAAAGCCTCTAATTTTAAAGTTGTTTGACTTTAGCAGGATTGCTGAAGAGGCAGTCTGTCCGCGTTGGCTGGCAGAGTGAGATAAGACAGAAATATCACCTCATCTGTGATTTCATGTGCTGGTGAAATAATGACTAACAACAGCTACAACCCTCATAAAAATCATAGCTCACCGAGTGAGTTGCTATACTTAGCTTTCGTGCTGAGTCACTCATATGCACATACACATCCTGTTCACAAAGACCTGGAGGCTTGTTTCCAGAAATGATTTCTTCATCATCATGATCATCAGACCAAAGTGGCCCTTGGGACTAATGTGGAAATTATGTATTTCTCTGCTGATTTGGGTCACATATCACATATAAAATGAGGCTGCCGTCGTATTTGGATTAACATTCTGCAACTTTGTGCTTTAACAAACGGTGCAATTGCGAACTCTGACTGGACATGTGGTGTTCAATATACAGTTACAACATGTTACTATGATATTATTTATCAGAGAGAAACAGCATTTTGTGACAATACTTGCACTATACTTTACTGAACTAAAATCATATTTTTAAAGAGATTTAGCAATTGGATTTTAATAAAAACTGAAAGCACCTTTTTTGTGACGCTTTGTATTGTAGTTATAGCTCAAACATCAGGACACTGTGACATAGAGGGGATGACATTGAACAGATTGAACACATGTGGCACATGATGCTGATACCATGCATTTATAGTCATTTAATTACTGATCATCAAACTACAGCTGCTTGCGGGCACACAGAGCTGCGTGTGCCTGGAGTTTCACAAGGCAGCTCTTATCGACATCTCCTGAACCCACTGAACTCTGGAAACTCTGAAACTATTCACAGCTCCATGGACAAATTCCTTCTTTCCACATAATTTTATTTATCCTTTCTTCATTTCTTCCCTCCAGAAATATTTCAGCCTGTTTTATCCCCTGTCCTGTGCATCATCTTTGGGTGAGTCCTGTAGTCTTCCTCCTGCACTCCTTCATCGCTTCACCTCACTCACTCTCTGTAACATTATGTTCTGCTGAGTCATGCCTACTAAAACAGTTGCCAGGGTGTCATGCGCTGCTGTTTCCATAGCAATCAACTGGCAGTGTCACCTTGCTCTGGGTCACATCACAGCACAGTCTAGTGGTCAGTCATGATAACTACAATTAGTTCATTACCTTATTTAAAAATCAGTGGGACAAAAAAAACTGTCTGTTTCAACAGTGATTATTAAGGAAGAATTTAAGATGCTGAGGATGTTTTATGCTTTGTATTTATTTGTTTTTGTCTGTAACGTTACTGCAGTGTATGACTCAGGTTTCAGACCCAGTGGCAAATGTGAGTACCAATATAATGATTTTCACAGTACAACCTTGTCTGCAGGCTACTGTGATGCAGGGACATTGCGTGGAAGTTGTTTCACATCAGGAATCCAAGAACACGCAACAGTTCAAATGACTGACAAAGCACACCGACCTGGTTAAGTAATGCAGTTTTTACACCTTTTTTCCTTTATTCCTGAAGTTGTAAATCATCTAATTTTTTTAGTTGCAGAGCACAACATTTAATGTGTATCTATGACCTATTGTTTTCATGTTTTTGTTTTGTTTTGTTTTTATTGCAAGCTCTTTGTAATTTTTAACTTTACTCATTTTACTTAAAAAACATTATCACTAGTTGTGATAAGACGATTGCAGAATATACTCAGAATGATTCATTCTAGATACATGTAGTCCTTAAATTGTTTTATTTACTATGAGCAAATGCAAAGGAAGGGTCAGAGGTCAAAAGGGACAGAGTGAGCAGTTGAGGGAGAGAGGGTCTGACTATTAGCAACTGCTAATCTGTGAATAACTAAAGCATGCAACCTGTATACAGTTTAAGTTCCATCTGTAATCAGTGTGGAGAGTAAAGTACAGTTTATGTTTTGTCAGGCTATCATGCACTCCTTGCACAGCAACTCCTGGAATAACTTTGAAGCTGCCAACATTTTGGGGGCAGGGATTTATCCTCCAGACTGGAGGTCTATCAGCCCACAGGAGACACACATTTTAAATGGGACAATTTTAGCAAAAATAGCTTACATGTGATGTACAGGAACAGACTGTAAATCCAGGATCAGGGTTTATATGGAAGCTTAGAGCCTGAACATGCTGTCCCCTGTGCTCCCTTATTGCCGGCCTGTCCAACTGCCAAACTAAAGCCAAACAGTGTCCTTGTGTGATGTTTGAGAGGACTTCTTCCTGTAAGGGCCTGCTACGAGGTTGTTTCATAACACAGACTCAAGGCAACAGCACTGCTAAATCAAAGATATGTCCAAATGCCTTAAATCACAGTCACAATGCACCTCCCACAGCACTTATAAAACACTAACCTGCAAAACAAACAACAGGAACACTGCAAAAACTGCATCTACAAAAATATAATCCAAATACCCCAGCCTGGCATAAATACACACAATAACATACCAGAAAGACACAGCCAGCTGCTCTTATTGAGAACAGACACGGTGAAGTAAATCAGAATACTGGCAGGAAACACTAAAGAATCAGAGTGTATCTTGCTTAGAAATTCCGCAGAAGAACATGAGCATACACACACTTTGTGATTTCCAGTCAGTGTTGCAAAAACACACAAGCGCAAACACACACATCTAAGCTCAGCCTGGCAACATCTCAGCTGGACTGAAATGTTGAGTAGACACAGAACAACAGGGAGCATAAGTCCAAATTTGGAGCAATTTGCTTTCATCTGTTTAACATCCAGACTGTGTAGAAACAGTAACGATGGAGGACATAACTCAATTATTACATAATCAATTAGAGGTAAATGTCATTTAGAGCTGAATATAAGAACCTTCAGCTGCCCATTAAGCTTCTCCAACAGGAATTCAAAAAGTTATGTACATTCTGGTTTATAATCCAGGAAACACCAGAAGCCAGAAGCTACAGAGCAGCATGTGAAGGGCACAGACCTGGAAGTGAAGGATGATGGTCCAGATGAGACCTAACGTCAGTTTGGGGTTCCCATCAGTGATGTCATCGTTTCTGATGTTCACAAGTTTGACCTGAAAACAGGAAAACAGAGAATTTTCAGTTTGGGATCAAATGTAGAAGATACAGTGGTCCCTCGTTTATCGCGGAGGTTACGTTCTAAAAATAACCTGCAATAGGCGAAATCCGTGAAGTAGTCAGCTTTATTTTTTACAATTATTATATAT
>JAPZDY010000008.1:2303997-2329133 GCA_029783645.1 Ctenochaetus hawaiiensis | reverse complement strand
CGTTATAGTGAGGGACAACTGTACTCAAATGGAGAAGATCTGCTAAACAGAAGCAATATTTTGCCCAAAAAGTAGGCAGTTTCAGTGGCTACAATAGTCTAACATACACCAAGTAGGACCAATGAGAAGAAAACACATACCTCATCTTTATTTCCGCTCATTATGGACCAAAAAACAATCTCTACTTTAACAAATCAAGCAAATTATGTGTAAGAGGCCCTCTAAGACCTTGTTATAGTTTGTGGTTCAGGCTAAGCCAAGCTAATCAGGCTGTATAATGAGGCCTACAATGAAACTGTAGAGGATGCAGAGGAAGACACGGCCTCTTCTACACCACTGTTGTCTCCAGGTAATGAGACAAGAGAGAGCAGATACAGCGCAAGAAGGATGGAGACTATGAGATATGGAGGAAGAAGTGTTTTAGGTGACAGTTTGAGAGTTAAAAAAAGGGATGCTGTGCAAGTGTGTGAGAGATTAATTCACGACAGCAAGATGAGGTGTGGAGGGTAGAATGTAACTACACAAAATGAAGCTCTGTGTTTATGTGCATACCTGTCTCTGTTTGAGGAAGTCCAGCGCTATTTGGACATTCTGTAGTCGATGAAATCTCATTCGCCCCTTTTCTCTGGGCTGGAAAGAACAGAACAAAAAGGAAAGTCAGCTACAAATTTAAACTCACGACTTTTTTAGCTACACAAATGCAAGAGGCAGCAGTGAGTGCAAATAAAGCTGAATTCAGTCCATAGTGCAGTGAAGTAAAAACTCAGCATGGTGGTGTTGACATGAAATGGTCCTCTAGGGGGCACTGTCTTCAACCGGAGCTGTTAAAGACATGCCAAAACTCAGGAGCAAACTAGACCCAAACCATGCTGGTTTAAAATGAAAAATGCAAACTTCATTTCAGACCATTTTCTTATTATATTTGGCCAACACCATACTTTTTCCAACAGATACAGTTTACAGTTTAGAGGGAACAAAGATAGAATTTCAGAGAGAGAGAGAAAAAACACACAGATACACAAACACATGAAAATATCACAAACACACTCTGGCTGCAAGAATACATGAGTGCAAGATACAGATGTGGGTTCACACTGTGCTGGTAAAGAAAGGTTCACTCAGGATTAGTCATCACATCAGCAAGACATCAACAAATACTGGAGAGGAGAAGGGAGAAGAGGAGAGAAGAGGAGAGGAGAAAGTGGAGGAAGAGGAAGGTTGAGTTTGTGTTTGGAAGTGTAACCTCTTCATTAAACAAAAGGTAAACAGACACAGAGTTTTCCCATTGTTCTGGGCTCCTTAATGTGTCAATGAGTCCAGTAATTAATCATTGTAAAATTAATTAACTATATCTCAACTTCTTTCTTCCCTTTAAAGGGAAATCCTTTCAGAATAAAATTTTTCTATTTTTGATGAGGTTAATATTCAAAAAAGTGCATATTGCTATACAAGTTCACAAATATTTAAACACTTATAGGATTTAAAACAGCAAATTACATTCACGGCTATAAACATTCACTCCCAAGCCACTTTGACTTACAGTTACACCATTTACTGCAATAAAATTCAATTGAACAGATTTGCCACAAATTCTACACTGAGAAAGATCATAATAATCAGTTTTTGTTAACACTTTTATAAATATCTATACTTTCATAAATGGGTTTATACAAGTACATGTATTTTTTTTAGGGTGGTAGTTAGTAATGGTGTTGTACTTGACAACATTATACTGAAATGTGCTGTTCTTCCCTCCTTAGGTATCTTCTAAAGGGGCCACTGAGTGTATGATTCAGTACAGTATAAGCTACATTTAAGTGTGCACTATTCATGCAAAATAGTCAAAGAGCATTGTTGGGTGAAAACTTCAAATCTTTTCAGAAACTGTGATGTTTTTGAGAGCTGATGAACTTTCATTTTAACTCCATCTGTCTGTCTGTAGAGAAAACACACTTAAAACATGAAACCACCAGAGGTTTGTTATGATGCTGTCACCCAACAGAAATAATAACATGTTTGCAGTGTCGGTCAGTTACACAGCATAGTATGGTGTCATGAACAGCCCAGAAAGCTGGTCATATAATCTGTGGCACAGCACTCTCATGCAGCCTCACAGCTCCACCTATGGGCCAAAGGGTAAAGCTGAAGGGTCAGAGGTCAACAGTGACAGAGTGAGCAGTGGAGGGAGAGAGGGTCTGATCTGAACATACTCCCTGAGCTCCTTCCTCCTCCTCATCATCCCCTCCGAGCAAGATGAGAGGGGGGGCCCGCGAGGCGTATGCCTTTTTCAAAGAAGGGCCGCTCTTCTGTTGCTATGGTAACAGAAGGAGGGGAAAATGGGAGATAGAAAAAGAAGAAGAGGAAGAAGAGATGTAGTATGAGAAAGAGAATGGAATAAAAGAGGGCGGGAACAAATAAAAGAAGGGACAAAATACTGTAACTAATAACTGCAAATAATGAAAAATTAAACTGCTTAACACAGTAACTCAGTGTAACTTTCTCACAGAAACAATGTTCATGAAGGTGAGTTAAGGTGTCAGAGAGGAGCAGTGTTTCCAGTGTGTGACTGCCTGAGCAGACCAGAGTCAGCAGTCTGGTTCTGTTAGTCTATCTGTCTGCAACTAAACCAGCCTGTGTCACACTGTGGCCTGTCTGTCTGTTAACATTAAACCTGATTTATGCTAAAGCACTCGACACTTTTGCTGAGTGTTGCTCCACGGAAACAACCTCTTTTTGACAGATCTGACACTTTTCTTTCATGTCGAGCACATGAAGTATTTTGTAATGTTGCAGACACTGTCATATGCCATGTTATTGGGTGCTGTTATTAACATCAACATGAAGAATTTAGATTGTAATCCAAATGAACTCTGAGATTGTTTTCAGCACACCAGCAGAATCTCCCACTGAGTGGAAAGGACAGCATCAGGCCAAACAGCCTTCACTGAGCTGACTGACAGCTGAAATGTAATGAAACAAAACAACTGATGTCAGCTCTGTGGGAGAAAGTAAACTGTATGTTTTTACTTACCCATCTACTTTATTTCCACAAAATTAAAGTTAATACATTTATGAGACAAATATGGTGTGGTGTGATTAACACAGCTTTCTGTGAAGATTACACTTTACGAAATGCGACAGAAATAGACTAGAAGCACAAAACAGCATTTCAAAGCATAAACTGAAAGCTTTGTGTGACTCTTTAATTTCTGTCACCAGAAATGTTGAGCAGAATACCGCAAACCAGGCTTAAGGACTGAGGCTCATACATCATCATGCTGACCAAAGTCACTCTGCTGGAGCTCAGTTTCTGTTTACATGACATACTGGTGAGATAAAAATGCGAGGTTGGCAGTAACAGTAGGTCAGCCTGGACCAGAGAATCAACTCTGAGCTGGAAAAGTTTCATCCGCTGCTTGAACTCCAAAGGTCTTTTTAAAAACAGAAATCTAATATTCTCAGGACTATGATTCTTTTTACTTGAGTTAACAGAGTTTGTGATGGAGCAGAGGATGAGAGTGTTGAGGAGTGATAATAAGTGAGGCAATGATAATTTTTTTGTGCAGGTGTGTGAAAAGAGGGATAAGCATCCATACCAGGGTGACTCCAGAGAGGACCTCTAACAAGGAAATCAGGTTGTGTCCATCCCTCAGGTCCTCGTACAGGTCTGTGATGTGCTTCCTCACCTGAGACATTAAAGGGCAAAATGCAACAAAGGAAGAGAAGGCAGAAATGGGGAAGGAAAGGAAAGGAAAAACACAGAGAGAGACAAAGTTAATTCCACACAATCATGCCTCCGTTCACTCAACACTGTTGACATCTGCAGGGACAAGTGCCCCACAGCTGACAGGGCTCATGACAGCGGTTGCTGGGCCAACAGAGACCAAGCACCAGCTGTGGCCTCTTGTCTCTGTTTCCATGACATCCTCTCTACAACTTGGGGTGGGGGGGTTGGTTATCACCGGTAGTGACTGCTACTGGCACAGTGACTCAGCAGGCTGATCAGCATCAGTGTTTTTTGTGTTGGAAAGTGGGACACTCAGTGAGACAGAGACAGACAGAGGCTGAACAGAAAGTGAATAACAATCAGCTAAGCTAAGATGAAAGAGAAAAGCATCACATGGACTGAACTGAAACCAACTAACACTTTGGGTTATTGAGAGAGGGTATTGTTTATGTTGACATCATCATGTGGAAATTATTTAACATCTTATTTATGATTCAGAAGACTTAAAATTCACCGTATGGGTCTCAAGCTTTGCTTCTATCCAGACCACTTTCCAGTTCATCAGTTTGTAAAATAAGAACGATAGGCACAGAATATTAGTTGCAGAAAAGCAATAGCAAAGGAAAAACTTTCTTTCTGAAAATAATGCATTTTTTAGATGTTTGTTATCATTGGAAAGTGGCAGAGGGAGGTTGGCCTGCAACAAAGATCAATGCAAACTGCTTCAAAATTGTTGCTCCAAAAATGCAGATCTTTCTTGGCTACCAAGGGCACCAGTCTACCTGCATTACAGTGATTTTCCTTTTTCATGCTGTACCTGCACTGGAAAAAGTTTTGCTGCAGCCCTGGCCATGAGACAAAAACTGTACTACCACATTTCACCAGAAGAGGGCAAGACAGTCACAAGAGCTGAAAAGCTGGAGAAGCTGGAGACCTCCTATCTCTGCATCTAAGTTACAAATTAGAAATTATTAATTAAAATGAAACAGAATATATAAAACAATCATGTACTGTTCTTTTTTGGGATTCAGCTCAGACTATAAAGTGTCTTTGGCTTAAAACTGAATCCACTAATGTAATCACAATCCTCCTCTTGTCCTCAAGAACATACTTTCCCCATCTATTTTCTTCTTCCTTGCTCATTTGTGTCACACCCTGCCCTTTTGTCTTTGCCTTTTTATCTCTATCTAGGACTGACATCAGCTGTTTAGAAGGGAGCTGATGAAACAAGTGTTAATTAGATGGCAGGAAGACCGGAGTCTGACTGGAAATGAGGTGCTGTTTTTGTCTAACCATGTTCTGAGTCAGCCTGAATGGTGGGATCTTCTCTGGCCATGACGTTTTTATTATTAGTTTACTGGAAACCCAACATGTGCTTTGAAATGAGCCAAAGCCCCTGAAAAAATCCTATTCTACTCATTTCCAATCATTTGCCTGGACCCTGGTCATTCTCAGCAGCACAGAGACCAAACACAAATCCTTAAAATAAGTATACTTCAAAAAATGATGACAATTTTATGTTCATTCTGTTTGAGGCAAACATTAAAGTAAGCATGGACCAAACTTGGAACAACTACACAATTATATTTCTTTTTCTAAACAGCTTTCTGTACCTACACTAAATCAAACCACACTGCCAAATACGCTGCTCATAAAGGGAAATATTGATGTTTTACTGCTGTCTGGTCTCCCACAGGCCTCCAAAGATGGCCCATCAGAAAGTCCCACTGCATGACACAACACATCAAAGACTGAGTCGACAGTAGAATCACTGTGTGATACATTTTGTTGTTAAAAATACAACAGCCAATAAAGAAAAAAAAGTCCAGAATCAAATCACTGAATTAAAAACTGCTCAATGACACTCAGCTGCATCACTACATTTAAAAAAAAATAAAAAATTGTGTGTCTTGAGGGAAGTTGCTCACACAGCCAGCTGAGTCTGATGTGTAGTGATGGCAGCTGTCAGATGCCTTTGGCACTAAAGCAGAGGTAATGATAAAAACCACAGGCATGCACCTGAGCAACAGTAACAGCACTGCACTGATATACTGAACACGAACTTCCTTTAAACTAAATATGGGGATCGTTTCTCTTTTTTTTAAAGTGGCATATTGGTTAAATGAGGTTTGACATCTATAGCAGTGCAGCAAAATGAATGCCGGTAGCTATTTGATGGCTAATTTAGCTTGTAATCCTGGAAATGACATGCTGCTAAATGTAGTGTGACTCAAGTTTTGACATCAAGGTAGATGTTTTAAAAAAGCACATCTAACTTAGACAAAATTAGCTTTAGAACATTTTATTACTAAACAGCTTGTAGTTTTCTTCATCTATCGAGTTTCTAACATTAAGTGGAGCACTGGGTTTCATGGGTGCTACAGTACAAGCTTGTCTAATTTATCATTTAAAAAGTAAGTACAAGACTTATGACCATGAGGTGAAATGTGTTTGCATCAATTTGGACTTGGTCTATGGGACAGTACACAACATATAGGTTTAATTTAAAAAACAGTGTTGACAGCAACATTTGCTGATGTATTTGTTGTTGTTGTCTGTGTGGGCTTTGCTGAAGTAGTTCATTTGAGTTATTTTGACAAACAGGCTGAATGTCGCTAGCTAAATGAGCTACAGTGAAGCTAACAGTTCTTCACCTTTGTGTAAAACCTTTAACCCCTTCCTGACTTCTTAATCCACAGCTACCAGGTTTGTGCTCATTGTGTCAACAACCTGCTGGGTCAAAGTGTGTCAGTGCATGCCTGCATGCCAACAGCAGGTAGCTTGAAGGCCAATGTTTATTTTATTGGCCCCTGTTTGCACTGTACACTCACATGCACGCACACACACATGAACACGCAAATACACACCCACACCCTTCACACCTGAACAGCAAAAACCATACTAGACATGACACACACAAAGCAAACAGGAAACAGGGAGTGATGATGTCACCTGAGGCCAGAGGGCCCCTGTCGATCTTTATTTACTTTTGTTTTCTCTCTCTTTGTCATTTCTTTAATGTTCCCTCTCTTTTTCCTGCGGCCCTTTTTTCTAATCCATCTTTCTTTCTTAATTTTCCCCCCAACTTAACCTTCGTTCTGTTTCTGTGTCTGTGTTTGTCTCTAAATCCCTGCAGATAGGGCGGAGGTTTGTAGAATCAACAGCATTGGCTAAGAGTCAACAGATGATGTGGAAGACAGAACTATTTCACCCCTCCCTCTATTAAAGAACACAGGGTTGGGACACCATTGCTTTTTGAAATATTACTTCTTCAGCAACAGCTTTTCATACAGTGAGAGCAGATATTTCAACAGCTCTTTCTAATACTATCAAAGTTTTTTTGTCAACCTTCCCTAGCCATCTCCTTCCACCTATCCCTCCTCTCATCCTCATATTTTAGTAAAGATAAACACTCTTTAACTCTCTGGAATGGCTGGCAGTGTGTGATTCTGAGTGAGTGAGTGTGTGGTTGAACAAAATTAAGTGTAAAAGAACAGCAGCTGCTTGTCCTGACTTTTGCTGCCTGAAGCGACTGTCTGCGTTGTCCCTCTTTTCTTTAGCTTTTCTTCTTTAATTTTTCTCCTTTAATAGTCTATCAAATTTCAACATTTACAATAAGAACAGCATCAATTTTTCATCAACAATTAATCTGTTAATTAATCTTTTGAATCAAACTGTCATCTATGTCTTTAAATTGCATGTGATCTTTAAAAAAAGCCAAAAATTAGAGAAAAAGATATATGGATTTCTAGTGCCGCTGCTTATGTCTTTTAATAGCTCCTTTTGTCTGGACAGTGCCCCACAACACAAAAGTTCAAATCTAAAATCAGACCAAACAGGGAAATCTTATAATTATTTAGTCTAATAATAATATACAGACACAGGTATTGACTGTTTACCAAAGTCCAGATTAACAATTTGCAAAAGTCTCTCAATTGAAAGGTATTTATTCAACTTTCCTAGAAAACAAAGTAAACCAGAAAAAAATCACATTTAAGGAGGCTGGAAACAGGAAATTTTGGAGGTTGCCATATAAAAGCATTCCTATTCCATTGTGGAAAAGAAGCATTATCCAGTGCGCTCGGACGCTTTTCAATTCTGTGTCCATGTGTATTTCTGTCCAACATCTGCTGCTTTTTATCGTGTTTAGATATTTGTGCTTTTGTAACTTAAGACTTAAACAATTAATCAAACATCAAAATTGCTGCTAGTTAATAATGTGTTTTTGACTGTCTAAGCAATTAATCAACCAATTAATCAGCTGTTCTCTAGTATTAAAAAAAACATACAAAAGCAGTCAAACAGCCACATGTATTTACAAATTAATAGAGTTTGCGCTGAAGCACTAAAAAATCATCCTGCCTCTCCTGCTGCTGCTCTCACTCTCCATCTCTGACCTACATTTACAGTCAGCGGTTGGTGTGGCAGTGCCAGCTGATATAGAGTTACGTTCACAGGCTGGGCATTGTGACGACAGTCGCCCCAGAGTTATGGGGTCAGACAGACGTTTCATTCTTTAGTCATGTGACAGAAATACCCTGCATTCTCCTCTTCTCAGAATAACCGAACATCTACGTGTGTTTAATACGTGGCAAACCTACTGTACTTTATTAATGCAATAGAAATGCATGAATGTGTGTGCAGATGTCAGTATGCACACATGTGGCAAGCAAAGGGGGCTGTCGGTGACGTGCACAGGAGAAATAATCTGTAAACAGCAATCAGCTACAACAGGGACAATAAATCACTGTACTGTTTTCCCTTTATTAACTTTAGAGAAAAAAAAACTGTGTTCTCTACTTGCAGTGTTTGACTCAGCAAGAATCATTTGAACTTATATTGATTCAAGGTCTGTTTAGCATTTTTATGCATTATTATATTTAATGTAATAGAACAATGGACTCATTCACTGAAAATACAACAACAACAATAAAACCCACTCACAACTGGCTTTTTATGCCATACCTGCAATGGAAACAGGTATACTCGGCATTCATGAAAGGGTTGAATAAATTATTACTATTTATTGCATTATTGTCCAGATACAATGAGTAACAGATTTTATTGCTTATACTGTGCAAGATGCAACACTTGCATGACAGCGATTGATTTTAGAGGAAGTAAAAATTAAAAAAAAACTAAAAAACACAAATATAGTCTTTTTGTGGGGTAAAAACAGCATCACATTTACTTTTTCCATCACTTTGCTTTGGCTTTAAACATGGCTGAACTGCAAACACAGCAGGATGGAGGGAAACGGTTTAACAAGCCTGAACTATGGAGCCATGAGGTAACAGTGATCAAGCCAAAAGGCAGAGCGATCTAAGTAGATTCTCATCTATTGATGTAATAGTCCAGTCAGCTGCTCTGACAAGGCCACATTAACACAGATCAGAGATCAGCCCAGAGAAGTAAAAGGCAAACAAACAGACCAGAGTAGATGATATGGTTCAGTCTCTTCAAAACCTGAGGCTTTTCATTTATTTTCTAATAAATTCAATGTAAGTTCTGACTCAAGAACATTTATTTATGACAGATGAAAGTACAGTAACCCTGACAAGCATCTCCACAAAGCCAACAGAGGGAAAAATCAAACCAACTCAGGGACACATACCTTGATGAGATGCTTGTTGACCCATTTTGTGAAGGTTTTCTTCTGCACTCTGTCCCGTTCATCTGAAGCAACAGAAACAGAGAGAGGAGGGAGGTTTATTACATAATCCAAATCCAGCATGGTTGTTGCAGCCAGTGTGATTGTTCAGATGATGAGGTCACACACACACACAAATACACGCACATTAAAATCCAGCTTAGAGGGGAAAACATTCCCAATGAAACAGCTGTTGATGATGCTAGATTTTTAGATTTGCATTGATTTGTGAACAACAATTTGAAGGGGTTTCCACAAGAGAGTAGATGTTCTTTACTCTCTCTCTCTCTCTCTCTCTCTCTCACACACACACACACACACACACATACATATTCTTACACTTAATGGCTCAGTAGCTGTTTGTATTGAAGTACTCCCTTGAAGCCTTTCTGGTAACTTTCACTTAACAGACCAAACAAAAGACACTAACACACAACAAGTGTAACTTGATAACAGTTGTGAGCACATTCACAGCACCACCTCTAAGATTTATCAATGTTCTTTAAGGTTATTACATTTCCTTTTGGTTTTTCTTTTAAGTGCAACATAAAGCAGTACTGTATTTGGTGTAAATTAATAGAAACAGCTAAGAAACAGTGATGTTCTTTGAGTTTACTGACAAAAACCCGAGATGATGTTAAGAAAAGTCCTTTACTTCTACAAATGCAACCACTTGTTAAGTCTCAAACAGCTATTTTAACCACGGTTTACTTAGACGACCCATCCTGAGCAAACTCTCTGTCTCTACTTTAAGAGATTCTCCTTCTATAGCTACTTTAATTGTCTAGAGGTCTAACTTTTTCAGTTTCTTCGATCTCAAACTTAAGTTTGATTTGCAGCCAGGTAGAGCTCCAGCCTGCGTCCTCAACTGGCTACAGGAGTGAGGCAGCTGACCAGAAATAGAGCCTGATGCTGAGGCACAACCGTTGTCCTGCCCCTCATCACCGCTACTACCACCTCCTCTTTCTCCACAGTGACGGAGCCTCTCTTCCTATCCAGCTCCTTTCTGCTCATATCAGTCTGTCTGGGAGAAAACACAGACCCTCTCTGTTTTTCCCTTCCCACTATTCTGTTTAACTATCTAACTTCCCTCTGATAGTTAAACATCCTTTTAAGTCATATTGCTAGTTCCTCAAATAGCTTAAGTCAATGGAAAGAATGAAGAATGTTTTTTGTTGTAGACTAAAGTATCCATTAAAAGTTTATAAAATTATGACATATAGCAATTATCACATTACAGTCAGTAAGCACATGATTTAAAAAAGAAGTTTGAGCTGCAACAATAGTAAAGTACATGTATAAAATAATCTATTAATTATTTTAACAATCAATAATCCTTTTGAGTCAAACATGAAAAAAGCTAAATATTCTCTGGCTCTAGCTTGCCATCTGTGAGGACTTGATGCTTTTTTCTATTCAATCTGTGAAAGCAAACTGAATATATTTTAGTTTTTGATTTTCTGTTGAACAAAGTAATACATTATTAGATGTTAAAAAGATGTAAAAAGTTTGTACTGTTATTGTTTTTTATTCAAATATTTAGTAGTAGATGACAATCTATGTTAAATAAACCTCGTCATATCAAAACTAGTACACACACTTTACAGCTCAATGATGGCAAAGTATTTTCCCTCCAGTCTGTCAAACAGATTCACTTTCAGCCAATCAGAAAACAGCAAGCTGCACGTTCCTCCCTTCCATCAGCTGTTTATCAGTTTCCATAGTGAAGCCATGAGGGAGGGCAGCCATGTGGAGAGATAGGAGGTATCACTTCCTCCTTCAAAGATTCTGTTAGCTTGTCTATCTTTCACCCACACCTATACAAACAGACACACTTACAGATTTCCACAGAGCCTCTAAACAGTCCTGACACCTTCAACTGTTCGACTCCAAAAGTAGAAAGGATTTCCAAAGAGGAAATTCGATTTAGGATTTAGCAGGTCAAATATCTTTACCAGATCAAACTCAAGGTCAATCTTGAGACTGCATAACAGACATGACATATATAGAGTGACATATTAAGGAATCTACAGAAAGGGCAAGCCCTCAGGCTAAGAACACATATTTCAACATGCTCTTGCAAAATAGTTTCGCCACTGCTACACGCCTTGCTCCTTAAACCTGCCCGGGTTGCTGAGCTAGTTAGCACTGAGGATACACTCAGGCTTGTGCATGCCATTAGGTCACACACATATATCGGTCAACTGCACCACACTACATACTTATCGCTGGATTTGTGAAGACTAACTTGTCAGGTCTTTGAACTGAAGGTGTGGCGAGCAGGTCATAAATCCATGAGGCCTGACCTAACGCTTTATTATTTTTACAAACCTAAATCAGAGACATGAGAACAGCAAAGTAATGTGGGTGACAGCCACAGAAAGGCGCTTAATCATCTACAGAGGGAGGCATTGTTAAGATGTACACACCCCCTTACATGCTGTCACAACACAAAACACACACTAACACACACAGCACACTCACACTGTTGTCTGGCCCTTTGCCCTGACAGCCACAATGATTTATAGAGACCTTAACCATAACTATTGTCACCAGTATATGCACAAATAGGAACCGTTCAAACACACAGTGAAACACGTGCTGACGGGAGCCACTCTGAACACTGACAGCATGTAAACAACAACTGCAAACACTGTGCAGCTACACACATGCACAGAGGTTCACCTGTGCATGAACACACACTGACCTGCGCAGCACATGAGCGAGTACAGATGAGCGTTGAGATGACATTCATTCCTGTAGTCAGGCCACATCATCCGCAGCTCTTATGTTTCCTTCTTCAGCTAATCAGAGCTTCATTTGATGTTAACGGTGCATCATCGAAGACAGAAGTCAGATAATTATAGCAGTGAGACGTCTTTGGCAGCAAGCTGCCTCCACGTATCCAGAGCTGAAAGCTGCCGGGTGAGTGTTTACCACCAAGAGAGCTCAGGCAGGTACTACCAGTTTCTCTACCACCGTCTCTACTCTTCTCTTGTTTGAATCTCTCTGTGGTTCACCCGTTCCCTTTCTCCTTGATTCCTCTGGTTGCTGTCATGTCAGTCTCTCTTGGCCAGCTTTCTCCCTCTGTCTCTCTGTCCCTCACTCTTTAGCCACTAGCAGTTGCTCTCACACGTGTGTGTCAAAGCCAGCGTCAGCTCCTCGCCCTCAGTTCTAAAAGGACAGCCTCCCTCCCTTACTCCCTCCCTCTCTGTTTACTCCCCTTCAGTCAGTACTACTTCCTCGCCAGGCAGTGGCACTCTCTCTCTCTCTCTCTCTCTCCGTCACTTGTTCTCTTGCTCGCTCGCTCTCTGTTTCCAGGCCACAACAGACGGTCTGTGCTCAGACTGCAGCTGATGGTGGCTCTGCAGAGCTGCAGGGGTGCTTGTTTCTCTGTTTTCTCTCCACAATTGCTCTCCCTCTCTGCATAGGTAAGCAGCCCTCCTTGGTAACAAAGTGTCCAAAAATACACAGGTATGGCTTGTGTTGCTACACTATGCAAACAAACACAGTTTGTTTTCAAGCTGACAAAAGCCAGATGCAGCAGCTCCATGATATCTCCATCCTAATTTCCATGCCTTCATTCCTGCTTTGTTTCTCTTGTTTCCTTTCCTTAAGAGGCAAACACAAACTTTCCAGCTTTCTTTTTTAAAAGAGTCAGCTGCCTTACGGCCTTTCTGCCCCTAGTAATGTAAGCTCTATAGCTTTTGGAAAAATAGAGGGAGAAACTATAACTTTTACTGAGATGAACCTCAATCTCAAGGAAAGGTCTGGAGGACTTGTGATGTTGTTTAATTTAATATATAAAGGAAATCCAGCTCAGTCATTCATCTCGTTAATGCCTGTGTCTTGTGTGTGTTCGACAGAGATGAAAGCTGATGGGCATGTACATAATTAAGAAGGGCCTCGGTCATGTTTCTGGCCTCGGCCCAGAATTGTGCTTTTCTGGCAGAGACAATAAGCAGCCAGCAGTGAATATGAGGCCTTTAACTCACACTGTCTGGTGCTGAACATATCATCCAATCATGGCAAAAGCATTAGCTCTCTGCTTCCTTTCATAGATGACAGCCCGAACTCCTCTCTTTATATTGAAACCTCTCTCTGCCTTCTCTCCTGTGTTGTTCATCGCGCTCTCAAAATAGCTCTGCCGTCCCAGACATCACCAGTGCAGTTCTGAATAATTTCTGCCCTGTCTCATCACAAAAAAAGGAAAAAGAAAAGCAGAGTCAGGAATCAGCAGCGTGGAAGCAATAAGTCTTCACAGGCTAAATGTTCAGCGCAGGCCTCAGAGACAAACAACCTTCTTTAGAAGGTCATGTGACCTGGACGAGAGTCAGGAAGCAAAAAAGTAAGGGAGGATGTCATGAGAGCATAGGTTGATATGACAGCAGCTCCTGACTCTTCAAGCAGGTGTTCTCTTCAGAGTTACATACAGTGCAGACACACACACCTGACCAGGCGAGACAGTGACTCACACACTCTTAACAGTCACAAAAAGCTCAGACGGACTGAACAAGCTCCTCCTCTTCCTTCTATCCTTCTGTTTTTTTCCCTGTCACTCCTTTATCTCCACCCCTCCATGTTTTAGGTCCTCTTCTTCTTTGCTCCTTCTTGCCATCAGATTCTTCCTCTGCTCCATGAATTTGCAGGGAATCTCCTCTCTTTCCATCGCAAAGGGTCCATCCACACTAAAAATACCAGACAGAGCTTACGCCTGTAATACCATGTGGCATGCTTATCCCTCGCTCCCTCCTTCTCCTCCGTTATCACCTCTAATCTCCTTCGCTCTCCCTCTCTGTTGCCTCGTCTTCCGGTGTTCTGGCTTTCTTCTCTTGTAATTCAATTGAAATTAAAAGTAGGAGGGAGGTTTCTTAATGTCCGTTTTTCTTTTTTCTATTCCACCATGCTATCTTCCCTCCTTTCACTTTCTCTTTTTCTGTTTCTTTTGCAGCCAGGCTGGCCTCCAGGGTTCATTTATCCTCCTCCTCCTCCTCCTCCTCCTCTCTGGTGACACTCAAAAGCTGGCAGCAGCCTCCATTCCACTTTTTTCATTTTATTCTCTCTTTCCTTCCGCTTCTCATCCCATTTTTTTTTCTCATTGAGCTACGAATAGTGAATGCTAAATATTTGTAGGGCACAACAAGCTCACTTTACATCAAAGAGGAGACAAAGTTTTTGGTGAGATAGGTCCAATATTTTGTTTTCAATATCTCAACTTCCCTTGGAAGTTTGGTAGGTAATGTGTTCAAATTACATACAAATCAGCTGTCCAGTTTGCCTGGTTAGCCACAAGCCCTGTCATCAGATTAGATTCGATCTGCCCTCCTGTGGCCACAGAGGGGAGACATCTAAAGGCTAAAAAGAAGCCAACAAATTTATATTAGAGAAACTACTACAGTAGATCCATACTACATTACAAATAAGACATTTATGCATTGGGTCATTGTCATGAAAGTGTTTTCAACTAGCCTGATATGATATAAAACACAAAGATAGTCCACAATATTCAATGAGAAATTTTAGTTTTTCTGGCCATTTTAGTGACTAGTGTATTTTTGTTGCATAATTGTTGTTATAATTTCAGACATCTCAACTTTTATTTCAAAGAAAGTGTAAACCACCTAAATTATGTCAACACAAACCACATCATGTTCATATATATAAAGGTTCACACCAACACACACCCTTTCATGCTTGGCCTACCACTGTGATAGGCTTGGTTTCCTATGAAGTAACAAATAAGGTTAGGACCACGGCATCATGCAACATGACCATACATGCATGCGTATATGTCACAAATCATCCCTTAACTAGGACCTAAAGTCAAGAGTAAGCAAGCCAGTAAACATGAAAGTCAGGTTTGACAGATGAGTTTAGCCCTGCCCCACTCTGGTTTCAAAATCACTCTCATTGACAAATCCTTAATACTCATTATTAGAGACACACACATTTTAACTGTTTCAAATCAGCTATATGACATTAAAGTTTAATCGACCTATGATAAAATTTGTACAGAGGGTGAGTTTAAATGAATGATATGAGGTAAAATGTGACTTAAATGTAAGAAAAAATTTACAATCACAATTCTTTTTCTGTAGCATTTTCTTTAGCGTTCTTTCACTAAACATTTTTACCTTTAACTGCCCCCTTGCCTCTCTTAGCATCACTGTTGTATGTGCTGCCCTCTAGGTTTTAATCAATCTCATTGATCTGCACTGTTATGTAACGCCAAATAATTCTCGACCACTGAATCTAAGCTGATCATTGAATCCAGACAAAATCAGACACATACCCTAAACCAGATGTCTCATCTGATGACAACTCCCCTAAAATTCAACTCAACTTTCCAGTGTTAGGAGCCAGTGGATTTGAACCCACAATAGGACAATGTGCATTACCGACAGCTACTAAGCAAAGGTATAAAGTTCAGTGTAAACCTCTGTCAGAATGGTTTAGATACAACAGGCTGTTACATAATCAATATCTGCATCAGACTTTAAATGAGAATAAGCACTTAAGCTTGGCAAAAGGAAGTTGTTTGGAATTACAATGCTGAAAAACATGGTGTTCAGTGTTTATCATTACATTAGCTCTGAATAATTAGACACATGACTAATTTCAGCAGCTTACTGACAGTACAGTAGCTCATTGTTTGGTGTAGAGAATTTAGTTATAAAATCAAGACATAGTTGGCCACGTAAGCAGCCAAGGATACACTCGCACTGCAATCTGCAGGTCAAATTACATGGATGTGGCTAGCTGATTTAAACAGTGCATGAAAAATCACAGCCTTTCTCTATAAAGAGCCAAATATGGAGTACTGTGCTCCACTGACTCATGCAGTTGATGCAGATGAGACACAGCAATCAAGTTCTGCAGCACAAAAGTATTAAAGCTCTGACAATGAAACAGGAGAGACCTCTAGGCTCTCTACAGCATACACTGTTTTACATTCTATTCAAAGTTAAATTGAGAATGTGGAGGTGTTACTGCAAGAAAGAAAAGCTTTAGTATCATGATCATTTACACAGAAGCTATTTTGAAAGTCTATCAAAATCTGTGCAGATTCAAAGTTTAATGTCAAAGTAATGATTTAAATTAAGATATGCTGACAGATAAGTGACGGTGTCAATCAAAAAATGACACAGCAGAGGGGGTGGAGCCTCAACAGGAAGCACATGGATCTCAAGTCAAATCCTCATCTTTTCTTTCAACAAAGAAGAATAAATTAAAACTGGAGCAGTGAAAGAGATGAGGTGAGCAATAAAGAAGGAAACCAGGAGAGAAAAATGTAGCATATTTCTCCCTCCACCAAAGCATAAAAAGTTACAGTTTACCTCTATCAAAATCAGGTATCCTGCGACGTCTGCAATAAAACCAAAATCCAGCAGCTGTCAAAAAGTGAAAAGTCACCACTAGGATGGGCGTTACGACTGTTGGGTCCGTTAAGTCCATCTTGATTAACTAACTGTTGCTCTGTTTCCGAAATTCCAACAAGATGTCAGGTTGCTCCACAAGGGAAAATTCAAGTCACACAAGTCCAAAGATTTACCCCCAAAAGTTACATCTACTACAACTTCTGGAGGCTTCCAGGTAAAGTCTCAAAACTAGATTTACCCATAAATGTGAGACAGAGATTTTACAGTGCAGTAGGTTTCAAAGTCAGTCAACACTGGTCAAAAGGATCCGTCTTCTACTTTCACTTCTTCTGTTTTGACACAAAAACAATCTTCCCCTTGTTTCTCCAACATCTCTCCACTTTCAGCCCATAACCACTGCTGCTAATAACTTCTCTGAGTCCTTCTCTCCATTCAGATGCCCTCCCTCTTTCCCCCATGCGGCTCTCTTTCTCACTCTCTCTCAATCTCGCTCGCTCGCTCCCTGACACTCGAACAGTGAATTCCATTCCCCTGAAACAAGCCACCAGACTGTAGCCGTTGCTCAGCGCACCGTTAGGAAACCAGTAAATAAATGAAATGGGACCAAACAGACGGAAACGTGTAACTGTGTGTGTGTTTGCCTCACACTCTCAGAAGGAAACCACATGGGAGATACCCACATGCTGTTCTTCCTGTGAGTGTATTTTTCTATTTAAGCATTTTACAGTCATTCTATATATTAAAACATGAGCTAAATGCACTAAATGCTTATACATTTGAATGCATACATGTTGAGCTGAACTTGAATATTCGACTATTTGGATATATGTTCTTGAGGAAGTGTCCAACCTTTCAAAGTGCACACACACTGGCATCATGGACAGTATGTGTATTTGTGCATAAGATAGTTATGTCTGCATGTGTATCTGTGTGTGTGTGTTTACTGCTGTTGCTATGAGTGAGCAATGCATCCTGGATGTGATATTTATGAGTGGCTATCTTTGAATGATGTCTGCTGACTGTGATGGCGTGTTCACAAGCTTCAGACACAAGAGGTGATCAAACAAAAGCGTGTGTGTGCGTGTGTGTGTGCGTGTTCAACACAGAGACATTATTCAGCATGATTCAGACTGCAGACTGCCAGACAGGGGGTCCTAAAGTTATTCTCACCTCGCAGAGAGTGTCGGTGCATGTGTCTGTGTGAGTGTGTGTGCGTTTGTGGTTCAGTTATCAACTCCACTCTTGAAAGCCACCAACGTTTTAGTCCTAGCAACCTCAAGACAAAACAATGCACAACAAAAATCTGACAAAATTTAATTGCTATCAGGGGAGAAAGCTTATCTCCAAACTTCAATGACCTTGTCTTTATTTTAATTCAAGTTCTGTGTGCTGCAGTTTGATTTTCAACCCTAGTACATTAATCCAAAAACAAAGCTGTCAGGTTGAAAAACTGGAGGACAACAATGATCCACAAAAGAAGGTAATCATGCAGCACTTGGTCACATAGAATTGATAATCCTCATGTCTTCCTGGGACATACATCAGGAGCACAGTATTAATGTTCTTTCCTGTTAGTCATTTCCCAAGCACCACAGTTACCAGATAACATGAGGTAATGGAGATGTGATCCTGATGCCAGCTGTTTATCCGGTGCTTTCCAACACTGAGGCATACCGAGGCTCAGTTACTGATTTCCCATAGCAACAGAAAATTATCTGTGTATGCCAATTTTTTTTTAAAGCATAAAAGACTACATCGCTGATTTTGTGGGGCTACCCTGTGTTGTACATGAACAGATAATTGATACATTACCTACAGCACTTTAAAATAAAAAATACTCTACAGTGATCTCTGGAAAGCAGAGAGTAGAACTGTGTTTCCCACAGTCCTTCCTGCTCAACTATCAGCATATACAAAAAAACAACAAAAATCCTTAATTTGACCACAGTATGAACTGATAAATAAATAGAGAGTATCCAGAAGATGCATTATATAAAAGCATAACAAGAAAATACAAAGGATAAAATATCTGAATAAAAACTGTAAAAGGTGGAGAGAAATAGGGAGCACAGTGAAAGTGAATAGTTGTGAGGACAGGCTAAAGAGAAAATTTAGAAACCACTTGTCTCTTGTGGTTTAGAGTGTGATGCTACCACTGTGGGGCAGAAGAGACCAACATGTGTGTGTTAAGCCCTCAACCTAACACCAAAACCACCAATAGCAAGACTAGTGTCACTTTTAGCACCCCAAAACCACAAAGCTGTGACAGCAGGGATTTTTTACTAAAACTGCCCTCATGATGATAGAATACAACTGTTCAGTTATTTACTTTAACAGTTTAACTGCACAATAATAATCAAATTCTTGTAGCTGATCCACTTTCATTACTACTTTCTGAGGGCTACTAAGTTTTCTAAGCTATAACTTTCTGGTGTTGCTTACATTGATATTTCTTTTATAACTAAAATATTTCTAGTTTGTTTCACATTATTTTTAAGTGTTTCATCACCATTACACACACACAAATCCCCTTTGAGCTCACATTTTAATGTCACCTCAGTGTAACAACCACACACGTTACAGTCAACCCAGACAACCTGCTTTGAATATCTTTGAATTAAAGATGTTGCATATTAAAAAACAACAACACATATTTAATCAAATTATTTCTTCCTCCCACATTAACAAACCCATATGGTAGAAAAGGCCAAATGAAGGGCTATTGTTGTGTATGTAGTATATGTGTATGCCAGCTTTCAGGGTCAAGAGGTCAGGCGTCCAATCAGATGTCCCCTCTCTGCAGAATGCTGCGTCTGGAAACTTTGGACACACATAGACACACATCCTCACACGCTTACACACACATAGATAAAACCAGGCCTCGGGATGATGTCAGACTACAGTACAAGTCAAAGCCAAGAGGGAGGGAAGAGAGGCAGAAAGATGGAGGGATAAGAAAAAAAGTGGAAAGAGGAGTCTGGGAAGCATCAAGCGAGAGGGAGAGAGAGCATTATTGTAAAGCTCGGGGCTGTATTAGCTGCTTGTGTTGGGAAGTGAATGACCTCTTTCATTCAGATATCAGAGAGAGAAATCTCACACTCACGTACTGACACACACACGCACAAACTGAAAAAGAGAGAATGAGAAAGACAAAGTTACAAAAACACACACAGCCTTTTGTGACTGATGTGTACAGTCTTAGTGCTGTCTCTAATTCTACTGTATTAGCATGAGATAATTCAGCTGATGCTTACTATCAACGCACTGACATTAACCCTCACAAGGGAGAGGAGGAAATGACAGAACTTTGCATATAACTTGTCTAAATGATGCTTCTATTTGCTTGCATGTCCCTCTTGCGTGTTTAATGCAGCAGCAACTCATATCCCCTGTTCCTCCCTCCCCCAGTAAGGCTCAATTCTCCCAGTCAGCATGCTTAACAAAGATAGCCAGGCTGCCAGCAAGGTCACCCTGACACACAAAAAACAACTATGCAAACACATACACACACACACACACACACACACACACACACACACACACACACACACACACAGACACCAGAAATATACTGTACTTTTGTACTCAGAACTGCTGCTCTGTACCTTCACATGATACAACTGAGAGATGAGAGCAGGCAGAGCCATAAACTGTATCAGCATATGGAAATGCACTGCAGGCTGACCACACAAAAGAACACAAGCTGCAGAACCGGGCTCAGTATGCAGTTATATAACCACAACCTTATTTGTTTCTTTTCATATGTTTTAGGAAAATGCTTAGTGCCAGGACATGACAGACTCTTACTTGTACAGTAACTTGTTTATTTAGTTTATTTTATTTCTACTTACTGTCAATTTCATGCTTGATATAGCAATATGGGACCTTTTATTAATATGTTCATATTTAAACACTGCTATAAAAATAGTTCTTGTTTAAAAAAAATGGCATGTTCATCAAAGTGAAGTACGGAAGCAAGGCATCAAGAAGCGTATCTTTTTGAAATCTGCATTTAAATCTAGATATGTTGTCAGAGGTATTATGTTAAACTAAGCTCTACTGAACAGAGAAGTTATTCAGAATAGCTGAGTAATGACCATTCAACTGCAGTAGGAAACAGGACATTTTTTTGATGAAGGGCAGGAGGGAGGATGAGCAGCAAGAGCAGGATGAGGAAAATGACAGTCACATCAGAGTGACGAATCCTCTGACCTTGGACTTTCATGTCTGTGTAGCTACAACAGAAAATAGGACTTCCCATCTCCTCCTCCCTCGCTCCCTTCACTTCCTCTGACAAGGTACCATCTGCCAGACTGAACTTAATCACCTCTGCATTTAATTCTGGCTCCTACTTGTGAAAGCATCTTGTTAAAACACTAACTATTGGCCTTTTTTGCATCATAAAAAAAACTGACAAAGTAATGTGTTGAGAATACAGAAAATTGTCGGAGAAAATAAGATAATATTTATCCAAACAAGCCTAATGCTGACTCAGTAATAGTTGTTTCCTGGCATTAGGAACGATTACTGGTCTTTTTCTTCTGAGTAGATGCAGTCTTGACTCCGATTGAGAAGTAAGATTAAGAGTTGCTGTTATGTTGTAACTCGGTGCTTTTGTGCATGAATAAAACGGCGATTCTGGGACTCCTTCACAGCTGCATGTGGAATAACCATGAAGCATCTCCACTGCCTGCCAGCCTCCCACACTTTTTCCCTGCAGCTGAAGGAACTCTGACCCCTTCACTGGCGAAAAGCAGCAGAAACACTTCCTGTCTGGAAAGCGAGCTGGCCACCAGGGTCCCGACCTGCCATTTGTAGGCTGAACCATTCAGACAAAAGTACCAGGACGTTCCAGTCATAACAGTGCACTTACAGGAAACAAGCTGGATGTAGATGTGAGGGGAAAAAATATTTCTACATGTTTTGATAATAAACTTCTATTAGCAGCTCAGTACACTAAGATACTGGGGTGTTTTTTTTATCCATTTACCTGCATAATGTGAGATGTTGTCGGGCTCCTTAAACAAAAAGAATCCTGGGGTTTTTATTAACTCCACAGTGGAGTCTGCAAGGACAGTGGGAGCCACCTTAAAATACATCCCAACTTTTAAGAGCAACAGACACACAGCTCCCATGCAGTACCAAGCTCTACAGAGAGGGGGCAGACTGGGTTCAGTTACAGAGAATTAAATTCACTTTGTCTCCAGTGTTGCATCATTGATTTTCAAAAAGCTTATTCAGCTTAAAACTTCTAAAGTAAGTTTTGTTTCACATTCGGTCAGTTACTCTTTTAATTTTCTTTTCTTGGGTGTTTGATGCCCAAACCTTTCAGTCTAGTAACTTTGGTCACAACTGCATAAATTTCTGGTCATTATTGATATCATTAATTAGCCAGATCAGCAGGAGAAAGGCAGCATTGTAAAAGAGGGTAAAAAAAAAAAATCCCAGCTGGAAAAACTCTGGCAAATAATTATTAATCCAATAAATTCAAACCTTTGTTTAATGTTTAGTTCAAAATGAGAACAGCGTAAAACATTTACATACAGATGCACAATTTTGCTGTTTCCTGAAAAATGAATTTGGCACTGCTGGGTCAAATGGGCACAAGCAATCAGCCTCAAAGTGTTAGTTAGGCATGGCTAATCTAACAGGGAGGAGCTGAACATCATGATCACTGGACCTGATCGAGGCTTTACGGTCAATCCAGTGAACTGTACAGCAGAGATTATACACACCCACCCGTGTTTGTATGCTTGTGTGTGTGTGCGAGTGCAACTTAAATTGAAACATTATACCTCATGTTTTAATCTAAGTTATTTCCTAGCATGCTGCCAATAAGTAGCAAGCGGGTATCTTTTTTAACAAATCTGACAGAGAGCCCTAAGTAATGTTCTCTCTTTTACCTACAGTGGTCTTTTTCAGTGGGATAAACACATCAAAGTCTTCCAGAATTGGCACTGCTGACAGTAAAGTAAGTTATGTTTTGACAGAACAACTAAGCGGATCACTACACCTGCTTGGAAAAGGAGCAGGAGCAGAGCCATGAGCCCTCAGACAGACAGTGGGAGGCAGACAGACAGTGACACCCCGAGATGCCATTAAGAGATTAAAGGACAGGAGAGGATGAAACAGGAGAGGATAGAGGATGAGTGTGGCCCCCAAATAAACTAACAAGGATGGATTAACAAGGGTTGACTTGAGAAAACACACAGACACACAAAACACAGGGGTGCCACTGAATTACTAAGGGGATGTCAGTACAAGTGATGAAAAGTGGGAATTGGCCCATCTGGAGACAGACTTTAGGTCAGTTTAGAGCTTAAGTTTCCCAGCCAACGTTTCAACTGGTAGCTCAGAGAGACAACATTTATCTTGTAAAGCTTCCTTAATCTAACAACAGCCTAAATCTGTGTTCATTGAAGACAGGCGGACTGTGTGAACACAGACACATTTACAGTCCACCTCACCCTGCAAACAGAGACTTACTGTAAGTGACCCAAAAGCTGTTTTTAAGTTAGCCATGTTTCAGGAAATGACAGTGTTTTGGGGTTTTTTTTCTTAAACTGAAAAATGACGTAAAAAGAGAGAAATGAGGAAAAACTCTTTAAAATTTTGGAGTCAAACTGAGTCACAGGTCCAGCTACTTCTGCTAAAGCTCCTGTGTCCAAAAGGTCAAGAGAGCAACTCTGATTCTGAAAGCCTTAATTCCTGCACAGCAAAATGAAATTACTTGCTTGAGAAAACAGGAAAGGTTTTGGGGGCCTACACACTCAAGAATACAGAAACAGCAGTGGCAAAGTTTTTGTTTTCAGGAAACAAAGACCAATTACCCATGTCCTTTCTTTCACCCTGCATAATAAAACAAATAGAACAAAAGACTAGAAAAGTTAACATCTTTTTTTCTATTCTCTTGGGGCCACACTAACACATCAAAAAAAGATTATTTTAGCCTATAAATTTGATCAAGATATCTGCTTTACAAGATTAGATTTAAAAAATATTGCCTTTAAAATTACTTTTAAAAAAATGACAGTAAAACACTTGTCCTCACCCTCCATGGCACACACTGAGGCTTAAACCAACACTGGTCCTGCATTAAAAAACACACCCCCTTATTGATTTAAATGGTACCACTTTGTTGACACCCGGAAAGAAAGTTAAACATGATTAACCTTTGGCCATAATGCATTATGACATTATCCAGCAAGGGGCTGCACTGACTAGTAAAATAAGTGCAAGTGCACATTCCTTGAAGTTTACGTTGTAATGTGAACAATGGATTTCTTTTCTAATCTCAAGCTTGTGTGATGAAAGATAAAATGACTGCTGCCATGATGACTTTCCAGAGCTGCAAAATCTTTCCTTACTTTAAACTGTTAGGTGGGCTTTTTTGTGATATCCTAATAAATTATCATTGAAATGTATTTACTCAATAACATTTCTCTAAATACAGCTGCTTTTTTTAACCCCTGCTCTACAATTAAGGTAAGAGTTGAGCTTGGCAATTAATATCTTTTAGTTCAGGTTACTGGAAATATGTTCTTACTGGTTTTGAAAAAAAACACAGGATGCAAACTAGAGTTTTATTGGGCCATCCAATAACCCCGACCAACACAAATCTTTAGATTTTCTGGTTTGAACTTTTACATTCAACTTGTACATTCTGTACATCATCATGAGTATGATGTGTGATGGAGTTGCTTTGGTTTGTATGCAGTATAAACACACAGAGCAAGGCCGTAATCAGGGGAAACAGCATGAACTCTGTAATCTGACACTGTCACTCCCTCATTCTGAGCCATCAGGCTCTGGAGCAGCATAAAAACACTGAGGCTGACCTCTAGAGCAATCACTGTTCGGTCAAAGCCCTCCTCAGAGCAAAGGCCAAGGATCATGTTAGGTGTGTGACAGTGTTGACACCAGTACAAGACAGTCACCTAGGCAATCTTGTTACATAAATTGTAGAGACACTTTTAAAGTTGTCCCTCACTACATAATTTTGGATCTTCATATGAAGTGAAAATTAATAAATGCGTATGCAAGCACAAATATTTTTTGGTAAATCAGTGACACTAGTAGGAGTAAGGAGCAGAAATGAAGGTAAAAAAGTGTAAAAGCTGTCACCAAGAATTGCACAGAAAAGCCCTGCATGGATGGATGGTGGGAAAGGAGGGAGGGGAGGGACTTGGAAAGAGAGAGGAGAAAGAGCGATAGATTTATGACCCCGTGAGAAAAGAGGCTTCATCCAAACTCTTTTGGTTTCAGGGCTTTAGTTATCCCAGGTTAATGAGCAGGAGGGAGATGGACACAGAAAGGAGGAGAATAGAGGGAATAAATGAGTGGGAAAAAGAAAAATGGTATTTTAATTTAGATAAATTGA
>JAPZDY010000008.1:2269960-2303556 GCA_029783645.1 Ctenochaetus hawaiiensis | reverse complement strand
TGAGAGAAACAAAAACATGAGATAAATGGGAGACGGAGTGACAACAGGTGAAAGTGAAAGAAAACATGTGGACAGGAGAGTTGACATCACAGTGTGATCGAAAAATGGACAAGTGAGACAGAAATTAAAAAGAAAATACACAAAAACAAAAAACAGAAATGAACTCTAAACCAAAAAAATATATATATTGTGTAGCTCTGTTTTTCCTCACTGATTTGTTAATAGCAATTGGTTTATTTGGATTAAAAAATAGGAGAAGGCATGATATTTGTTTGTCATATGGATATTTCGATCTTTTTTTAAAAGAAAATGTAAAATAATTCATGCAAAACCTGATTCTGCAAAGCATAATCATAACAAGACTACAAGGTTAAAGCCACATTACAGCAATGTCAGCTTGATGCTAGGAATGTTATTTTAAAGGTATTTGGGCATATCAAAAAGTAAAAACTCGCTTGATGACGGCAATAAATGAAAGTCAGGAGATCAATTAAGTTAGTAGTCTTCATCCTCTTACAATGGCTGTACAAGTATTTTGGGGGAGTACAGCCAATAGTTTTTAAGATATTTCGCTCTTTTGGTGAACCAATCGCCCCCAAATTCTATTTTAGTGTCTTACTTAGTCACACATGTACAGGATGAATGAAAGAAGATAAAGAGGTTTAGGAGGAGGTGTGTTTGAGAGAGCCAGGGAAAAAAAAGAGCGAGACATCTATAGGTCGTGAGAGAGAAACAAAGATGAGGAAGAAGAAAAAGCACTTAGATGATGAGGTCAGTGGATGGGAAAAGACGAGGCAGAGGGAGGAAGACAAAAAGTGAGGGAATGAAAGGGGCAGTGGCAAAGAATGTGAAGAGTGTACACAAATACAGGGGACCCGAACACATAACCACGGTAACCAGGCCCTTAATTTTAACCCAGCTGTTCTCGTTACCATGGACACCTCTCAATTAGAACCCTCCCTCCTTTTTATTGAGGCACTTGACCCAAGTTCTTAAAAAGCTGTAATTATCAGGTTGTCAGAAGCCTCCAAGGGGTCCTCACTGCCATGACGTCAACATTTACATTTGGTCTGGTAAAGGTCTCAGCTTTAGAGGCCTCTTTTGACTCTTTTGGCCTGTAATTACATTTCAAGGTGACACAGCACTCACAAGAGTCTGAACTTTCACTCATAAACTTCTAATTTGTCTGTTTGTTGTTATCTCTGTAATGTTGCAGATGTGGTTACTGACAATCGAGTATTCACTAAAAAGAAATTTGTCGAGAAAAAAGTTAAGGCTTCTCAGATTAGGATTTGGTTATCTGTTGTATACATGCAAGTCTAAGTTTGCCTGCATATTTCAGGCTTTTCACAGGCACTGGACCTGTCAGTGAGTCAGTTAAAGCTTGTGTGTGAGAGAGTAAAAGGAAAACAATGAGCTATGGTTTGTGTGTTTGCGGAAAAGCCAAAGACCACATAAACAAACCATGAAACATGAGGAGACGGGAGGAATGATCGTACATCAGAGACAGACGGAAGCTTCCCTTCCCTTTCCATCTCACTAATGGCCCAATGTTGTTGTTACACCTCTCTGCAAAGACTTTTTCATCATGTTCACACTCTATAATCACACACACGTGACATATATACCCATCTTACTTGGCCCTTAGGCAGCAAGGATTTAAATTGAGCCTGACAGGCACAACAACTTGGAAAGTGATCAATGGCTGTGTTAATTGCTCCACATTACACAGGTTCATGAGAAAGTCAGGTATGTTAAGACTTAGTCTTGTTTCATGAAGGGACAGTAATCCTTTTTTAATGAGCTCATAGGGAGATGAATTCAAGACCAGCATTTGAACACTTAATGGAAAAGGTGGTCTGTAACTGGCTACGTAACAGACAGCTGCTGGTGGAGGGAGATGAAGAGAAGAGAGTAAAGGTGTAAGGTGATGGAGTATAAGAACAGAGGACAGGAGTGGTCAGACTAATTTTGAAAAAAGAAAGAGACGGGCTGATGTGAGAAAACCTTAACACCGCCAAAAAAGGGAATGAAGACAAAGGAAAATCCCTTTAAGACTGTTTTGGTCCTGTTTTCGTGGTTCTGCCTATAATTGGTTTGAATAATTCAAAATCTGCTTTGAATCAATAGTCCTTCTGAATCGAATCATCATCCCAAGATTCAAAACCGAATTGAATATCGATATTCTAAAAGATCCACAGCACTTATTAGTACAATACTTTTAATATTGGCTTAATGTTCATTGCTGCTCTGTCTATACACACAACCAACACCTTTGAAAAACTGACAGAGATTAAAGCATCATGAGATTGTGGTCAGTCCAGGTCAGTCTGTCATAACCACCTAACAAAAGTCAAACAAATGAGAATTAATTAGTAGGGAACACACAAGTCGTGCAGAAAGAAATGAGTAACTGAAAAGGAAGAAATGAAAAAGCAGAAAGGGAATTTCAGAAATTAGATCATATGCAGAAACAAATCGTCAGAAAGTCCAGACACACATAGAACTTACTAATATCTATACACACAACCACAAATAAAGGCTGCTGCCCACCCCCACCCAACAGCCTATGTAAACTCTGTTAAGATTATCTGAGGTATATGCGCGCGCACAGACACTCACACACAACCCCTGTGTCCCATTTGCAGTGTTGATGTTGCCTTGCAGCATCAGAGCATGTTTCTCTAACTTCAAAAGCTTTAAAAATAAATCAAATTAAAAAACCCTATCTTGGAAATAAAGTCGTGGGGCAAAGAAAGAGGGCAGAGATGGTTTAATGTCTTCCAGGCAGTACAAAAGAACAACATCACCTGATCAACTCAGGTTCATTTTTCCTCCCTTCTCACACAGAATTATCTCTTTTTTACTAGGACCTCTCAAATCTGAGGGTGTGTTAAATATAACAGGACTTCAGGGCAGCCGCTCTGTATCACACTAAGATAACACTACATTTCACACGCTGCTCCCTGCCTCCAGGAAGTGTAGCCATCAGAGCTTTTCAAGGTGGAGCCTGTGGGGCCTGGCGGACTCTAGGGACAACAGGAAGTAAACAGGAAGCAGCTCCTTCCCACAAGGACAGCAGGAGAAAACACATGGTTGAAAAGGATACCAGGGGCGTTACAAGCCTCTGTAATGTTTGTTAAGTTTCTGTCTGATGGGTACACATTTGCACACAATGGAATTTAGAATATGTTAATGAACCCATGCATATTTCATCATGTAAACAGCTTTCAAGGTAAAGGGTACTAAAATTTGATTTTCTCTTTTGAATGGTTTCATTTCCCATGCAATATCAGACTAACTCAGGTCGATGTGTCATAACTTTATTTGGCCTCAATCAGTTTCCCCTAACTGATATAATCATGTCATGTATTATACAGCTGAAATAGTTATTATGTTGTAGTGATAAAACTGCTTAAATAGATCAAAAAGCTTGGAACAGAACCATTTAAAAATGTAAATAAATAAAATTAAATAATTCAAACTAGGATAATTCTGTTGTGTTCTACTTTGCTCCTTGACTGTAACCTGTCAGCTACCAGCTGAGCCTGCTGCTGTGTGCACACTGAAACCATGACAGGAAAAAAGAGACAAACCTTCTTTTAATGACAAACAAAATCTCATCCAAGCTTATGACAAACTGCCAAGAACAAGCCAATAAGACGCAGCAGAGAAACTAGCTATTCCTCGAGCTACTGTCTGTAGTCTACAAAGAGAAACAGTCGGGGCTGCTAGTAATGGAAACAGCAAACAAACATACACAGGGAAAGCACCTGCGGTTAAAGTCACCCTCATGAAATGGATCAACAATGCCTTGTCATGAAATGCTCCATTGAGCAGCCCTGGTGAAAGAAAAGCTGTGCTATAATTTGAAACATTTAACAATATTTAGTAAAAAAGCAAAGCTGTCTTTTCCACTATACTATAGCCATTTACTGTATTAAATATACTATTGTCAATTACATAGTTAGTTATATGAGATGTACAGAATAAGGAAAAAATTTGGTATACTTTTAGTGATTTTTCTCTGTATATATTCCATACAGGCTCTTTTAAATTACAGTGCTTACTATTAATTTGAAGATTAAATCTAATTTATTCAAAATATAGCCTAGTATTTTTTAAAGTGAGTCTTGGTTGTTTTCTCCAGTTTTTTAAGCAAGCAAAGAAATTTAGCACATTTGCATGTCATGACAGACTTCAAAAAACAAAATAATTTCAACTAAATTATGCAGCATGAGATCTTAAAATATAAGATATCTGTCTGCTTGATGTGTCAGACTCAGAACAGTTTGTTGATGAGCTCAGTGAGAAATGTAGTCCACTCAGGGTTGCCAAGAAAACAAAGAAAGCGGATTAAAGTATCATAGTTTTTAAAGCTTTCAAAAAATAGGCTACCTGGCACCCTGAAGTCAAAATCTTTTTTTTAAACCCATTGTAGAAAAACATAACATTCCCAAGCTCTAGGAGGAGAAACAGAAAATGATTGAAAAAGAGATCCTAAAACTGTCTATATTTTGTTGTTGTTCTTTGTTGGGAAATATCCATTTAAAACAACGTCACATTACAGTCAGAGACGGCATGTTTTCATTAATCACCTTCATGGTAGTCAGAACATTTTTGGCCCTCAGACATCCATCAATTGTTTCCGATTCATGACAACTAAAAATAAACACACATCTACTCCAGCTCTCATTTCCCATTGCAGAAGCCATAAATCATTAACAAAACAATCTGTCTTGACAAGCAAAAGTGAGTCTTATCACGCAGTTCACTGACCGATAGTCTGTTTCAAACTAAGGATCGAAAAAAGCTGCCGCTGTTTAGCTTTAAAGCATTTTCCAGTAACTATTCTTAAAAAAATATGACAAAAAAAATTTTAAAAGATTTTTGGGGCAATCCAAAATTTGGAAAAAAAAGCCCTGTCTAATGTTCTTTAAGCAGGAAAGGAAAAAAATCAGTATTTCTATCCAGTTTTACAGCTGCATTGCATCCCAATCAGTCCTTAAAACACACAAAGCACAGGACAGACTGCTAGGGATAAAGATACACATACACACATATTGCACTCACAAATTCAGGTATAACCATGTGATACTCATGTGAGAGCCTAAAAAACAGAGAGGTTGTCAGTGTTTGAAACAAACTACATAGTTGCGAATAAGGCTGATAAAGAAAGAGTATTCAGGGCAAACAGAGAAAGATCTGCACTAAAAGAAAGACACTGCTGAGAGCTCAACAAAATCAATTTGAGCAAACTTGCAGCCTTCCAGAAAACAAAATGAACACAGCGTACGTAAACAAAATGACTGGTCACAAGAGAATGAAGGAACACTGCTGACCTGAACAACGTTTTCCAAAAGCATCTTTATCAGGGAGTGCAAAGGAATTTAATGACCAAACACAAGAATATTTAGCAAACAACAGATTATCCAGGTTAGTGAGCTAATGCAATTTCCATCCTTGATTGGCACTGAGATCATCTTGATTCTTCACTGAATAGAATGAACCTCAAGCTACAATATTTCTAATACCAAGGTAGGACCCAAAACAACCTAACTGTGCACCACAGTGATGCCAGCAAACAGCACGGAGAGAAAACGACCTTAAACTCATCGTGCTACAGTGAACTGAGCAGAAGTGCTATGACATTTTAAATCCTTTTCTGTTGTGCCTTGACCTTTCAGTTTGCCATCACAGCTCTGCTCAGAGGGATTTCCAGCCTTGATTGAGCAGCAGGGTAAAGTAGGGGCTGTTCACGGAGGCTTGGTAAACTAAAGCCCCGTTCACACAGCCTGTTCAAGGCAGGAATATTGTTGAATCAATGTCTGTGTAAACAGCGAGAGTTTTGCAGGCAGGAACAAACACATAAACTGGTTCTGGGAATTAACTATTTTACTATCAATAGATGAAAACTCTTAAAGCACAATGGTACTGTGCTACTTCATTGTTAACCACTGATCCATAAGGCAAAATCTTCCACACTGTTCTCTCTATACTAACTCCCCCTTTATTGTCTTCTCTCCTAATCTTTTTCACCACAGTGTTCACTCGCCTACACTCGGCAGTCACACAGCTAACATCAATATCACACACACAGACACAGTAATTACATGCACAAACTTTACTCTATCCTTCCTGATTATACCCCTGTCAGTGCAGGGAGAGGGTTGTGGTAAGAGAGTCAAAGTTACGAGGACAGAGCATGTAAGTTGTGGGGAGAGAGGTGGTGATAAAGCGTTAACAAAATGTTCAATGTGGATCCAATAAAACATTTTCAACCTCTATGGCAAACATAAAGAGGTAAGTTACTTTGTCTGGTTCCATAGTAGATCTCTCCTGTGGCTTGACGACTAAAACTACAACAAATAAATAAATCTATCCCATAGAGGGCACTACATCTCTACCAGCAGCATTCAAGGGCTCTGGGGGTTGGTTAATGGTAACTAGTGTCACATAAATATATAGGTTTACATGCAAAACAGTAAACACTTGAGTTCTGCCAGTGCAGTGATGGCCGGGCGGCACCCAACTGGCGTGGTGCTGATAAACACAGGAGAACGCTTATCATACTCAACACATCTGGGTGACTGCGACTGAGCATGTCAGTGTGTGTCTGTGTTTGTGACTTTGGGCAGCAGGGTGGCCCAGAATTTGGAGACATCATCCATAAAACAGAATAAAATTGAGCCTCCATGCTGATAAGGATCCAACTTGCTGAAGTGTTTCAGCTTCAAGATGTTTGGTAACTGATTGCTCTGCTTTGGCCTGTACTTCAGAACTGCCTCTTCACGCACTGACACAGAAAACGCCTCCATTATCTTCCTAAAATAACCTTACTCTGCCCTTATAAAAAATCCACTGCAAAAGAAATTATTACCATGAGTGGTTTAATCCATTCAGACTTTTCTGAACTGTACATTCAAGGCACATCTACTGTAAAAGATGGCATTTCAAGTGCACAGTATGCTACTGGTTAATGCAAGCTGTTGAATGACTGGATTTAATATTGCTACTTCTTGGGCATTCACATGAAGTAATAAAGTAAAGTATAGAGTTAGATGTAATGCAAAGGACTTTAAAAACTTCATAACATATAACATTCAGCAGATCTGACGGCTCTTTGATACTACAAACAGGCCAGGCCGCTGCTCACATGTTAAAAACACTGAGATTGACTGTCATTGCAGAGGATGTGACATAGAATTCAGTATATAAACACAGTGGCTTAATTATACTGCCTTTTCTGACCACTCCATATATAATTATATAGGTTGGTTCCTCTGAGATTAAGTCAGTGTTGTAATTTGGAATTAGGCTGCATGAATGTAACAGTAAGAAGAAAAAATGTTTTACTTACACTCTCATCACATCTGAGATAATTTTAGTGTTAATAATTGTGAGAGCTTTTATATGCACCTGTATTGTGCTCTCAGGTTAAACACTTCCTACTACAGTAGCTTCTTCGGTGACTAATTCTGGCACTGAAGTGAGTTTGACACTAATGAGCATCCAGACGTTTATGTAACCTGCCTAACAGGCTCTAAAGTTCAGACGGGCAACCTGTCTGCTCGTGACATAAAACAATGTAAAGCGTCAATTAGTTTGTGAAGTAACAACTCGTTCTTTTGGCACCACTCAGTCAGAACTAATGTTGAAAGGTGTTATTTCTCACATTTTTATCTGTTAAAACTTTAGTATAAACATGCATGTAAATAAATCTGAAATCACTTCAGTTTGATGCTTTTAACATTTGCTGACACAGACTCAGCTTTAAGCCGCAGTGATTTCAGTATATAAGTAACTGTAATACAGTTTGTGGTTTTGTGGTCCACTTGCCCTAAATCTGAAAAATTTACAAAGGTGAACTACATCCAAATTTAAAACTTTGAAGACACACACTGAGTCATATGTGCAACACAATTACCTAATAATTAACAAACAATAAAGACATTTTCACATGGCTTGACCTCCTCTAGTAATGCCAAACCACTAACACAAAAAACAAAAAAGGCTGTCTCCAACAATGCCTTCTTTTTAAGGCTGACTCAGACTTATGATGAGTTATTTTTGGAAAATTTACAGAGCATAAGGATACAGTGGTTTCACCTCCAGAGTCTAGTGAACCCTTCCACATTAACTGGAGCATTAAAGTCATGTTAATGTTTTTCATGTATAAATTACATCAGATAAATAAGGTATCCAGTGAACGGAATAGCCACACAAACCACTGAGCTCTTTCAGATGGCAAAAGCAGTCAGATTTGAGTTCTTTGTGACTATTTAGGGTGTTGTGGTTTTATACTGTGTTCAGATGTAGATGCTGTTACGTAGATGAAGCCCAGAAAATGGAAGCTGGACAGACCAACAGTCTGTTTTCTAACAGTTAATTTAGGAGGATGTTGTAAATGGGCCTTGGATTAAATCTGCAGTTGATCGGAGCTTAATACTGCTGGCATCAGGGAGAGGAGACAGACAAGGTAAAGACGGGTGCATGAAAGGTGAGTGGGAGGTGTGTGTTTGGCTGCATGTATTCTTAGTGTGTTTGTGTGTATGTGTGTGCGTAGGAGGGCATCAATTTAGGGCTAAAAAGGAAGTAATTAATTGATCCAATTATGCAACTTATTTATGAAGCACACATGACAAATATTTGCTGGTTTCCTCTGTTATGTATCACAGTGAATTCAATGTTAGAAACTTTTGGTTAAACATAAAAGGAAAATTGAAGAGCTGTACTATTTTTTTTTTTTTTACTTTTTCCTGACATTTCATGATCTGTAATTAAAATTTAACAGATAATTGGCATATTTAGATACGAGTATTGGTGAGCATGTGCAAAAGGTTTTCAAACGTATAATGTGTGAAGACAAAACATGTGAGTATAGTTGTACAAACTGGTGTGTGGTTCCTTGTGCTATTGTGTAACAGCATGTTTGTTGTAAGGGATTGCCGCTTAGCAGGGTTAGCCTAGTGGATTAAAATGTCCATTGGGGAATAGTAGAAGTCAAGACTAAGTGACCCAAATTAACTGTTCAGACACACACACTCAATCGCACACACATTTAAGCACTAACACTCACTCACACTCTCACAATCTGTCTTCATCTACCTGCTGTGCTCTTCATAATCATCCCCAGAAACACATTGGCTCATCAGCCAGCTGTCCCACCTTGCCTTACAGGTACACCTACCATCCAAACAGGGTAATTATTTTACACACTTTTTACTAACCTAACGTCTTAAAATAGCCTTGTCCCCTCCCTGGAAACACACATGCCCCAACCCTTCCCTCTCGTAATGGTAATTTGTTCACAGTCAGACGTCATAAAGAAAATCACAACAGACAGAACCTATCAAGAATACATGACTTTAAAGACCAGCATTGCATTGTTTTTATGTTTCATGCACATTTATCTCCCAAATCCAAGTTAATCCAAAGCAAAAACAACTTCACACCCATGACTGTGTTAGTAAAAGACAAACTCATGACAGCAGAGACAACAATGGAGCTAATGTTAGGTTTACTACAAAGTCAAAAGCCACTCATATGACTGGATTATTATAAACTGAACCACACATGGCGGCTTTATGTTTTCCACTGTCTGGGAGCAGTTGGTATGAGCTGTTGAAATAAACGCCGTCTGTATGATGACTGAGGGTTCGACCCACCACCACCATATTCTGCGGGTGCTCCAGGTTGGACTCGGTTACCCTCTACCTTTGTCAGACAGCATTTTAGTCATATGAACCACATGGCCGCCCTGAATTACATTCTTGTGGAATGTGCTCGGATGTTTTTGGTGAACTTGAATCATGTTTGGCATTTACTAAAAACAGGGACAAGAAGGGAAAAAATGAAACCAATTTTTACACGGCACACTGCGGCAGTCAGGGCCTCAACTTTTCTACCACAGATGCCAATATTAGAAATGTGTTTGTCCTTCAAATATAAAGTGCATTAAAAATACACTTTAACTGGTAAATGTCTAATTATAGGAGTTATTTCAACATGTGGTACATGATTGAGAAATAATAATGATGAGTTAAAATACGCCTCCTTGGGAGATGACTCACTGTCACACAAACCCTCTCACCATCTTTTCCATTCATGAGGTCAAAGAATAGAACAGAGACACTTGTGACACAATAGAGGTAGTTTCTTGCCAGAAAATAAAAATTACTATATAATTGATCCTAACTGTAAAAGTAGTTTGATTAATCTTCTAGTGATTGAAACAGGGGTTCTTTAACACTATTTTATAAGAACAAACGCATTTAATCCACAGTCGTGAACATAAATGGTCAAGTGTGAGTCTTTGGTCCATGAACTTGAAAATAATCATGCTGTTGGCACCAGGGTCATTGACACTGATCTGGTCGGACACAGAAACACAAAGGTGCACTAAAAAACTCAGAGGGAGGATAAGTGAAACAGCGAATTGAAGCACATGCAGTCAAACATGTCCAACATCCTCAGACGCTGCAGCTAATGACGCGTGACGGCAGTGAACAGGCAGACAGGCAGAAAGAAAAGGTATGAGATAAGAATAAAAGCTGACAGCTACTCCACCTTACACAAATTATGACCAAACGTCTTGGACGGCCACAGCCTAAAACCCATTCACACACATTCTCCTTCTCTGTCACACAGCCATTCATCTGAGAATTAGTCTCCTGTGGCAGGTGACGGCAGATAAACACAAGTGGAAACAATGGATGGCTCTGAGAAGAACACTTGTTGTTTTATTTCAAAGGTAAAACATGTTCCTGGGCCCCTTACTGACATTGAGAGTAAAGAAGAGGAGATGTAAGTGGATACAGATGGCAGAGGGACAGCGGCCCCATGGGTGGCCAGACAAAAAGAGCCTGAGGACCAACTCTAAGCAGCAGAAGGCGGACAACACAACAATATTAGAGTCAGTTTTAAGATGTATTCTGAATTTTTGTAACCAAGAACTGAAAAGACAAAACCTCTGTTATACAGAAACCCCATTGGTCCAATGTGACTATTTAAAATAGTTATATAGAAATCTATCCCATTAAAAATTAGTACAGTAAGTCAAACTTGGAATTTTACTTCCACTACATGCTTATAATACTATGTATTTGCACATTAATTTGTGTTTAAACTCATGCTATCCAGTGTTTTATAAACCAATTACATTTATTTCCCTTCTGGCTTCAGAAGTGGTTAAGAAGGTTAACCTCAACTGTAATTTAAGGGGTTAAAGGAGATTGTAGGTGATTCTAAGCCAGCCTGACATCTACCGCTGTAAGGCCTCAGACAGAGCAGCTGTTGCAAGGGGAGTAGCAGCAGGTGTGGCCATGGCCATAGTAAAGAAACAAGACAAAAGGCAAGGAGGGGGGCAGCATTAAAATTAGAATATAGCCTTGACAGTGAGACAACTGTAGAAAGGTTTTTCTCAGTGGCCCCAGTTGAAGGAGAGAAAAGGTTTTGGTTCCATCTATCAAAGCAGCGTTAGTGTGCCTTGATATAGATATGTCTGCAGTGTGTCCCAGTATAGACTAACTTATATCATCTAGTCACATGAATTGCAAAGATCTTCAACTCAACTCACTGCTTGTTAATCTCTGAGTGCACACTTCCCATTTATGTTAAAACAAAGCACGTTTGAACAGCAAGAAAAAGTGTGTGAAGAGCAAACAGTGCTTCAAAGGCAAGACCAACAAATGATAGCAGTTGTAGGGAAATAAGTGTTACTTTTTGTTTGGAAAGGGCGTCTAAGGATCCAGTTGTCTGAAGATTGCCAGAAGTTGCAATAAGGAGCCTCTAGCATCACATTTAACAGAAACATCTGAATGCTTATAGGGTTTTTCTGGCTTCCAACAGGCAGCTATAGCAGTGGAGCAAAAGAAAAAATGCAATGTAGAGACTGTTGCTATAGCATAGTGCTTATGTTTAAAAAAAGCCAGCTGTGGAGCACACTGTACATGCCAAAACCAATGCAAAGGTGCAAACATTTCACAGAGAACAAAACACCGTACAGCTGTTGTGAAAAAATCAAGCAAATGGCATACAAAATGAGTTGGTCGAGTGATGAGCTTTCAGCTTCATGATGGAAACTCTAATTCCTCCACTGCTTCATTTATGAGGCAATTGATAGTCAGTGTTAATAAGATATAATTAAAAAAAAAAATCAACTACCCAATGTCCTCTGCCTTAACAAAATCAGATTCTGCAGAAATTCTGAGAGAAAAAATCATTAATGGGTTTGTCTTATAATAATAAAATATGTAAATTAAAAACATATTAAAATTATTGAAAAAATAAATATTTCAAGAAGACTTTGTCTCAGTCCAGACACTGGAGAGAGCCTGGTTTATGCTACGCTCAGTTAACTGTTGTGATAACAGCTGCTGAAGCGAAGCATCCCTGCCTGCTCCTGCACGTCACCTGACACTTCAACAAACCATCCTGCTGTTGTTTTTTCACTTATGTGTGAGTTTGGATTTCACGCACATTTCTGATTCCTTGTCAGTGTCTGCAAGGATCATGTGTCCCTGATAACAAAAAAGAGAGGGAGACATGTCTGGCACATTGACGCCAAGACTGACACTAAACAATTAGCAGCTTTTAAGAATTAGCCCTTGAAGAATATTAAGCGCCAACAGATAAATGTTAAGAGTGTTGACATCTCGTTCAGGCTGATAGCAGACAGCAGTGCTGTTAGTTAATATGAATGGAAGCAGTTATTCGTCCTTGTACTGACCCACATCTTATCTGGATGCCGTACAGTAGCTGAACAGGTAAACAGGCAGACACACATATAGATGAAGCTGACCTTAATGTACGCCATGGAAAAATACAGCAAAGCACATGGGTGTGTTACATGAAGGATTTTAGGAAGAATATTTTTTTGACCTTTTTCAGATAAAGTTGTGTGAGAGAAATTTAATTTAACATCCAACTCAGTTCTATAAAAGCCATCAAATACATAGTGACAACTTCCTCATCACAAAAGTGATATTTGTGTCAGTTCAATCACTGACAATTTGTGCCCTCAAACTAAAAGTCACAGCACATTAAAAAAAAAGTGCTCAGTATCAGAAAAAAACATGCCATGCTATCTAGTTGCACAAGAATCTCTGGAAAGCAGGTATGACAGCTATTTAAGGCCCAGCCCGTATCTTGGTTTATGCTGATTCACGGCAGTGGGGAGCACGCCACCCGTACAACCTGTCACTTTCCTGCTATCACACCCTAATCCTTCAAACTGAGATAAGAAATGATAAGATCCTAAGAATTATCATTCTGTGATAGCCTTTTTAATGCAAATGAGTCCATGAAAACATCAATTAACCTATCTATCTGCCTTTTCCTGGTAGTAATCACATACTTAATAACTACTTGTAAATGGCAAGTGACAAGGTTGAAGTGGGCACCAACCTCTTTTCTCCTCCAGATCCTGGAGGAACTGTCTGTAAGAAGCCGCAGAGCTCATCCCTCCCTCCCAGGGAAAAGAGAGAAAGAGAGGGGGGGCAGAGAAATGACAAAAGACAGAAACTGATAAAAGTTGTAGAAGGTAAGATCAGAAAACAGGTGAGAAATGGTGGCTAAAAGCAGGAAAAAGTGATCTTGAAACCTCAAGGAAATTAATATAAGTGAGATGGTAATAAAAGGTAAGTGACAACAGAACAGAAATGAGTAAAAAAGAAAGGTGGAGGGAGAGTCTGGAGGCTGCAGTTGATCTGTGCGGCCAGCAGGATCCCGGCCGTCAAAGAAGAGCCATCCTTAATCACACAGTAAATCCTTCATCTCTTACTCGCTTCTTTTCTTCTTCTACCAGTCTTGTCTTGTCTTCTCTCTACCAACTGCTTGTGTCGGTGGTTACGATAGCGTCGAGTGTGGCAGTGTGTTAGCAGCTCTAAGCCGGATAGAGGAACTGGACTTTGACCACAAGGCGGGTGATGTCACTGCCAGAGCAAGAAACATGTGTTTCACTTGCTTCTAGAGCCAGAGTATGTGTGTGTGTGTGTGTGTGTGAGTGAGTAAGTGTGCCCGCATTTGTGCATGTGTGTGTGACTAAAAAGGAATTTTGAAAAAAAGGAGGGTTTTTTTTATTATTCATTAGTGTTTTTTTTCTCCAAAGCTGACGTTTATGCATAAATGTTTGACTGTTACACATTTGCCATTCAGTCAGACAGCTTTGTGTGTGTGTGTGTGTGTGTGTGTGTGTGTGTGTGTGACTTTCAGCTGCCTGGATCAACATACTGGAGCAGATTACACAGGACTCGCACACCCACTTGCCTCTTTATTTAATTTTACTGCACAGTCTTGCTCTAACCATCATCTCATGCATGTGTTCCTCTACCGATGTCAATATTTTAGCTGACAGTCCGCCTCTGCACTTGTCTGTTACTAAGCCATGCTGTTTACTGTAAGTTTTAAGAATTGAGTCATCGTGTGCCTGCTGCACAGGCAATTATCAGGAAAAAGGATCAATATTTGTATGAAAACACCTACTGCACACAATACACACAGTGAATAACCATGTCTATTATGAAATCTTCAGAGAAACAAGAACATTCAAATTCAGAATTTTTTTAATTTCTATCTGTCTGATGAACAGTCCAAATCCTCAGCATTTTTGCATGAGTCAATTCAGTAATCCTGACACATGACAACTAAACAATAAACCAGGATCAGTCAGTCAATAAAATATCATATTTACTTTTAAAGACTCTTCCTGACAATCTCTCTCGATACATGTCCTATCAACTCTGTCCTCTCTTTCTTATTCTTCCTCTTCAAAGGGTTAACACAGTAAATAGTTACCTGATTTGTGGCTTACAGAAACAAACACACGCAAACACAAACACACAGTAAAGAGGGCAAATTAGGTCATATGAGGTCTAGTGTCATGGCAACCAGCAGGTTGACTCCAAATACTGGCAACAACTCCCTTAACTTATGAGATAAGTATATATCAAGAAAGAAAAGCAGCAGCATTACATGTCTCTCTCCACATATTAAATGTATTTACATCAGGAATGTAATTATGGTAAAAGCATTTGGAAATATAAACAAACCACCTTGTGATTTTGCTCATATCAAAAAACTGTGGCAAAAGTTAGGGAAAAAAAAGAAAACAAGAAATAAAAATGTAGTGTTTTTATGGACAAAATAACAAATCATGATCATTGTTGTTTATTATCTCCTAAATATATATTTCAAGCATGCAAATGATCCACTGTTACATATGGGGAGTTTCTTATCCATTGCTCTATTGTGCTTACTGTTAAACTCAAACGCAGTGCCATGTACAAGAAAAGGGGATTTAAATGGATCTGAAATGCTCTTTAAATGCCAATCATAAGAGGAATCAACACACTCTGTAGAAGGTCCTTCTCCTTAAAATGATCCTCTCGGATTTGAATTTAATCTCTATTTCCCTTCACTTGTCTACCGCCTTCTCCCTCCCTCCCTCCCTCTGTTTCTCTCTTTCTCAGACGTAACAAACACACTTTTACACCTAAACACAACCTGTCAGACATCCAAACATTTCTCAGTACTGGTACACACATCTAGAGATTTGGCTGAGGAGCTCAGTGGCTGCCGACAGTCCAGGAGATCCAACAGCATTTCTGTTTAATAAGAGAGGAACTACTTTTTGGCAGAAGATAGATACACTCTGTCTCTGTGTGCATAATAACCTCAGATAATGACCTGACCCACTAAGTTCAAAGGTTGATAGTTGCCAATTTGCCAACATTAATCTGTTTCCTCACATAAAAGTGACATTGCAGAGGAAAGAAAAACATCCAGGGGAATTTTAAAAAAAAGATACAAAAGAGTGTTGTCTGTTGTTTCACTGCATGCATCCACAAACAACTGGATATGAAAACTGTTTCTATTAATACTACATATATGCAAAGGTCAGAAAGTATGAAAAAATCCTCTGCACACACACCTCAATACCCTGTGCAGACAAAGAAGCGGGTCAGTTCAAAGCCAACATGCCCTATTCAGAAAATCTTTTTAAGTTGAGAATTCCTGACAGAAAAATGGTGAAAACTGTTCAGCGATCCTGAACGCTCCCCTGGGAGTTTCCTCTTTCACATGACCCTGTCAACAGCAGCCCGCTTCATCAAAGGCAACCCTGGACACACTGCTCTCACACACACACACACACACAGAAACACTGATGCACACACAGTTTTTCTCATGCAGTTGCACATCAAGCTAGAGGAGGGTGGTGGTGTGAGTGGTAACCATAGCGACGGGATAGCAGCTAACTGCTGGTGTGTTTTCCACTTTTTAAACACGTTTTTCTGGATTCAAAGGGCCAGAGTCCAGCAACACACCACAAACAGGTCCAGAGGTATTAACAGTTAACGTGGAAACAACTAAACCAAAACAGAGTGTAAGTCCACTGGCAAATATTTGACTGAGCAACAGTAAACAGCAGCCAGTGTGTAGACAGACACACACATCCAGACAGGAAAAACACAACAACAGAAGCATAAGTCAAATGCCTGTTGTCCATGTGGATCAAATAGGGTTTCCTCTCAGCCACTCTGTTTCCTCCATGAACGTGAGTACTGAGAATGGAAGTTCTTCTTAAAATTCTTGCCACTTAATAAAAGGACAAACTAAAGTGAACCACTACCTAGCATAAAAAGAAAGGCACAGTGTGAACAAATAAAGAGAAAAGTGAAACAGAGACTCAAACTTCCAGGCAGAATTTTCACAGGAAAATATAAAAAGGTTGCAAAAAATATTCTACAAAAGGCAATAAAAGAGCTCAGTCTCACTCATGCGTCTAACTTGGAAACAAAACTTGACACCATCACAGAACACAGCCTGCAGTTTCAGCAAAGAAACAGAATGTGAGACTTATGGAAAAACAGATGTATTTACCTTTGTTGGAAAAGCCAGGAGGAACAGCAGCAGCAGCGACATGGAGGAGAAAAAGAAAAAAACAGGCTGGTTAGATTAAAGACCTTTTAAAAATCTAAAGTCAGCTTTCAAAATAAGATTCGCGTCATTGTAATTCTGCTCTCATTCTGTTTGTTACTCATTAAATTTTGTCTGGGATTTCACTCACTTAGAATAAAATGCATTTTAAAATTAACAGCAACATGGGATATATGATTAGGCAATACATGCAAAACACACACGGTATGAATGGTTATTGTTGCCAGGAATGTGATAAAATATTACATTACAGTTACAGACTGACACAATACTCAGCCTCAGACACTCTGAGCTGTTTAGTATTCAGCCACTTTCTGCTGGAGGAGAATCTTAGGTATACTGCAAGGTCCACAGCACCTGATTAGAAATTGATTGCTTTGTGCAAGTTCAATTGTGTGTACCTGCTTTCGTTCTGGTTTAAATGTCTTAGCTGTGTATGCCTGCAAAAGTGTGTTCTAGTAACATGTTGCAGTATTTGTTTTTTCAGCACACACGTGTGTTGTTTGTGTGTGTTTGAATGTGCGATCTGAAAATGCCAAGCTGTTTTTTTTTTTCAGCGGTTAAAGTGAAACCATGTGCAACTTTCACCAGAGATGGTGTTCAGTCAGCTCTGTCAGCAGGCTGATGTGGCAAACACACACACACACACACACACACGCAATCAAACATCCGTCAGACACTCAGTCTTTATGATGAACGACTCTCACCCAACCGAGTGTGACAGTGTGACAAATTAAAACAAACTGATTTTATGTAATTAAATGTTAAGCATACAGTTTAGTAATCAGAGTATGAACAGTTTTAGCCCGTTCAGTGTTTGAAATCAGCATCTAAAGAAATGTAATAAACATCATCTTAACTACAACAATATTTCTTCATCTCTTTGTCCAAAAACATGTATGACTGATTATTAATGATGCAAAGTGCATTGAGCTGAGTAATTAATAATCTGCAGTCAGAGATCATCATAAGGAAAATCACAAACCCAAAGTGTGAACCTGCTGATTCTTCAACGCAACCAAGATAAGTTAACCTTTGAGGATAATCTTAAGTATGTTCATCATTAGCTTAGTAATGCTGACAACACTTGGCTCCAGCAGACACACACTCATCATGTTCAAATTCATTGTAACAAACAAAATGCTATGGCTCTTCCACTTCCACTTTCCAACATATTCTGAGTCTGCAGTGTGAGCTTTCTTTTCGTCTTAATCAGGAGAAACTGCAGCAGAAAGCCTAACAGAAGAGTTACACATCATCTGATGTATTTTGGAGTAACACAAATAGCTTCTTTTGGGGAGTTGAAGTCTAAATAAAGTGAAGTCCTCTTTAATAATAGGAGATGTTGGGGGCTATGTTGGATGGGTGGGTGGACATTGAAATGTGTCAGAAGGTTAGAAGGTGAAACAATTTTGGGTCTCTGATAGCTGGGAGTGCACAGAGACTGACATGAAACAAAGGAGCATTCATTGCAGGAAACCACAAAGGAGCAAGCTGGTAGGCTCTGTTCTAAGCACTGTCACGAGAGAGGGAGAGTGACAAACTTACTGAGGGAAAACATCATATACTTAAGTCAGAAGGTGAGATTCACATTTCCCACAGAGCCAGGCAGAGAATTTCTTTTAGTGTACACCTCATCGTCTCAGACAATGGAGGGGAAAAGGGAGCAAAAAAGATCTACAGATGCATTTAGGTCAGCTAGAACACAGGCACAGTGTGTACAGAGGAAATTGTTTGACCACTGAAGTTGGTCTTTGTTTCACCATGCATGGTGTTTCTGTCCAAAGTAAACATATTACATTCTGATTTGATTCTGATTGATTTGAAACTGTGCTCTCCATTTATTGCTAAGATTGACAGCTTACATAATATCCCATGATTGTCTGTATGTGGTTGTAAATTACACATTAAAGTTAATCACATCTTATGCTGTGCTGCACAAAAGAGGAGGAAAAGAGGAAAGAAACAGAGGAAAAAGAGTTGTGAAAGAAAGAAAAACCAAGGTGAGCAGACAGAACAATATCAGTAAGAGAAAGCCTGCATGTTGGGTAATGGAGAGACAAAAAGACAGATGTGAAAAAGCCAACTGATGCAGAGAGAAGGGAAAAAAACAAAGGGAAGCAAAGAAAGGCTGCCAGACACACACATATACACACACATACACACATACAGGGAGGTAAAAACAGAGATAAGCTGTCACAATGGTAAGGAGGGGCAATACAGGAAGAATGCAGTGTTCTCATTGTGGCTGCAAATAAAATCCAAGAACTTCTCAGTAAATGTTCTTACACAGTGTTTGTGTGCAATCAAGGGCTGATCAGCTGTTTATACTTTTTACACTGCATTGATTTTAAATGTGACATTCTAAAAAATTCTGTGATCTTTTCTGATATTTTACCAAACTTTAAACACTGAACACATAAACAAGAGTAAAAACTCTGACGGTGTCAATTCATCAACATCTGTAAAGCTGTTTCTTATGATGTCAATGAATGTAGCTACTAACTCAGACCAATGAATCAACTACAGATAAAGGGCTATATAGTGCTTCATACTTTTTATGTTGGTTTGCATCTTAAACCGAAAACACAGATGCTCTTCAATGCACTGAAATCTTGCATTGTTGGGTAGAGTTCAAAATATATACACACACACACACACACACAAAGGCTCACACAGTGGTTGGGAAGTGCTGGAGCACAATAACCTTAGACTTCAACTACAGGCCTCAACAAGTTTACCCAAAAACCGTCACAAGCCACGACATGGGAGCAGCTGCAGGTTGGAACAAATCTTTGCTGAAGTAATGAACTGAGGTTTTCAAAGGGGCGACTGTTTGACTGTTCCTTCTGCTGCTATCAGATCATTTAAAATTTAAATAAAATTGTTTTTTATTTGCTGCCTTGGGTTTTCTGAATTTCTTAAAATCTATTTGAATCATCGATGTTGAGCCTTAACTGTGCTGAATTTACAGAGGAAGATTATAGTTCACACAAGACAAAAAGTAAATTTATACTGTGATAACAACATTGTGATATTGTTGTAAAGTGGGCTGTGTGTAATGCAGCTGTGCAGACAGGCAGACCAGAGGTGGGCGACAGAATAGATGTGGTTCTAAAATAAAACCGGTGAAAAGGCACACACATAATCACATGCAGCTCTGAATATCAGGGTAGAGCTAGAGAGAAGAGAAGGTGGGCGAGAAGTTGAAATGGAGTTGATAATGTGGATGAGAGACGGCAAGTGGGAATGAATGAGTAGGTAGGTTCAGTGGGAGGGAAAGCAATGACAGAGAAAAGTAAGGCTGTCAGATAAAGTGATTCCATAAATTAGAAAAAACTGAGAAAAAATATGCAATACATAAAGACATAAAATATGTAGACATGCTACATGTCTGCAAACATTCAACTGTGATCTGACAAGAGAGAATGCAGATAAAAAATGAACATGTTCCCAATTTTTTTTTATGTAAAAGAGCTTGTACTGTGCAATAACAATAGAAGAAGAATCTGGGCTTTCCCTGTTCAAATGGTCATGTTTATGTCTAACATGGCCTTCCACACATAAATGTAATAATAAAGAAATGCAAGTGAAGAGGCCACATTTGTAGGTCACGGTCACTTGCACAAATTCAATGTACCATAAAATACCTGCATCTGTGCGCACACACACACACACCCATTCCAACACCTGTCTGATGTGCATAGTTTGAGCGCCCCAGTTTATATTGAATGGCACAGTTGTTTCTTGGTTATAGACAGGACAAACTTGTCCTTCACGCACGCACACACGCACACTAAAACATGCACACACACTTCTTAACAGAGTTAGTCACATCTTGAGATAGTAGCAGGCCTGCATGCGTCATACAACCCATGAGCATTACATCAACATTTTGCAGCTACCACTTTGCAGGTTCTCCTTTTGAATAGAGTGGTATGTTGCTAATATGAGATACACTATCAAAATTACACAGCACTGTGATGACTATTTCACCAAGGTCCAACTCAATATTATGCGAAGAGCGGATGCATACAGTTAGCTATGCCAGGCTAAATCAGAACCAATTTGCACTTAAGTGTATTCACTAATCCAGATGCTGCAGTAAGATTTGTTTGCACCCAGTAAGAAATCAACTTAGAGCTGGAACATTTTAAACTCAGATGCTGACCAGTGTGTCATTCACCCTGAAGTATGAAAAATTAATCGATTTAAGTTGTTTTTGTACACTGACGTATTGATAAAAGTTGCATTATGCGTTGTCAATTTATCTACACTGCATCATACCCTTATGAGAAGAGGCTTCTGTTGCTCACATCATGTGCGTGACACAGAGATACAGTAACAGTGAGAATGCAGTGAGACAGTGGTGCCTCAACAGCCAGAGAGATAGATGTGCTTTTAATGGGGTCCATAAGTCCATAAGCTGAAAGACTTAACTAAAGTGATGCTGCCTCTGTAGACTACACAGTCTCATCAAATTCCTAAGCTGTGATTGCAGAGTAAAATTAAATATTCATAATTATATTCAAGAGACATGAGACCAGCTTTAAAGAAACAAGATCAGCAAAAAAATGAAGGAGAATCAAGATGTGTTCTTTTATGTTACATTATGTAAGGTCATCCATTAGAAACAAGGAACAGTTGCTATCTCAACACATCCGTGACAGAAGGAATCACTGTTGAGAGTTAAAAATTAAGATTTAACTTCTTAAGAGCATTTACTGCTGTGGTTCAAATACGCTTCTTTTCCAGTTTTTAAACAAAAAAATGGAGAAACAGCAAGAACGCAAGTTGTCCCACTCGGTGAAAGTGATCAAGAAAATACCAAATACCCTTTCAACTCAAATACAAAGCCAAACATTTTCTGAACAAGAATCAGGAATTTATTTGATACACTCTATATTTCGAAAAAATGTTTAAATGGGAGGATATCAAGGCTTTAAAGGAACTAGGCTGAGGTGTCTCAGCCTACCACAGTCAGCCTCTGTGGTTGTTGCTTGCTTCTGCCAAACATCCAACAACAGATTCCACTGCATTTTCAGGATTTGTATGGTTAATACCAGTGACTGACAGAAGGAGAGCACTGTCTTGCTAGAGCCAAAAAAAGTGATTTGGGGCTGAGACACCTCATCTAGTTCCTTTTATTTAGAATTAAACATCATTTTTCACTGTAGGACTGCTTAGGAGCTCCAAAGTATTCTTAAGAAGTAAATGGGTGACTTGGAAGAACTTGTACAGACATTAATGTGGTTATTCTTCAGTTATGATTGAAAGGAGCACAAGAATCTAGACACTCTGACAGTTACAGGGAGGACCTGTCTGAAAAGGACAGGCAACACAATCAGATAAATTGCAAAGAAAATCACAAGCTCAATTAACATCAGTGAACTCAAAGAAAGCTGACAGAAGGCTGACAAAATAGCCTGTGATGAAATTATTTTGTCTATAAAAAATCTTTAAAAAAAAAAAACTTAATGAATGCCCAAGGAAACCATTAACTCTGGTTAGAGGATTTCTTCAACATGAATACACACACAGAGCCTGTCAGCTAGTGGCCAGCTGAATGCTCCTCATTTCATTAGAGAGTGTAATTAATAAGCACTGAGTTAAAGGCTTTACTAAGCAGCTGGAGAGAAAGAAGAAAGAAGAGTAGGGGCAGAGAGGGCACAAGGATTAGAGATGGGAAAACAAAGAATACAGGATGGACAGGCTGGATGGAGGAGAAAGGAGCAGGGACGGAGTAGGACGGCTTGATGACATAAGAAAGCACATTTACAGCAAACTCAAAGTCATGACAAATGGAAAAACAGGAATGGAAAAAGACAGATTGGGGAGATCAACTAGCAATCAATCTGTCTCATCTACTGTATTATATCGTTGGTCTCTCATTCCATTATTTTATTGTGAAAAAACTGGAACAGTCACACCCAGGAAAGAAAGCTAACATTTGTCTTCCACTGGCCAGCATTCAACCCTTTTCACTATTTCACTGCCAAATGCAGGGCTTTTTTAGAGTGCAGGATTCTCCAAGGATGATGGTGGCTGGCCAAGAAGATTAGGTTAACAGTCAGCCACTGAGAGATATTTGTCCATATTCGGTTGGTGGTAACCTGCGCCCTGGTCACACCCTGCAGTGTATAAGTTCACTGAAGTTACAGGATGGTGCTTGCATCTCATCATTCCCAGCTATAAGAAAAGAGCTTAGAAGTCCCCTCCCTTAAAAAGTGAACCCTCTCTGAATTGGCACCTTAAGAGGCAGCTATTTCTAGAGCGTGAGCAAGAAGAAACTGTGTCATTCACTCAGTCTAAATTAGCAGAGGTGGCATGATGATGACATTGATTCAATGCCTCCTCCTTGTAGGACACTAATTTCAAAATCTGCTATCTTTTTTTTCTGTATCTACTCAATTTCCATCCCTTCATTTTATTGAGTAATTTATTAAATGTCTTTATCTTCTTGAGAACCTCTTAAAATGTAGTAATGCAGCAGGTGACCACACCCTGTAATGTGACAACAGTCAGTCACAGCGCACAACATTCAAATACCGATATGACGGCACCCAGCAGATCTCAGACACACCCTGTAACCACAAACAGCTGGGGGATACAGGGGGATGGGCGAGTGTCAGCACTGTGTAAGTTAAAGGGGTCAGGCAGTGTGAGTATATTTAAGTATTGAAATTTGACAGACTTGAACAACCAGACAACTGTCAGAAAACTTAAAATGCTACACAGGTGGGGACAGCTTCATGTAAGTGCAACATACAACTGCTGCTGCTCAGGAAACAGTTTTAAATTTCAGTTCTGATTCATCACTTCTTGTGGTTGGAGATATGAGTGACATGCTGCACAAACTGGAATAAGGGTGAGTCATCTCGACTAAAGGAGGTGCGACAGTCTTCTGTAATGCAAGCCCATTTCCTAAATAGAGCTGATAAGCTGTATGAAGTAAAGGTTGTCATTCTTCATTTTGGTCAAATTAAGGTTAAAGGAGAAAGAGCATTATAAAGCAGTAGATGTATGTTTGGAAGCAAAAAGACCTGGCAGGGAAACTCCTAGCAGGAATATTGCCAATTGGGTGTGCCAAGAGGAACATGTGGGCTACAAGATACTGCAACAACTGGTAACATGTGACATATGTATCACATTCACCTCACACCCTCTTCATCAATCATTCATTTGACATCCATCATCATGTCTTTCTGCCTTTATAAAGTATTCCGCTCTCAGCCTTCACTCAGTGCCTCCAGAGGACTTTTCGGGATGGGTAGGGCTTTGGTCAGTTGTTCTGCTGGCTAGCATCCAGGCGTGAGGAAGAACTTAGGCTCGCCACACACCTGTTAAAACCTCTCTCACTTAAGCTTCCTTGTCACCATCTTTAAATTATCTGGACAAGTCGTCATCACTTATTTAGCTCAAGGAAACTTTTAATTCTCACATCATATAACTATAAACCATACGTCATTATGATCACAGCACATATAACAGTGTATTTTTAAATCAAATGACCACTGATGATAGACACAGTTTTAAAACAAGCACAACAACTTTTCAAAGTAAAATATGACTTTTTTTTGGGGGGGGGGGGTTAATGCAAGAACATATCTCATTATATGTAACTTAAATTTCTACCTTCCCTTTATCTTATGAGTTCCTATGTGTTTTATCACTGCAATGGTTGGGTTTTACATTTTTTCTTTAATGTATATCATTATAAAAGGAAATCATAAACCAAAACAAAAATAAATAATGGGAGTATAACTAGCATGTAATTAAAAGCTTTTGCCACAAAGGGAAGGCTTATTGAAGATATTATAGGAGGTGCAGGATACTGCTTGACCATTTCTAGGGTTTTTATTAATCCATCTCTTGTTAGTGTCTATAGAAGACTTTATTGCTGCAGAAACTTTTAAATCTTTTCCCGCTCTAAGATAGAATCGCAGCCTCTTCCACTTGGTCAATTACACAATTACAGTGGTCAGTTTTTGTGTAATATCCTGCTGAACATGTAATGTGTTTGTTGCACGGCACAGAAAATTGAACAATATGCACTTTCAGGTGGAGCCACTGTTTATATACTATATGGTACATAGAGGAAATTGTGCTCATATATGGAGCACCTCAGGAGCTTTCTGGCGGCTTTGGTTGACAGTGCAAAGGAATTTGAGTCTGCTGGAGGCAAAATGAGAGAAAAGTCCCCTCTAGAGCCACGCTACTGCATTCCACCATGTAGGACAACCTCAAACAGTGAGTCAGCCTCTTACTGTACCACAGTAGCAACACCATGCTACTGTAAAAAAAACTAGCATGTTAAAGTCACTGGATCTTACCACTGTGTCAGTGTGGCTGTAAGGCAGCTGAATTTTTAAGCAGGAATTTTAAGCAGGTCGTAAAGGATGATTTTCACTCTCCGTCACACAAAATAAGACTGCCAGAGAAGAAAGCTGTGTATGATGGCTAAACGGATGTACAAAAATAGGCTTTTGTTACACTTCTCGCTCACTCCCGCTTCCTTTCCTGCCTCTTTACCTCCTTTCTCAGATTTGCTCCTCCCAGTCTCTCCATTTTCTCTCCCTCCCTCTTGTTAGATCTCTTCTTTCCCTTATCAATTTAATGTGTTTCTATCTGTCATTTTCCCCTCTTTCCGGTCTCTGTCTTGCTGCCTCTGCAACCCTTGCCTCCACTCCAGTTCTTAAGGCGCCTTACCCTGCACCACAGAGTTTTTTATACATGACAGGTTACGACTATCAGACAAAATATCTCTGGCCTGGCTGCATTCCTCTACACTACTTTCTCCTTCTGTCAGCAGCTCTCATTACACAAACATTTACCCTCACAGCAGCTTCCTGCATTCCTGTATTAACTCCCATGCAGAATCCTTTCTTCTGTTTGATCGTACACTCTAAAAATGTACATTTACTGAAAGTAGTTTTCCACCATAAAAATTCAGGGATGTGCTTTACTAAACTGCTTTCACTGACAGGTGCTAAAGACTAAACTTAGTTTCACTGACGTATTGACAGTATGTACAGTACAGATTATTACTGAAAAAATGATTTTCTATCATCGGCTCTTTACTGAAGAAGGGTGCAGAATGCCACATGATTTGATGGGATCAAATTGGCTCAAGAAATCAGTGCCTGTGAATCTAGTGATTGTAATTCCATCTGCCAGGAGGAATAATTTCTGCAAATTTGGAGAGTAATTTTTACATATGCATTTCAGTAATTTAGGGAAATTATCCTTTTCGCACAGGCTGTGGTAGAGAACCTTGCAACAAGCACATTTATTCAGCATTATTTGCGGACCTTTGGCACGTCCTAGGCCGATGTGAAGGAATGTTCTTTTCCCAGCTTCAGACACTGCAGTGTGCATTATGTAATACTAATGAACCTGCTCTTACTTTGAGCAAACTCTTGATGCCAAGAGTCATTCAGATAGTTGAAGTGGGACTACAAGTTTTCCCACTTAGTAAGAATTTAGTGGTTGACCACAACGTCCATAGTTGTGAGCAAAATAGCAATGAATTCACTAGCTTACTGAAGACTCCTTATTTATGTAACATTTGGAAAGAGGTTTCAATCATATCATCTCTCACTTTCAGCCTCTGTTCCAGAAGAGAATAAATAATACATGAGGAGGCATGGTCTGTTTAATTGGGCTGCCTCAGAACAATTAGCCATGTTCATGGTTTTATTATATTTTTATTTATATTAACAGATGAAAAGACTTTGTTTCTGCCTGTTATTAGCCTAACAGTCATCATTTTCATCAGCTTTAATTTACCCCCTGACATAGAACTTTTAAATAACATTCAACTGCTCAATACTAGTAGATTAGGTAGGAAGTTATGGGCGTATTAGAGAAACAAAGAGATTTTATTTTTTGGGAATTTCCTGTTTTCTTCAGCGGCAGAGTCAGGAAAGCAAACAAGGCAGAATAAGAAAGAGTTTCCTGGCCTCCACCAGGGGGCTGAGTTCTGAGAGGAAAGAACAGGAGAGGAGAAAGCAAGAGAGGGAGGGAAGAAGGAGAAAAAGAGAGAGAAAAGAGTTCAGAAAGAGGTAGACAGCAGAGAGGCTGGTGAGACAAAAAGGTGAATGCTGCAAAGAGAAAAAAGAGGCAATTGAGCAGGAGTAAGAGTAAGTAAAAAGAGTAAAAGAGAGCAATAAAACCAAAGTGAGAGATATGTGAGAGCAGCCTTGTCTCCTTTGCATCAGAGATAAAGATTTCATTCATTCCCCTCAGACAAACATCTCCACTCTGTGCCCTCCTCTCCCCTCCTACTTTCCCCTCTGTTCCTTTCTCTTGGCCTTTGTTGTTCTCACCTCCCCTTCTCCCCCTTTCTCTCGCCTTTCCTCTCTCTCTCTCTTTTGCCCCGCTTCTCATTCCCTATTGATGTGAACAAATTGAAAGGGAAATCGCCTGGTGCAGGGCTGTGATCTAGCTCTGCTCACACTCACCCACTCCACAGTGCTCAGAGAGAGCCAGTGGGGTGAGAATCATGCAGGAGCCAAAACGCAGACCAGCTTCAACCCTTAAGGGAACTGAGGACAGACAAAATCTCTGCAGCACTGCTGGTAGCTGCAACAAATGCAACCATGAATCTCTGGAGTTCAGTGGAGATTCTAAGAGGCAGAGCTGGGCTTCGAGAGGAGCTGCTGGGTGATTTCACCCGCTCTCGTCACAGACGTCACGCAGACTAGTTTCTTGATTTAGAATAAGAGACTGAAGCGACTGTGAAGCCCAGAGTCGGCTCACTCACTCATGCTCACTCATCCCTGAGACCTGGAGGAGTACAGTGGAGGAAGAATACTTTACTGTCAGCAGGAAAAAAGACTTACAATGCAGCAAATGGGGGCAAATGCTCTACCACAGTCAACATGTATAATAAGATCTACATTTTTTAAAATTAGTTTGGATCAGGCCAATAAGCTAAAAGTGAGCACCAAATTTTGGATGAACAACAGAAACTTTCCAAAGAAAAACAGAGGAACAAAACAAAGACACAAACTCAGTATACTGACTCTGTGTCTGAGTTGCTGCCCTCTTGCTTAGGAACAGGACTGTGATTATATGCATGTATGTGGGTGTGACAGCAGGATGGCAGGGTGAGTTGGCAGCACGTCCTTCAAATGGAGAACTCATGTTCAAGCCTCTGATTCATCAGGCACCTTGCTGAGATGTCCTCAAGCAAAACACTGAAAGTCTACCAGCTGTTCTGCAGCTGAGCCTAACCCTTGACCTCCCCATAGGGATTCATAAAGCAGAACAGATTGCAGCTATGCATTGCTGTAAGCAGTGTTTCTGGTATGTAAATGGAAAGGATGTGTGATATGTACATGTCATGGTAATATTAACTGTCTGGTTTTATCATGAAAGCAGTGCATTCATGAAGTCTGGTAATGGATTGTATAAAAAGCGCAGGCCTACGAAAAGGGCTTGTCAGGCCTACAAACAGGACATTCAAATTCATGATTAGGCCCCTTTTAACAGCGTGAGAACAAAATAATTCATAAAATTTTATTGTCATTATTAATGTTCTGGAACGCATTAGTTAATTTATTAGCACTTTTAAGGGAGTGATTGTGATATTTTTAAAATATAGATCTACAAATATAATAAAACTGTGGTCGGTGAGAACGCTAGCTTTATGTGGATCTGTGTAATGACAAAGACAGTTTATTATCCCCAATTTTATGGTCTTCATGGTCTTTAATCATGACAAGTGTTTAGATTTAATACAACACAAAATCTGGTGATCTGGTGAAATACTGATCATATAGATTTTTTCTAATAGCTTCTATTTTGGTTAAGCCATATATGTGACTCAACAGAGTCAGTGACTGTACTGCTCTGTACCTTAATTGGGCAGCTCCTCCCTATCTCATAATGAAGCTTAAGTCTCTTAGGAGCCTTTGGTGGGGCAGGCAGGGAAAGGGAGGGGCCACCCTAATTTGGAACAAACACCCGTTCCTCCTTTTTTTTTGCCAAAGATCATCCTTGTGTGTATGTGATTCAAAATAAATCGTGAAACTAAAGCCAATACCAAGTTTGTAAAACCATGAACTCGGTCCTCTAAAATACAGGACTGTGGTACTTAGTATGATCATCAGGGTAAAAATAGCTATAAAAAGACTCAGATATACAAAGATTGCATTAAAAGTATGAAGCTGATCCCTTTAATTAAGATAAGACAGGAACTCATTTCATATTGATTTCAGACACTTTACTGTAGGCATCTTCAAGGTTTCCCTCAGGAGATTTATTGAGTGAGGTTGTAAACACTTTTAGACACCACTGGATGTTGTGTGATCAATTTAGTTACTGATTGACACTTTTAAAGCAGTGTCACAGTGTGAAAAGCACAGCCTTTTTGTCTCTAAAAGTTTTCCCTGATGTTTGCAGAGTTAGTCATTCATTCAGTGGCTTGCTTCTGCTTTAAACAGCAACAGAAAAACACCGAATGTTATCAGACATCAAAATAAGCTTAAATAGCCTCATCAGATCGCAAATTTAAATTTCTGGTCAGATTACATTAAAACCCCAGTCAAATCAAAAATGTAAATAATTAGAATTTTAGACGCTCCCAAGCTATTTATCAATATTGACTGTTTCCAAAAGAAGGCTGTAAAAAGTCAGCAGTAAGTGATGGTAGCATAACGCTAACCATATCAAGATAAATATTCTGCCAAAAATTTTGAGAAAGAAAAATGACAGAGATGACTCCACAGGGAATTAACGGAGGAGGTAGTGAGTAATGACTGGAGAAAAAGAGGTGACAAGATTCAGGGATCATTTAATCCTTAAGGAGACTTCAAGAAGGAGGGAAAGGTGAATTAAAAAAGAGGGCAAAGAAACAGATTGTATGTAAAAGATTGTGGATTTGTTCTTGACTGACAACTCTATTGAAACCTGCCTGTTCATACTTCTGAAACTGCAGATCAGACTAAGGAAAGTTAGGACTTCCCGAGATCACTAGGCAGAGCTACACAGTTACCAACTACAGAGATGACCACACCGCACAGACACAAGTTGAAATACCAATCCTACTAGACTTTTCCAACTTGGTATTCTACAAACACACAAACATACGCACACACATGCAGACACATATACACACAGGGATCAATGGACTGAAAGTCTGGGATTTAAGTTATCTGATGCTTGAGGGGGTGTTTCCTAAAAGACAGATTTTATCTCACTCTTTTCCTCAGGGCGTTACCTAAAACCACCTCAGTTTAGTGCCGAACAAACCCAAACATCATTTACACTGTATCTGGCCTAAGGCAGTAGGACAGTTTAGGAAGGGTTAATGCCATACTTCAACATTTTGTGTAAAATAAATTAAAAGTCATTTCCTCAAATCTTAAGACTGCAGTGCAATAAAAGTCCTATATAGAGGTCAAATTAGTACTGTGTACTGTATGTTTAGAAGAGAGTGTGTGGAAGCGTACTAAAGAACTTAGGTCACCTGACTGAAAACCAGGAATCCTAACTGTAAGATCATGTGAATCCCAAGCATCATTAACAACATTCAAATAAGTTTGGATCAAATACTTTTAAGATCTGACCATAAGCCAACAATCAAGATAGCCTTATTAACCTGCTGTCTCACTGCAACGCACAACAGTGCTTTTCAAGTGCCTGAAAAGTAAATGTAAAGCAGATATGAAAGCTTAATTTACATGTCATGTTATCATAACACCAGGCTGCAAACATGATGTTCGTATAAAGAAGTAGACAGGAGGACAGCTGTGAATGAGAACACACACTGCAGAAGATTTCCTATCAGCACCTTCATTGCAGGCAGACAGCTAAATAGACAATTTGACAAATAGACAGGGCTGTAGACAGACAGGAGGGTTAATACACTCAGCCTCAAACATGAAGTGTATGTTTGTGTGTGTTTTATATTTTCGGATGTTGGTATGTGTTCTACAAAAGCAGACATGCATAATCTGTTAGAGCACACAAAAATTGTAAATAAACTTGTCACAACTTGACCTGTGCAGGAAGAGGCAGGTGACAGATGTGTGTATCAACACACATACTTTGCACATCTACACTTGTGAGGACTCTCACTGAAGTAATGCACTCTCCAGCTCCCAACAATCAACTACACCTAAACCAAAGTCTTATTTTAACCCAAAAAACAATTTCTAGCTCTGAAGAAATGAGGATACATCAAAATGTCTCCAGTGTCCCCAAAAATTTTCACACAATTCTAAAACTAAAATTGGTATTTCCAAAGAACATAAGCAAAGAAACAACATAATAAAAAGGAGAGTCAGATTTAAGCATTTCTTAAACAAGCTGTTTTAAATGTTGCTGTTGTGTCCAAATCAGTAATAATCTTGAATCATGAAGGGTATGCTAAATTCTCTGTACTTTTTTCATGTCTAAGTTTGTCACAGTCTGTGGTTAAAAGGTTTTGGCATTAGTCTTCTAGCTGGCACGCAATTCTGAGGAAACAACCCTGATATCAATCATAATTCGCAACTAGGCAAATACGACTTTCTCCGTTTGTGAAGAAACCTAAACCACTGACACTAAACGTGTCATGCACTTCCTTTATCCAACAGTCTAATGCTGCCACTTGAATACACATGTACTGCGTGTACAGTATGGCTGAATAAACATTGCAGGCTGCAACATGTGAGCACCCATTCACCCACAGAATGACCTGATTTCAGAGAACCACAAGATGTGCAGACACCCACAAAAAGGGGACAGTCTGTGCTTACTGCCGCGCTAATTCAATATTCATAACTTTATTTAAAAATAACCACACTTTCAGCAAACAGAGGGCAGATGATGACTGCCATCTGGCTCCTGACAAGCAAACAGCTTCAGATTAAAACACTGGCGTTCATTTAAAAGGGACCACCACAAAAATAAAGAAAAATTAGATTTGGATCAAATTTAATACTGCAAATACATTAAATGTGATGATTGGAGTGTTAAGGATGTAGATTTTTAAGAGGTCAATTGAGGAAATTCCTTTAAAATTTTGTGATATCCAGCTGTTGAGCAGTTGGCTCATTGTTTTCGGCTCTCTCAGTCCCGTGATCCTGGTCCGATCCTGATATTTCCTGCAAGACTATATTTTCTTTTCTCTCTTGAGGACAAAATGCAAAATTACTCACTCAAGTGCCATAAGACCAACTGCAAGGACAACTGATAGAACCATAGAGCTTAAAATTGGACCATAATAACCAGCTCAAGGACTCAAATATATCTTGTTATCAGGTTAAAGACTGAAATATTAAAAAAGGAAATTGAGATTTCTTAAAATAAGAAGCAGTCAATCGTAAGATAAGATGCTTAGTAAGATGCTTAACTAATTTTTAAAAGCAGATTTATGAGTGTAGTGTAAAAAGCCAAGAGATCTTAGCAAATAAAATGCAGATTTCATACAAAATTTCGTAATACAATTTGCCACTCCAAAATACTGGAACTACTACTACTTAAATGCTAAAAATTATTAGTTCCTACTGGAAAGGTGCCTTATTTTAGAATATAAACTGTTCCCTTCCAAAATTAATATCTTTAAGGATGCACAAACAAAAAGCAGAGTCAGTAGTACAATAACTGACAGATGCTACAGTCAGCTCCAGCTGCCATAAAGCAGAGCTACATCATTATAATGATAAGCCCACTGTCCAAGGGAAGACGAAGAAAGTGGGTCAAAGTTAGGTTAGCATAAAGCAGATGTGTGTGTAGTAAATTCATATGGTGAGAGAAGTGATACAGAAAAGAAAAAAGCCTGGAAGGGTCAGAGGAGCACAGTAAGAGGCAGAAACATGCATACAAATATCAACTGCAAAAAGAAAGGATATTTTTTCTGTGTAGTCCATGATAAAATAATGCAAGATTATTTTACCAGACTTTTAAACCTTGAACTCAGCTGTCTAAAAAATGGCACACACTAGATTGCACAGTCTTGGTGGAGCAATGAGCAAGATGAACAACAGTTAAATTTCTGTCTGATTCTGATGATTACTGATGAATCATCTAAAATCTGGAAAGGCCATTTGATATCTTCTATTGACTTTCCATGTTAAAGGAAGGGCTGTGTGTCCTAAACACATATGTCAACTCATCAGGAAAAACTTACACAGGCTTCAGAAAGTTAACATTGGCTCAAGCCAGCAGAAAGACACAGAGCACAGGACTGTGTGGTAACTACTGGAGTCTCAAAACTAAACCTAAATGAGAAACAGAAACAGAGCTCTGAGGAGACCAGCTGTAGATGCAATAGAAAGGATTGTCTCATTTTACAGTTCCACGTGTCTTTACAGTAAAAGAAAAGACAAAAATCTTCAAAAGTAATGATACCTGCTCAGTTCAAACTCATTTAGTGTCTAGTTTTGGGCCTGGACTCAGGTTTAGAGCTCAAGCTGTGACTGGGATTATGTTTAGGTTAAGCATATATCTGTTTTGCAGCCAGCAAGAAATGAAAGTCAAGCTAAGAACAACAAAGTTTAGAAATCCTACATGAGATCACAGACAACTCTGATTGCTCCCGTTCTCTCTGACAAATAAACAGACTGCAGTGTTTCCAGATCTTCAGTGTGCTCAGTGCATCAACAGAGAAACAATAAACAATGTGATGAAACTGAGTGATTCAACTTGTATGGCCCACACCTTTTGAC
>JAPZDY010000008.1:2251485-2269353 GCA_029783645.1 Ctenochaetus hawaiiensis | reverse complement strand
ATGGCCCACACCTTTTGACAATGGAACTGCAAAATAAAAGTTTGAATGTGAAACAAACTGAACTGCCAGTTAGAAAAATGGCTCAGGACGTATACAACGTCAGTGTTCATTAAATGTCTTTACAAGCTTTATAAAGCTGTGTGTTTGTAAGCAAAAGTGTGTGTCGATTCCCACCCCGGACCTATATGCTGCCTCTACAGGAATTGTAAAAGAAAACAGTCCCCAACCTCCTCTCTCCTCCCTCCATCGTGTTTGTTATTTCAGGAATGTTCTGCAACCTCACACTCACTGTGTTCTGCTGTGTCACTGCTGGCTGGTGCAGACACACATACATACACACACACACACTTGTACAACTATACTCCTGAGGACCCTCATTGACACAGCCTCTTAAGCATCCTAACTGCATGCCTCACCCCAACCTTTATTTTAACCTTAATCCTCAAACATCCCTGTGAAGGTTTTTCTAAAAGTGAGGACCAGCTAAAATCTTATCAACAAAGAAGACTCTGAATTTGTGTGTGTATTGTCTGCAATTCAGCAAATTGTAATGATAGTGTTTTGAGGTAGGTGTGGTTTAGTCAGGCTCAAATAATCAGGGTCGTACAAATGTCATGTTGAGGGAGTTGCAGCTTTAATTTCATTAAGTTGCCAGCGGTTTCACCTGGAGAGAGGATATCTCATCATTACATCTATACACAACTGACCTAAAATCTCCACATCAGCTTTGACCCTCCGATGCATCTACCTCCTCCCCACTCTCCCCTCCCCCTACTCTGAATCCCCTTCACACCTCTGAGAGCTGGTTACCATCATCCCTCCCTGCCTCCACCCTATACATCCATCCATCCCCCTCCAGGAATGTTATTGTCCGACAAAACGCTTAGATTAAAAAAAAAAAGAGGTAGAGTGAGGGAACGTCATACCAGGACGGAGGGAGGGACAGATGAGGATTAGCAAAAGGGGGTGACAGACGGGAAATCCGGGAGACCTGCTACCGTGGAGGAGAGCAGGAGAGTCGCACCCTCCCCCCTTTCTGCTCCTCTTTTTTATCCTTTCCTCTTGGAATAGTGGCATGTTTTGATATGCCAGATTGGACCATGCTGAGTTATTTACTGTTATAACCAATAACAACAATATAAGTAAAAAAAAAAAAAAAAAAAAAGTCAGAAGATTAATTTATAAAAAAAAAAAAAAATTAAGCAGCATTAAAGGAGACGGTGAAGCTGCCTTCCAAACAGAGCAGGGGTCTTGAGGCTTGCAGACCACAGGGCTCTGTGGGTGACTTGTGGTGATTAAAATATGCAAAGGCTCTCCGACAGATGGAGCAGGTCACAGAGAGTGGGGTATACCAGGTTGTACACACACTGGCATACTAAACAAAAGCACAAATAATATGTGCATTTGCTCATATAATAACAGATTTAATGTATATCTGTCTAGTTAGGCATGCAGGCTTGTACAGACACATGTATGTGAGAATGTGGCTGCATGAAAAATAATTAAGGGCAAGATTATTAGTAAGCAAGGGCAATGACACTGATTAAATGCAGGAACACATAGGTAGATAGTTGCTGTATAAGTCAATACACGTGATTGATCCGTCACCCAGAGCATTGAAACCTTCCCTTAAAACACACACGAATAGTGTCAAGTATAATTAGCTGAATAAATTGGTTAAATTATTTCTTTAAGTACAATTACTGTTTTGTAATTTAAAGAAAAAGCTAAAACCAGTAATCAATTAAAAACAAATAAACTAGTCAAGTCAGATCACTGACTACAAATTGTGCAAACTTAAATCTGCAACACAAAGCAAACACACACTCAGCGATATCAATACATGTGTGATCTGATCTCAGACTGGATATGAGTGGCAAATGAGAGTGTGTCAGTCAGGTCAGTGTGTGACAGTGTTACTGGGATAGATGCTAATACAGCAAATAAAAGTTCTGGTAACATAGAAATTAATGAACTACCTACGATGTGAATGTTTTTAATATGGGCTAAAAAAAGACTTAATTTAAATAATCAATAGTTTTGCAAAATGGGCAGATTATCTGATATCACAACATGTACAAATTATCAAATAGCAGCTGATTACCTCATTCTGGGTTTAGACCGGTAGATGTATATATACACACAACCACAATACATAAATTAACACATTATTAGTGATATTAACGCTCATAGAGACTGTCTTGCCCACAAGATGGTAATTTTAGAATTTCACAATTAGGAGCAAAGCTTGTTAAGACAAGTAGCCAAAGGAGATTAACAGTAGCTCTGACTACTGACCTAGTAAAGATGGAGAGGAGGAAGACAAGAGAGAGGGATGATGAAAATAAAAAGAAGAGCAAGAGTTTAAAAAAATGGCACAGAGACTGCAACAAAGAATATAGAAGCTAATAAATAAAGTTGAAATAAAGAAAACCGAGAAGAGGTTGAAAAAAATGGCAAAAAAATTAACCGGATATGACAAATATGAAAAACAAAAGTCCGCATTCCTTCATCATCTTTTGGTCTGAAAATAGCAGTGCATATATGGACAACAGGAACTATAAAGGAAAATATGGCTGCTGTGCAGATATTGAGTCTAGGCCAGGCATTTTCAGGGAAAGGAAGAAGAAAGAGAAGAGGAGTCTGAAAAGGAAGAGGAGGAAGACAGGTGAGAAAAATACAGGAGGGGTAGCAGAACTGTCTAGACCAAAATTATTATTAACCTATCTGTGAAACCACGTGTCTCTAATCCATTGTTTTCTGCCCTGCATTTTTAAGATGTATGCCTGCTTCAGCACACCTAAAATTTCCAGGTAATTATAGTAATAATAATAGAACTCAGAACTGTCTGGTCCCTAAATGGGAAGGAGTGAAAGAGAGGAGGAGAGTGTCAGGAGACTGATATGAGGCATTTTATCAAGGACACATAAAAATAAGTTGATTAATCTAAAGTCCTTACACTCACATGACCATGCAGACAGTGCTGTGCAGGGTCAGCAAGGACACAGTCAACCCTGAATACAGTGTGTGAAAACATTGTATTACTGCAGTAACAATTTGGCTATTTTAAGCAACACTGCCCAGCTTGATTAAACTATTTGAGGTAGGTCTTAATAAAATGTTGAGCTGATCTTTTGAAGATTATTTTTTTACACTTTCATTAGAAAATCAGTAAGGCAAAGAAGTTAATTTTTCAGTTATTTTTATTGTTTTTGATGGTATACAATGAAAGTTAAAGGGGTCCTAACAGTGAATAAAAAGCTAATTTAAATACTCTCTCTTTTGACTAAAAAATAATAATAATTAGGACAGTTCAACTACCAAAATAATTAACAAGATGCAGAGAATGCACTATAAAACTTTTTAAAGAGGCTAGTATTCTGTTTGGAAGTCACGATTAGAGAGAGACCTCACAGGAAACACTAATAAACGTGTCAAGCTTTCCTGTCACCATGTTGTTATCAACCTCTTAAAAAATCCCTGATGTTCTCTGAGGAGGAGGGAGGAGGGAAAACAGGAGGACATTACTGCTGACACAAAAAAGGCAAGAGGCTTACAGGGGGATTGTTGGATTTTAAAAGGCTCTGCACTAAAAAGAAAGGCATTTAAAAAACTGCAACTTAACTGCAGCGATTGTAAGGGAGTGCAGCACAGCAGTGCAGTGTTTTATGTGAATGGCAGGTGCAAAATGAATCTGAACTGTGAAGTCAGGAACATAATAGTAAGCATGAGAAGAGAGGTTTAACCTCAGTGCTCTCCTTTTTATCTAACAGCAACTGTAAATAGCCACATTTGATCTCTATAAAAGACAATCAGCTTTATATTCATCCAGAAATCCAATCAAAGGTCACGCTTCCTACTAGTTCATGATGCCAGTGCCATGCTGAATTACATAAGGAACACAATAAACCCCCAGCAGCAGCAGCCTCAGTGGTACAGGCCCGACGCCACAGAGAAATGAGAGGATGGACCAGTCCATTGTGATGGGGGTGTACTGGTTCATTGCTATTGGTTCATTGCATTGGTGTAGTAAAGTGGATGAATGGGATTAGGGTTTGGCCCCTGCTGGGGGGCTGTCTGTGTGACGTCCTGGTCCAGGATGGACCAGATTACCCTCACAGCCTGATTTGAATGGCAAATCCTCACACCATCACACGCACGAGCACACGGGCACACATGCAAACACACACACTAAGGCTTGGCTTATGGAGTGTGGAATTTAAGCAATACACAGGGAAAAGCATCAGTGTCGCTTGGACAGAGACACACACTTTGGACACATTCTACGGCTGCATCAGACACAACTGATGATTGTTTTTATGACAATTTGACTAAACCTTTTTTTTAGTAATTGTTAAATCTTGTCGAAATCTATTTAAAATTAGTGAACGATTGGTATTTTTGATACATAACCTGAGCAATTACAAACTAGATGATTAATTAAAGGGTTGTCTAACCTTCGCCAGGTGTTTCCTAAAAATAAAGCAGGGCAAGTTTTATGACCTTGGTTCCAAAAAGGGAATACTGTCCAGTGCTTCACAAGAAGAACAGTAACGTTAAAGGATGAACTGAAAAAAAAATCTAATTATATGGATTCAATTTGTTTTCTGTTTTATAGCCCTTGTATTTACCTTGTGACCCTTGAGGGGTACTGACCAATTCCATTCTAACTTTTATTGTTGGAGGAGAAACTTGTTGTCAAAGCCATGTGCGACATTTATATACATGTATTATCTTTGAGCACACACACACCTTCCTTACTGCTCAGCACCAGTGTCCCACAGTCAGTGCGCAGTCAGCTGAGAGTCACAGGCTGAAAGAATTGGAGCAGATTAAAAGTCACCCTGCCTCTCTTACAGTCACAAGCCGGGGTCGGCACTCACAGCCACTCAGCACATCCTTTCATCTGGTGGGATTTAAGAGTACAACACACGTCCAATTGGCTAGGACTGACAGTTCACACAGTTATTAGGGGGCCTGAAGAAGGAAGGGTGTTTGTATATGATATATTTACCTCTTTCTGTCAGGATATTTAAATAACTTAATGAACAAACAATTCACTCTTCTCTGAAACAAGATATTAATATCAGATAAGAAACTATACGTGAGTAAAGAGATTGAACTCTAAGTACTTACTACATTAAGTAAGTGTATAATTTCAAGACATTTCATGGTGTCATGGGTCTGTACAATTTTAAAACAGTCATAAGAGTTGTATGAGTAAATTCTTTCTTTCAGCTTATTTTCTCTCTTTCTGTGATTTTTTTTTTTGCAAAAGTAACATCATTTCTCTAAACTTTTTCATGTTTCAACTGATCTCAGCATGACTCAAAAACACTCAGAACTCCAACATTAGCTGCCCTAGGCATCAATAAGCACAGCTGAAGTTTTTCTCCTGACTCCTGTGAAAGATATGTGAACCAAAACACTTAAAAAAAGGAATTAAGAAGAAATTAAAAATATGTATATGAACTACCTTGTGTAGCTCATTTATTATTTCATCACAACCTTTCCATTAGCCAGCCACAGTGACACAAATTACCAAAGATATGTTTTCACTTCTGACCTGAGAACCCATCAATAATTTAAAAGATCTAAAACACTGTGTTTAAAGCTGTTATTTTAAGCTGTTTTTTCAGCAACATACTTTTCCTTTCCTACAGTAGCCTATCCTTGGGCTTTACTGGGATAGAGTTGGATTTAAAAACATCCATCTGAATGACAGAATGATTGATAGACATGGGAGGTAAAGATTTTCAGTCTTCACCAGCAGCTCTCTGCCTTAATAAGAAAATGAACAAGGAGAGCACAAAGGAGAGGAAGTGAAGAGGCAAGAGAGTTGAAGATTAAATGGAATCAAGCTCATCTATCCAGGATAATAAGCAGGGACGGGGAGAGAGGAAAAAAAAGAGTGTAATGACAATAAATCTAGAGAAAGAGAAGGAAGCAAGATCAAACCAAAAGAACAGGAGGCATCAGCAGCTTACCCTCGTCTCACAGTGAAGACCAATTAAACAGAAAAGAACATGGGCTAATCTGTGAATTAGAACCAAAAGAATATTTGAGAATTCAATTCAATCAATCAGCTAAAAACTACTTGTCATTGTGGAGTTGGAGAAACGAAAATGGGAAAGCAAGTAAAGAATTACAGAAGAAAAGAAGAGAGTGAGAGAGAATGCAGCATACCCTGAAGACAGATGATACCCTGTTGGAGACGGAGCTGCAGGACCAACCAGGTTTATGTGTGTGTGTGTGTGTGTGTGTGTGTGTGTGTGTGAGGGTGGGTGCTTGCCCTATTCTAGCAGTGTGCAATCGATGCTCTCTGCAGACTAACCACTGTCCCCTATATTGCTTTTAGAGCAGCATCCATGATTAATTTATTAACTGTCTCTCTCCCCTATCATACTTTATCTTGACAGCTCTACTGCATTTTACACCCCTAACATCCATGCAAACCCCCATGAACACATACAAAGCAGCAACAGAAGATGTAAGGAGATGGCACCTTCCCTAGCAAGACTTTGTTCAAACAAGTTGGCTACGTTTGAAAACACTTTGTGATGGGTGATAATAATGTGCATTATAAAAGATCTCCATTCACGTTGAGACAAACCACTGCAAATACAGTTAAATCTTCTCTTTTTCAGGAGCTTTCAGTGGTCTATCAACAAAACAACTTAAAAAAATACCTAGAAAAGAGTGGGGCACAGCTTCATGTGGACATGAGATTGGACATGACTGTGTGTGTGTTTGTGTGTCACAGAGGTCAAACCAACAGCAGTTTGTCCCTACGTCTGTTTCCTTGTGGAACCTTGTTATCGATTCAAGTCATGGTGCAGCTCTAAAGATCATGCAGGGCATACGCGTGCGCACTCACTCACACACACACACACACACACACATCATGCATTGATATTTGATGATGTTCTTGACCTATTTTTTCCTTTAGATGAATGCAGTCACTGACACACAAACAGAGTTTCCTCCCCATTTGCCAGTGATTACATTAAATATCCAGGATGCACCAACAGAGATGGGACAAACATCCCTCTGCAGTATCAGTACAAACTCCAGGAGCTCTGACAACCGCCACGCAACACTGGAGAAATGTTTTAAAAGATGTGGGCCGACCACACAGCCTTCACTGTAACAGTCTGTCATGAATACAGGCCCTGTGCACTGCTAACAGAAGAGAGGGCCACTGTTAGAAAACACACACACGCGCGCACACACACACATTTATATGTTGAAGCAAATATTTCACACTTGCTGGCTGCAGCCTGCACGACCATTCAACTCAATTTTCTTCTCTGACACACACACGCATATACACAATGAAGCTCATTGATTATTTTACTAAAAATCAGCTGGGTGCTGGTTATGTAAGAACCCTGAGGGCTAAAGAGGGGAGAACTGCTGCGAACAGTAAGAGGGGGGGTGAGTAGGGGAAAAGAGGGGGGTAACAGGGAAAAAAGGAGGAAAGGGGAGACAGATTTACTGCATATTATGAAGGTAAAATGTGGAGAATGCAACAGAGTGCCAGGAGGGTTTTTTATTTTTTGGACACTGTAGTATTTTTCTTTAGCTGATAAACCTACATCATCTGTAACTGAATTATTTTGTTATATTCATTCTGTAAATCAAACACATTTAATGTAAGTATGTCTTATACTGTCAAAATGAGCATTAAGCAATCGTCATCCCTGTTTGTGTGTTGTCATAACAGGAGACACTTTTAAAACTAACATATATGTCGATGCCTTAATCAAATACTCTCACTGTAAATCACATAAAACTCTAAAATGATAGTTTGGATAATTTTCCAATTGGTATTATTGTTTTTCCCTATCTCATTCTCCATTTATTGTAGGTGCTTTAATGCAAGTGAAAGTATTTTAAATCACTGAAACTGTTTCATATGCATCTTGATTTTTCCCATTTTATGATGCATTAATAACAAGCAATTTGTCTCAGCATGGAAGAGAAGCCTCCCAGCAGAGCCTTGAGCTCTGGGAGCATTTGATTTCCCTGAAGGCTTCCCCTATCTTTCACTCTCCTACTACCAACAGCAGTGCAAGCTTTCAAGCTCAGTCAGCATTTGGCCTCCCTGCAGCAGCTCTGACAACACTTGGTTTTCCTGCCGATACACTCAGGTGCTGCTGGAGAGTGTGAGCAAACCGATAGCAACTAGGGAAAGATGGGAAATCAAAGAGGGAAGGAGGGAGTGGGAAGGGAAAGAAAGAAAGAGCAAAAGAATAGAGGAAGAGAGAATTAGGAGATAATGAAAGAAGCAATAGAGAATGTGAGGAAAATGCAGAGAGGGAGGGAGAAGGCAATTGAGGGAGATTCAATTACTGAGAAGGGAAAGTGGGCCGTGACAAAGAAGGAAGACAGTGAAGGGCAAATGAAACAGCTACTAGTTTTGTCTCCCACAGACAGGGAGAAGGTACACAGCTTCTTCCCCAATGGCTGTAAGACTCTTAAACCTCAACATGTAAACAATGGACTTGCATGTTTTATAGGATTTATCATTTTTATCGCCTTTTTCAAACATATATATTAACTGTTTATCAACTTTTGCACTGCCTTTTTTTTATTTATGTCTGACATTTAATGAGACACAATTTCATTTTACTGAACGGCAATGCATTAAAATGACTATTAAAAGATATCTTTATCTATCTAGTGGCAGACAGAAGCAAGAAAGAGAATGCTGATATGATACACCCCTGAATAAGCTGTAACACATAAGTGTTAAAAAAATAATAGCAATTATTATATGGTTTGCAGGTCCTGATTTAAATACAACTAAAAATTAAAAATACAGACATAGAATGACCTGGACGTGATCTGAAAGCAACAGAGAGATTGTATTGGATAAAAAGGAAGAGGAGGAAGGGGAGGAGGAGGTGGTGTTCTTGCAGGCAGAGATCTACCATGAGAGGAAAGCAGGAACGAGAGACTAGGAGAGGAAAAACTAGGCCACGTGGAAAAATCCAGCTGTAATGATCCAAATCAGAGACCAGCCGATAGCTTGCATGTCTGCCTCTCTTTTCTCTTAATATCCATCTTCATCTAGTTCACCTTACAGTCATATCATACTCTTCTCTCTGGTAGTAAGTTTATTTGTTTTGTTTCCTCTTCTACATCTCATCTCTCTACATCCAGTCCCTTCTTCCGCTGAGACTACATCTCTTCATGTCATTTTTTTATCTCCTTTTCCATCTCTTCATCATCTTCCTATTATTTCATCCAGTATGAGAGCTTATTTGTCTGATGACCAGTTGCAGAAGTGAACAAAGCAAAGTTTCACACATCCACCTTATCTCAATGTTTGTATCTCAACATTTCAAGGTCTAATATAACTTCTAACGGGGTCAAATTAGTTCAGCATGACATTTCTCAGTGAGAGAAACAGAGACAGGATTTGTGACAGAGAGGCTGGGTTAAAGATGGCATACAGTAACAGATAGACTTTAATAAGATTCACGAGGCAGTTAAAGAAGCACAAGCGTCCTTTGTTTGTCCACATTGTGTGGAGAATCAGAGAGGCAGGTAGAAACGCACAGACCCAGATCCAAAGAGACAGGAAGAGTCAGCCAGTGCTGTCCTGACACTTCCTGTGTTCCATAAAAATGCAGGTCGTCAGCAAACATTCAATTCCAAACCCTTCCTGATGCCCTGTCCGCTTCCCATCTGTCTTGGTGACCTCTGTGAAACCTCTGTAAGGGTTACCAGTCTTGATGATAAGCCCATTTTGTGCTTTTCTCCATTTTATCTATTGTATATTGAATATAACTGGGTTTTTGACTGTTGTTCAGTTAAAATTAGCATATAACAATATATCATCTAGGTATCTGAGATATTGAAAAGGGCATTTTTCACAAGAATTTGACAAGAATTAGTTGTTAAAATCTGTTGATTTAATCTTCACTTTTTACTACAATACAGTTAATAGTTACAAGAGTAGGAGTTAAAATATATGTGAGTGAACGATTTACAAACAGCGCAGTAAAACATTGATCTTAATGGGCAAGAAAAGCTGCAGTAATTGTATCATTCCTTTTACTGCTACGTTACAGCTTAAAGGGGTCATCACAGTCTCACATTCAGAGGAAAGCAGGAGGACTGAGCTGCCAGGCATTGGCACAGAAGTCAGCCTGAAAGCCAGACTGATGACAGAGAGGTGTTGAGTATACACAGGGAATGAGGGAAGGTTTTCAGTCAGAGATCTACAACAATGTTAAACCAGCTCATACACATACACACACATATACACACTGCCAAGACCACACACATCTGACACAGGATACAGACAGCTAAACTTGGCCAAGACATAGAATATAACAGATAAATATAACAGATTTTAGATAAACAGGACAAAATCAAAGTATGTCTTTCAATACACACAGCCAGAGAGCACCGATACACACGTTTCCTAGAGTCTATGTTTGTAAAGGGCAAAGTTATAGCTGTTTGTTTCCTGACCATCTTGTTCTTCTAAATGTTTCAATTGTTTTGTTTCCGTCCAGGTTTCCTGAATTATATTTGGCTCCTAAAGGACTGTCCTGTTGTGTATCAGTCATGTTTTAAAGAACATGCCACACTTTTAGGCCAACATAACATCTATCATACCCACAAAATTAGAATTACAAAAAAAAACTACAACAACAACAGAGGAGCAGTGTCCATACTGCGCAACTTGCTACTGTAATTATGAAGTTAGTTGAGTACATATAATGTTCATTTAAATGCTGCTGTCAATCTGCCCTAAACCATCTAGTTTTCCACTGACTCAGAGTGCGTGCATGTGTTTTCTCAGTGAGGTCCCAGTGTTTTTCCATATAAGACGTTGTAGTTATTGCTTTAGATATCCTGTCATTGTTACACAGCAGTTACACACAAGCTCAAATCCACACAAGCACAAACACACACATACATCCCACCACCCTCGTGAATGATTTAGTCAGGATCAAATGTCCCCTACTTCAGTTTCAGTCAAGTGATCCCACGAGCAGAATGCCAAGTTCACATTTCTATGTCTATTCTTTCTGACAACTGCGACAAGTGACTCACACAGCTAACAGAGTAAAACACACTCATACAGAGTAGTGGTTTTTGGGGTCACGTTCACTGCAACATTTGAAAATTGCTGCTCCACACTATCGAGGAAGGAAGGGACAGAAGAACAACAATGTGTGACAATATGAATAAATGAAAGGGCATTCAAGAGAGTTAGTGTGCCATTGGTCTAATGAGTCTTCAAACAGCAAAACATGATTGGACAGTGACACACTGCAGCACAAGTCCTATTGTCATGGAGTGACTCCAGAGAACAGAGGACAGGCCCTATAGGATTACAGCCTCATTATAGCACAGACGACAGAGATGAGCTGTGAGTGAGATGTTAACAGAACACAGAGGAACAAGTCCAAAAACCTGCATCTCTACAGGACCAGAAAATACACAGCAGTCCAACAGTATCCTACTGTAATAGAAAGAAAGTAGGTCAATACTAACACATCCCCCTACTGTATCTGTGAAACCACCGTAAAAGATCCACAGTGAATGAAATCCACAACAATAAATAATAAATAAAGCAACAAAAACGTAAGTATTCACTAATTAATTACTGTACAATACTATTAATTCCTTTATCTCTGTGATAACATGAGTAGCAACTATCAGTAAACTGACAGATAATGTATCAATAAGATGACCAATTTTGACGATCATCTATCAAGCTTCAGTTTTGCAAACAGATAAACAAGATGTAGATTTTTCCTGTATCTTCTTACACACTGATTGCACCTGCGCCAAAATAAAAGGGAACAAAAGTGGGTAGGTATCAACACTGCTAGAGTTGGGGTACAGACCTATGATCAGTTTAGGACTGTCGAGCACTTGTTGAGCTTCCTAAGAGATCAAAAGGCTCCAGAGGCACATGTCTAGCTCTACTTATATCACAATGCTTATGTTCCCTTCCTTTGATTGCCTCTCTCGTGGGAAACACCACCTCTAATGCCTTACATTTATTTATCAAAGTAAAACAATTGGGCTTGCAGATCAAACTAAAGAGCAACTGCAATCAACAAATGGCTCTTTAATGGAAAGCAATCATTGGCCACAGGCTGAGAAATGAACTGCATTTCTGCCTGCAATCTCAAGGAGTCCCATTCTGGCTTCACAGTGTTCTGGAGAGTGTGTGAGAGAAAGAGAGCAAGAGAGATTTAAAAAAAGAACTCCTAAGGAGCTTTAACACCTTAACTGAAAGATATTTTAACATTTTATTTTGCTTTTACAACACACAAGTACCAGACACATAGATAAAAATCCAGGTGTGTTAATACAGTGTGGACCTGGACCTAACAGCATCTTTTTTAACCAGTTTAGTTATAAGTAGGATTTTTACAATGGAATAATAAAGTCTAAGTTTTTTAAATCAAAGGAAATTATTTCAAACTTAATTTATCATGCTTTTATGTTATTATTACCTTGCTATGCCACAAGCAATTTGCCAGCTGCGGAATAAATCATGTGCTGTACTGGAGATACACAAAAGACTTTGTCTGCATATTTTGGCCCAGATATATTCCAGATATGGCTGATACTGCTCATAGCCACATGTTTTCACTTTCCTTCAATAGAAAACTTATTCCTGGAACTGCATATTATAAGAGCTTGGCTGTGTGTTGCCACAGCAAAGATGCTACAAACTGTCACTGAAACCATTTCCCTAAGGAGCTCCTTCCTCTGTGGTTCAACACGTCTGTTGTGCAGATATATATATTGGGGGATTAATGAATTGCTGATAATGTGAACCTCCTCATATCCCATGATGTCTTCCTCCACCTATATCCCCCACACACACACAAATACATACATTTGCAAGGAACACACAAAAGCTAAGTTCCTAACAACAAGGAGTTTGGTTTCATTATAGTAATCAATAATTAAAAACCACCTCCTTTTCATCAGCACAAGCATCACAGATGTGACCCGAGTCTATTCGCTGTCAGCAACCCCATCCTCTCCCCCACACAAAACACACACAAACTCTCCACCCCCTCCCTTCCACAGTCAATTTCAGTAGAGGCATTCATTTTTAAAGCACCCCTGTCACTGGGATTATAAAATAGCAAGTCTCAATGCCGGTGGGAGAGCCACTGCTACAGGGGGGGTAACAATATGAGAAAGAGACATAGAAAGAGATCTGCAGTAGCCCAACAAGCACCACTCTGTTTGAGAAGGTTTGTTTCTTCATCTTAACGTGTTTTAAAACCATATCTGAGACACACTCAACCTTTCCAGTGACTTACAAAGCAGCAGCTGAGATATTTACAGGATAAACAGCAAACACAAGGCAAAACAAGAAGCCAGGGGGAAAATTCCCTGATGCCGGCAGGTAGGGGACTTCATAAAACTGCTTCCTCTAGTGTCTCAAAAGAACACAAGTGATTACAAGGAAGTCATTGTGTCCCTACCCAGTGCAGTAATGTGGCAAATCTAGAAGCCCTGCTGTGTTTATCCAAAATATCAACTATGAAACAATCCAGATTACGAAACTGCAGATTGGGCTGGCTGTCTGCCCAAAAATCAACTTACACTCTCACACACTCTGAGACCCATGTTTGAGGTCTTATTATCCCCTGCCAAAAACGATGACATTCCTACAACACTCCATGAAAGACATCTGATGGTTTCGAATAGGAAACCAAAAGTTATGTCACTTTATCTGATCACTTTAGTAAAATGATCTGTTTATTTTAGGCTTGGCAATGACACTTCAAACTTCACTGAGCCCGTTGTATGCATTCTCCTGGATGCTGCCAAGATTTCATACACAATACAGTACTTTCCCCCTTTTCCCATTACCTTTATATCTCTCCAACACATCCTCGTACGCCTGGGCAAATTCCTTCTCCTGTGAATGGTTTGTCGGCAGCAGACCCGGTATGAACCCGGCCATGGTGGCTCTGCAAGCCGGCTGGTGAGTAGAGAGGGGTCGGCCTGCAGACTACCGCAGTGACCCGGTCTACCGCTGCGCGTCAAGCCTCCAGCTCTTGATCCCTCTTCTTTTCGGCGTCCAATCCAACACCTCCTTGTCTGAAACTAGTGATGCATTGGCGCACACTAAAAGCCCAGTAGCTCACTTCCAAGCAGGACTGGATAATCCTTAGAGATACTTAGGGGAATAAAAAAGGACAACAAAGGGCTAAATGAACGCGTATTTATGAAAATATAAAGCATTAAAAACGCGAGTATCTACTTGATTGGAGGTTACATAAACGCTATCTATCCATTATCGTCGTCTGTGTATGCGTGTGTGCGGGAACACACAGTGGCATCGCTCCGTGTGCTGTCTCAGTCCAGTCCCTCCTTGAATATCGGCTTCCACCCGGCTGCTGGTGCTTATAGTGTCTCCTGTGTGTGAGAGAGGGAGGGAGTAAATCCTTCGTACCCCAGAGGAGTGTCCGTGGAAGGGGGCACTGTGTCTGTTTCCGTCCCCAAATCTGCGGAGCTCCAGGCGAAACCGTATCCGGACTCGGGTTTCCTATCCCAGGCTGTGTCGGCGTCCTGTGGATCTTAGACGAGCCGCCGAGCTCCCAACAGGATTCCCAGCCGTAATGGCCGCTTCTGTCTGAGGCTTTGCTACCTCTTCCACTGTGTAAATGTGTGTGTCTGTATTTCTCCCTCTCTTCTGCTCAGGTTTCTCGACTCTTTCTGCAGTGGCTGTCTTCCATCCCTCTCTACCGGCCACGCCAGGAACCTCTGCCACAGGAATTTCAAGAGCCGGTGGGAAGGAGCTACGTTAGCTAGCTTACATGGCCGCCGGTGGAAAATGGAGCTGGAGCGCCCCCAGACGTTGAACACGGCTCGGTGACAAGAAACCATGGGTCACAGGCCTCAAAACAGGCCATTAGCAATAATTTCATAATGTTCAACCCACCTCTACGTTGTAACCATCCACAGACCTTTTAATTAACGTTTTTTGTCCGTTAGCTTAATGATACATTACCGAAATCGACGGTTGGCACCCGGCGTTCGTCTTCAAAGTAGAAAATTCATTATTTCTGTGGTTAACTGGTGAGGAAAATAAGACTGTTAGTATTATTGTCTTATTTCTCTTTCGTTTTTTAAAAAAATATATTTGCAAATCTCTATTATTCAGTCTAACATACGTTACGGCCTTTTGTGAAAATGACCGTTAGAGAACGATGATGACCGATGGGGATTTTTTTTTTTTTTTTTTTAATGGCGGATATTTGCTAACGGCCACATTTGGGTTTTTTCAAAGTAGAGGTGACAACAAAGATATAAAATAAAATAAAACAAAATAAAACAATAACTTTTTGGCGTGACTGTATTGCTGGATTATGTAATATTTTGTTACTACATAAAGATGATAAATATAGACTGATACACATTTAAATTTATGGGAGGAGAAACATGACAAATGTAAAACCCTCCATCTCTATTCCACGTTATGGTTTAGTCCAGTTGTCCATTCAGGTGATTTGGATATGTACAGTTTTGGAATTAACTTTGCCTACTAAAATTGTGGGAAAAAGGAAGAAGCACTTAAAGAGTAAGGCAACAACTTTACCTAATTTAAGCACATTGAAAAATATATATCTGTTCAGAGATGTGACACTCTTATACAAAATGCTTGTATTTCAACAGACTTATAGGCTATAGTTGCAATAAAAATGTAAATGGAGGTGTTGAGTCTGCAACTTGGGAAACTGTGTATGTGTTTGTGTTCAAGGAAGTTTTGGCTGTGGGTGAGCTGAATTTATGGAGCACACTGCCATCTAAAGGCTAACTGAATCCATTTTGCAGAACACCGTGAAAATGATGCAAATTCAAGTGAAAGTCTTGCTTACAGGCCTCCAAAACCTTATAACTTGATCCAAAATCAGTCTAACAAGAAGAAAGGGAATAGAAAAAAATAAATAAAAGGAGGCTAAGTGTTAAATTCATTAAAAAAAATATGCGACTTTGATTTAAACAGTGCTAAAAGAATAAATCTTGTCACAAGTCAAATGATCCCTCTATTTTGACACTGATCTGTTTACTGTGAGGTGAATCTGCCTTTGAGTCTGTCCTGTCCTACTGGGTTAAAACACAGCCTTCAGTGGATAATCTCAGCATGTGAACATCCTGAGGTCGAAGCTCGTAAAGCAGCCTCATTGAAATGGCCAAGAGATTATGTCATTTAATCGCACACAGACACATAAAGACGAGAGAAGCACAATGTCAGTGCCAGTGCAGCCTCTAGCACAAACACAATATATTTCTGATGCTGGAAAATAAAGGCTGAACTCAATACTGCATTAAAGTGCAAGTAAAAACACACGTGAATGGCTCAATAAGGCAGACAGCTTTCTAAACACCGCATTTGCCTCCAGATCCTGTTAGTGTGGGCTGGGGTTCAACTCCTGCATTCAGCACCTCCTGCATGGAGGAGATCATAAAGGTGGAGGTGTAAACCATGGTGTTTTCCTACAGGACAAAACGTTTGTATGTTTGGGTTTCACCATCCACCTTTTGTGTGGCAAAGCAGCCTGTGTTCGTTTTAATGTGTGCGTACATGCATATATAATGCTTACGTTTATGGGTCACGGCTACTGTAACTGATCTGGCATTAGGTATATATAATCATTTCCAACAACCATGCACATACACAGAGGTTTCCATTTCTAAAAGAGACATAGAAGATGGGACCAAAGGGGTGGAGATGAAGAAATATAAGAAAGTGTCAACATTAAACCAGTATGAACAGCACCAACCATATCTATCATTCCATCTGTTCAGTCACAATCACAAACACTTAAACATATCCTTTTTCACTGCTTTGACTCATAACCTTAACACATTAGCAAGAAGTTAGTAGCTTCTACCATCCTCCACACTGCAGAAATATGAGAGTATCGTTTACAGCACAAAACAGAGCGTTTTACAGGGCAACAAATAGAGGAACAAGCCTCATGTTAAGGGGAAGCAAAAATGTCCAGTGTTTATTTTCTTCTGCAAAAACTAGATAACCTTTAACTAGAGAATCAGGGCACGTTTGCTACAACAGAAAGTAATAAGATTTTGGGAAAACTGGTTCTTAGATTGTTCAGCTCATTTAGCAAGTGGTGTCATGTGTTTACAGTAATTATTATCAAGGCCAAATGATCAAAAAACACAGTGCAAGTCTTCTTTTTTCCTCCTTCTTTCACAGGAGAAAAAAGGATACAAAATTTTCATGATGAAAGCAAACGAGGTCAACCACTGGACACACACACACACACAAACAGAGCAATACAAACAAAAGGAAGGCTGTTGTGTCCCTGGTCTCAAGGTCCCAGTAACATTTAATTTCCAGTTTACTGCAAAGCACAAAACAGTTAGAGAAAAAACATCTTTAACTTAATATAAACATATATCTTGAGATTGCAGTCAAAGCAGATATTTTTTTTAACATCTTTTACAAGTTAACTGTTATCATGGCAAAGTAAAGCAAAGCACAAGTTTCTCTTCTTAAGACACAACATGTCAATGTGGGAAACCATTATATCCCCGCCTAGTGGTGGACAACGGAAAACACAGTAAACTCCTGCTTACTCTCAACGTGGCCTGACCGACTATAAAAACAGTTTTTCTCCCATTTGTATGTTTTCATTTTTAATCACCTCAAGGTGTGTTTACAATAAAACAATTACAATAAAAGGAGATTATGAGTGTGTGTGTTTACTTATTTGGCGGTTAAATATAAAGCATGCAGACAGAATATTGAGTCATCTCTCTTCCCCTTGTCTCTGTTTGCCTCTTTCTGTCACTCCCACTGTTTTCTCTCTGCAGTGTGTATCCCTCTGTTTG
>JAPZDY010000008.1:2230987-2241730 GCA_029783645.1 Ctenochaetus hawaiiensis | reverse complement strand
TGTGTGTGTGTGTGCGTGTGTGTGTGTGTGTGTGTGTGTGTGTGTGTGTGTGTGTGGACTCTGGGGACCTGATGCTCCGATCCGTCCATCACACTCTCTTAAAATCAATACCTGTCCTGAGAGAATGAATTGGCTCTTACTGGTTCTCATGTTTCAGCTCTGCAGGTTAGTGATCGTCTGCTTTGTGCTGCTGATATCGTGAGTTTGAATCCAGCTCACAGACTTTGTGCACAACTTCTGTCTTCCTACTACAATTCCCTTTAGTCTGTATTGTCTAGTTATGTTAAAGTAACTTTATACAATTTTTTATGAAAAAAGGACTTACATTGCAACCATTCAATATTTAGCTGTGAAACAGTCTTTAAAACACACACCAGCAGTGATTCTATTTGTTTTACTGCAAATCACAAACATGTTATATTACTTTTAAACAGTGGTTTTCTGGCATGATGACCTTCAGATGTAAGAAAACTCGTATGCAGCCACGACCCACAATTTTCATCAGTTATTCACAATAACAAGGAATGCAACTAAAGAAAAGATCCATCTAAGTTCAAGTTGAATTTTGATGAAGTAAAGGACAGATTGATGGTATAAGCAAACTTTTGTTTATTTTTACCTTAGTAAACCACATTTATAAACCTTAGTTTCATTCCATTATTTTAAGTTTCATGACTGCAGCCTTGGTGATGATACTATGTTGTCAAAATCGTCCAGAGACAGAAAAACACCTGGCAGAGTATTTGAAACTGCCTCTCTAGGTTTTTCTGCCACTGAAGGGGTCTCCAGGATCACAGTGTGCCATGACACACTCACACACACACACACACACACACTCACAAACAAACACACGGTGAAAAACACCAGCCACAACAGATTTGTTTCAAATTTAAAAAAGTTATGAGTATTTGAAGAAATCTAATTGTCAAATATTTACCGATAAATCTTGTGTGTATTTAGTAAAAATGGAAAAAAAATTTCATAATAAAAGTCTGAAAATCCACCAGTGATCCGGTTTGTTTCACAGTTCTTCTGTCAGGTCACCAATAGTTTAGAAAAGGACTTGCTGGCTTTTGAGAAACTCCTGTCAACAAACAGTCGGATTAACTCTAAACTGTGAGCACTTTGTGAACTGACCAGCCAAAGGCTGAACTGTGGAGCGACCTGCTCTGTGCTCACAGGGCGGGAATGTGTCCGAGTACGACGTGTGAATCAAACGCACGGCCTGGGATTTCCATCTGGACTACTGCTGCCAAAAATCGCTCTCCTCCTCCTCCTGCTGCTGGCCCCCGGCGAGACCGCTGGCAAAGCCCCACTTCCTGAATCCCCGTCTCCACAGCAACGCTGCTAGGAAGAGGTTAAAGCCTTTCCCAGAATGCTCTGCAGTTCTCTGGTGTATGGTTGAGTGTATAAGTCTGTGTCAGTGTTTCTGTGTGTGTGTAAAGTCAGTTTCCCTGCTGCCTGCTGACAGTGAGTCAGTGGCGCTGAAACTAGTGGTTTTAAAAATAGAGCCAGAATTGGAGCTTCAAAGCCGCACTGTGTCATTAGAGCTCTGTGAGGGAAAAGAGCTCTTTGAAGAAAAAAAGAAAGTGGTGGCAGAAACTCTGGAGAGGCAGTGTGAGAGCGAGTGAGCTCACTTCCTGCCAGATGAGACTCTCACTGAGGCATTTTCACTCACTTTCACACCAACAAACATGAACACACACTCAGATTTACAGCTACTTTGCTCACTGCCTTACTTTAGGACTGCAAGTGAGGATTATTTACTGAATATTTTCTGATTTCTGATTGATTACGTTATTATTTAAACTACAAATCTCCTAAAAAGTTCCACAACCTAAAACGTGATGTCTTTATAATGCTTGTGCTTATTGGCCAAAGGTCCAAAACTCAGAAATATTCCATTTAAAAGAAATAAAATGTAGAAAAGCAGCAAATCACAAACACCTCAGAGGGTGGAGAATCAGTGATTGAAACATCTTCAATCACTGATAAATTATCAAAACTGTTCTTAATTTTTTTTGTCAACTGATTCATAGACTAATATTAAAAAAAATAGACTCATACAAAAACTGATTCATAAGTTGTACGTCAGAATATCAGAAGTAGCAGAACACAAAAGTGAACATGAGACATGAAGCAAAGTATTACAGACACACACACACTCATTCACACACACACTGGTGCAAACAGATCCATGCATGGATCTTGTCTGCGGTCTGAATCAGCCGGTGCAGGGATGCCTGATGCTTGACTGGCCTGATTTATAAACCACAACCAGGATTTACATGGACACGTCTGTTCCCTCAGCTTGGTCTGAGCAGGGCAAGTGTCTTTGTACAAATGTGTGTGTGTGTTAGTGAAATGAAAGAGAGAAAAAAACAGGAGTGATATAAAACAGAGAGAGGGAGACGTTGACATTGATGTAAAAGTTGCAGAGAGACGACAGAGAGGGAAGAAGAAGAATCAGTGGAGGAGACAGAGAGAGTAACTCAGACATAAGCAGATTTAACGGCCGTAACCGTCAGTGCTCGTCTTTGTGTCGTTCCAGAGCAGCATACCACTGCTCCAACAGCAGCTGATGGAGGTTTTCACTGACATTTACACTCAGCAGACACACATATTGCTTAATTCTGTCTGACGAGCTCCATAACACAGATCCACCTGTGCAGAAAAACACATCTGATACACACAGGTGATTTATAGTCTGTGCACAGTCTGTGTTACGACAAGCAGTAGTTTCCTTTTGTTTCCAGTCTTTTGCTAAACTAGGCCACTCACTTCCTGGTTCAAGTTCCACACTCAGATAAGTGATAGCTTATTGATCAACTCATTGAACTCTCAGCAAGAAAGCAAACAAGTTTATTCACCAGATTATCAGATTATTATTCTTTTATCACTGGAAGACGTGCGCAGGCAGGTGTTTAACTGAGTTCTGTGATGTGACCTGATATGTGCGACATTGCAGTGTGAACATCAGGAAGAAGACTGATAGGTTGATGCTGACAGGTGATGTTTTGGTGCTTTACAAACAGACCAGTTCTGCTTTCACAACTAGCACAATTTCATACGTCACCATGGTAAAAACTTTTTTCATAATCTGCTGACTTTTGAGAGTGATGTCGACCTTCTTTTTGACAGGAAAGCAAACAACTTTAGTCCCAAACATGCTAAACTAGTCCTTTACTTTCTGTCTTTCTCTCTGACTCTGACATCTGATCTTCCACTGCACTTTTACACTCTTACATATTGTTGGTGTTAAAAGCACCCATCAGTTGTTACAGTGAAAGTGTAGGTGTTTAAGTGTAGTGTGTGGATAAATGAGCGATGCCTCCCCTCGAAGCGCAGCCCCCAGTCATGATGAGTAACACGCTGACAGACTGGATAAATGAATGGCTAGACTCAGCTCCCCCACGCACACGCACACACACACACACACATACATAATACACATGCATACGGGCTCACAGAGAAGCTTGCATATATAAACACACACACACACACAGATACACAGATACAAACTGAGCGATATGCCAAAAAATCTAGCAGCTTACTACGAGTCAGCATGACTGGACAGACAGTTAATTAAAGTAATAGTGAAAGAAGGAGAACGAGGAGGCAGAGTGAGAGAAAAAGAAGTGAAAGCACTGAAAGAGAAAGAAAAAGGGAAAGCAGAGGTAAACAAATGATGAAGGATAAGAAAAGATGGATGAAGGTAAAGAGAGAAAGAGAAGGATGCTGCCATCTTACACTCACTGATCAATACAGAAATCTTAGTTTTTGTTTCACTCTGCCTCTATTTTTTCTCTCATGATAAGATGTTTTGTGCAAACCAAAGAGCTGCAGGCAAACAATACAGACACTGTTGGCCAGACAGGTAGACAGACAGGTAGACAGACAGAGAGAGGATGGAGGTGCCAGCACAGCATCTTCAAGAAGAGAACAGTGAGTAATGTAAAAATAGTGCTGTAATGTTCAATGTATTAATCCAGTTTCTGGGTATTTTTAATCTCTTTAGGGCTCTAAAAGTTCTCAAAATGAAAAGATGAACAAAATAAAAAAACCTGAGAAGAGTGTAACACTTGATTGAAGTCTCTTATCAAGCAAAAATGGCGAACATTTAACAGCTTCAGCCTCCTAAATGTGAAGTTTTGCTGCTTTTCTCTGTTTTAGATCATCATAAACATGGATTACCTTTGAGTTATGGATTAATACTGGAGCTCTGGGAAGTTATGATGGGCATTATTCATTATTTTCTGTAATTTTATAGACTCAGCTAACAAACTGATCAGTAATGATAAGAAATGAATAAATTGCCACCATACATGAATATAAAGAGTAGAGACTCATTATTTACTCTCTGGTGAAAAATGTCTGATGTGAGCAAAAACTGACTTGACAAATAAATCAGAAATCATCTAATTCAAGGATCATTATTATAAGAAGCTTTTAATTATCTCATTTTACAGCCCTGGCAGCTGCTTACAGTGCACTTCTTTATCCCCTCCATCAGAGTCGTGTTGGTGCTGTCCACCACACACAGTAGTAAGGGGGTGTGTCTCCTGTCTGTGCAGGGGGGGAAACCTGGAAGAGACCAACTTAAAAACATCATTTCTAAATAAATTTAAATCGATTTAGAAATATATTCTTTCTGGTTTGTCTCACAGTGTCTCGTGTCTGAACCTGTCAGCTGAGGGTCCAACATAAGGCCGGAGGGAGATGTGCGTTTGACCATCTGCTACAAAGCGGCAGGAGCCCTGATTCCTCATTTCTCTCCCATCTCTCTCTCTGTTTCTGCCTGCATCTTGTATAATATCAGCTTTTTCAGACAGACAGACAGCCTGCAGCGACAGAGTCCATTGGGATTCATACAGCAGGTGGAGGTGGAGGTGTGATGATGGAGAGTTATAACTGCGTAATTGGCTGGAGGGATTGCACGGATCAATAAAGGCGGCCTCTCATGGGTGTGTGTGTGTGTGCGTGTGTTTGTATGAGTGTGTGTGCACATAAAATCGAGTCATGGCTTCTGCTGCTGCTGGTGCTTCATGTCACCGGTTTTACACGCATGCCTGTCTCTCTCTCTCTCTGTCTGTCTCTCCCTTTGAATGTGAGGGCAGAATGTGTTTGCATGAATGGACATCAGACATGGAGACCAAACGCGCTGTGCAACGCAACGCTGAGCTGCATGCGGGAGCAAACTGGAAGCACGGGGCTCTTTGTCCACCACACACACACACACACACACACACACACCGCTCCTGCTTGGGTGAATAACGCCAGCTAATTTCATTTATCCAGTTGTGACCGGTGCTGTGTGTTGACCAAAAACGCTGCCTCTCGCACTGAGGCTCTCATTGGTGAGAAACAGCCTCCTCACGGCCCACAAACCCTCTCTGCCTGCCTGTCCGCTGATTATTTCCAGCCCAGCCCTCCGGCACACAAAAATCACGAGCAGCCTGCTTAGAAAGTGGACGGTTTCAGGCAAAAACAACAAAAAAAAAATATGTGAGATTATTATGACGAAATCTTATTCAGGCGCACATCTCTTATAATGAGTGTGAATCAACACACAGCCTGTGATCAACACGTTATTGATAAAATGGAGCAAACACAGCATGAAGACACCACCTTAATAAGTCCAATTTATCTATAAATCATTAATTTATTCTCACTTTTAGGATCTTCAACCCAATTCTGCCTCAGTTTATCTCTCAGATGCGTGTCTCGTTTGTTTACAGATATAGTGACCATCTTAAACGGTTATTCAAGCTCCAGATTATAGTTTTAACACCGGTTTGGTCTTGACAGGTCTTGAGAACACAGGATCACGGTGGTTTGAACATTCACGGTTTAGTAAAGGAGTTGAAAACGCCACGAGCGTGCTGCGCGAGCTCCGGAGCCGCTTACCTTCACCGGGCAGCAGCGGTCCTGGAATCCGAGCACGGAGCGAGGGAGGCCGGGGATGCTGCCGCCGCTGCTCCCTCTCCTCCCGATTGGAAGGATGGATGGATGGATGGAAGGAAGGAAGGAAGGAAGGATGGATGGATGAAAGGTTGGGTGTTTTCCGCCCCACCGATCCGGTTTCTGTCACCAGGCTTCCTCCAAAACCGAGCCGACACGCCGCCGGGGGAGCGAGGCTGGGGAGAACGGCAGGCAACGTAATCCTGAATGGAAATGGCTGTCCGATTCCTCCTCCTTTCCCCCTCTGACTCTCTCTTCTCCTCTCAGCAACCCCCCACCAGCCCTCCTCTCCCGGTCCGCTTTAACACACACACACACACACACACACACTCTTTCTCCTCAATAGGCTATTTTCACGGCTCCGACACTTAACCCATGTCTATTGAGTCTGTTAAGTGTCGCGGAAATTGAAATTCGGTCGTAGTCCTGCGTCACCCGTGGCTCAACAGCACCGCCAAACCCAGGCCGAGGCTCTCTCACACTCACACACACACACACACACACGCTTTTTTCTTAATTTGGGGATCGCGGGTAAAAGGGCGTTCACGTCGGCATATTTGCAGCGCCTCCTCACTCACATTCATTTCAGGATTACACCGAGGAGGCAGCGCTGCATCCAACTTTCACATCACGAGATAGTATTAATCTGGCTTTATAATCCCTCCACACACACACTCTCTCACACACACACACACAAACCTCCTCCCTCTCCAAACAGCTGGAGGAGAAAGAGGGAGTAGTTTGTGAAACAATTGATTACAGCTGGAGGAGGGAGAGATGCGTTCAGGCTCCTAATCAGCAGGGAAACGGTCTTCATGGTGCGGGCCGACCTTCGGTATGTGGGGGTCACAGCCAGGGTCCCAGACCACAAAGAGCCCCCAGACTTCAGGGTTTGCATACTTGGTGTTTTTAGTGTAAAAAACCTTTCACAATAAGGCTTCACACACTATAACAAACAGTGAGCTGCACCTGTTAAAGGGGGTCAGAATGGAGATTTTGAGGCCTTATAAAGGCCAGACTGACTGTCATGTCCTCAAATCTGCAATTATCACATTTTAAACACAGTTTTCTTGGTTCTCATCATCTTGCAGGAGGTTGTTTTTAGCAAACAAACAAACAAATTAAGCGATAAACCCCCACTATTCCTCGGCACCAAAGACATGGTTATTAGCTCTGTGGTTGAGCACAGTGGAGCATTTGGCAGCAGGAGAGTTAGATCTTCCCTCAGGAGATGGTGGAGAGCTAAAAGGACGTGTGATTTAAGAATCAGGTGGCCAGGAACAACTTTAAATAAATGTTAATGCTGCTCTCTGTGTCTGCAGGATATTTAAATGGATATTTAAATGTATCATGTCTGCTGCCTGCACAGCTTGATGCCCTCAAGTTACAAACAAAACATCACTGCTGCCGGTTTTGGCTTTGGTTTCTTGACTTTTCAAAACCAGCAGCATGAATTCTTGGTTCTCGGTGGATCAAGGTGCCATTTTTACATCATGAAGGTAAATACATATTTATGCATGTAGGCTAGTTACATTTGACATATTTCATACAGTTTACAAATGTGTAACTGTATTTTTTATTAGTTTAAATAGTTTTTTAGTATGTTTTTTATTAGTTTATTAAATTTGATTGTGTGAAACTTATGTTTAATTAATTGTTCTTAAATCTATCTAAAGATCACTATTATCACTAAAGCAGATAAAATACTTTAGTTGTAAGTTGGAGCTGAGCGATTAAGCTCTCAAGCAATTTGTTTTTTCACTGTTTTGTTTTGTTTATCTGCATCACTGAGTTCTGTGGATGCTTTTGTTCTTGATTTCACATCTTCTTGGACTCGACAGTTTAAGCTTCCTGTCCCGTGACAAAACAGAGCCTGAAGTCTGATTCGCAGAAAACCATCGAGTCTGATTTTAGGTCTCAGCTGTCATGTTTTGAGGGGTTTGCAAAAAATGGATCATGTGTTGGTCGATTTGTCTTTGTGAGACTGTCTGGCACCCAGATTGATAAGACAATGGATCAGATGGGTGTGACTGGGATTGCTGTGTGTTTGTAGGGGTGGGTGGGTGGTGTCTGCGCTCCGTTGCAGGATAATCCAGACTCTCTCATCCTTCCTTCATCGCAGCCGATCAGCGAAGAGTGAAGCACTGCTGGATTATCTGAGCTGCTGACGCTTTAATCAAACAGTAGCTAATGGATTGACCTGCCACATGAACTGAGGTCTACTGTGACGATAAACACGGGGTAAAGTTCACCGCCATCACTGCTCATTCTCTCATTTTTGGTTAATTATTGAACAATGCTGTATTGATGATCTTTCGGTGAGAGCAGAGCTGAGGTGCATGAAGCTCCTGACATAAATCCACCGGTCAGTGATCGTGCCCTTGGCTGTGAACCCTGAGAAAATTTGATTTACTCAATTGAAACCTTGTGATAATGACTCCTGGATCTTAATACTGAAAAATGAGATCATGATTACCTCTAAGTTTCGATTTAAAAAGGCCAAAGTGGATTTCAGGAGGCCGAGTGCATCCACATGCAGCTTTAATGTACGATTCTTCATGAAAATACCTCACACATGGAGTTTAAGTTATCTCATTTTAAGGTCTGACATTAAAGTAAATGTTCAATTCCAATTGTAGGAATGAATCTTAACTAACAGCGGCAAGTTCAACACCTGCTTCTAACAATCAAACTTCTTTCAGTTTCAGTCTGACTTGATATTTACTGTCTGGGTAATTAGCTAATATAATTATTTTCACCTTCATGATGTGAAATGAAAGTGAAGCTTTAGTTCTTGTTCTCAAACTGAGAGTAAATCTGGAGGTAAAAGACATATTTTCATTTCTTTCAAGTGCAGAAATGTGCAAAGCTCAACGGTTTCCAGTCCCTTAGATTAAACAGTCGATAACAATCAGGCAGCAACTTAGAAATATGTGGTTTTTATGTCCAGTTTTTCCCAGCAGACCTCATCAAACCCGGACAATTTAGCACAAGCCCTAACCACATACAATTTTACTTTCTCTAAAAATGTCATGCAATTTCACATTTTATGCATAAAACAGTTGTTTGCTTTTTTTAAATTTTATCTCTCATGGTTTAGAGTCAGATATATAACGCTGATTACCAATAATCACTTCTTTTAAACAAATATAGTCTTTAGTCAAAAAGTGAGAAATGGCCTCAAAATCCCATCATGTGTAATAAATGTGTCATTGTTGAATGAAAACTCCTCTTCATGTCATTATACTCTCTGACAGAGTCCTGTGTGCTCAGCGATAGCTACCTGTCGGCCTCTTATCCTCAGGCTGAACTCTCTGCAAACACAAATGAGCCTGGAAACTTCAGCCTGAGGACATCAAACCTGTGCAGTCGAGAAACTATTGAGCGCTTGAAGCTGCAGCTGAAGCAGAAACATTTGTTAGTAAAACCAGAAAATAAAGACTTTTTTTTTTCAGCTCTACAGAAAGACTTTGTGAAGAGTTTTCTCTCCTGTATTATTTAAGCTCATGGCTCCATCTTGTGGCGCTTCATGGAGCCTCCTGATCCCATCAGTCACAGTTAAATGCTGGTAATTGAATCAAGAATGTCAAACAGCATCTATTCATTTCAGTCCCTGCGGAGCATTAACTCGCAGATCCACTCAGTGATTCACTAAAATGAGGTCAGCAGGTTAAGAACAAGGACTGTGTGTTAAACTTATATTCACAGCAGAGGCACAGCTGGACACAATGTATGTCCACCACAGCTGGCAGAGTATAACGATATTGTTCATCAGGGGTCATTCAACCAGCTGAATGAGGCCATTAAGTAAAAACTGTTCTTTGTTGCATGTCATCACTGCACTTTCACAATACCAGCACTGAGCATTTGGGTATGTTGAATGAAAGCTTCACTAATTAAGCCAATAAATAACAACAGCTGATTTCTGAAGTTCCCATCATGAGACTTTAACATTCAAAAGTCTGGCACAACAAAAACTTTGTCTGAGGTTTCAACACCCTAATAACTCTGAAAGACTAAAACTATCATCTCACTGCAAATTACTTGACTACATCTTAAGAAAAGTATTTTAAAAGCACTAATTATGTAAAATTGCAACAAGATATAAAAACATTTGATCAATCAAAAACTGCATGAAACAATATTTTTAACTTGGTAACATTTATTCGCAAATTTGTATGGCGAACAGGAAATAGCGATATCTGATTTACTATTAACAAGAACTAAACTGCAGACAGTTGTGTGTTTCCTCATGGCGTCTCCTCTGCCTTGCCGCTGTGGTGGGGGGGCGGCGTGTACTTCCCCTCCTTCATCAACTTCTCACGCTGCTGATGGATGGCATACAGCCTGGCTCGCTGCAGGGAGGAGGAGAAGAAGAGGTTAGAAGAGATGGAGCACTTGATAGTCAACAAGAAAAGGAAATGTTCGGCTTTCTCTATGCCAAACCTGAGGAAGACCAAGGCGAGGAGGAAAGTGACGCCTACACCGTCTTTACCTCCTTGCACCATGTGTAGATTAGACCTGAAGAACTAGAGGACCAGCTCCAAACTCAAGCGCTATGCAGTAAAGCTGAGTGCACATTTCTCTTCAAATATCACACTTGTTTACTCGTAATGAAAGATTAAGGAGAAATGTAAGCAGTCTGTTTAGATACAGTGTTGCTTAAATAACTTTCAACCTTAATATGTTTACTAATTTATTAGTTTACAGTTGTCCCTCACTATAACGCGGTTCACCTTTCGCAGCCTCGCTGTTTCGCAGATTTTTTTTAGTGCAATTTTG
>JAPZDY010000008.1:2212599-2223508 GCA_029783645.1 Ctenochaetus hawaiiensis | reverse complement strand
CGTTTTGTTGTGCAATCCTGAGAGCTGCCGTTCTCTCAGACGTAGAGGATGACGTTGCTGTCTGCGGGACAGTGAAGGCCTTCGGGGGGGTTCAGGGCTCTGCAGGAGGGGGGCTGGGTCTGCTGCCCGGCCGCCAGGTGACAGCTTTTCGGGTGGGGCGAGTCACAGTCGTCGGACGTCAGCTCTGCGATGTCGTCTGATTGAGTGTCCGACATCTCCAGGTCGCTGCGGATGCTCTCGGGCTGAGCCAGGGTGACGTCTCGGAGCCCCTCCCTGATTGACGCTCCCGGTGACAGTCCCAGCGCTGAGCCAGACAAGGCCCCGCCCCTTCTGGAGCTGCAGTCCTGAGGCTCCTCCCCTCCTGAGGCAGTTGCCATGGCAGCAGAGCCAGGGGGCGGGGTTAGGTCCTCTTCGCTGGTCAGGCAGAGATGGCTGGGTTTGGTCTCGATGTCCACCTGAATCTCCAGGTTGGTGCACTCCCTGCAGAGACACACGATTTAAAACCAGTCAGTCACAGTGAGACTCTTCTCATGCTTTTGATAAAACGTCTGTGGACTCAAGTCAGTGGCAATATGCAGTTGTGGTGTTTGTCTTTTTTATTAAATTTGTTATTTAAGAACATGAAGTTTTTGGGAGAAACTTGCTTCAGGATGAGCGAAATGACTCTCTTGTATTTGGACAATGAAATCAGTTTTTAGTTATAAATACTTGTTTTGAAAAGAGTTTGAAAGTACACAGAACTGATTGTTTTATTGATATTTGATCTCTCAATTATTCAAAAGATTAAAAGCGCTAAGGGATATTCTTAAAAAGATATTTTAAAAAAGGAATACTGAAAAAACCCTGAAGAAGGCAAAATGTCCCCAAAAACACAACTCACAACATGTAATTTCTGCCACTAGAGGGCTCTCTATCAAAACAAATAAAATGCAGCTTGTAGTCTGCTGACGTCCTGGAGTAGTGTGGGATCATGGGATATATTTATAAAACAGGATCATTCACACAAGGAGGAACAAAGCTCTCCTTTAACAGCTGCCACGTGTTCATACATGTAGCTCTGCTGTGATTCGTTCATTTCCTTCATTCCTTCTGATAAGTGAAGCTGCCTTTAATGTAGTGAGGCATTTATGCAGCTTTATATAAAGCTACGTGTGAGACAACAACATGAGATCATGGCAGCAACCTGCAAAATCATCAAGATCAGCTCTAATTCTGTTATCTTTATCAAATCACATTCAGATTCAACATGACAGAACGACAAAACCACAACCTGGCAACTAACAAAACTCTGCAATAAGAAAGGTGACACTGTAGGTGAAATCAGGAGGCATGAAGAAGAGGAGAAAGGTGTCACCTGTCAGGTAGCGTGTAGGAGGAGATGATGGATCCGGCCATTCCACGTGTGCTGGCGCAGTCGCTCCCGGCTCCCAGGCTGCCTGTCTCCCTCTGGGCTGATTCTTTAGCCAGCTCCCCTGCCTGCACCTCCAGCCTGGAGGAGGACAAATCATAATGATCAATGACACTGTTGGATCAATATTGACACAAACAAAGAGCAAACAGAACAACCATACATTTCTGAACAAGTGTTTACGCAATTTAATAGACTTATACAATCTTATTAATGATACTTTTTTATTTATTTAAGGTCATTTTTTGCGCTTCGTTTGTTTTCCTCACCTGCTGTACTTGCCGGTGCGGGTTCCCAGAGCGCCACCTGCCAGAGTGTTAAAGTAAGGTGTGTCGCCCAGAGTCCCGGGGGCCACGGAGAGGCCCTCACTGGGGGAGGTGGTGCTCAGACCGCTGACCGCCCCGTCCAGACTGCTTTCACCGAGGCTGGGGGACTTGAGGGCCCGCCACGCGTCTGCCACTGCAGAATCAGACACAACACTCCTTATAATGGATGCAAAAAGGTGGAATTTGAAGGTGGAATAACATCCTGATTCTCCTCTTTCATGATCAGTCTGGTTTCCTCACCAGTGATTGGACCGTCGTCCTCATCGAAGTCGATCCGCACGCCTCGTCCCTTCCCCCTGCTGACGCCGCAGCCTCCCCCTCGACACAGAGAGATGGGCACCACGCCGTACACGTAGGCGAGCATGATGGGAACGCCGATACCTGACGAGAGACAGAAACTATGAGTTAGAATCACAAAGACACAACGAAAGCAAGAAAGAGGAGGAGAGGGAACAATAGAGAGAGAATTATCACCTAAAGATATGTTTTTAAGAATATATGTTTGCAAAAATGTCGGTGATTCAAGTCTGCGTCTGTACAATGTGTCACATCTGTCTGGCTTTAACTGTCCTCTGTGTAAAAGCATAAATCCCCCTGAAACATGGTGCATTTTTTATTCAGTTTAGAAGCCTTGTCCTTGTTCAGACAAATAAACAAACTGTGCTCGGTTTTGTTTGTTTTGCCTTCAGCCTGACAGACTCAGTGACAGATGAAGGTCGCGTCCATAGTTTCTCACCCACGCTGACGGCTGCGATGACCGGGGCGGTGATGATGGACAAGGCCACGCCTCCTGTGATGGCCAGGTTCCTCCTGTGACGGGACGACTTCTTCAGCTCGTAGTGGGCGTGGATCTGCAGCAGAGGAGAGACAGTTAACACACACACACACACACCTCAAACACAGAAAATAATCTCTGTTTTGGACACCAGACATGTTTATTTCTTTCAGATTATATAAAGGTTGAAGCCAGGATTTTTATAAAAGTTGTAGATTTGAAATTCATCCCCAAAAAGCTTCTTTTTACTAAAATATTTTACACATTTTCTATACTGATGTTACTTTTCACAAGTGATAAATTCCACTGTATTTAAGGCATTTTTAAAGTATGTAAAATCATCCTTTAAAAACCAATCTTATGTAATCTGCTGCATTTATAGAAAATAAATTCCTCCTGAGGTTTTAAAACCCTCAGATTCCCAGATACAGAGGACGCGACCTCTCTGTCTTCTGTGGCAGCGTCGGTCCTTGACTTTATGTAAATACTGGTTAGTGGTGGCAGTTTTTCACCAGAAACAAACAGTGCAATCTACAAATCCTCCCTAAAAATAACACTGACAGCAAGTTTTCACACACAAAGACATAAAAAAAAAAATGTTCCCGTAATCACATGGAGTGAAAAACAGCGATACTACAGAAAGATTTTCCTGCTTGAATTATGAGTCATCTTTCAATTACATCTCACACACAAGCCTGTTTATTTGAAAAAGCCTTCAAAGCTTCTTTTTAAAGAACAAATCTGTGTCACAACTTGAGGAACAAAGCAGCTTCCCTTCCCTCGCTCTCTGAATTAGCAGAGAAACATTTTCTGAGAATTTTCCGTCAGTCATTCTTGAACTAAGAAGTCCGAAACACAGAGACACTGAAGCAGGTTTGAACATGAAGGGGATGAACAAAATGTGGGTGAGCAGATGGATTTTAACCAAAACTCAAGCTTCTAGAAGTGCGCTATTTCACTTTTCTCCACAAGGGAGCGCTAAAAACTCTCACCAAACACTCATCATCATCATCATTGTCTCTTCTCTCAGCATTTAAACAAAGTAAAGCCATGATGCGACCACATTTCTCTGCTCTCATGTCAGCTTGACACATTTAAAGACTTATTAGGACCATCATGCTGTAACAAATACAGATTTAAGACCAATTTAACAGATTTAAGACCATAATAATGAAACAAACAAACAAGAAGCCACAGACACGCAAGCTGTTTATAATAAAAGCTGTAAAGTTGTGAACAAAGAGTGAAAACCAAACTCAGAGTTCCAGGTCAAATCACTTCCTGTGAATCAATTCTGTCGCTCACTTTATTTTACTTTTACTTTTATTTTCTTTAAAACACTTAAGTTTCTTTGATAATGTTAAATCCTTAAATTTAGATACTTCTGAGTCAGTTTAATGACTAAGTTTCTCCTCTGAGCTTATTTGGAAGAACTTCACTCTGTGTCTTTGTCAGTGTGACGGATGATGTGAATGGAAACTTTTTGTGGTGCCCAAAGGAACTGAAAGGGCTTTCGGACATTTTGAGAAAACTTTTGGAAATGTTTTAAAAAATGAGGGCAGCATATTGAAACTTAGAGAAGGTTTTCAATTCTGCAATGTTGTAAATTCCAGATAAAGACCAGATAAAGACCTCAGACAGAGCGTCTGAGGCGTCTGCAGACGAGTCGGTGTGTTGCCACAGCTCTGCGGTTTGTCACTTCTTGTTTCTGAAGCAGATCAACGTTAATGAAGTGACCATAAAAAAGGTTCTCAGGGAGAAAGTTGCTGTAATCACACTATAAAGTGTCAATAATCAATAATGTTTTTTACATCTTCAGTTCCTATAAAAAAATTTCCCCTCCACACATCTAAGTTTTACACTTTTTCACTTTTTCCTTTTTTAATTATGTCCTAGATTTGAAATCTAAGCACTGCCTGTGGTCAAACTATGTGATCATTGACAAAAAAGTGATCAACAAAATTTGAACTATTAATAAGTGAGATACAAACAAGGAGTTACATAATGGATTTTTGCACTGAGCTGTGTTTTTAAAACGAACAATATGATCTTTAAAGAACTAAATCAAACACTCGCTTAAGGCTCATTTTAAAGTTAAACCAGAGGGAAAAGTCAGCAGTAAAGAAATTTATCTTAACCGAAACGGTTTCAGATCTTAAATCTCGGTTAAAGCATCAAGTTTTATTTTTGTTCTTCTATTAAATCTTGAAGCCTTCAGTCTCTCAGAGGTCACTGTGCTGCTGAAGCTTCTTCCTCTGCTGTTTCTCACCTTGCGGCCGATGTAAACGGGGATGCCGATGACCATGGCGGGAACGGCGATGCCTGCGATGAGGGTGATGCCGACCGGAGCGCCGATCAGGGTTCCCAGCTGCCACAGAATCTTCTTCTTCCTGCTCCAAGGCTTCTTCCCCCAGAACGTACAGCCAGAAGGACTGGAAGGAGAGAAGAAGAAAGACGAGTTGTGAGTTCACAGACACACGTGTGAGAAAATCCAGAGCTGGTGTGAAAAGTTAATGAAAGGTTGGTACCTGAGGTAGTGCAGGTCGGAGATCTCCTTCATGCAGAGCCAGCAGAACTCACAGCCGCAGACGGCGCAGGTCATGTGATTGCAGCTCCCATCATTCATCTTGATGATGTAGGCACCGCAGCGAGGGCAGGGCTTGATGTCATCAGCTGGAGGAAGAAGAGAGGAGCACTTAGTGACTTTGCTCTTCTCAAGAAATAAATGGTTCGATTGATTTTTTTTCCCTCAGATTTTCTTTCTTTTTTTTTTTTTTGCATGTGGTTAAAAAGCGGAGTCGATAAAGGAATATTTTGACATTTGGGAAAAAACGATTACTCATTTTAAAAGAGGTAGATGAAAGGATCAATAAGATTTATATTTGTACAAAAACTGCAAAGCTGAAACCACATAACCTGACTTAAAACCACAGGATGCTATTTCTACCTTTTTTTCCTTTAGTTGGATCAACCAAACTACACATAACAAGTTCATCGTCAGGCTGAATGTTTCTCCTGTTTCGAGTTTAAATGCTAAGCTAAGATAAGCAGCTGCTAGCTAAAGTTTCAAAACAGGAGAAATCCAAATATTCCATTAATCCAGAAGATTCATCAACAAAAAAGGTTAAACCAAACAGTCCCATCTAGTTTTTTTCCCTCTTTCGTTGGCAACGAATTCAAAGCTCATTAGAGAAATGGACCAAACATTTGCAGCAGTTTGTCGTCTTGTGGAAACGAAGCCAAGAAGCCAGAAAAAGTCATTTAGTTTGTGTTTGAATCTTGGATGCTCTCTGCTCTTTAAAGGGCATTTTTGCATTTTGACTCAAAGAGACTCAGATCTGTGTATTGATATGTATTTGTTACTGTGTGTGTATTGTTTGTGGCCCTCTCTGACCTCCTCTGCTCATTTTTTTCCATCAGTGCAGTTTATTTGAAATGTTCCTGTTGGAAATGAGCTGATTGTTCGGCCTTCAGTCTTTCTGCTTGCAGTTTTTGCAAAAACCAAGGCTTAAGTTGTTCATTTTAAATCATTTTTGCTGTTTCTGCTTCTTTGTTTGTGACATTTAATCACCTGAATGCAGGTCAAACACGCATGTTAAACATTAAAAACAAAATGTGCTAAAAACGTTTAAAAACGCAGCAAAAAAAAAGTGATTATAGATAAATATTATCAGCATCTTCTATCTCCCTTTGTCTTTGTGCATCTGTCTGTATCCAGTTGACTAAGCAGCAGGTGTGAACAGACAGACAGGCAGACAGGCAGACAGGCAGTCAGTCAGACAGACAGACAGACAGACAGGCAGACAGGCAGACAGGCAGGGAGCGCCCTGGATTTTTTTTTTTATGACTCAGTTTCGTCCTTCTGGATTGTTGTCAGTTCCTCTGTTTTACTGGCAGAGAGAAGCGGACTGGAAGTGGTGAATTAAGGAAAGACAAGAGAGAAAGAGTGAGGACAGCTGGAGGGATTAACTTAATAGATTTTTAATCAAAACGGGATTAAAGACACACACAGAGGGATGTTTGCATGCACGAGCTCGGATGTTTGCAGAGATTTTTATGTTTGCTTCATCACAACGTGAACCTTTGTGAAAGGACCACCTCCACATTTTGGGAAATGTGATGTTTTGCTTTCTCGTCAGATCGTATGCTGTGAAGATTAATACAGCCGTCGCGTCTGTGCTGTAAATATGAAGCCACAGCCAGGACACGGTTAGCTTAGCTTAGCATAAAGACCAGAGACAGCGGGAACAGCTAGTGTGGGCTCCGTCCAACAGTGACAACGTGCCAGCATCTCCACAGCTCCTCAATTAACATGTTATATTCAGTTTGATTTGTTTGAAGAAAAAGCAGAACCAGGCTGTTTCCTCTGCTACCAGTCTTTATGCTAAGCTAAGCTAACTGACTCCTGGCTGTAGCTTTATGTTTACAGACATGATGGTTGTACCAGTTCTTACAACTGAACACAGAAGAGCATATTTCTCAGTAATGTCAAACTTTTCCTTAAAGTGATTTTTACCACAATATTGGATCAAAAATAACATTTTTTTGTACAAACAACTGTATATGTTTTACCTGAATAGCTAATGGAACTTGAATTTTTGGCAATAAAACAAATTGAAATGTATAAGATAAAGGTTGAATGCAATTTTCAGAATATTTGAAAAGAAGTTTTCATAATTTCTCGACAATAATTTCACTTCTTGATAAATCTCTCCTTTCTAAATGTGTTTGGCTCAGTTTATTTTTCCTTTTATTATTTTAAAAACATATCTGTTGATCTGTAAAAGTAGAGACTGTGTCCTTGCATCACTGCAATGTAGAATAATCCTAAAACATTTCTATTAACTGAATTGTAATGCACTAGTAGAGACCAACAGCCCTTTCAGATTCAAATATTTTCGCCTCAGATCATCAATGATGTTTTAAAACAAAGTTAAGAACTGAGTTTTAGAGTTTCCACAGCAACAGTTCAGCTGGCAGCAGCTTTTCAGAAGCATATTTTAACTTATTATTCGCAGCATTGCTCAAATAATATTCAAAAACTGAATTTAGCATAAAAACAACTTGAGCGGCGTTGTTGTTTTCTTATGTTGCTCTGTGGTTGAACTGCTGAGGTGGATGAGTTTTAATCGACTAAGAAAACTGAAATCAGACAGAAGAGGAGCTTCAAAGAGGAAAACTGCCTGAACCAGGTTTAGATAAAGAAACGCTGCATGACAGGATGCACCGTGCTGCAGCCATGAAACTGTAAAGAGGAGAAACTGTGATATAAATAGAGTCTCATGCTCTGTCGAACGCTGCACGCTCCAGCCAGCGGTGGGAACGCCGGGGAGTCGGTGCAACAGACGCGAGACGGGTTTGACTCAGCGCCTCTGACAGACGGAGGAGGCTGACGAGATGAAGACTGACAGAGACAGAGAGTTCTCAGAGGTGTGAAAAATATTTTCAAGACGGAAATCCTGGGGGAGGAGTTTTTTATCCTTCTGTTTATGTCTGCACCATAAACACACACACACACACCTGCACAGTGTGTGTGTGCGTCTGCTGTACCACTGCCAGCCTGTGGTTACTTCTGATGCCGTTTCCCTCCAGAGAGACTCAGAAGTGTGTGTTCGTGTGTGTGTTTCCAGGTACTTACCGGGTCCCTGCTCCTGCGTGTAGCTGGGCGAGTGGTTGCTGTGGGTGTGCAGGGATTGCGCCCTCTGTTGGCGGGCCGAGTCGCAGGTCTGGTTGGGATGCCAGGCCTGTTTGCAGTGGTAGCAGAACTCGGCGCCGCAGCCTTCCCTGCGACACACCAGCCTGGGACAGCTGGCACAGCCCGAGGCGATGACAGCGAATCTGAGAGGGAGACACAGACAAAGAGAGGAGCTTCAATAATGCAGAGACCGAAGAAGTGCAGCTATGAAGTCAGAAAAAAGGCAGATTATTTTGAGGCGATGTTGCCTTTCAGTGTGCAGTATTTTAAAGCTTCATTAAGCAGTTTTTTATGTTAATGGTAAAATGAAAAGCAGTGGAATTAGAGAGTGTTTTTATCTCTCACTGAAATCAACCTGTTGGCTGCTCAACATCCACCAGTGTGAATGATTCTTACCTGCCTGCACATGAGGAGACAAAATAATGAAGCGATAGATAAAAGCAGTCTAGCAAGTCAGTGATACAGCACATGACTAACTATGACTCTGACTATAAAACATGGCCAAACGATACTGATCTTGATGGAGAATAGAGACCTCAAGGCTCCAAAGCAATGACGCAATCGTTTTGGTTGTATTGCACAACCCTACCAGAGTTTATACTCTCCACATTGAGATGCATCATGATTTGCAGACAGTCATGATTTTTTTTACCTGATGGTTGCGCTAGATAAAAATATTAAGGCGGTTAGTTTTTACAAGTTATCCTGAGTGGGGTCATGAATTTCTGAATCAAAATTAAATGGCAATTAATTCAAAACTAGTTGAGACGTTTCACCAAGATCACAAATATCAGAGGATTGCCAAAGTCAGTTTGAATCGTTCTCTTAGCACTCCGTAAATGTTCACCAAACATTCATGACAATCGATTTTTAGAGATATTCCCACTATTTGATGTCATGTTAACTGTACAAACATGAAAGATCACTTTATTATCTTACAGCTCAAAGCTCAGAGTTTTCTGAGAGTCTTTCTGTCCCCTGGTAGTTTAAAAACTGCTGAACCGCTAAACTATAATCACTAATTTAAAACTGTAACAGTATCACAGAGTGAAATATTAACATCTAATGTTTAACACCAAGATATAAAACTGAGGTTTAGCGGCTAATTGTTAACTAAAGTTTCAATGAGATGAAGATTTCCAATATGGTGACTAATAGGCACATAACAGAGCCCGAGAGCTTTCTGTGGGCTGAGAGGGGAGAGAAGATTTGATCAATAGAGTAATCACTTAGCAACAACATTGAGAGGATGAGGTCAATCAATATGGATTTCAGTTCCGTATTGAGAAAGGACAAAGAGAGGAGCAGAGTGTTCACCGAGGCGTTTAAATACAGCTGAGATGGAGTTCGTCTGAGTGAAGAAAGATGACATTAAAAATGTGGAGACAGCAGGTTTGTTTGCGTGGTATTTTAATTTGGATTGATGGACCATGTTAATGCAGGAGAGGACAAAATACGCCAATCCAGATTACAAGTTATGGATGGAAAAAAAAAAGTGCAAAAAGGTTCGTAAACTTTGCGACATTAAGGTCTACCAAAATGTTATTTAAATTTCTTCTGTTTTTTAATTACTCTCAACGCAGCTATACCAGAATAACTCCTCCATTGTGTACTGAAGGTCAGAGCAGAGCGATTAAATGTAAAAATAGCAAAAACAGTGTCACGTTTTAACAGCTAGGACAAAAAAAGGCAATTAAGGAGAAGGAGGGAGACTGAGATCCAGGCTGTCAGTCACTGCAGAAATCACAAAGGAGGCCAGTCATCAAATATTGTCACCGAACCAAGTGGGAGAAAACATGTTGGAGGAGTGATAACAAAAGCAGACAGGGACATTTTATGCCTTTTTTTTCTCCACTCTGACAAACAAAGACGATGACAGCTTCCTGCACGCTCGCGCAGCGTTAACACTTCTACTATGACAATGAAGACGAGCGGTGAAGAAGTGCTAACATGGCAAACTCGTAATGGTTCTGGATTTCCTCCAACACACCGGCCTCAACACGTCGCTCGTTACCACGGCTTCAAACGCCGCGACAGGCCTGTTCTCTGGATGGAATAAATGAACAAAAATCAGAGGAGACAGGAGTTCACTTTCTGAAGACAAGACGAGACAAGAACTGACATTCCTGCAGAGACGCTTCCCCCTTCATCACAGCTGTCTTTAACACAGGATCTGCTAAAGAAGCTTCTTCTGCGACCATGAAACGCAGGCCTCAGAGGTCAAACAGTCACCAAAGAGGCTCAAGGCTTAAAAAAAATTCATAAACTTTCAATTCAATCAAAGGAAACAAAGACCACAGAGACGCCAGTTTGGCATTTTTCTCTGCAACATCAGCACTCTTGTTCAGGCTCGCATAAACAGAAACAGATCAGCTGAGATCAAATGACTAATGAAGCAGCTTTTCACCAGAAAACCCATTTCTGAACCGTTTCCCCTTTTTAAAAAAACTCACTCTCACTCCAAACATGTGGAAGCCCTCTTTTTGTATTTTCCAAAATCCCATTTTTATCACTTTGACCTTGAAGTTTGCTGTCCCCATCTGTGGTTTATTACCGAGTTCAGCATTTGGTGCACAGGTGGGAGGAGAAGCAGGTATGGGTGGGATGTTCAATCAAACGAGGCAGCGCAAAGAGAAGTTTGTGTCTGTTTCTGGCACCCAACACTTAGACTAATGCATACAAATAATTCAGTAATTTGCTTTGGT
>JAPZDY010000008.1:2181076-2193144 GCA_029783645.1 Ctenochaetus hawaiiensis | reverse complement strand
AAAATCTGTTCTTAAACCAAACACTGCAGGTTTGAAAGGTGAATAAGAGGTTTTAAATGAGTTTCTTCACAATGAACCACAGCCTTTCAAACAGCAGGTTTAAGGTGGGAGAAGTTTAAAAGTGTCTAAAGAAACTTGATGAAGCATGAACGAATCCTCTGCTGTCAAAGTGTTTTCGTAGTGTTGCAGAAACGTGTCTGCTTTACTCCTGAAACTGTGTTTATATTTCAGAATAAATAAAATAATCATGTTTGGACTGTTGGACCACAGAGGAACCCACACCCTGGAGACAGGTGCAGCTGATGAAGACTAAAGAGCCGAGTTCTTACGGGGGCTTTGTTGCTTCAGCTGCACTCACACAGCGGCAGTAAAGTCGCCGCTGTTCGGTTGTCAGGCATCGTTTTATGGACCACACGGATCAAACATCCTCATAATTAGCAGCAAATGTTCCTTTAAGAGAAAAGAGGTCAAGCAAACATCCTTCTATATCTTTGACAGAACATTTGGTGCTCGTGGGGAAAAAGACACGCACACACACACGGAGAAGTCGAGGCTACTTGGAGCGAGCAGAAGGACCAGCTGAGTCACACAGATTAGATATCGCGACTGATTAACTGGGTTATAATGACACACTAGAAAAGAACAAATGCCACACTCTTGCCTCAGCGTTGATTTACGGAGCACCGGGTCGCCTGGCTGCAGCCGCCTCCCACACAGCTGCTCTCATCACACAGCCACAAATCACACCTCCCTTTTTTATTTCATCTTATTTTAAATAAATAACTCAGAAAGAACAACTTTTCAAACATTCCCACAGTCAAACACGGAGCTGTTTGCATGGACACCAAAAGGCCTGCAGTGTCAAACTGTGTTCGTCTGATCTGACGTTGATGTAAAAGAAACTGTTTGAGGTGAAAACTGAAACATCTCTGCTTTACAGGAAACTTTGAAAACCCCTTTTTTCTTATTATCTCTGTCTCTTTTCTTTTGCTTTTAGCATTAATTATCACGTCCACAACCGAAAAGAGTTCCCCTTTTTGCAACAAGCTTGTCATGTGTGAGGCCATTATTTTCACACTGCAAAGCGCCAAATGTGATCACAGAGATTTAACTTCCTTTAACTAGGTTTTATCCAAATGCTTTCAAGTGTGTCAGTAATCAAAGTTCAAATCTGGAAACGACTGACCCCGTACAAACAGGTTAACCCGTCATGGTTTCACATCCATAGTTTGTGATCCTCACCTCAGGGTGATTCACGCACACCATTAGGTCAACCTTTCACTTTCATGGGTGGTTTTTTGACAACATTTCCAGTCAACAACTTGGGTGAAACCAGCAGTTTGAGTTAAGAAAAAACAACCTGAAAAAAAAAAGGGCCTGAAGTTACTGTCACACAGACCGTGAAGTGCTTATTGTTTACTGTCAATATTTAACACATGAAACAAGAAGCACTTTCAGAACAGCAGGGGCCGCCCACACAATGTGCTGTGGATACAAAGTTATTTTGATTGTTGTTTTCCTGCTCTGTGTGCGCGCGTGTGTGTGTGTGTGTGCGTGTGTGTGTGTGGAGGAGGTGGGGTGGGCTGCTGATTGATATTGCCAATAATGGAAGTTCTTCCTTCTGTGGAAAAACCACCCTGACAGGCGGAGATGATGGCCTGCTCTTCCTAGGAATCCAGCTCACACACACACACACACACCCTGAGTGGATGTGTGTGTGTGTGTCTGTTTGAGCATGTGCGTATGCATGTGTGTGTGTAATCTAACCTAGAAAATCATCCAAACATCTTGCAAAATGTGCCTCGCCCTATGATTTATGCTTCCTTATACACTGTTCAGCAAAAGCCAAATCAACTTCAAAAGAGTGAAATATTTAAAAGTGTGTGTGTGTGTGTGTGTGTGTGTGTTTTCGTGTGTGTGTGTGGGTGCACATGGGGAAGAAGATTTTTTTTATCTCCTGGTGTTTACACACCCTTTTCAGTGGAAAGCTGCTGTTGGCCACTTTCCATATCATTACTGTGATAACACTGCGGTCATTGTTGTTTACAGTAGAGTCGTGTTAATTTCTCTTTCCCTTTATCAGAACTGTTACTGACTCCAGTTCTTATTCAACTCAAAGTCAAAAGACTTTTAAATGATCAAAATAAAATTATATATATAAATAAAAAAAAGCTAAAGCATATTTGTGAATATAGCTGTTCTGATGTGAATCATATGATAAGTCGGGTTGGGCGATTTTTTACATGTTTTTAATGCTGATGTCGGTCTGATACAGGAGTTTTGGTTCAGATGTGTCTGATAATCACTGACGGCCGTTTTCTGTTTCACAGAAACTGGTGAATCAACTTTGGCAAACATTTTTCAGCTGACACAGAAACGCTGGTATTGATTGCTATTAGCCATCAACTTAATGTTGGTTATGTTTATCAAAGTTATATGAAAATGTTAATCTGCTTTTTTAACAATCGATGGCTTAAAGATTTTGGTTTTGGTTCTTAGCATCTTTGTTTTTGAGGAGAAAAAGGCTTAAAAACTCATATAATTCCCCTTCTTTTTCATTCTCATGACTGCAGAAGACTCAGTTTTCAACCAGCTGGTGAACAAAGTGAAGCAGCCAAACAGTCAGATTTCATCAAAAAAAGCTGAAAAAGAATAAATATTGGACTTCATTCATCAGGTCAACACAACCTCGACTCCAGATGACTTCATATGTTTCTCTGTTCCTCTTGATTAATACCAGCAAGAAAAGAATGTAAATCTTTTTTGTTCGTTTGACAAAAAGAGCCAAATATCTCAAACACATCAGTGATTAATGATGTTGAACATCAGCAGCCATATTTATAATTTTGCCAAAATAAAGTAAGTGCAAAATTGGCAAATCTAAGACTTACATCAGAAAATATCTGACAAAAAACACACAAAAGGCATCCAGTTGGCCTACATAACAATTCAGCCGCAACTATTGTGAATTTTTTTAATTTATCTGCTAATTACTTCTATGATTAATCAATTAATGATTTGGTTTGTGTTGGAAAACTGAAAGACTGACTCATTTTTTTCCAGAGTCAAAAAGCTTGTTGTCATTACAACACAAAACCTACATAATGAAAACAGCAAATATTACACATTTGAGGTGTAGCCACTGAAATTTAGTCATATTATCATTTTCCGTTACTGAAGTAGCTGCCTAAATAGTTTTTTGTTTATTAATTAATCAATTAATTGACTAAAAATACTCAAATATGCACAAGAACTCATAACTAGCTCATAATTTATCCCCTAACTAAAGAGCAAAGGTATTTACTTTATGCATTTACAACTAACAATGACCAGTTTCTTACTTAAAAAAGAGAAAATAGTGAACAATCTGAAAAAGACGACACAAACTATTTATTTATCTGCAGAAATCTTGTTCTAATTTTTTAGGAATAAATGCAGCAGGAGGCAGATGGACACACAAATGGTGAGTTTGAGCATTTTCTGTTTCCCACTGACTTTCATTAACACATCTCCCTCTCTCCTACACACACACACACACACACACACACACAGAGTCCACAGCGATGCTTGGGAAGGTGGAGGTAGAGAGAATCAGCTTCTATAATTAGAGGAGCGTTCAGGAGCCACACTGCTGAGTTGTTGAATGTTTAATGCCGACCTGCAGGCGTTACAGTTGCGAAGAGCAAACCTCTGAGCCCCTTTACACAACCTCTTAACACACACACACACACACACACACACACGGCGAGGCCTGCAGAGAGAAACAGATGAGGTGAGCTGCAGTAACAGAAGTGAACTGAATGAGTGGATTCAGGTTTCAGAGAGGAAACGGCAGCACAATGAAACGCACACACAGACACAGAACATCTGACAACCGAGCGTGTAATTCCCAGCTATTGTCTGCGATGTGATCCACGTAACAACACGGAAAAACCGAAACCTCCTCTGCATGAGGTAATGCTCTTTTGACGAGCAAAAGGAAATGCTCCCGACACGGACCGAAGGCAGGAGAAAATCTGATTATCTCACAGCCGCTTGTTAAAATATGCTGTTTTTTGAATGTAATCTGGTTGGATCTGCTTTTTTCAACAGAATGACTTACGGGAAGGATTTCACTTCTAAAAAATGCAACATTTATCTGATAATCTTCATGATTTAAAGCAACACACCTGTGAAAATACATATTTCTGACTTTGTTTAACACATTTTGAACTCCCTGCTTGTTAAGGCCGCAGCGTTTTATCGTCCTCGTCCAGCTGAGCTCCACATGTGGTGAAATAATATAATTTGGTTTCCTCTGGTCGTCCAGTTTATCAGTTATATGCAGTTTCTGGCTTGAAATTGGCAGATAAACAAACATTTCAGAGGAAACGAGGGGAGATAAAGACATTCTGGTCTGTTCTGAGGTCAGTTTAGATTTCTGTCTATCGGTGACGCACCGGCGTTGTCATCTGGGTTGTATCAGCGGCAGAACTGACCTTATTAAACAGATCTAATATTGGCCGAATGTGACTGATTCATCTGGGTCACTTTCATTGTTAAACTATAACAACACAGTTCCTGTCTGCGCTGTGGTTTCTTTCCTTTTCAAAGACTTAAGGACAAACCTGTGACTGAAAGCTGAACATGAGAACTGAGTCAAGAAATAAAAGTCATTGTTTACTTTGAGTTTCTCACAGGATTCAACCGGAGTCCATTTTTTTTGTCTGTTCATCCACCTTGATCTCCTCCCCCTTGGCTTTTCATTCTACGTCACCTGCTGACAGGTGTAGGATGAATGGCCCTTTTTCTTTTCCATTTAAAACAAATGTCACAATGATTATTTCCCGAAGCTGTTTGCCTCAGATCTGACTTCACAGAGAAAATGAGAGGAAAATCTCACATCTGTCGTCTGTTAAAACTAAATCCACCACTCAGACTCCTGACTCCATCAAACCTTGATTCAAAAATAGGTCATGATGCCATGGAAATACATAAATGAAACAAAAAGTAATAATTTCCAATCCTTTGACATCAAATCCATATTTTAAATGTCTAACCTCGTTTACTTTGTGGTAAAAATCTGCTTATTCTGAACTTGATCCAGCAGCATGTTTCAAACAAGTTGAAACAAGAGCAACAAAAGACTGGAAAAGTTGTTTAAAGCTGTTTTAAAAACACCTGTTTGGAACGATCAGGTTCATTGGTCACAGGTGAGAGTATCATGAAATGAAAGGAGCATCCTGAACTTTGTGAACACGTGATTGTATAAAGGATGTTTCAACAGAAAACACAGTTTGTTTGCAAAGGATTACATTCAGTTTTCATTCACATTTTACAAAGAATCCCTTTAATGGAGTAAGTGTTTTGACTTTTATCCAAATATCTGTGCAGAAATATGAAAGAGGACACAAAGAACAGCTCATTCTGTTGATCATCTGTGTTAAAATTAAAAAATAAACCAATTTAAACTCCCAGGTTTTCAGTCACAGCTTGAAAAATGTGCTAAAATCTCACAGGTTTATAAGTTTGTTGTAAGTATGTTTATCTGTTTTGTTTGCTTTTAAACTTAAAGTTTAATAATCAGTATTTCATCCAGAAAGTTACAAATATAACACATTTTGACTTCGTCCACAGCCTCAATATGGACATGAAACCTACATTTTGTCACTTGTCTCAGGCATCCAAACCATTACCACAGTGGAAAAATTTCACCACAGCTTTTCCAACCTGAGAAAGTGTCATAAAATCTGGCCTCAAATCCAAATAAATCCCAAAAATATTCATGCCATATTCCTGTGCCGAGCGTTTATGGAGCTCAGAGCCTTAATAAGACACTTTTTTTTATCATAATGTGTCTTCTGTTCTGAGCTCTGCTGCCCTGGTTGTCATGTCCTCGGCCCAAACAGTGACCAGGGAGTGGCAGAAATGTTTTACAGGGAAAAAGCCGGAGCAGGATTTTAACTCTCAGGCATCCTGGATGACTTGGACAGTGATTGCATTGAAGCCTGAAGACATTTTGTTTTAATTCCCAGACAAGCAGCTGCACTGACACTGGACACTGACTGGTACCCTCCCTTCAGACAGGCCACTGAAACAGCCTCCCTGCCTTCATGTTTCATGACATTTTTGGCTGGGTTTTGGTCTGAGTTGACCCTCCTGACTGGCAGATGCTAAAAAATCTCACTGTCATGGTTGAAAAAACAGTATTTTTAGGGTTTATGGAGGCAAACTGCTACACTCCCTTTGACATGGTCCTTTTTTATTTAATGTAAGTAGTCTAATAAAGGAGAAGAGCCTTTTAAATCCGTGACATATGAGACAAACAGCTCACACAGCACCTACCCTGCTCTGGATTTCTTCGAAAGGGGAGGCTGGCTGCGATGCGACGGACACTTCGGCTCCCGTCCCGGCTCCCTCCTTCGGGTTGCCTCGCCTTGTATCGATGAGCCGCGGGGTTGAAGCGGTCCTCCGCCGCTCTGCCCGCCTCTCTTCTCTCGGGCTCGGACGCTCCTGGCGGGTGACGGCGGCCTCTTGCCTTCCTTCGTCCCCGGGAGCGCAGCGCTGAAACTCAGTGTAATCTCCGCAGCTCGCTTCGCTCTCTCTCTCTCTCTCTTTGCGCTGCCGCTCCGCCGCCGCCGCCGCTGCCGCTGCTGCTGGCTTCTGACGTCAAGAAGGAAAGCCCCGGTCAGTGACGTCACCCCGTCGACAACACGGAAACCCCACCCCGTGGCGTCAGGCTCACTCAGGAAGTCCTGTCGGTGTTTACTGTAAAGCCAAACGTGCGGTTTGTTGGGAAGAGAAGAGGACAGAAGCGAAACTCGCTGGAAGTGTTTTGTTTTGTTTTGGCTGGAAAACAAAAGAGGAGAACTGTTGTCTTCCCAGAAACTGTCCTTTATCTCCTCACTAACCGGAGTGACGAGTTTTCACAGAATAAAAACAGACAATAGGGGCTTTAATTGGTCTCTTATCTCTCTTGATAATCCAATTATAGGTCTTCTCTGATATAATCCTCTTGTTTAGTCTACAAGTTGTGCGTCAAGAAGTTTTTTAATGGACTTCATTCAGTGCTGGAATTTACTTTACTACTGCACTTCTGAAATACTTATACTTTACCAAAGCTTTTTCAGTTTATGCTTGGTTCTTTATAAAATTAATTAAAAATCTTTGGTTATTGATTTTATTTAAAACTGTGATTTTACAATTAAAACCTAATATTTAAATACAGTAAATTAAACTTTTCCACATTTGTTTCTTTATGAGTAAATAAGTAAACTTCTTGTTAAAAGCTGAAAAAATAAACCTTTTGTAAAGATAACAAATGAAAACAAGTTTTCCCTCCTACCTTTTTTTAAATTATCCCATGAACCTTTGGATTTATCTTACTTCTGGTCCTCCACCTCACCAGCTACAACAGAAAATAAATTACTGCTGATGCATCAGTCTTAACAATGTAATTTATATCAGTCACTGCAAAACAAATACTTTTATTATTTGAAGTTAACTTAGCTGAACGAACCCTGCTCATCTCAGACATAACAAGAGAAAAAACAGATCAGATAATTCAAAATTAATCAATGAATGCCTCAATAAAGAAAAAACTGTAGTAAATGCTGATGGAGTCACATGTCAGTCGAAACCCGTTTTGTGTCTTTTTTACATGATTGTATTTCTTTTCTAGTTTTGTTTTGTCTTTCATACATGTCTGGATAAAAATTCTGGTTGTTTGGGCAAAAATTTGCAGATGAGCCTCAAAATTTTTATTAAGTAAGTTGCACGAAACACACTGTGAGTGAGAGCTTCACTGTATTTGCACAAAGACTCAATAACCAAACTTTTACATCAAAACCAGAAAATTCCACCATGTGCAAATCTGCAGGAATTTATTAAGCAACAAAAGCCCCCGACACACAGTGAACCTGAGCTTTCTGCAGTTCCCTGCTTTGTCCGCTTTGCTTACGTGAAGAATATTAGATAACCTTACTGTTGAAAGTTAATATATAAACAAACGAACCTTCGCTTGATCAGCTGAGATTATCCATCTACACCTTGTTTTTTGAGCTACAAACAAAAGTAAAATCCAACATGTGGTTCATTAAACATGACGTGTTGTCAAAATAAACTACAACTGAAGCCTTAACATTTATTCAGGCTGCACGAATCTTTGTTCACAACTTTTTTAAGTTTCTGCCTCTTTTTATGTCTCATCTCTGCATGTATTGAGTATAAATGTTTGTATTCATAAATAAAAACTCAATTATATTACTGACTGCAGACTGAATAAAGCCTCAAAACTTTAAATGACTATTGCCAGATGATCTTTTCTGATTTAAACTTGTATCACAGTGAGAAAAACTAACCAAACAAAATGTTCACAAACATGATGATTGTAGGAAAGCATGATCTTTATTAGAGGGGAGACATGAGGAACATGACAGTGAGCTTTTCCACCACGAGTTCAACATCACTGCAAACTCAACCTTTAACTTATGAACTCTAACTCCCTCGATCTTCCCACCCACCCGAGATCTGTAGCCACCTCCAATCCTTCGCCTCGGTGGCAATGGAGCAGCTCAGGATTCAACCAGCTGGAAGACAAGGAAGAGAGAGGGGAAGAAGAGTTTTGGGTGAATTACAGAGAAAATGCAGAAAATCATGACTAATAATCTGTTAATACTGTTCTTGGTCATATTAAGTGCTGAAATGGACAAAATAAAAGCATCCTGTCCATCTTTGAGTGCGATTAGGGTCCAAGTTCAAGAGTCACCTTCATTCAGGGGGGAACAAAACAAAACAAACAGGTTTCTTAATCTTTACATTCACGTCTTTTTGTAAAAGTGACAAATAAAACAAAAAACAACAAGGAAGACATCAGTGAGCACGAGACAGAATATTACAGGAAATTTAGCATGAAATTGTCTGGCTGAGCAGAGTAAAATACTGAAACCTGCCTGGTGGGACTGCTGAACATCTGCTATTGTTTTTCATCACAACAAGCCCGAGAGGATAGAAACACATCAGTATTCAGGGGAAGGTGAAGGCGACAGTCTGCATGCAAGATGTTTCCACTGAACACAAACACCAGGTGACTACAGAGCTGGGAAACTAGTGGGTCAAGGAGGAAACAGAGGATTCAAGGACGAAATCCACAAAAGCCTGAAGTCACAGGAGAGTCCAGAGGCCGAGGTTGATATTTTTTATGTGTTTGTTGTTACTGCAGAAAAAGGAATTTCTGATTCTGTCGTGATTGTAATTCAACAGCTCCTACTTTACCAGAAAGTATCAATCAAGAGTATTCCTATGAAACACAAACAGTTTGCTGGTAATCAGACTCGTAAAACAAAGAGGAGATTCAACGACACATTTGGGGGCAGCAGAAACAAAAGCCTGGAATCAAAATATTTCCGAAAAGGGATTTTTCTTTTTTTTTTCTGAAGGTTCGAGTGACCAACGTCCTTGAACTCCTCTTTGATCCGACTCACACAAACTGTGATGTTGGTGCTTCGGCTGAAAAAACACAGCAAGTCAGTGACTGAATAATTTAACTTACATGAGCCTGAAAATGTGTTTATCCAACTGGCCTCTGAACTCTGGACGCCGATGTGGAAAAAAAAAACACATTTCTCGATTTCAAAACAAACACAAACTGCACATTAGACTTGAAAACAATGAGCTCAATAAGAACTTTACATTTAAATACAAAAATACTGAAATTACTTTTTGCAACAGGCTATTCACACAAGCAAGGCTTAAAAAAACCAACAGGAACTCTTTCTAAAGCTACTTTTGTTTTTGTATCACATGATTACTTGGTTACTGTCACACCAGTGTTTTTAGCTCTTTACACTGGTAATTTAAAATGAGCTAGTTGGTGACAGCAGAAACAATCAGCACTCTGAATCATCACTTTTTAAAAGGCAACATCTGCAAGATTTTAACCAAGAAAACAATGTCAGACTCCGTACAAATGCAGTCACTCTGAATCATCAACTATGACCCTCTAGAAGTGTTTGGTGGTGTATTTATCTGACATCAGAGTGAACCAAAGCAGGGAAGCTGCGGTTCAACAACAACAGGGAATCATAACAAAGCTCTGTGAAGCTGAGATGAGTTCATCACATTACACATCGCGGGCCTCTTTCTCATGGTCTCTGCATTTATATCAATAACAGAAGCTTTTAAAGTTAAGGGAGAAGATCAAGATTGTTTGGTCTCAAGCAGTTATCAACAGCAACCAAAAACTAGATCACAAACCGAGCATGACATGCCGAACCAATTCACAGATTAAATTCAGTAAAAAACAGACACACTGATTCTGATTTATCTGAGAAATAAGTGTCTCAGAAATAATTTAGGCTGATAAAACTCACATGATTCATTAGGAGGAAAAAGTAAACCAAACATTGCATCCAAAACTTTGTGAACCTTCTAAAACCAGCGACGGTGTTGAGCCACACTGAGCGTCACACACCTGTCAGATCTACTAAAACACTGTTCAGTCTGTTTCACAGTAAAGTGTAAGGTGATTTAGCATCTACATCAATCAAATGCTGAGTTAATTTTTAGCTAGTACTTTCTCTAAATGTCCAAAAGGTCATCAAGGAGTGTGAGAAACACTTGAGCCCTGGAGGAGGAGGAGGAGGAAGAGGAGGAGACAGCAGGTTGTGTTGATGGACAGGTGAACGAAGGGAGGTCTGTTCAGGTTGAAAGGCAGAGAAAAACCTCTGAGTAAAGTAACGTGTGAACCCCCTGATGTGTCAGTTCTGAGGTGAGATGAAAGAAAACGACACTACATTTGAAGAAAATTAAACGTTTGTCCTGATCTTTTCACTCCAAACTTATCAGACGTAATTGCAGTTTTATGGCACCTCATAAAAACCGACAGCTTTGTTTTTCCACTCAGTGCCACAAATTAAAACTAACATAGGAATGTTAAAGGCCACTGAAACTGACAGGCAGGTGGAACGTGTCTGATGCTTCTGGCGTGTTTCTACCTTTAAGGAAGTGGAGGAAAGGAGGAAAAACTGGAGCTCTATGAGAATGAGAGATTGAGAGATTGAGGAAGAGAAGGGCAAAGTCATGGATTAAACAAGAGCAAACCTGTGCAGCGAAGGCGAACAATATGCAACAAACGTCAGTATTTTTGAGCACCACCTGATGAAAAGTATCTTTGCAAAAGTGCATGTCATTCTGCTCTGTTAAAGGTCTTAACCTTAAATCTCGTTTGTTTGTTTTTTTTGCGGTGAAGGCAGAAGCAGCAGCAAAGCTTTAAGCGTCAGTTCATTCTGTGGTTATTGATCAGTTCTACGTTGGCTGGTTCTTTGTCAGACTTGTTTTGAAATGAAGACCAAAAAGAAGAAAAACAGCTTGAAATCCTTTCTGTTTCTACAACAGGGATCAAACCAGTGGAACAACCTCCGTCCTCCATGTTTAAAACCTCACAAAGTTACATTTTGTTGCCACATTCGATCAACTCTTGTATAATCTTCAACCCTGAAGGAGGACAGAACCCGTTGGAGGGGGGAACAGAAGGATGAAAGAGGGTTTTTTTTTAAATGAAGAACACTTCATCTTTACAGGCGGTGGCACGGGCGGGCGTTTCCGTGGCAGCGGAGAAGGCAGCTAAGATGGAGGCGAAGACGACGTTCGGGCTCTTGGAGGCATCGACGGCTGTGTGAATGCCTCTGGCGCTGTAGTACTTCACCAGAGGGACGGTCTGCCGGTGGTAAGAGTCCAGACGGGAGCGCAGCGCCGTCTCGTTGTCGTCACTGCGGCGGATGAGTGGCTCACCTGTCACCTGAGTGCAGAGCCGAGAAAACACATGAGAAGAAGGACAAAGAGGAGGACTGATAGGAAAAACCTTCACAACAATGCAAACAAAGAATACCATAAAGCTGAAATGCATGCTTGAGTTAGTAAATCTGTTGGTAGATTATCTAATAAATCAAACAAGGTATACTTTGTTTAAACTAGGGGTGGGCGATATATCGAATATACTCGATGTATCGCGGCTTGCCCTACGTGAGATGTATGAAATGACTATATCGCGACCATCGAGTACAAATTGTCACGTAAATGTTTTAAGCCGT
>JAPZDY010000008.1:2117635-2144223 GCA_029783645.1 Ctenochaetus hawaiiensis | reverse complement strand
TTTTCAAAATTTGGCTCTATGACTTGATTTACAATGTTGCAGCCAGATTTTGAAATGCATTAAAAAAGGAACAAAAGTAACAGTCGCCTCTGTGTATCGAGCACTTTATCATATCAGACAGTCTCGTGACTTTGTGTTCTTTTCTCTACAATTCGTCACTTTTTGTGTGTTTGTGTCACAAATACGATGAGTCCGAGTCTCCCCTCCTGTCTGTGTCCGCCTTAAATGTCTCCCCCATATTAACTGCCTGTGCACTGCCTTGCTACCAAACCTTAAGTGCTTCTTAACATGAAAGTTTAAGACAAGCATACATTCGAAACCTTTCTTTACTAATGTTACTAACATTTCATAGACGAACACTAGACCAAAACTAGAGCCTGTGGATTTATTTATCACTCGTATCTCACTGTGTATTACTGACAGAATTCATATTTTATTTATCGAGTCACATTTTGTTCTTCCTTAAATCCTTGAAGGTGTCATGGATGGTTGCAAACTAACAGGTAATTAAAACGGTGTTACCATCTGTATATATTTGGCATTACTATGTATTGTATTTTTTAAACATGCCATTGTTTTAGGTGTGTGTGCGTTTCTCCATCTGTTGTTTCTACTGATTTCTTCTAGTAATGATCTCACAAATCTGTTACATTTTTAACGTTTTAGAAGGATAAACACAAAGAACTGTTAGCTTAAGGACAGCAGGTTATAATGTGGTGAAACATACACTGAAAGCCATTGCTGGAGCCCTATACAACACTTTTACTCTGACTTTATGCAAAAATATTAGCAGATTTGATTCACGTTCATTAACCCTAAGCCACCTTCAGTTCTGCTTTTCTTGACTTCAGGTTCTGTGTGAAGCCCTTCTGTATTAAACATGTTTTTATTTCATTGATATTTTTATAATTTATCATCAGAGCACTTTGCTGGTCACTCTGAACCTCATAGAACCTCCTGTTGTCGGCATTTCAACAACTTCAGCTCAATTTGCTGTCAATCTCATTGTTAAACTGAAAGTTCACAGTCAATCAAATTAGAAATTAATTAAGAGACCAGATTGATTCTGTCATAATGTGATGCTGGTCACAGGTTAGGGTTACCCGCAGAAGTCACATGGATTCTGTCTTTTCCTGAAGACACAAAACAGATCTTAACAGGCTGTTTTTGAAAATTTGCCACCCTGCAGTCCAGTAATACACACACTCCTTGACGTATCTGTTAAGTAAAGTGGTGCCATTTGTGTTATTATGGCCGACTATGTAGCTGCTCTCATAAAAAGATGTGGTAAAGTATAGCTTTATCCTTCTGTTGTAGCATCAGAATACCACAGTGTATTTGTGAGATAATTGTATTGTATTGCTGAACTGTAGATGCCTAGGAAAATTCTCTATGCTACTTTACAGTCAGTATTTGTCGAGTGATGTCTGTTCTTCGGGTAAAAGTATGTTTTAGATTTAATGCTGAAGTGAATACAAAACAATCTCTTATAAATTCTCGTACATTGTATGTTAGTAATTTCTTATCTCGGAGTCGATGTGTAGAGTTGAAGGTTTAGGATTCAGCTTCGGAGTGTCTGATCCTAAAAAGTATTCCGACTTGCCTTATATCCCCATCACACTGTCGCTTTCTACCTAACCACAACCTGACCGGGTGTTCAGAATGCTTTAAGTTGGCACTGTATCTTTCTTTTTATTAGCATGCATTTTAGCTTCAAAAGCTAAGAAAATCTGAAGAATCTGATCATCACTGCTCTTCCTCAAGCAGTCCATTTAACTGGGAATAGTCCATCCTTTTTTCTCCATGATTCTCAGCTAAGATGACTCACTATTTGTCTGTCTTTGACTGTGTTCTCTGCACTGCTGTTTATGGTACATTTAATGTATTGAAATGTCTTTCTGAAGATTTTTTTTTTAATTTGAAGATGAGTACTGCTGCTTTCATGCATACACTGATATGTGATATCTCACACTTTAACTGTAATTTAATCTTGCAAATGCGTGTAATTTCAGTCAAATTCTCTATGCTACTTTAGTGCAGAATTACCGGTGTGGGAGGAGATTATCTATGGTTTAGCTATAGAGAAGAAAATGTGATTTTTGTTTTTCTGTAGTGGGCCGTTTTAAGTGTGGTGATACCCTGAAATGGCACTGCATATGGATACAGATATATTTATACAGTAGATATTTGATACAGTAACACTGTTTCACAAGTCACCATGAATAACTCAACTAACTTACTAACAGGAGCCACAGTGTCTCATAAATACATTTATTCTATAGTGAGTTGAGTAGAGTTTTCTGTGTTTTTTCAACTCGTACTGTAGTTTGCTGAAGAAGTTCTGCCTAAATGGAAGGTACAGTTTTGTTGCTTTTGATTTACTGTCTGTGCACCTCAGGAAATCTGTGCTTTTAGTAAAATATTAATCTAAAAACCTGTTACACAATAAACTCATCTGTAAAAGAGAAACCACTTTACCTGTTCTTTACTGTTCCCGAAACACTAAATTATATCCTATAGTCTATGTGATGCTTTGTGTAACTCATCAGTCTTTGTTTGTATTGTTTGTGTTTACATGTTTGATTTAAGCATGTTTTTGGCTTTATATTTTTGTTCCAGCTTTTATTTCTTATTTTTGTCAATGGGTAGGATGTGTTGCTTTTATACTGTTATTGCATTATGTTTTTTTTTAAATGCAGACCCCATGAAAACCTGCTCTGACATGCATGGTGGGGTCCTAATAAACTTTTGTTTCTGAAACATTTTTTAAGGTTTTTCCTTCATCGATCTGTCAAAGGATTAAAGTTGATTCAACACATCTGGTTCACCCGTAACTATCCCTGTGAGCTGTAATGTCCCACTGTTTGCACTGTGCAGGTCATTGCCACCACATTGCACTGACCATGAAAAGAAACTTAGTGGTTAAATTGAGGCTGTTGTTGCATTTTTCGAGTATTTATTTGTGCAAGGATTTACACCAGCAACCATTTAACCACAACCTTGGTTCCAACCTTGATGCCAGTGACATGAAAAGTGTTTTCTGACCACATCTGGGTCTATTTCTGTGACCATCTTTTACTGTATAAATACCTATGCTAAAACAATAAGAGTGATTGGAGATCGTGAATACAATGACACTGCAGCAATAATAACTTTTATGTCTACTGGTATTAATTTAAGAAACGTATTGTGCAGGAGAGCAAAGCATAACGTCTAATTTAAACCAGATTTTAAATAGAAACTAGTAAAAGTATGATGTATTCACCGTTCCCCGACGAGATAATTAATACACCGGAAGGCACTGAATGGACGCTATTAGCTTTGTCAAGCTAGCTAGAGGTAGCTACAGTGCAGGAAGTAAGAGGATGGGTCTTCAAATTAAAGCCATAACCGCCTGAGAAAAAACTGGAATTAGTATATGACAATAAAATAAAATTCATTCTCTGGCCAAGGAGAATTGACAGTTACTTCTTGAGAAAATAACTGCTTGTGTGGTGATAAATTATTAAATAGCTCTTTCTTTGCTAATCAAAGCGCGATAAATACTATCCAACGTGGATTTTAATTTGATATAAGTAACCGGAAACGCAGCCGTTCAGCTGTTATCTTGACAGACTTGACTGCCGAAGCGAGCTGGAGGGAGGAAAAAAAAGGAAAAAAAAGCGAAGAAAAAAAAGGCATATCTGAGGGGTTTGAGGGGCGGATTTGGACAAAGTTTCCAACTGTCCCGACCCGAGGAAGCTCCGGGGGGGTTGACGGGGAATCGATTTCACCGGTAATTAACACAGGAATTATTAGTCGGCTGTTAATTATCTGTTATTTTCAGTGTGTCTGATAGCACGGTCGTCCCAACCGCCGGAAGTCTGCATGAAGCTGCGTCTCCTTCAGAGGCAACGGCGTCGACGTTTTTTTCTGTCTTCGCTTTTTTTTTTTTTTTTTTTTTTTTTTTTTTTTTTTTTTTTATTCGAGACTTTTTTTTTCTCTTTTTTTATTTTCTCTCAGCGAGATGAGCAGGGAGTGAGGAATGGAGGCGTAGGGAGCGAGGATGTTTGTGTTTACAAAGCGACCAGCTAGTTAAGCATATGAATATACAGGCCTCCTTGTAAGCTAAGAGCAAGCCAGCGAACAAAAGGAGAAAATTAATGGAGGCAAGTTAGCTAGCTCCCCTTGTCTTGTTGCGTTTACTAGCTAAAGCTAGCCATGTTTGTTTACAACTGCGATGTCTCATTAAGCGCTTGGCAGCTGGTTAGGTGCAGTGCAACACGTCCATGCTGAGTGTTTTGCAGGCTGTTATTTATTTTTAACGATTTATGTCTAAATCGTATTTAACGTTTCAACATATGATCAATCACTGCTAACGTCAGCTCGCAGCTAGCAGTGCCACAGTTTTGGAGCCAGCTTGTGCCCCTCGTCAAAAATGGCACTCAGAGCACTAAAACGTTGACTTTGTATTGCACTGAAAACGGCCCCTGAATTGTCAGATAGCTACATTTTGAGGGAAATTAATTAATTTGCACCAAAAGCATTGCCCCATTCTTTATTCATAGGTTTTGCAGTTAAAGGAAGAAAGGAGATTTATGAAAAATACCGAATGTTTTGCATGAAATATATAGTTACCTAAGTTCTTTCAAAGTTTATTTTGCAAGTGTTTAACTTTGTTATGATAAAATTTTATTTTTCATATGCTTTTATTCCCTTAAATGACAGAATAATTAGAAGTTATGTTAAATGTTAATTCAGCTTCACTAACATGTAATTACATGCATGCTTTTCGTGGTATGTGAGTAATAAGGCTATGCATGGCGTTCACAATTTGCACATGCATAATGAAAAACATCTCAAGAGAGCTGTTACTTTTGGTTCAAAGAGTAGCAAAATGTGTGGAAAAATAAAGTGCAAATGCATGCCAAAATTGAACAATGAAACAATGAAACTTCCTTCTTTGTGCTACAGACAACATGTTGACTTTGTGTCAGTGGGAGATCAGGGAACAGAATATCGTAGAACTGATTATGAAAAGATACAAGAGAGAGTAGTCTTAAACAGTGAGTGTTATATTCAGCAAATCATATGCAAATGCTGCAATAGCAGCTAGTTAATGAGAACACGACCACAGTGTTTATTTCACAGAGAAATAAATACTTTTGACACATTGTTATAATTTCCAAACTAGATTTATTCACATGCTGCTAATAAAGCAACATTTAAAGACTGCATAGTTAACTAATAGCAACACATATTGTGTAAGAGACAAGTGAGGAAATGCATGGACTGTTAAAAATATATCAAAGAGAAAGGTAACTTGATAAATACTAGTGTTTTCTCAACTCTTGCCTCTTCTGTCCTCCTCTAGGTATTTTTAAATGTTGTCCCTCCTGAGATTAAACATCTTACCTGATTCCTTTCACATTTGCCTCTCTGTAAGTCTCATCAGATATTTTTGAAAAACAACTTAACCCAACAGCATAATGATTTCCCTTAAACTAGTCAGTTTTGTAACAGCAATTCTACAGTTTTAATTAGTTCTCTTAACTGATCTTAGCAAAGCTACAACTAAAATTTTTAGCAGCGTCCTGGAATATGACATGTTCAGTTTGTCTGCTGATGGAGGAGAGGATACATGGAAAGGAAACAAACTAAGATGATTGAAACGCAGCCATGCATGGTCTCGTTTCAGATGAAAGTTTAAAGAGAGGGAGAGTATAGTAAGAAGGAGGAAGAGGAGGAGAAGGACAGGTGATTTCTAAGTGTGTTGCTTTTTAATTACAGAAATAATGGACGATTCCCATTTCAACTCATCATACTTTTGGTCTCCCGTCCCCACTGTACAAGGACAGGTAGAGACAACCTTATTGTTGGAATTGTCTTGAAATACACATGGTATAGTGGAATGTCTTATGTCAAAACACACGCGGAAAGTGATTATCGCTTTGTTAATGGAAATACTTTTATATCACCAGTCAATGATTTGACCCTGAACATAACCTCATAATAATGCTCGCTTAGTCGGTTAAGTTGGCTTAACCTCACATTGAAGTTGTTTGAATGATTTCTTGACATTGTGAGGGTTCACCTGATCACATGATCACTCCTGTCCCTCTCCTGTCTCATCTCTTCAACCTCTTTTTGTTCCTTTTTTCGTTTACTCTTTGCATCTCACTTTGCCTTCATTCTCTGTTTTCTCCCGTTACCCTCTTCTTCTTCCCCTCCTGTCTTCTCCTTTCATGGATGTACCCCGTTATCATCCCACCATTCACTTCTCCCACCTGACAACTTAAACCATTCTCTTTTACCAACATCTTCCCTCTGTATCTCTTCCTCTGTCTCTTCTTATGTTCCTTGTCCACCATTGTGTCTTCCACTTTACCCTCTCCTTTATTATCCTTCCTCCTCCTCTGTCTTTTGCCCTCTTCTTCTTCCTTCTTTCCTCTCCTTTCTCTTGCATTTCACCCTTCATCTTCCTCCCTTTTTCTCGTTTCCTGCATCTCTTCATCACATCATCCTTACCCTGCTATCCTTGTGAAATCTCCCGATGTTTTTCCTTCACCCATCCTGCACTCTTTCCTCCTTATCACTTGACCCTTCCTCCCTTTCTTCCTCTTAACCACCTACCCGCCCCTCTGCTCATCTCTGTCTAGATCGAAAACGCCATGTTCCTGAACAAGACGAAGGAGCAGCTCGGTCCAGAGAAGGCCAACGTGCCCTCCTTCCCGCACTCCTCCGCGTCTTCCACCTCCTCCCCCCACTACCCCACAGCTGTGCTCGCCATCCCCGGCTCGGTGGACGGAGGGGCAGGGGTGCGGGTGGTCCCTAAACAAGAAGGAGGCGGGGGTACCACAGGAGGAGGTGGTGGTGGCAGCAGCGGCAGCGCACCTTTAAGTGTAGTTGGCGGACACCTGCATCAGTCGCACACCTCCCAAAACATCACCGTTGTGCCTGTTCCCTCTACGGGTATCATGACTGCAGGTGAGTGGGCTGTTGTGTTCTACTTCCTGTTCAGATCATGACATCCCCCGCCCCATTTTCATCACTGTGTCATCTTATTATATTTATTTGGTGCTGTCACCAGGAGAGAGGTGCATTAAAGTCAGTAACACTCACTGTTCTACTTCAGCTGCTTCAACTCTTAATTTGAACAATGTTACTTATATTCACTAAAGTCTGTTGGTATTCAATGTTAAAATCAGCAGGTTATAAGCAACAAGGGAGAAAAAGAATATCGACCCAAAAACCCAAAATATCCACAAAAATCTATGTGAAATGTCTGTTTTGGCCAAGTGGACAGCCGAATCACAGTTTCTCTTTTCCTCTCAGCGGGCTTAGTGATCACCACCCCTCAAGGCACACTGGTCCCCACTGCCTCCACGCAGTCATTTGTAACTGGACCCCACACTGCCACCACCATGATAGTGTCTGCACTGCACCCTTCAAACGCAGGTAAAACACAGGCGCAGTTCACTGTCGCCTCCGTCATTTCTACATCTTAGTAGTATAGCCTGAGTATTTTGTAAATTTATGCTAATTATTTTATTAGCTTGTTTATTAAATTGATGTATAGTGCAGCTTTTTCTGTTGTATTACGATTAGCACTGAACTGACCGCTGTAAACACTGCAGGCTGTCAGTCAGTGCTGGTGGAGCAGGTGGGAGGGAGCGCTTCACTCAAGGGTGGCATGACGCAAACTTATAGATGATGATTCATTATTTGTTTGGTATATTAAAACCTTTTTTTTCTCGATTTTGAATACTTAAAACATTTCATTCCCTGAGTTGAGGTCAGACTCACAGCAGATTTCTGTTTCCAACCCACCGTTAATTTATTCCTGCACTTTTTTGTGTCGTTACATCCATATACATGCAGGCGTATACACGCGTGTGTGTATGTTCACACTCTTTCATAAGATTTGCTGTTGCTCCTGACCAAGACAGCACATCCCTGCATAACAGCTCATGTAGGTGTAGTGTGGGACTGATTACGTCACATTTGTCCATCTCTGATAGATGCTGTCTTCACACAACGTTACCCAACTCTCCTTTACCTCCTTTCTCTTTACTTTTCTCTTGTTTCCAGACAAGAAGGAGGACATCGCTGTCCCTCCTGCAGTTGTCATGCCGACGCCATCAAAGCGAGGCAGGAAGAGCAAACAAGTCATGGGAAGAGTGTCCGGAGTGGGCGGGGTCCTGCCTCCAGGAAGCGATGCGTTAATATTGGCGCACCTTGCTGCTGGTGGACAGGTGAGAAGCTCCTGAGTTCTTCTTCTGTTTCTTTTGTTAGACTTCTGATGTGGCTGGTTTCTGATTTTCTGCACAGCATGGATTGTCAGCGCTTGATTCTGTGTTGCAGCATCACACTTCTGACCCGTATGACCTGTCGAATGATGAGGATGATCACACCAACAAAGATGGCCCCAAATCCTACAGGTAGCGGAAAGATATTTCGATCGGAGAAAAGAATTACTGTTCGAGACATCAAAGGTTTATATTTAGAATAGAATATATTTAGAACAGTTCATCTGTCTACACATACACCATCGACAGAAAAATCTGCTTGTAAGCCTCCATGTAAACCTTCATTAAACCTCCTTATCTGCTCTGCATGCCATAAAGCTTTTCTTCTTCTCTCTCTCTCACCGCTCACTTGCCAAGGTGTCGGATGTGTGCGGTGACGTTCTTCAGCAAGTCCGACATGCAGATCCACGCCAAGTCCCACACTGAGGCCAAGCCCCACAAGTGCCCCCACTGTTCCAAGTCGTTTGCCAACTCCAGCTACCTGTCCCAGCACATCCGCATCCACAGCGGGGCCAAGCCCTACACCTGCACCTACTGCCAGAAAACGTTCAGGCAGCTCAGTCACCTTCAGCAGCACACACGGTACTGGGCTCAGGGGTGTGTGTGGTTCTGTGTGTGTTTGTGAGTGTGTGTGCATGGTTGTTCATGTGGTTTCTGTTGTTAAAGTTCCAGTTTGTAAGATTTACAATAGGTGATGCATTGGCAGAATATGGCAGAAATGAAACATAAAAATCATGGTCATGTTTTAATTAGTGTAAATATTAAGACTCTGCCATGTTGCACGACTATGTTTCTACACGTTACAATGAAAAACTGCAGAGACTCTTCCTCTAATGCACAAATGGAGCAGCACGCAGTAATGTGCATGTAGCAGGTGCAAGCAGTAGCATTTTGAAGTTAGCATTCCAAGTTTAATCGCTTAAACATTACCAGCAACCGAGTTGCAAATTTTTTTGTGACCTCTTGTACATGCACATTTGCAATTTCCTGACCTTTGAGCAGAAGGAGCACTAATCAGAGTCTCTGAGGATCACAACCTGCCGAGAAAGACCTAAACTTCATGTCAGGATCATCTGCAGTGTTGACAGTTGTGTTTATGGCCTGCAGTACTGACAAAGGCATGTCAGGTCAGGAGCACAACCGAAAGCATGCTGGTGGTTTTCTTCAACTTATGCACAAAGTGTCGCTGTATCTGAGGCGTCTGAGGAGAACGTGCAGTGCAAACAACCTGAACTGTGATGACAACCGGTCTCTCCAGCATGGCAGTGAGCCCGCTCACAGCAGGTTGGAAACATGTAATGTCTCGCCTCCCCCCAGCTTAAGCAATTAAACTTGGAATACTTACACACAGAAGTCATTTCTTGCACCTGCAGCATGCACATTATTGTGCAGCGCTCTGTTCGTTTGCAACAGGAACAGTCACAGAGGTTTCTTGTATCTCACCTCGTATGGCTGCACAGAATGGAGAAGTCAAACATTGGATCTAGACTGGGCCTTTCATTTTGCAGCCCGGGAAGGGAGGGGGGGTGACTGGAGACTGGAGGGATGTTTAGCTGACTGAAGTCTGCAAACTCCTTGCTAGATGCCACCAAATACTACACACTGGACCTTTAAAGCGTGTGTGTGGGCTTCCGTGTGGTGACTGATGAGGGGAGGAAGTGGTGGGGAGTTGGGGAGGTGCTGAGGGCTTTTTTGGAAAGTGTTGACAGTGTAAAGCTCTTTATGCAAAGTCTAACCATCACTCTTAAAAGTGCAACACTTGTACCAAACTTAGATGAAATCATGGCTCTAAGCTTGTTCTTTTAATGTATTTATTTCCCTTCTGGTAACTAATCAGTTATCAGAGCAGAAGTCAAGCTTTTTCCTTAGATATAAGATATCCGTTGATCCCTCATGACGGACTTGTAAATTCCTCACAGAGACACAAGAGCCTGAGATGCATGCTACAACCTACAGTGTCATTTACCACCAAAACATCTGTTAACTCAGCAGGTGGTTAGTGTAAATGTTCTCACCCTGCAGCTGATACCATCACATGCTTGAAACTGCATGCATGTTGCCTTTTCTTGGTCATTTTAGTTTTCTTGTATCCACCTCTGCATTCATACAACTCCGTCTAACATCCCCTCTTTGGTTCGGATCACCTTGTGGAGGCCTTACATGGTCACTGGAGCCACGTTCAATATGAAAACACCCTTTTTTTTTTAATTGAACTGCATGTCAAGTGGAAAAAGTGCCAAAAATACAGTTTTGGCTGCAGTCACATTGAAGATTATTGCACTGATTGCTTTTATAAATGACAAAAAAGTTAATTAGAAAGTAAAAATATTGATAGCTGGAACGTCTGTAAGTTATTTTAATCCCACAAATGTGAGAATGCACTTTCTTTTCTAACTGTATGTGACCACTTACCTCCTCAAAACAACACACACTTCTCATCTTTGTCTGCTCCCACTCCCCCTGCATGCTTCACACACCCTCATGATCATATTTCCAAAACAGAAACAGCCACTAATCCCGCCTTGAGAATGGTTTTATTTTTATCACATGCAACTATGTGCGGCCTCACAAGTGATGAAAGAGCCCGTCTCTCGTTCGTGTCGTCATGGATTTTATTTTTTTCACCTCGTCTTTCACCCTCCTCATGTTTTCATCTGCCTTGTTGACACACACTAAGTTTTTCTTTTTTTTTTTATGTGGGTTTCAGGCTGTTAATTCAAAACAGGAAGATGCAGTCCACCGGCCCGAATTTACATTTCGATTTGAATGTTCAGACGTTCATAGTCTCACTCACACACTCCACTCAGAGCAGAGCACAGCGAATGGAGAGACTGCAAGCGAGAGAGAGAGAGAGAGAGAGAGAAAGAGAAAAGCGTGACTGTGCTTGCTGTATGTTTTTGTTCTGTGTTTTCACAACTCAGACGCAGCACAAAGAGCACACTGTCAAACGTAACGATCCACGATCAACGCCACTGATCGCAGATCCGGTTAACTTTAACGCATGATTTGGTCTTCGGTTCATCGTGAAGTTTGGTCATGCTGTAGCTTAAAAATCTCTCGCTGTTTCTCTCTCTCTCTCTCTCTCTCTCTCTGTTTCTCTCTTTCCACCCCTCCTCCTCACCCCTCCAATCCCGGTTTCCCGTGTTAGAAACCACACTGAGGCCAAGCCCCACAAGTGTCCCCACTGCTCCAAGTCGTTTGCCAACTCCAGCTACCTGTCCCAGCACATCCGCATCCACACGGGGGCCAAGCCCTACACCTGCTCCTACTGCCAGAAAACATTCAGGCAGCTCAGTCACCTACAGCAGCACACACGGTACTGGTCCGGGCTGGGCTGCGTGAGTCTGAAAGGCTGGATGTGTTTTCTCCATGTGTGCATGTGTGGGATCAGGAGTGGAGGGGTGTGGCTCTGTGATCGTTCAGTATTGTGTGTTGGAAGGAGGTTGTGTTGAGGTTGGACGTTTGTTTCAGGATAGTTAATCAAATCTTAGCTGCAAAACTAAAACATTTTCAGTTGTTACTCAGAGTGTGTTTAACTTTTTCTTCACCGCAACAAGAAGTTACCTGTCAGCCACAAAAAGATCTGGTTCATGGTCATTTCCTGCCTTGGATTGATCAATACTTTTGATTGTTTATCGATGCAGTGTTCAGGATTGCAGAGCTGCACTGCTTCATCATGCAGCAGTTTTAAGAGAATGTAAAGTGAAACTAAAACCTTTAATAAAATCAGACGGTCAGTAAATCCACATTAGAAAGTAGAAGAAAATAAAATATCCTTATTGTGTTTATGTTTTATATATAAATGAGGTAAATAATAGATGTCTCAAGAGAAACAAGAACATGGTATTTGAAATGGAAAAACATTGCTGTGTGCACAATATGTTGCTTTAGATGAGAGAAAATAAACTAAACGCTCATAAAAAGACACATAACTCCAACTACTTTTACAGTTTACTAAAGTTTTAACCAGTAAAATGTCTGACTGTTTTTTTCCAGGATTCACACCGGTGACCGACCGTACAAGTGTAACCATCCGGGCTGTGAAAAGTCTTTCACCCAGCTGTCGAACCTACAGGTGAGTAACTTCACAGGTTTGAACTGAACTGAACTGAAGGCGTCTTCTGTATCTTCTGAGACTTTAACGGCTCTTTCACATATTTTTGTTTCGCTCTCGGCGTCTGGAAGCATCGCTCACATAATGTGCTGATGGTTGTTTATGTCTCTTTCTCCGCCCGCAGTCTCACCGCCGGCAGCACAACAAAGACAAGCCGTACAAGTGCCACAACTGTAACCGTGGTTACACAGATGCTGCCAGCCTGGAGGTTCACCTGTCCACACACACCGTCAAACACGCCAAGCTGTTCTCCTGCGGCCTCTGTAACCGATCCTACACCTCGGTACGGTTTCCGGCATTATTTCGATTTCATAAGTGTTCAAAAGTAGAAAAGTTATTATTTTTACAGCAAACATTTACTCGACCTGCTTGAGACAATGAAGTCTTAAGATGTCACGTAACAACGGGACTTTATTTTGATTATTTGTGGGCGTAAAGTCATAAAGCAGAATTTTGATTTTAAGGTAAAATTCTTTGAAAATGGTGAACAACAGTGCAGATAGAAACCAGTCTAAACCGATCTCTCTCATATCCTCCACCAACATTGTATGAGCAAAGTGTCATTAAGTTGTTGTTATTTTTTTTATCATACTGGAGGATAAATTCTAAAAACTGTTCATACTGGCCAAATTTTACGAATCAGGCAGCTCTCATCAAACTCATTTACTGAATAAACTTTTTGTGTAAAATGTAGGGAGGAAAAGCAAAGAGCTATTTTTATTCCACGAACCTTAAACCAACCACATCTCTTCCTCATGCTTCTTTCCTTCCTGCCGTCACGTCTTCTTCTTCTCTGTCTTCCAAACTGCAGGAGACGTATCTCATGAAACACATGAGGAAGCACAACCCCGACCCGCTCACAGTGGCAGCGACGGTGGCGGCTCAGCAGGCTCAGGGCCTGACGCCGGGCAGAGGCCGAGGCCGCGGCCGAGGGAGAGGCGGAGGCAGAGGAGGGCAGCTCCAGGGCCAGAACAACCCCAACAACACCGCCCAGAACCCCAACCCTGGACCACCAGGCAGCTACCAGTCCCACCAGCAGCCCACAGAAGCTGTGGTTCAGTGCCCGTTCGACCTGCACCAGTACAAGACGGTGTCAGCCAGCGAGATCCAGTACAAACCGGTCACCGTGGCGGATCTGCCCGTGACCCACAAAGACCTCTGCCTCACCGTCTCCACGTCAGCCATACAGGTGGAGCACATGAACTCATAGGCTGCGTCTTCCCTCTCTGTTCGAGGAGTCACTCATCGTGTCTGCAGTGTAAAAAGATCCACATGAGCGAGTAATTTAACTGTTTTCAGTGTTCTGAGTCTCCTTCAGCAGGAGGAAACGACTGACAGGGTGGGAAGTTTACCAGCATATCAGCCAGAAACTCACCTGCTTCACTCAGACTAAACTGAATCTGGAAATGTAAAAAAAGAAAACAGTGAAGTTTCGCTTCCTTCGGCATCGATCATCAATGTTCACATAAAGTTAAATCCACCTGATGGCAGTTTTTTCTTCAGTTTTAGGAGCTTTAATGCTGAAAACAATGTTAAATTACTTGCTGGAACACAGATATTTTACAGCGTGCTTCATGAATCCTGAGCCTCCTTTGTGCCAAGTATCTCAGCAGCAATGCTGGTCGAGGACACCGACGTTAATTCTTCCAGTTCGTGAAAACTTTACCGCTTTATCTGAGATCAGTTTTCACTTTTATATCGTGAACAAGATGGTAATTTAAATCTGGATCTGAGTTTCTCAGAATGAGTCTGAATTTGCAGTAAATCAGCTGCGAGCGGATGGACTGCTGATTCACTCACTTGCTTTGTAAAACCCAGTTATTAGACTGATCCCAAACCAGCAGTCGTCCTCTGAGGACCTTGATTAAAGATGCTCACAGGTGTCACTTCACTTTTTATATTGCAACGTTTGCAACTGGCATGGAGGAGGATGAAGGTGTAAAATATCTGTAACATAAGAAGTTACAACGTTCTCTGCAGGTTGGTGGTTCAGAGGACGACGTAACGCTCGAACACATTCAGATCACATTAATCTGAACATCCTCCTTTATTTAGTTCAAGCCAAAACAACGGAGAGAAACAAGGCGAGGACTCGGCAGCGAGCGACTGCGGAGGTACTGATCCGAAAAATGAGGAAGGACTGGGACTAAATCAGTTTGAGAGGCTTTTGAGCGACACTACCGAGGTGCTGAGCGACTGAACCGAAGCCTGAGAAGAAAAAAAGAGGAAAAAAAAACAAGAGGGGCAGCAGAAAGAAAAAAAGATGCAGTGCATTATGGGATTAAGCTACAGCCTGGAGCTGAATCTCAAAGTGTGTGTGTGTGTGTTTTTCCCCGTGATGTCCTTATTTACACCCGCCTCCCCTCGGACGGAGAGGAGCTGAGGAGCCGTCTCTTTGTGGGAGCCCAAAGTTTGACACAAAAGAGACGAAACCGGCTGAAGAATGCACTAAAACCCGAGGAATCTGCAGCGGAGCGAGACCGAGAAAGAGAGGAAAAGAGAGGAAAAAAAAGGAAAAACAAGGGGGTCGGCGGGGTGGGAGGGGTCATAACGAAAGCACTTGATGAAGCTCGATCTTCATGCCTATGTTTGTCATCATTGTACTTTTTTTTTTTTTTTAAATATCATATGTATGTATTTTTCTACCAACAGAGGAACGTGTGAACAAAAACTCAGAGAGAAAGCAAAGTGAGTGCATGAATGTGAAGGGAACGGAGAGGAAAAAAAAACAAAAAGTCCCAAAAGTCCCCTTTTTTTTTTTTGTTACTAATCAAAGAAAGACGGTTTACTTTCCTGTGAGGAGAGAAAAGAGCCCGACTCGTCGCTGTCAGGCCACATGTTGGGGGATGATTGTGTAATTAAAAAAAAAGGCTGACAGGTACTGTTAAAAAATCTTTTTTTAAAGAACTTTTCATACATATTATTACTACTTTCATTATAACTGTATTGCAAATGTTATCCACATTATCAATTTTGAGGCATTATTGTATTGCAGTATGCTGTACATAAAAATAGATAGAAAATACTTTTTTTTTTCATCTGTAAAAGGGAAAGTATGTCCTGTATAAAGCATATATGGAAACTAAAGGAACTCAAACTATCATGTACCAAATCATCGGTCGTTTCCCCGGTCACCTTTAAAGCATCGTGACGTTCGTGCTCAGCAAAGTCTGCAGGAGAATGATAAACTCCAATGAATTGCCCCAAAAAAATCAGTTTAACTATGGTGAAACAGTTTTTTTTTCTCTTTCTGTAATGCATGACTACCCATTTCCTGCAGTTTCAACCACACATTGCTCTTGCTGATGTTCATTCTAATTATGAAGTGACCTGAAACGGCTTGGACGAGTTAAATATGTGGAATTTGTCGGCCTCGTTCACACTGACTGTTATCAGGTTTATTGGACAACGTGAGCGACTGCAAGCTGAAAACAAATCTCAGCATCGATCATGAGCACTTCTGCGAATTATCTGAGAAAATTACTCAACAACACATGAAATGAGGCTGTGAGGCAGGTGACCCGGGACACTGCTGCCATGTTTTTGTGCACAAGCCGTCTCTATCCGACCCGTACGTTCGAGCAGCCCCGTACAGCCGGCTGATCATCTTCATGTATACTCCTTGTACTTCATTGTGTCTTTTTCTGAAAAAAAAATAACACATTCTCAATATTCTTGTTAATGTTATTACCGATGCTCCTGATAATAACACAGTTATTAACTGCCCTCTTATGCTACACTCTTGCATACTGTATGCACAGTTACACCTCTTGCTCATCTGAACAGACTGTTTCTTCCTTCAAGGAGAATAAAGTTCGAAAACAGTTTATGATGAAAAAAAGGAACTTGTCTGATTAATTTCATAACAATTCAGACTGTCTGATACTGTTAATGATGTTTTTTTTTCTTTTTACTGTTTTCATCTTATCTAAAGGGTCGAATGTTGTCTGCTTTTGTTGAGTTAGCATTGTAAAAGCCCTGTAGGGAGAAAGGTGTACAGATAATCATTTTTATCAAGTGATAAAGCTCAGCATCAAAACAAATAAACTCCGAATTTGAGTTTATAATGTGATCACTATTTGTTTAATGGCTAATAATCAACACAGTGCTGTAGATCATCTGCTGTGACATCAACCATCCAGTCAATTTAAACATAAAGTTCCAGACATTTTAAAATTAAAAAAACAGTGATGACAGGTTGTTGTCACTGTAGATCAGCCAGATACACTTGATAACTATAATTTTAATTATAATTACCAAATTTGTCACTCTTTTCTAACACGTGGTTAAAGTAAAACTTGTAAATTCAGATTTCCAGTAGCCCCACAGTCACTACAGTATGTTAAGGTTTAACTGTTATGTTTTGATGTCTAAGTAAAGAGCTACAATAAAAAACAAACGCATGCAGAAAATGTAAAACTAAATGAAACTTAAGCACATCATCATACCAAAGACATGTTCAAAGTAGAAAATAATGTGAAAAATAATGTAATTATAACTTTGAAAGAACTTGAACGTATAAGAGCGTAAATGTTTAAACATTATAAGTTTCAAAAAATAAAACAAAATTCATGAGCGACGTAGCTGACGCATAACACGCAGGCCGTTGAAAAAAATGGAATTCATATGATTCTTAATAAAGTTACAAGCTAGCTTTTAAGAACAGTGTAGATATAGAGCACCTAGATATCATTACAGCCTCTATATCAATGGAAAACAACCTCATCCCGCCCTTGCGGAACACTCTATACAGCATAGCAAGCATACATAGACATGAAGGCGGGGTTTGCACTGGCTCAGCCAATCATGGCATCTCTTCCGAAGCGCCCACCAAAACAGTTCAATTTCAAATTCAAACGGTTGGAGACGGTGGATTGGACTGACCTGAAGCGAAATTCAGCTGTAAATAAGGTAAAACTTTCCCCTAAATTAAAGCCAATAATAGTTTTATTCACATCAGATTAAAATGCTGCACATCTACGGTCAGAAACAATAAAGACATGTTTTGTTTCTATAATTTACGTGGCTGTTTAGCTACCTTTTATGTTTAAGCTAACGTTAACTGTTGGTGACAATATGGACGCACGTTAGATGGATTCATTTGGTTCACGGTAATCCGGTCGAAGCTAAAGTTACACAGACACGTGGTGCTGTTGGTCCTGTAACGCAACGTAGTCCTAGAGGGGATTTAGTAACATTAGCTGAGGGAATCGGTTGGATATGATACGGGACACCTACCATACATGATCATTGTAGTTTAAAGAAATTTTACATGAATTAAGGTTACTTAAACTAGATGTAACATACAGCGTAGCTTTGGTCCACTGAGATTGTGGAGTTAAGATTAACAATAATCTGAACTCTTTTCCTCTCGTTTATTAAAATGCATTCGAGTCACAAAGCTAAATATTTGGGGGTTTTGTTGTTTTTTTTAAATTAAACTCAACACTGAATGAGTTTTGCACTCTTTAGATCATTCAGTAAAAATTATATTTCTGTTTTGACTCTCAGATCCGGATCTGGTTCTCAAATTAGCACCGATTCCTGAGAAATCTGGCAACTTTGTACAAGAATGTGGGGTGTAGACTTTGTTTTTTTTTACATGAACCCAAGTTTAAAAAGACACTGCAACACCAAATTTGCCTGTGGTGATCTTACTTTCCAATGATTTATATCTTATGTATACAAGAAGTAAATATCTTTTTTTGGGTTGTTGCCTTTTTAAACATGGCTGGATATTATTTCTCAGAGAAACTGAGGCTTACTACTGTGATTCAAATACAATAATAAAACATGACAGGCAAAAACTGAGGTAAACAATTTGTCTGATATCAGACACAAATGTTAACTTGTTACACTCACACATAGCATCCATTAGCTGAACTCAGTGGAGTGGACCGATTCAAAAGTCTGGACTCAGACAAGCTTCTGTTTGAGATTAGAAGGACAGAGATTTTTTAGTACTTGAGATTTTTCTCTGTCTAATTTGACTCTAATTAACTTATCTCTCAACCCGCAGCAGAATATGTCCCGCTTGCCAGTCATGTCAAGCAAAAGGGTCCTTGCAAGCAGCGCCAGCAGCTCAGAGAACGGCCAAGACTGTGCGCCTGCTCAGGTTTGTATCGTATCATCTGCATCTTTCACTTCATTTGCCTTGCAATTTTTTTTCCCATCTATTTTGCACCTGCACCTCAAGCTGCTCTGCATGTGAAGTAACCAGAAATCCATCTCTTAAATCCATCCACCACCATGCTGGCCAATCCTTTAAGATCTAAAGAGTAAAACAGAGTTGTCTTTGGGCCATGAGGCTGATTGTAATGTTGTTCACTGTTAAGTTTACGACTGTGATACAGTTACATGAAAATGAACTTACAATGTGATGTTAAACAAAGGTAAAGCTGTGTATATAGTTGTCTCTGTGAGCTCATACAACAACTCTGGTGAACATTTCCTTTCAAAATAGATTTCTATTAAAGCCAGAAGTGTTGAATCATTTCTTTTGCTTTACGCTCAAGTTTTCTCTACTTGCAGAAGAGGCTTCGTAAGGACCCAGAGACAGTCAAACCACACGCAGCAGCGACCATCATCGGGGGCAAGAGACCTCCTGTTGCTGCAACCAGGGCGCCTGCTTGTAAGTTTCCAGCTCAAACCCGAGTTTTAGAGTTTTTGACCAAGATCAGACACTGCAGGGAACGTTAATGCAGACGTTTGTGCACAGTAAATGAGTGCTCAGTTAAAATCCTTTATTTTACGTGCAGCATTTCAGAATGCACCAAGAATTAAGTCATTTTTAGGGATTTATTCTTGAAAATAAAATAAAATTGCTCTGTTCTGCTGATAAAACCTTTGTCTCACTTTGCTCTTCACACAGCCAAGTCGGTCAGAGGTGTGGGAGCTGCCACCGTGGCTGTCGCTCCATCCAGAGGTAAGATGAGCTGTCTGCTGTGTGATGGAGGAAACTGCTGTGTGTGTTTTGTATGTGAGGATTGCAGACCTCATGTTCAAAAAACTTCAGATGGAGTAATAATTGAGTATTAACCTTTTCAAGGTAATAGATTCTGGTGTGTCAAGTGATTTTGACATACTTTCTTTTTTTTAAAATCGTTGTTCTTTGTTGTTTCTTCAGGTGTCCTGAAACCATCTTTAGCTTCAGCTGCAGCGAAGGGCAACGTCAAGCAAAGTGTTGCACCAACTGCGGCAAAAGCAGGTGAGAAATCTGTTTCACTTGGTTCTTGTCCTCATGTTAATGATGTCAAATTGAGTGAATATAGAAAAAGAGCAGGCATTAGTTACAACATTAATGATGCCTGTGTTGCATTCAAGCTGTCACTTAAACTTAAACTCAAAACTGAAACAACCGAAAGTAATTTTGTCAGAATTATGTTTACTGTAATTAATTTAGAAAAGGCTTTTTTTTCCGGCCTAAAAGGAAAACTGGGCCAGATTCTTGACTCCTGACCTGAAATGTCTCACATGTTGACGATGCCGTTGTGTACAGGCGGGGGTGGGACCACCAGGCGGCAACCATGGGACCTGAAGGGCAAAGTCAGCGACATGGAGGGAAAGATCCGTAACTACCAGACCAAAGTCAAATCTGTCAACCAGGAGAACGAGACTCTGAAAGACACGATGGCCCAGAGCAAGATGAGAGTGACTGAGATGGAGAGAGAGCTCGAGAGGCAGAGGAGACAGATCAGGTGCCACGACTCCTCCGTTTGAAAAAACTATCAAGTATTTTACTGTCGTCATATTGCAGTGTTTGTAATTTGTCTGTTTGTGTGTTATTAAATGTCTTTTCCTTTCTCAGTGAGAACGAGAAGGAGCTGCAGGCGCTGTCAGGAGTCCGGGACGAGTTGGAGAGGGTCTCTAGTGATAAGAGCACCCTTCAGAAGGAGCTCTCCAACTTAGAGGGCAAATACAAGGTCATGGAGACTCTGAGGGACAGCCAGGAGACAGAACTACAGACACTGAAGGTATGAAATCTGCTGCAGGTCAGCAGCTGAGTCTGGTTACTTTGCCATGTCGTCTTATCACATAAATATGTCATTCGGCCCACCTGACCTGAAAAGTGCCTGACCAAGCAAAACCAATGCAGTAATCTACCTGTGGATTTATTTGGGTAGATTATTTATTCTCACAAATAACTTTGCATTCAACAAACAATTAAGAACCTGTTTTCCTGAAATACAAAAAAGAACAGATTTTTTTAAACAGAAAAATATAAACATCAGATATTTGAGGTGCGTGTCGTTGTGTTCCCTCCAGATGAAGCTCTCGGTGCAGGAGTCGACCCTGACCCGCCTGCAGGGGACGCTCAGGGACACGGAGGAGGAGGTCCGCTCCCTCAAAGAGACCGTGGCCCAGCAGGAGGATGATCTTCATGCCGGAGAGATGGAGCGCAGACGGCTCCACAACACCATCCAGGAGCTCAAGGCAGGTTACAATGTGGGGAAAAGCTCAACACTGTCTGGGGACGTCACCCTCAGAAACTGGGCTGGGTCACCGTGTCTGTGGTTGTAGTCCGACTCCAACGAGAAAACACTGGACAAAGTTTCTGCATGAATTTTTAAAATGTTTTTATCTGTTGTGTTCTATTTATTTAGCAACAGCCAGTCAACATTGTTACTCCTCTCTCTGTCTAATTTAACTAACTTGTACATGACCTGTATCCCACAGGGCAACATCAGGGTCTTCTGCAGAGTGCGCCCTCTGGTGGACGGAGGCCTCAGCAAGCACATTCAGCTCCCAACCAGTGACATCAAAACAATAACACTGGCCAAAACAGAGGAGGTGAGACTTCTGTCAGCATAGCAGACATATCTGAGGCAAACTTCGAGTAAATGAACCTGTTTTTACAGCCGAAACATCACTCAGAGGTTTTGTGATGTTTCTTTATTCTGTCTAACCAGGGAATCATAATGTAGAAAAGAGAAACGGCAATCAGTGAGTTGTGTTGTGAAATTTGTCAAAACAAGTTAGTCTCTCAGTGTCAGAATGACGAGCGGTGCCTTGTCATCTTAAAGAAGAAGAAACGGGAAGAAACAACATTTTGCGGGTGTGTTTGAATTTCTCAAACTACAACAGTGATTCTTTTCTCTGCTTCTCAGTCTCACACAGGAAAAACTGCAGACACTCAGAAGAACTACAACTTCAGCTTTGATCGAGTGTTCGGCCCCACAGCTTCACAACAAGAGGTCAAGCAACATACATGTATAAAGACATAAAAAGATTAAGAACTCATCAAAGAATCTCTGTTAAAGTTTTAAAAACAGATATTTTGTGGCCGTTTCCTGTCAGTGCAGGATTTTCATGGTAATTTCTTCATGTTGTTGGCAGATCTTCGAGGAGATCTCTCTGCTGGTGCAGTCGGCTTTGGACGGCTACAACGTCTGCTGCTTCGCCTACGGCCAGACAGGAAGTGGAAAGACCTACACCATGGAGGGAGACGAGTTCGCGGAGACCAGAGGTGTGATTCCCAGAGCCGTGCAGCAAATCTTCAGGGCAGCAGAGAAGCTGGCAGCACAAGGCTGGGAGGTCAGTGCGTAAAATCATGCATTTGAACAGAGAAGGAGGCGGTCGTGTCGAAAATGAATCCTGCAGATTTCATTCTGAGCAAAGTCTTCACATAAACCTGAAACAAGACAGCAGGTTTTCTTGGTCTCTACAGTTTCTTTGGCTGTCGTCCTTTTCTAACATTTTTCTAAACGTTGGAACTTGTTTTTGTTTCAGTTCACCTTCACAGCAAGCTTTGTGGAAATCTACAACGAGTCCCTGCGAGACCTCCTGTACACCGGGAAGGCCAGCAAGAGGCCCGAGCACGAGATCCGCAAGTCGACCAACAACGAGCTGACCATCACCAACCTCACCTACGTTAAGGTGTCCAACGAGGATCAGGTACAGCAGACAGCATGCGTGATCAGCAACATAAATCATGTTCAAAAAGAAAATGCAACCCAATATTAAAGACAGCAGTGTTGGTGTGGTGTTCAGCAGGGCACGATTCTTGTGACTGATAGATTCAGAGTTCCTCAATGAAGGAAATGTGCTTTCAGCCCCTTTTTAAGAGATTTTCTTACTTTTCATGTTGGTAAACCATGTTCAATGAAATATAAATCATTAGAGAATAAAAATGTGTGTGTAGAGGAAGTTTGAACTTTCTTTGTACGACAGAGAAAAGCTAAATAATTTTAAATTGGTAAACAAGTACACAAGTATGATTTGCACGTCAGTTAACTATGTACAGGTAATATTTTCTAAATTTGTGACTTTACAGTGAATAATCGTAATGATCTCTTCCTGCTTCCAGGTCCTCGGCCTGATTGCTTTGGCCAATCAGAATCGCTCGACGGCCCAGACAGCCCAGAACGACCGCTCCTCTCGCTCCCATTCAGTCTTCCAGCTGGATATCGAGGGAGTGAATGCTGGCAGGGACGTCAAATGCAAGTGTGAGTAAAATCCCACTGATGATGCCAGAATCACAAATGTGGTTTCACTTCTGCATTTTTGCATCAAAGCTTTGCGGTTTATCGTTAATCAGTCCGGAGAGCAACAGAAAGGAAGACCTGATATTATTTAACGGTGAGCCTAAATTTTCATAACCAGGATGTTTGTGTTTGTTGATGTGCGTGCAGCGACTCTGTGCCTGGTGGACTTGGCCGGCAGTGAGCGGATGCTGAAGAGTCAGTCTCAGGGTGAACGCTTCAAAGAGATGACGGCCATCAACAGCTCGCTCTCCAACCTGGGCATCGTCATCAGCGCGCTGGCCAACAAGGTCTGTAACAGTGCTGAGTTCAGGGGAGCGTCTGAGATCTGTCTTAGATATGTGATTTATCTACACCATGGGCTTTGGGGGGGTAAAATCCTCACAGAGGTATGCATACACATCTAAGAGGGTCACAAGTGATCAAAACATGTCGTGAACAAATAAAAAGCTCCAACGCTGAGCTTAATGTCAAATGAGTGACTGATCGTCAGTGTTGTGAGTCGTTTCTTTGCATTTGTATTTTTCTCTGTTTGTAATTTAAACTGATGTTGTGTCTCAGGAGAGCTACGTGCCCTACAGGAACTCCAAGCTGACCTACCTCCTGCAGGCCTGCCTGGGAGGAAACAGCAAGACGTAAGTTCACCGTCAACACGGCAGCCGAGGCTCTCAAGGCACCAAACTGCTCTTTTCAGTCCCTTTTATGAATTCTTTCACAATGAGGGTTTTATACAAGTTAGCTCAACCTTCATATTTAGAATTTTTTAATTTCCGTACATAAAATTTTGTGTGTTGATGGCGTTCCTGTTTCTCCATCGCAGCCTGATGTTCGTCAACATCGCTCCAGAGTCAGACAGCTTTGGGGAAACCCTCAACTCCCTGAGGTTTGCCAGCAAGGTGAGTGGCATCTGTGATCATTTAATGTTCTTTCTCCATGAGTCAGCTGGTAGAAGATGACATGAGTTTCTAATCACATGATGAAATGCCGGTGCCAGAATATGTGAAAACTGCTTTAGCCAGAAATGTACAAGAGACGGCTCTCTTTAGCATAAAATTCAGTAGTTCCTCAGTAAATTATGAATATTTTTACAAATAAAAAATGCCCTTGAGAAATGTAAATGAAATCATTGTAAAGAAATGACCTGTTTCCTTGACTCAGCTCTATTTTACACAGAATTTCTTTAAAATCTGTTGACTAGTTTGACAAACTTCATTGTTGAATGCATTTAACTGAGCATCATGTTTTGTAAAATTCTCTGAATGTTGCACATAATTATGGCAAATTTCTCAGTTTAACTATTGACCTTTTGAAATGTTTGACTAGACTCTTTTTTTACTGAGACATATGAATTTTATTTAGCGGCGTATTTAACTGATATTTGCAGGGACCAAGTTTGGTCAGGTTGTAAGTTTTGTCTTCCAGCTCGACTTCACACTAGTAAAACATTAGAGGAACTTTTAGTGATATTTTGGTGAATGAGCTTCGTTCTTTCAGCTGAAAACTGATTACTCTGCAAAGTCTGTCTCTTATTATTTAATCACACAAAGACAAATTTGTCTTTTCCAGTTGTTTTATTTCACTTCTCACAAGGAAAATCAAGAATTTCCACCACACACACATGACAGCTGTGACTTTGAAACTTTTGGCATGTAATGTTTTTTTGTGTGTTTGCTCTGTTGACAGGTGAACGACTGTGTGATCGGGACTGCGAGCGCCAACAGGAAGTAGAGCAAAGAGCTTAAAAAACTGACTGTTCTTGCTGTTTTAACCACTTTGGTCACAACATGAAGGCTCAGTGTAACTGTGACCAGTTTGGTACAAAACTGAGGCACCAGTCTGTCAGAACCAAAAACCTCTGTACATACTCAGGGCCTTGATTAGTGATCACTAATACCGGCTTTTAAAACGTCTTTGCTTCTCTGTAAATCAGAAAGGTTTGTACATGTGCATATTTTTAGAAATATGTTTTTGAAAATGCAAAACTGATTCTTCCTTTTGTACTTTAATCTCTGACTTCTATAAAACCTCCTCTTCTTCTCTCTGCTCCTCCATCTTTTCCCTCAATATTTGCTCAGTTACACTTTTATTTTCTGTCTTATTTCACTTAACTGTTATATTGGGGTTCTTTTTTGTGACTTCTTTGCAAATGTATCTGCAAATGTGTTTCTTTGAGTTAAATAACATGAACTCTTGGCTAATAATCTAGCTGAGACATTTAATCTTCATCAGATATCATACTTTATTAGAAGGACCCACAGCTAGTCCTTATTTTCAAATTTAAGCTTGTTTCAGTGTGTTACATATAACTTGCACAGTGATATTTCCAATAAATGTAGTGCAATTAAACTGATTCTGTCATTTGTGTTTTTTCATTTTTGGTGATTGATGGTTGTTTGCTGTTTCTTTCTTGTACTTATTTTCGTTATTTTCCAATTAATTTTTGTTAATAGCAGAAGTCATGTCCGATCTTGTAAAATCACTGAAATTATTTTCCAGATCGAACTTAAAGTGTTTTAGCTTTTAGAATTCAGCATCGTTGTGATCAAATTAGGGCTGTCGAAGTTAACGCGTTAATAACGCGTTAACTCAAACTCCTTTTAACGGCACTATTTTTTTTAACGCGCGATTAACGCACGCACGGTCTGTGCCTTGCCAGCTCCCGTAGCTTCAGGAAGTTGCTCAGCTGACAAACTTCACTGCAGTCATGAAAAATTTTAATAACAACAATCCTGGAGGATTAAAAAAAAATAAAAGCTGGTTTTACACAGTAAGTCTCTTTGACTTAATGTTTATAAATATTCATTGCTAAAAGTGAGTTTTACATGCATTGTATTGTATCACACCTGATGAATCATGATCATTATTTCTAATTTATTTTACAGTAAAGTAATTTAAGTAGTCGGAGTGTTTTTAAGTGTTAATATCAAAGGAAAATAAGAAAATGTTTTAAAATTTAACTCACATATTGTGCTGCCCTTGTGATGGGCAACAGGCGCCCTCTAGTGGTGACTTGTCCTAGAACGCTTTGGCCGTTGCCATGAGAACGCTTTGACAGTCGCTCTTTTAGTATCAGTTTAAGTTACAAGTTAATGACGGACGTGGCGTATTCAGCTCTGCATGTTTTCACGCCCTCGACGAAATTAATAGCTGTGAGTAATTGTTTCCGACTGTATGAGAATGTTGTAAATATTTGCTTTACCTGCCATTTAGTGTAGTGATGTTTCGAGCCCATATTTGTTCATGTTAAAATATATTTTAATCTAGCTAATTGTGTAGCTAACTGTTACTGTATAACTGTTAACTGTTGTTATAGTGAAGCCTATTGCTAGCTGGTATCACTAGCATGCTACTATGGTCCATAATCGGACACTTTGGCCGAGAAGGACTTACTGTATTTTCCCGTCATAACCGTTGGACGAACGCCGGTCAAACATCAGTTGATGTATTTTAGACATGTTTAGTAATCTACTTGTCAAATTTCATGTGTTTACATAAACATTTAAATGTCTAATTACAACATTAAAGTTAGGGTGATAAGAGCAAGCAGTAAGAATAAGATAACACTTAAATCATGTTTGGGTGACGATCGTCCCAACGGAAGTTTCTGTGATTTTTTTTAACTTTACTACTAAAACACTGTATTCTTATGAGTACACAGTATTTTATTTTGAAGGAAGGAATTTTTGTCCGGTTATGGACCATAGT
>JAPZDY010000008.1:2084101-2094293 GCA_029783645.1 Ctenochaetus hawaiiensis | reverse complement strand
TTTAACACGGCTGAAAATGATCATCTATTAATGTCGTTCCCGCTCCCGTCCCGCTCCCGTTGCTTTTTTTCCCGTCCCGTCCCGATCATGAGATTAATTAAAAAATTGACTCCCATCCGGTGGGATTCCCGCGGGAATCACGTGACCCACGGGAATCCCCGAAAAATGTCATCCTCTACTAGGAATAGAAAGCTCTGAAATAATACAAATATCATGTTGTCTGAGACTAAGTGCTAAAAAGAAATCACCATAACAAATTCAAAATACTATCAGCAGAAGAATTACTGATTCTAAGGACAACAATTCAAGTCACACTAAGCAGTGTTCAGCACTGACCTGCTTTCTTGACACTCTTTTTGCCTTTTTCTGTGCTCCTTCTGTTTTTGTGTCCTCTCCGCCCTCCTGTAGCCCTGAGGTTGAAGGTTGCTTATCGTCTGCTGCCGGTTTCACCTCTTCATCCTCCCCAACCATTTCATCTTTAGTCTTGTCTTTATTTTCATTCGTAACAGAGGTAGACTGCAGGGATCCTGATGTTGAGGTACATGGCCCAGGCTCAGCCTTGGTGACATTTAGCCTTCTTTTGACTGCATGCTGCCTGAGTGCAGTACAAAGATCACTGATATAGACAAAGGTTTTGGAACGGTTGGCCTGGGCGCGAGTCAAACATCGTCCCAAGGTGTTCCTGAACTCCACGGATGAAAGATAGTCAGGGGAGGCCTTGGAATGCTTGGTCTGAATAAAGTCCAAGACCTCAGGGCAGTCTTGGGTGAGAGCTGAGCAGTGCTCCACAAACTGGGATGATGAAGGAAAAAAGGGATTAGAAGGCAAGGTGATGTAGAAAGCATACATGGCGAAGAAGGCATCAAAAGTAATCACAACTGCAGAAAACCACACTGTGGTTCAGATTTTTCCAGTTTCTTTACTGTTGCAAAGTAACACATAAAAAGGTATGAAGAATCACAAGCCCTTTTAGAAGAAAAAACACCAGTTTGTGGCTCTATAATGTGTACAAGCTCACCTCAGTGAACAGCTTCTGGTTCTCTGCCTGCAAAACATGTCTGTCCTTCTTTGCTGAGGCAAAAGGAGACCGGGTAATATGGGTAGGGACAGGCTGCTGAGCTTTGAGTGGCAAGGCGTTTTTGTCTGGATGCTGAGGCGATGAGATGGAGGCAGAGGAGGAGGGCTGAGGACTTTCCTTGTCATCATCATCATCGTCATCATCAAGAACAATGATCTTATCTGCCATTGAGGCAGGAGCCACCGCCATGCAAAATGTTGGTTATTTCTGCTTTTAGAAAAGACAAACAAGAAGAATGTTGATTATGGCGACTGAAATGTACAAGATGTCGACATGGCAATAGGAGGTTGAAAACTCAGTATCAGTCAATATGAAAGTTACAGGATTCTGGTGAAACACAAGGAGTATAATGGGTTTTGTCACAACATTAATGACCCACAACTGAGTTGTGAACATTTTTTTTTTTTTTACTAGAGTTAAATGACTCAGTTAGGTTCATAGCAGTATAACATGTTATTCACATTTTAATACAGATACCAAGACAATACTTATTCCATCCAGAAACGTATAAAATTCTTTTTAATTATCAAAAAAATAATGTCTAACCACAACAAGCTACAAAAGATCTTAAATGTTGATAGTTGTCCTCTAAATCTGGGACAATCTGTTCCAAGGATGAGTAAGCAATATTAAAAATCTTATCTAAGTTGCCCAACATTTTTTGGTCCCTGCATCTAAAAAGATGAATAATTGTGTCTCGTCTTTGTCTTACATGACAGCAAACCGAATATTTGGGGCTTTTAAGTGACAAAATAAACAATTTGAGGTATCGGCGTGACCCTAGGAACTTGTAATGGCCTTTTTCCCCATTACCAGATATTTTTAAAGACCATTTATTTGAGCGATTTTTTGTCCAAGTCGTCATCAGCTCAATTAGTTATGCAGTTATTAAATAGTAGTACGCTTAAGCCAAAAATGCCCCCCTGAACTTGGGTACCACAAACAAACTAACCCGCTGGTCAAAACCAAAAACGTTAACGTTATACGAGGCCACACGTACTTGTTAATTTTCCATGACCAGTTTCAGTTTTCTACAATGTTCCTTCATCAAAGGGCAGGCAGAGACGCCATATAACATTAAAATTCTCACTATATTGTCTGTAGTTTAAGAAATAAAATGACAGTCTGCCGACAGCGCTTTCGATTTCTGGTAAGAGAAACTAACAGCGAAGTGGTTTAAGTATGATAACAGTAAACCTTGAAAATTACACAATAGCTTTTCGTAAGAAACAGTTCAAACAGTTATCAAAAAAAATGTATCGTCTGCTGCTGGTTTCACCTCTAAAAATGTAGTTATCAAACATTTTGACATAATCACATATACTTACCTCTTGATTATCAGCCGCTTGGAGTGATAACAAAAACTGATAAAATCCCACCACGACGGGGTTGGTCGAGTTAGCTAACGTTAGCATAGGTAGCCAGTTAGCATTCTCACGAGCAAATAAGCTAAGTAAGAAAATAACGACCCTGCAGAAAAGCTCACATGCAGATTTTTGTTGCGTGATTTGCCAAACAACAAATACGCGATACTCGTTAAAACTGTATTTTTAATTTGACAGAGTTTCTGATGACCAAAACAATGCTCAACTAGCTAAGCTTTCGACACAACATCGACTGTTCATACGCTGAAGTTGTATCAGCAACAACGCCTCTGATTGGTTGATTGATAGTTTACGATCAGTAATATCGTAAGCTATTGGGTAATTTTCTCCGTTTAGGCGCCTTGGATAAATTCTAAGTGAGTTTTTTAATCATCGACCAAAAAAAAAAAATAGCTGTGGAATATCTAACGATTGTTTAAGACGAAAAAGGTCCGTTGTATGTATTTTACCTTTAACTGTGTCCGTTTATCCAGATATATTTTCAGTGAAGATTCCATACCGCTTAGAAACAAGTAGTTTTATTTTGAAAAGGACAACGGAAGTAGAATTTTCTCAATAATACTACAGTGTTTTATACAGTCAATGATACTACCCTAGGTTTTACTCGGTTGAATGACAAGATTGAGGAAATAAATGTTCATATCATAACGCATACTTTGTTTTTTATTTTTGTTACACTTGAACATTGAGGCATTTTTTGTGAAGGGTTTTTATTGAGAAACATGTCAAGAAAAACACAATACCACAACCATTAAACTCTGCTAGAATACTTTCATATACATCTCTTTCAGGAGGACACTTTTTAACCATGATTCTATCAGAAATGTGCATGTGAGCATTTTACAAAGAGACACACAATCATATTTTAGAGACATCAGAAACAAGTGTAGACTGATGACAGCATGTTTAACAAGTGTGCTTATTTCACCTTAAATGTAGACCTTCATGTTTTTTAAATTCTGAGACTTTTTTGAAATTTTGAATTTCCCCCTCGGTAGATTCAGTAGCTCTATTTGTACCTTTCACATTTTTTGCAGGTTTAGGTTTGCATTAGCCCTGGCTGAGAGGACATAATTCCAAACAACATGTGATAAGAGTACTACCCTGACATACAAATGCACATAAAACAAAAAACAAAAAACAAACAGCATACATACATTATATTCTCTTTATTTACAAAAATGAGAACTCAGTTTGTGGCTTCAGGCTGTTTAGTCTTGTAATAATTTTACTGGTCCTGTCTCATTTACAAATAATAATTTAACTCATTCTCTTTCTTAAACACTTTTTGGCCCATCAACTGTGATAGTTTTGTTTTGGCAAGTAAACATGCGAGGGCATCAAGCAAAAACATTAATGGCTCGAAATTTAAGTTAATATTCTAGCATGTAATCATCAAAAACACACATCTAAACTAAGCAGAACCCTTTTTCAATAATTATGGATGATACCCTAACACAACAGTTGCTCTGTTCCTAAGCAAATTATAGTTTTGTAAACAAGAAATAAAAAAACAACCAATGCAGAATTGAATGACCTCAAGCAAGTTTCTCTAGATCTGTGAAAAAAAACAACTCTAGAGTTAAAAATTTCCTACTGATGTACCACTATGCTAGATTTTAAAAAATGGCATAGCTGTCTGATTGAATAGACGGAAAGTCACTCCTGAAACTTGGTCCAGTTCATCCAGACACAAGTTTGCTGGTTCAGTGTCACACTTCCAAAGCAGCTGGCTTCATTCTTCTTTACTTTTCTTTCTGTAAGTAGAAGAGGTTAAAAGTTATTATTGAGAGGATACATGAAAATAGTCATGGCAATAGCAATGAAATGCTATTTATATAGCACCTCTCATTACAAGTGAGTTCAATGTGCTTTAAATACAGCGTCACTGGACATAAATGGAATATTAGAAAACATGAGCGACATAGATACAAGATTTTCATGTGAGTAAAATCCAGAAACCGAATCAACATTTAACCCCTAAACATCAACAGGTGCTTCCATGTGAGAATGTTCCATAATCAATATAAGACTGGAAGAAAAGGCATGTTTTAAGTCTGTTTTGTCAGTAAAAACAGTTGTTATAAACCTAAAGACAGGAACCTTTATCTAGAAATCAGAACCACCATAATTAAAGTCAGCTTCTCCAGATATGAAGCTCGATCTAGGTACAACTAGAGGCCTCACACCTGATGACCTGAGAGGCCTGAGTGGATTATTATCAGTGAGCCAGTCAGAAATTAACCACGGAGACAAATCATTAAGTGCTTGGTAGACTGTTAGCAGATTTTAAAGATGGTTCTGTATTGACTCGAGAGCCAGTAAAGGGTTTTAGTACTTGGTGTAACATGTTCGAACCTATGAGCAGCTCCAGGATTAAAATTAGAAGTGGACAAGTAGTACATTTATGCAAAGACATTCAGAACTATATATTTTGTGTATAAAAAGAAACAACACATTACCTTGTCTTGCTTATCAGCCTCATTTGAGCCTGTGAACAGTGAAGTAAAAGACAGAGAGTAAAATAAATGAATTAAACTGAAATATTCTCTTCTTTATCCCACACTTTTTGATATATTTAAATTGTGTCAAACATTTTAAGTATGACTTATAATATTATTGTATCTTGCAGTTTAAAATGATCAAATTAATGTAAAAAAGTAAAGAAATACCAAAATATTATTAATTCTGTCAGTGTACAGGACGTTTTTCTGGTTAACGTCTTTGGATTATTTGTTACCTGAGCCGACAAAGCTCCAAGAGATGAACTTGATCAGCCCGTAGAGCACTAGTGCTACGCCGACCATCGCCATTGAGTCCTCAATGGAGGGAGCACTGAACCCTGAGGAGAAAAAAAACACAAGACTGAAGTCTTAATTAAATCATATTTATTTGATGAGCATCACTGTTGTCAAGCTTGATGAGGATGATAAATTCAACCCTCAATATTCAGTTTTCAAGTGCCATATTTTCCACCATAGCTATTACAAAGATATCTCAATTAAAATCTACAATTAATAGGAGTATATTTTTACTGCCCCATAGCATTAAGTGCAGCTTCTGAAACCAGGAAAACATGTCTGTTGTACAATACAATAATAGTCAAAATCACAAATGATATCTGCATTGATGTGTCTGCTTTAGCCATTTTATCCATTAATAGCGTCAAAGTCTGGCCTTTACTTTGTTATAGAACAAGAGGTTTAAATCAATGACAGTTAATAAATGTGGTACATCTCCGCTATCTTCCACTGTAGAAAAATAAAGTGAAATGTTACAATTCAAGTAATATGATAACAAGAATCTTCTACGTTACCGATAACATTGACGGTCGTGCTGGCCCGTCGTGTGCCTCCAAGATGCTCAGCCACACAGGTGACCTCGCCTCCTCTGCCCAGGTCCATGGTGGTCGTGTCGAGCACCAGCCGGGTGCTCTGGCTGTAGGTTCCATCCCAGGCCTGTCTGTGGCCCGTTACGCTGCCCGATCCCAAAGACCTCGACTTCCCATCAGCACCTTTAAACTCCCAGCTCAGCTCCAGAGAGAGGGGGGCGAAGCCGGACGCCTCACACTTGACCGTCACAGTCTGGCCGGGAACAACGAGGGGCAGAGGGGATGGATAGATGGAGAGGGACGGAGGTTCTGGGTGGAAAAGAGGGAAGACAATTAGAGAGAGTAAATAACGTTAATCTGAGTCAAAATAAATTATTCCTAAATGATGTAAGTCTGTTTCAGTGCTGCATGACAGCAGATGCTAAACAATAACAGGCTGAACGAGGTTTGAGCACATTTCCTCCATCTAGCTTCACTTCCAGACTAAAATAATGCTTCAAAAAGAGAGAACTTTAATTGTCAAGGTTTATAAAAGAACTTAATGCACAACAAGTAAAACTTTTCTCCTCACCTACAATCTCGAGCTCCACTGTCACCTGAGCCACGACGTAGGGCAGATACACCGTACAAATATACATCCCAGAATGCCGCACTTTAGCTTCCTGCATGATCAGGGAAGCGTTTCCTCTTTTGTGCAGTTCCTCAAAGTCCAGCGTGACTCCTTCCTCCTGCGTATCGGCCAAGCGGTCTGTCTTGCCATCATAAGCCAGAACCAGTCGTCCGTCGCCTCTGAACTGGTAGCGCCACTCCACAGCGAAACCCGACCCGGTCAAAGGCGAGGAGGGGTCGGCCCAGAAGCTGCAGTCCAGCAGTGTCGGTTCCCCGAGTCTGGACTTCACTGAGACTGTCTTACTGGTCACACTGAGGATCACTGAGGAAACAGGAAGCAAGGAGGAAAAAGTCAAACTACCACAGACTGAGAATAAGACAGACTTCATTCATAAAAAGCATCATTTTGACAGGTCTTCTGTGTGATTAATCATCACCATTATTCTCTTTGCTTGCTGTGGGGGCACGCATGATAGTGGAGACAGTCAGCTGCTCGTTCAGGCCCTTATGGGAAGTTGACAACCAATCAGCTTGCAGGTATATAGGGCTCAAGGCGGAGTCTGTGAGCGGAGCCACCCATTTGAGTGAGGAGGGCTGCGGCAGGAAGGGGTTGATCTCACACTGGGGCTTCTTGACTGAACCCTTCGGAGGGTTCAGAGAGCGGCGGCAGAGAGTGCCGGCTGGGTCTGAGGAAAGAGAAGTCAGAGAGGAAGCATTATCACTGATTTGACCAGACAGAGGAAGCATCATTTAGAGAGGGGGATGATGGGGAATAAATATCAGACCTGCTAGGATATTAAATCAATGTCCCACTTTATTTGTTTCTAAATGTAACAGCCATTTATTCATGTGTTTCTTTGTTCATTTGTTTTTGTTGCAATACATGTTTGTACTGTGGGTGGCACTGGCAGCTTCTGGTTGAAGCGCATTGACACCGCCAGGTTAATGAGGCCAGGTGTGCATGATTGGAGGCAAACAGGTTTTTGAGTGCTCTGCCGAGGTGAGGCTGAGGTGACTGCTAATGGGTGCAGTATGTAACAATAAACTACCTAATTGTCATATCTGTGTGCTTATTTGTGGAAGAAATTAATGGAGTAAAAGCAACTGGAAGTGTCTGGACATTGTTTGTGTGAGCCAAGCCTGGTGCGCGTCAAATAATTGCAAAGGCATGCACCGGCAGTAAGTGACAGTGGAAAGCCACTTACACTAAATATGTTATCATTTTTTAGACAGTGTTGCTCGATGTAGAAACATATTGAACACTTCACTTCTCTGTTATGATAACTTTAGTAAGGAATCTCTTTTGCATGGCACAAAAAAGAACCTCGTACTCGATTCAGCTCCTGAAGTCAGGCTGTGGATCAACCAGGTGTCAAGGCACTCAACAAGTCAGCAGACATGATGAAACGGTGCAACCAGGCCAAGGTCACACCATGAAAGTAGTTTTATGCACCAATGGCACTGTTTTATCACTGGAGGGTTAAATATTACCTTCAATTAAGACTGCTGATACCACAGATCTTTTTTTTAAATATACAGTGATATCTTTTTATTTCTTCCTTTAATGCGACCTTTATATACTTTGCTCTTTTTAATTTCATAGTTTTATTCAATTATAATCAAAATATTGAAGTACCTGTTCACACATTTTCTGTGTGTGACATGAAGGGAAGTCAAACTGCTTTTCATTATACAATCCTGGATCAACGATAATGGCAATAAAATGGAACCTTGACCCACGAATGTAACAAAATTGCATCATTTGCTGCGTCCACAGACTATTAACAGCACAGAGCATGGACGCACACTGCTGCATGCAAGACTACACCTTTTGTGTACAGAGATGACGACGCACACTCACTGTCAAACACACCTGAGTAAGCACGCAGTTATACAGTCTGTTCAGTGTGTCATTTTGAACTAACCGGTGACAAAGTAGACTCTGTTAGGGTCGATGTCCAACGGTGTCTTTTGGGACTCTTCACTGTGGCTGTGTGCGTCTCTTCTAATGTGAAGCAGTGATTTTTCCTGGGTCGTAGCTGCAGTCAAACCGCCTCCTCGTCCTGCTTTCTCCTGCACATACCAGCAGTCCAACACCGGACAGCTGCTGCTGCAGGCTTAAGACAATAAATACTATAAAAGTTAACAATGCCCAAAGAAATACTGTCAAACTGGAGCATAACAGTATGATTACACAATAATCTGATGTAATAGATCATAAAAAAAAATTATTATTCAGTTACAATGCTCCAAATCCTCCCTTTTTAAATTGATTATAATTTTGCTTGAGTGAGTCCAGTATCCTTTTTAAACCAATTACAATATTAATAGCACTGAGTGTAACATGCTACACGAGACCTTGCAGGAATGACACAGTGAAGGTAAAAAATAAAACTGAAACTGTTTCTCTTCAGAGAACCAAAAAGAACCAAAAAAAAATTGTGATTGATTTTTTTTTTCGTGCTTCAAAGGGCTTTAAATTTATTCACCTTCCTCTCTCTTTCAGTGTTTGGACTCTGAACAAGTAATCTTACAAAATGGAAAGTGTCCTCTTTCTGTTGCTTGTTCGCTGCCACTGGGTGTAACAGTTTCAGCCACGAGGGGCGCTAATTCACTGAGGGATTCAGACCAAACTCCGTCTGGAAATATGCTGTAAATGACATAATCTATCTTTAAATTAAGAGTATGCTAAAACTAGGAACTTTTTATTGCTTTATAATACTTGTCTGCATCTAATGCTAAATTCGGCAAACATTCTTCACGAAAAATCACAAAATTTATTTATAAGCCCGATTAAAAAAATGTTTTACACACAGTAATCCTCCATTGCAAATTATAATAAATAGCTTCTTTTCCATATGTAGATTTTTTTGGAACGATTTATAACTTATATATCTTACACACACGCGCGCGCGCGCACACACACACGGCCTTTAGTGTTGTAATACAAAGGAAAAGACAAATAAAAGTCGCGACACGATTATTGAAATTTTGAGTTTCTTCAATGAGAAAACAACAACAACCGACTTACTTCGTGTTCAGAAAAGTACAGTTTCTTGTTTGTATGGCCGGGGGAACCAAACAGCAGCGCTAAAATACGGACAGACATGTCTACAAAAATCGGCGGGTTGATAGTTTGTGACGTTACCTTGAATGAAGCAGAAGGCTGCAACCAGTGACAGTTTGTAGATTGTAGAGAAGTCGGTCATGATTTAAACTCTTCTCTTTGCTCTCCGGTGCTCCTCTTTGCTGCTTTCGCTCGAACAAAAACGGGTTTTAATCGTTGGTTTTCCCCCTCAAATCCGTGTTTATTTTACTTTCACTTTCACGTACAACGAGTCCGGTAAACCAGAATAAAATAATTTCAAAATAAAATTCCCTTTATCAACGTTGGATGATATGAGATCAAAATAATATCTGAAAATAAGACTGACTGGACTCAAACTCAAAGATAAATACTTTACCAGAACTTGTAATCAAAAGCTGTTTGAAATAATTTTAACCGTACAATGACAAGTTCTTCAGTTTGACGGCTAGATGGCGCCCTTTGACAAGCAATTATATTCAAGGAAGTGCAAAAAAGGGAAAAATGAGAACAGAGGTAAGATGAGGACACGAGCTATAAAAAGTGTCTTGCTCTTAACCAAAATACTCACACAGGCCTCATATCCAGAAAGTAGTACTTCGTCACTAGTTTTGTGTATTTTAACATTCAAATTTATTATTATTATTATTATTATTATTATTATTATTATTATTATTATTATTATTATTATTATTATTATTATT
>JAPZDY010000008.1:2006049-2021954 GCA_029783645.1 Ctenochaetus hawaiiensis | reverse complement strand
TGATGAAACTCAAAGCAACTAAAATCTTCTCTTGACAAACTATAGCACTTTAACTGAGTGGGCCAGTTATATATTATTCTGAGTTGTTTGATCCATAAGTTGGATTTTTGGTGTTTAGAATAAAGTTGAAGTAAATGTTTTGTGAGTTTTTAAACATACAGCAGGTCCAGGAGGTCCAGCAGGTCCTTCACTTCCCTTCAGTCCTCCACCTCCCTGGAAAAAATGGCAAGAAGGGATTAATCACTAATAGTTCAACTCACTTCTGCTTCACACTTTTAACCGTATTATCTCTTAAAAACATCTGTCTGCAAGTAGTTTCTGACTCTTGATCAGTACAGTATTTCTTCTGGTCGAACTCACAGGGGTTCCAGGCAGACCTCTCTCTCCAGGGAAGCCCCTCAGTCCTGGGGGCCCATCTTTACCGGGGCCTCCAGGAGGTCCGGGGTCTCCCTTGGTGCCCTCCTTCCCTGAGGGACCAGGAAGTCCCTGCTCTCCAGGTGGACCAGGGGGTCCGGGGTGGCCACGTTCGCCCATGGGGCCGGTCTCTCCTGATGGACCCTGGGAGCAGGGAGATGGAGAAGGCAGGGAGGGGAGGATGGTGGTGGGAGAGGAGAGTAAAAATAAAACACAAGTGCAAAGAAAGTGAGACAATATGATGATGAGAGAAAAGAAAAACAGATGAAGTGAGAAAAGACATGATTTTATGAAACTGATCAGACTCACTTTAACAGTGATGAGAAAATCCTGCAACCTGATTTGAAAAACTCACCTGAGGTCCGACGACTCCAGGAGGCCCAGGTGGTCCCATTTTACCTTGGAATCCCTGAAAGAGACAAATTCATGACACAAAACTTGTTAGATGCATCACAGTATGCGTCGTCATAACAACTCAGCTCTTCTCATTAAATTATCACAAGCTTATCTTTATGAATAAAATAAGGAAAATGAAAAAAAACAAGTGGTTCATGGCAACTTTCAACTTACAACTTCTCCCCTCTGGCCAGGGTGTCCAGGCAGCCCGTCCTTTCCTGGTGGTCCCTGTAAGGATAAATCAATCAACCATCTTTAGTAATTAATCCTCCATCTGACAAGCTGTTCCTATAAGCAGGGAGACGCATCAAACCCAAACCCAAGACCATGCAGGAAGTGAGACCGTCTTGAAAATATGCAGTGTCAGCAAGCAGTCTATGAGAAGCATTTTTTAAAAACATCAAAACTTTTCCTTACAGGAGGTCCCTTGGGTCCGGGGAAACCATTGGCTCCCTGAGGCCCTGGCAGTCCCTGGTGAAACAAAAGCATATGTTTTAATAAGAACTTATAGTAATACTCATTAGAGCCTTCTGGTGTCTGAGAATGAAGCACAAATTTGAATAAGAGCTCGGACAAAGTGCGAGCGAGAAGGACATGCTCTTCTATGATGAACGTTAAGCTCTCACCCTCTCTCCAGGAGGACCAGGAGGGCCATCACTTCCTGATGTTCCCTGAAAAAATGCAACACAGAAATAAAAAAATGAGGTTTGCATCACAATCTTTTACTCTTTAGTATATTTTGCTTCTTGGGATGAGCTTCCCTCTGATTTTGAACCATGTTATTTTGAGGCAAAGTTCCAAAAATGTAAAAATGTAACAAAGAAAAAAGATGACATGTAGTGCTTTGGTAAGAATATGGATCAGTAGCTGAAAATAAGCAATCAGAAAGTGCATTTAATGTAAAAACATTATTGTCAGTACGCTCTAGATAAATTCACTGTGTAGACAAACCTTTGCTCCTGGTTTTCCAGTCGCTCCTCTGGGACCTCTCTGTCCTCGTGGGCCCTGACACACACAAACAGTTAACACAATTAATAAATAAGTGTGTTTTGGTGGCATCACAGTTTTACTGTATACAAGAGTCTTGAGAAATCTCAAATGTAAGATTATCAGTATGGTCAAAAATGCAGGTACTCCTCTATTTTAAACTGATAAGAAGATGCTGTATTGTGTCTTGGTATTTCACTGCACTGTCTTCTAGCTCAGCATTGTTCGTCATTGTTTTGACGTTGATTTCAGCTGTGTGTTGCACTACTGCCCAAGCAAAACTGTCCCTTTGGTGTAATTAAGTAATTATTTTCTTATCTCATTGAGTGAATGAGTGGTGGGGATAATGTTACTTGACTAGATAAAAAAGAAAAATCAATCTTCTCCAGTTCAGGAATATTTTGGGCTACATTCCGAAGATAGAGGGTGAGCCTGCCAAACGGAGCGAGATTTTATCAGTAGGCTAACTGCATATTGGAAACACAGTGTAGAAAATGTCATACATGCTACTACTTCAGTCAGCCTCTGCTCAGCTTTTACATTTTTTGGTGGAATGACAGCACAGTATGAAGGCATAAAACAAAACTGATGTTGCTCAAGTTTACAACAAAGCACAACTAAAACCAACCACGCTCAGCAGAGGTGAAACAAGATGGAGACTTTTGACTAGACGGAGCAGTGAAACTCTGCTTTTTTCTGGTGCAAAGTTATATTTTGGTGCCATGAGCAGACAAAAGTAACAGTTTTTGTCCATCTGTGTTGAACAGCTTGTGGAAGACAGGTCAAAGGCCATCATCCTTCAAGCAGCCAGCTTTAATAAACTGATTAAAAGAATGAATGGATAATATGAAATGGTACCGTTGGTCCTCTTTGTCCTCTTGGTCCTGCTTTGCCACTAAGACCCTGAAAAACAAACAAACAAAAAACATTACAGACCCTGTCAGACAGAAGTGGTCTGTACATTATCGACTACATGTCTGACTATAGAACATGATTTACAGGATACATCAGTCCACCTCATCTGTGTAGAGATTATCAATCAGCTTCATCACCTGACACAGTCAATCCTACTCAATTACTGCTTTGATGACTAATAATTTAAATCCTTAAAAGGCTAAATAGTGTGAATCTAGACGCTAATTTTCCACAGAGCCACTGACTTACCCTTGTTCCCTTCTCGCCGTTTGAGCCAGGGAAGCCTGGGAATCCAAGAGATCCCTAAAAACAAATCCACACCACACCATTGTCACAGTTTCTCACCATACAAAAGCCTGGTAACCACTCTTAAAAGAAGTCATCCAGTATTAAATGAGTCTGTTAAATTAATGTATGTTCCTCTTACCTTGAGTCCTTGTCTTCCAGGATATCCAGGAAGTCCTGATACACCAAGTTTACCCTGAAATCATGTGACATCATTAATCATTATCCTTTAACTTCAAAGAGTCATAACATGTTTTTGTGCAAAAATGTTACCAACCAGTTGCAAGAAATATTGTATTATGATCATTTGTTAAAATTTGGAAATACATATAATATTTGGGGTATGAGAATCAACTCATTGTGCCCAGGTTTGCTTAAGTAACATTAATGCATAATACAAATGATAACAAAAAACCTTGCAGAAAATCAAGTTTAGTCACAGAAAACAACAAAGTAAGCAGCAATGAACAGAAATATACAACACAACTAGAACACTTGCCTTAAGATTAAAATAATGAAAATATACTTGTAATATAAACACAAAATAAGAAGAATTATGTGTTTCAATTATACGTTTCACTTCAGCGCATGTACACGTACAACCGCTAGAGGGCAGCACATAAATATTTCCTCTGGCATATTTTCAATGAAAAGGCTCTTCCCCAAGTTTAACAAAATGTGAAAATGAATTAGCGGGAAATATTTGTAAAACAAAAATCTGAAATCCAGTTTCAGAGGACTTTCACTTTCATGAAAAGTGAAGCTTGAAACGATGCTAGAATATCTATGACCTATCTTATGAAAAGTCAATCATGTAGTTGTGTCCTCATCGAACAGGATGTACCTTCTCTCCTACTAGTCCGAGTGGTCCGACCTCGCCAGGGGGTCCAACACGACCTTTTGGCCCCTCTGGACCATCCTCTCCTCTAGGTCCTGGCACACCAACCTCACCCTGTGAGCAGGAGACAAAACCATCATAAAAAATTCCACATAGTGTATATAGAGTAATAAAAATAGAGTAAGAGTAATGAAAAAGTTAAAAAGATAAAAATCAGTTGATTGATTGATCCACATCCATTAGTTATTCCATTAGTAAACTGATCTTACTCTTTCTCCCTTGGCACCAAAATCTCCCTTAATTCCAGGGAAACCATCTTCTCCCTAAGAACAAAAACAACACATACAACACATATTCAACAAAAGACTATGTCAACCTTGATTTAGATTTCAACTCAAAATCTAAAAGAAAACTTTGGTTCACAGACGTAAACATGTCCAGCTCTGTTTTTTACTTCTACATTCTGCTATGATAAATGGTTACGGTTCACTTACCTTTTCTCCCTTGTGGCCCTTCAGTCCACGGATTCCTTGAGCTCCCTGTGATGAAAGCATTATATAATTACTGATATGCTAAGTAATATTTAAATCTTGTATTGGTTTGGTTTTAATTGCAATACAAAATCTCCCAAAGGGAATTAAGTAGACTGTGAAGTAAATTTAGACTGTGCAAAATGGCCTTACATTATAAAAAATCCAAACTTTTTGTGGATTTCTAAAAATGAACCGTACTGACCTTGATGCCACGAGGACCAGGATAACCAATAGCTCCCTGGGGACCACTGGGACCCTGCAGAAGGTCAAAGAAAGAAGGAGCACAACAAATACTGTAAGTTATTTATTTAACGACATGAGTGAACGAAGTGTGTTATATTGAAAGTTTGAGGTGTCATGTAGTTATTCCTTAATGACACCCACCTGGTTTCCTTTGGTTCCAGTAGGCCCCTCCTTTCCTGGATGACCCTAAGCAGAGAAGACAGAGAGATCAAGTCTCAAGGAAGACGTCCAGTGTTGGTGAATTCAACTTAATTCAGTTTTAATAGTATAAACTAACAAAAAAACAAAAGACCAACATACAGGAGGGCCATCAGCTCCGGGCATTCCTGGCAGACCTGGTTTTCCTGTGGGACCCTTGTGGAGAAAACAAGGTGGTCATGAGTGAGAGTTCAGAGTGAGATGGTACTGTAACTGAAACTTTTCAGTAATTGCCATAAAACACTACAAGAATAATGTGTGCCAAAACAATGAAGCTATCTTCGTCATCTATACAGGTCACCCAATGTCTACTGTTTATGGTATACACATGCTACAGCTTCATACTTAATATGACCAGAGTGTTGAAATAGCATATGTAATATCTCATGTTTTGAACAACAAAAAACACCTTTCAAAATATGAGAATAACTTTTACTTTCTGAAAGAAATGTACTGTTGGATTATGAACAACAAGGAATGTGACTTTCTCATCAACTAGGACATACTAATAAATCACACCCAATAAAGCTAACATACATGTTTAAGAATTTTGCATTTCATCATCTTTGATTGTATAAAATTGCTGACTTCTGATGCAGATGTGTCACTCTAATATCTGATTTTTTTTTGTTTATATAAGAAAAGCAACAAATTGAGGATGCAGCATTGGTCTACAAACACAGCTTCATTGCAGTAAATGATTTTCAAAACGGCTCAAAGCTTTGCAGTCACTTCTCTTGTTCATGAATGAGGGAGGTGTAATGAGTAATCAATCAATCAATGGTAACCATTACCAGTATGAGTATACTATATACATAACTTTTTGTATCTTGCAGTACTTTTAATGCAGAGTAACTTTATATATCTTTGGTTTCTTACTTTCTCTCCTGGGGGTCCGAGGGCTCCCTGAGGTCCGGGCATTCCCTACAAAAACACACACAAAAAAATATTCTATATGAATTGAACACACACATTTTTGTGTGCATGTGTATGCCTGCCTATGCTCTTTAGCGTACAATTACAATCCCTGAAAGAATTTAATATCTCAAGCATGTGATACTGGCCAGGTCTCCTCTGTCTCACCTGAGTTCCTGGGGTTCCCTGCTGACCTGGAGGTCCTGGCTCTCCTTGGGGACCCTAAGAGAAATATATAAAAGATGATGAAGTGATGACAAATTAAAATGAATCCTATTTTAGAATTACTCATAAAAAAGTTTTGTGCTGGCGTAGCGGGTATTGATGACACCAATAACAATACAAGGTTATGTGATAAAGTGGATAACTAATAATGACACTGACCAAGTTTCCCTTGGGACCATGGGGCCCATCATTTCCTCGCACACCCTGAGAGGAGAGGATGAACAAAAACAAATCAGAATGGAATTCCAAACAAAATTGAAGTAAATTTTTCACAGAATGGATAAAAACTCAAAACAATTCAAACACACTTGCACTTAATAATAGCCAATTCATTAAGGTGAAAGCTTCTGTACTAAGTTAATTTATTTTTATCTGCAGTTGGAACTTAAAGTATCCTTGCTACTGCTGCTTAATGCCACTTTGTTCAATGAGTGAGTCTTTAGATTTGCCTTTTGTGAATGATAAAATACCTTAAGTGATGTCAGATGGGGTTGAAAAGTTTAAAATTGAAAAATCTGGGTGTTGAGTCAGTAAGAGGTGAGCTAACCAGACCTCTGTGGCCCTGTTCATGACCACTACCAAAGCTCAAGGCTACATTAACCGCTCCAAGCATAACACACCCGACTTTACGACTGGACTATTAGCACTTGAGTTGAGTTTTGGGTAATGTAGGGGCCAAATTTTGACAAGGAAGGGCAATGTATGAAATAAACAAGATGATTGCTCTGGACCTGCTGCATCTATTTTAATCCCTAAAATAATGTTCATTGTGAGTCAGACAGAAATTGCAATGCTAAATCAGCAGAGTACTCTTTGCAAAACAGAGCTCAACCACTTTGGCCTAAAAAATTTAAAGCACATCTAAATATGTGGGTGTAAAATAAACATATGTTGGATTTGGCTGCTTATATCCTGAGTGGCGCTGGGTGTCACAGCATTGTTTCAAGGTGATTGTGGGAACATTACAAGTTCATTTTTAGATCACTGGTTATCCCCCTCTTTATATCAGGTTTATTTCAGGAGTTTCCGTGGGTGTTCAGGGCTCGCAGAGGAACAGAACAATACAGCCAAAAAACAACAGCAGCACAATGTGGTTTGAAATTGTTTTTACTTACAGGAGGTCCAGGGATTCCAGGAGGACCTTTAGGTCCAAGCAACCCACGAGGTCCCTAGAGACACACATACACACAGACACACAAAAACAGGCCAACACTGGTCAGTAATCATATTCAAACAGCCTTAGAATTTGTATTCTAGAAAAAGTCCAAATGTGAAATGAATATAAATGGGAGGTTAAAGGTCAAAAGCAGCTAAAACAGGAAGATAAGCATCAGGAAAAACTGAAAAAGAATTTGAAGCCTACTTATTCAAATGTAATGACTGTTATTGTTGGTTAATAAAAAACACAAGTATTATTTAAATATATGGCAGAGCTGTTGTTTTGGATAGCATCAGATTGTACAGGTGGGCCCAATAAAGCGGCCAAAAGTGCTTTAGAGATTTAAAACGAGCTGTGTGGTCATGGAAACACTCACTGGTTCACCTGGGAGACCCCTGGGTCCAACATCTCCATCGTCTCCCTGAAAAGACACACAGAAACAAAATTCTTAGGATGGAAAGATGCTGATTATTAACAGTTAAGGAGAGACCTGATGTCTGATGTTTTGAATAGTGGCTCGTTTCAAAATTTTTTTCTCATAATTTCTTACCCTCTCTCCGTCCTCTCCTTGAGGTCCAGGGGGTCCCATTGATCCTGTGTCACCCTGAGGAGAAGAAAGAATGAGGTAGTGAGGAATTAGAAAAAGTCTCCAGCTTTGTTTACAAAAAAGGTAAAGTTCTTACACATATTGAAGAACAATCAAAATTTTTTTTCAACTGTTACTACTGCCACAGCTTCCATTATACCAATACTAATCATAGTACAGTGTGAAGTGTGAGTGGCATTTTGATTGTGATTTGAGTTCAACTCACCCTGTGTCCTTTGTCACCGGGCAAACCAGGGAGGCCATCAAAACCACGGTCACCCTAAGAGAGAGGCACACGGATTAGTTCAAGTATTATTAGTGTGTTATAGACAAACCAAGACCAAGTAAAATTGGGTTTAATCACAGCCTATTAGGTTACACGTTTACAATATTGGTTTGAGAAGAAAAGCTTGAAACTGGTTTTAAAATTATTTGTCTGAGAGATGTCAGTACATTTCTGTTACTGACATGGCCTCTTCATCTGATGGTTGTCAAGCACATCTTAGTGCTGATGATCCTTGAATATATTTCATTACTGAGTCCATACAACTGGAGAACTTGAAGCTTTCTTTAAATGATCTGTTTTTTGAGTCTGAGAGTACACACACTATTGTAATCTGTATATCGGTTCTGTCAATGGATCAAATATGGAAAATGTTTGGGAATTCAAGGATCTTAACATCTGGTTAGATGACAAATTTACATTTTAAGTTCACATCAGGAATCCTCTTGGAAAATTACTACAAAAAAATGGCTTCCTCTAATGAAAAAAATCCAGCTTTTCTGGGAAAGGATTGTTAAATCAACTCAACCAGCAATTTTGGATAATGGGGACATAAAGGTTGACATGCTGTAGTATTTTTTTTTATAACTCTGATATGGTAGAATTTAAAACCGTACTTATGAAAATGTAAATGGTATGACAACCATCACCACTGTATAATATGAAACCAGTGTACCGCTGTATCCATACTTAGCATCAAAATTGGACTCAGGAGGGAGCTGCTAGCCTGACTGTACAATGGCAAAAGACATACTGGTTTTATTACACTATAATTTTAGGGGAGTCTCTCTTTGAGTCATTACAGTTGCGTGTATAAACAAGAACGTTGATGTAAATCATTTTATTAAAATTAAATCTATTTCATAGTAAAATTCTATCATAAAAAAATCTTTGGACAGCTTCAGGCGGAAGGGAGGGACTTTATTAGATCATTATTTACTTCATGCTCTGTGTTAGGAAATCTCATTTTTGGGGCTTGCATAACAGATGATGTTTGTTTGTTTGTTTGTTGTTTGAATTGACCTTGTTATCTTCTTTAAACCACATAAAATTGGAACTCTGCACAATCTGTTAGACAACAACTCTAAAGATTAACATACACAAGTTTTATCTACTTTGTTCAATCTCCACTTAGTGGTTGTGAGAAGGCTTTATGTGCCAGACTATTTCTTGGCTAGGACCAAAAACCAGTAGAGGCTCCAGGAAGGAGCTGATCCTGGATTTTCTTAGCTTTGGATAAAGCCATGTTCGCTGAATCCAGTCTTTATGCTAAGCTAAGCTAACAACTTCTCTCTCTAGCTACTCACAGTACAGAGATGTGGTATTATTGAACTCTGCAAAAAGTGAATAAGTGTATTTCCCCCAAATTTTCACTTTAAATGTACTGTTAAATACCTAAAGCATAATTATTAAAAGGCTTACCTTAACCTCCTTCAGGTGTGCTTGTAAATCATCGCGTTCCTGTTGGCAGACCTTGATCACGTCCTGCAAATCACGATCCTTCTTTGTCCTGCTGTCCTCCATCATCGCCTTTATGCTGTGCAGTTCTTTCTGATGCACTTCCCTCTCAAGCTGCAGCTGCTGCACCAACGTGCTGCGCTCCTCCTGGGCTGCTGCCAGCTTGGTCTGGAGCTCCGAGGCACTCTTCTGAAGCTCCTGCTTGGAGCTCTCCTCCTCGGCCAACCTCTGGGCGAGCAGGGCGTTGGCTGAGGTCATCTGCTTTAGGGTGGCCTCGAGCTCAGCCTGTGTGTCCTGGTCTCTCTTACGACGTCGGGCCTGGGTGTCAGCTTGTTCTTCTAGCCTCTGCTTCTCTTCCTCCAATCTTGCCTGGACAGAGGCCAGATGCCGGTTCTCCTCCTCCAGGGCAGCTGAGGCCTCTTTCACCTACGGTTAGGTGTGCTGTTAGTACCTGATCAAAGTTCTTTTGATGACTCTTGAGCTGAGGTTTCTGTCACACATTTATTTTTTGCCTTAACAACACTTCAAACTAAACAAAACAAACTGATCTGCCAACAAAATTTAACAGAAATTTCAAGCATGTCTGTTGTTAGACTGGGATTTGTACTAGAATGTTTTTATGATCAACAAACAAGCATTTCCTAAAAGGGAGCTCATATAAATGTCTTCCTTTGCACTACTTTAACACTTGCTGACTACTTTTAAAATGATGTCTTTCCAACGTGACATCTAGAAATCAAACTTTATGATGGTGGTTTAAGTCCATCAGACAGCCTGAAGGGTTCATATTAAAGGAAAAAGAGGATTACTAATTTAACATTGTTTAACCTGCCTCTCAGTCTATAGCCCTACAAGTGAAGAAGATTTTTTTTCATTGAGCCCCTGTTGATTTGAAAGATATTTTCTATTTCTGGAAGTTGAACCCCCAACCTCCCGCATATCCTGCTCCAGTGACATCTGGCGCTGGCAGGTCGCAGACAGCTCTACGTCCTTGCGGTGGAGCTCTTCTTCGCGCTGGGCCAAACGGCCTAGGATTTCAGCGAGCTCCCGGCGGGCTGCGTCAGTCTGCTGGCTCAGCGCCTTCAGCTGGGCCTGAGAGCTCTCTTTTTCCCTGGCTGCCTGGAGGGAGAAAGACAGAGTAGGAGAAAAAAGAGAGGGAGAGGAGGGGACGTGGGGGTGGGAGAGGGAGAGGAGAAGGGAAATGAAGAATGACAAATGAAGAGGAGGCGGAGGATGGTGTACAAAAAGGAGCTCTAACAATAATGATGAGAGCGAGAGAAAGAGTGACAGAGAGACAGAGGGGGAGAAACATATGCAGTACCAGCTCTTGCACTGATAGGAAAATGCTAGCACTCAGCTCGCTGATAAGGGACAATGGTCAGGTCTGTTCAAGGCAGATTGCTTCTAATACTCTGGCTTTGACTGGAATTTGCAAAGACTTTGCTGTAGCTAAGAACCTAATCATTTAATTGAGCACTTGATTCTCTCCCCTAATTCATTAAGGGGGCAGAAATGATTTTGTAATTAATTCGTGTCACGTTGAGTATGCCAGGTGGGAGTCGGTCTATATGTCTGTCTGTCTGTGAGGCGCGAGGCTGCTGACTGTGAGTTTGGAGGTGACTCGCTCAGTTCAAATGGAATGGAAATCACTGGGAGGTGACTTTCAAGCTAACAATAATAGTCAGCCGTTAATTATTCAACTAGGCACAAATGTTGTAACATACCTTACAAAGGCACTACTTGACTTCATATTTGGTTATACTATGATTATTTTAATTCAAAGTACATAATTCAAGAGTTTTAATCTGACTTTGATACAAAGTGCCCTCTGCTCTATAGATAAAAAAGCATGACATAAAATGAGCAGAGAGGCATGCATTAACATCCAACTACTTTGCTTGGTTTGGGTTTAAAAGTGACATTAATAAACAGTTCCAGAACATTTCTCATTACATGTTAACTGTATTAGTGTGTATTACTAGGTCTTCAGTAATTTTTTAATAGCATTTTACTTAAATTCTTTCCTTTAAAACTAAGAACAACTTCTTTTCATCTAAAGAGTACTGAAGAGAAAGCATGTGACATATAATATGGACTACAACAGACTCGAACTTACATCTCCCTTTTCTAATCATCACACTTAAAAAAGGTACAGAAGATGCTGCTTTTGCTCATTTTCCAGTCAATTTCTACAATGAGAAGACATGGAGGAATTGAACCAGAAACACTCATAAATATTTTAACATCTGTATTTCCCCTGTGATGGGAGGGTGTAGATTTGTTTTCTCTAAACCGCTGAGATCTTAACTTGAATGTCCTCCATACTGTAATGCAACAAAGGAGGGAGGACAGATTGCTTGGAAATACAGATGTGCTAAAAATATTTGAAAAATAACATCTTCAGCAACAGGGAAATGTTTTTGTGGAGTCGTGTGTCCATAATGTTCATAACACTTGCCAATTTTCTGTGTATCACCATAACCAGTTGTAGCAACCTAGTTTTCGCTCACCATTCAAATGACGTCAGTGGGTTTCAGAACTACAGGGAGTGTTTGGCTGAGGTAAGCTTTGTTTTTTTCTTGCCACCTGGGATGTCACTACAAATCAGTGTACTACTGGAATTGAGAAATGCAATTCAGAACAAACATTATTGATTTTTTAGAACATTCAGTCAAGGTCAAGGCAGCTAATGCATGACCCAAATTCCCCTGAAAGAAGAAAATGCAACAAAGACAGTAAGTTGTTGTTAACAGTTCTGTTTGTCCAGCCAGCAGCGCTACGTGGAACATTTGAGACAGAGCTGCCAGGAGCAAACGAGTAAAACTGACTTGTATTTAAGCTGCAGCTGCCCACAAGCACCAACTGATGTGTAGTCAACAAAGTTCCAGTAAGGTTAACTGTGGTCTGCTAAACTTTTGCTACATTCTGTGTAAAAACTGAGAGTGTTTACTTCCATCAAAGAAAGTCCCAAAGAAGGACCACTGCCAACAAGAGCAAGAAGCAGCTGACCATTGAGCTAGTTTAACTCTAATGCACAACAACAATCACAGCTCTTTGGGCCTGTTTCCAATGTCTGCTTACTGTAGAATATTACTGAGTGTGCAATGCATTTTGTATTTGAACATATTTTGAATGCAGGCCATTCAGAGGCTTCACCATGAAGTACCTCATACACAATGCATATTGGTACTTTAAGCCACCGTGGGACAGACTCTTAGCAGGCAAATGGCAATTTCTTTGTCAGCATGAATGGTGCCAAAGTGTTTTTGTTTTAATAGACTAAACTCAACATAAATACAGACTCGACATACCACTAATTAGATGCAAAATGCTGCTTTAAACAGACATTTCAGTGATTTAGTGGCGCAATTCTGTAAACAAGAGGCTGTTGCGTCATTTATTTTCTAAAAGTATCCATGTCTGCCCATCCAGACCTCAATGCAAAAAAGTTTCAGAAAATTTTTTTAAGCCAATATAACAATATATAACTGTTTTCATGGGCTGACTAGTACTCTTGGAGAGGGGTAAACAGATGGATTGTTCCCTCAGTGCAAATGGAGTGAGACAGTTTTTCTCATTTCAAATGCAGTTTTATAATTCCACTTCTCTCACCAGCAGGATATCAAAGTATCACAGAATAAGACAGATCAGCCCACTAGACTTAACAAATTGTTCAGATGGATATTTTTCAATCTGGAAATACAGAGAGCTTTACTCAGATCAGCAGTTACTTAGTCACAGCTGCTACTGTAAGCTATGGCGTCAAAAGTCGTGTAATGAATGCATTTGCCTCAACAGACCTGTGAGGCCTTGTCAGTATGGAACTGCGCCTCGGCTCGCGCCTCCTCCAGCTCCTTCTGCAGTCTCCTGCACTTTGCCCTCCACTGGCGCACAGCCTCCTGGGCCCTGGTCTTCAATTCATCTCTGGTCCTCGTGCTCTCCTGAAGCAATGCCTCCATCTCCCTCCTCTCCGACTGCCCTCGGCTCTGAAAAGACAGGTGAATTTAAATATCAGTTGTATATTTATTCTTTATAACCTAAATCACTGTTTTTATTTACCAGAGTGTGCTTCCTAAAACGTGTCATAGGGCTAAAACTCAAAGATTTCATCACTCTAGCATTGTATTTTTGATTCTTTATGCTGTAATTTTGTGAACTTGTGGCCCAAAAAAGGCACTTCATCCAATCTTAATTGCCAGTATAAAGAGCATCTCTTGTTTTAGGTGCTCAAATTAAATTATGCAACATCCAATGTTAAAATACCTGTATCTCCCTCAGCTGTTCCAGCATTCGTAGCTGCTGTTGCTCATGCCGCGCCAGGTCTGATGACAATTCCTGGTAAATACAAGAGCAAAAGGTCAAGGACGTGTGTGTCTGTCTGACTAGTGCTGCTAATGGGAGGAAAAATACAGAGAGGTGGGAGAAAGAGAGACACAGAGGTGAGGAGGAATGTGTTCAGGGCACTGGAAGCCGGGAAAAAAACAGAGAAAAAAGAAAAATGGTACAAGCAATCTAAAGAAAAGCCAGTAAACAAAAAAAAGAGGACAAAAGGCAAAGATGGAAAGGTCAAGGAAGGTTGAGACTGTGTTTACATGGTGCCTACAATTGGATTATCTGCAAGGCTGGTCTGAAAAGTAGTCTGAAAAGTAAAGAATGGCAGTGGATTAACTTCCTATCCACAACTAAATCACAATCACTTTGAAGTTTGGAGCTTGATTGAAGTCTTAAAGTAAGGGCAAGTAAGGTTAGCCTGATGCCGTTTAGGTAATTCTACTGAATAAGTCTGTCAGCAAGGAGTAATTAGTCATAGACTGATTAGACATAGACCTATTAGCCTGTATATAAATTCAGTGACTGAGAAATTGAATCTCCCATTCCATTCTCCTCATTACACTTCATTTTGGCTCATTTACGGTTAAACTGAAACATTTCCAACGTTTATTTTGATCTAGACATAAAAAACCATAAGAGGCGCCTCAGGTGATACATGCAAACACCCACTTCATCTTTTAACACCTACTCGGCAATTGGGGAAGCGTGGGAGTTTAAACACATATTCAGCGAGAGGGAACATCAGAAATCAGGGGAATGTGCCAAGGCTCTAAGTGCAGCTATTTCTACTAAAATTTCATTGATACCTACCATAGCTTAGAATACATCTGCTTAACAAAGGAATGCAGGGTTCTTTTCCCTTCTAGATTTTTTTACATGTCTTGTTACAGTGATGGAAGTGACATATTGAACCGGTTTGAGAAGGACGAATGACTGCTGGTTGACTTCTGATCTCCTATTCAAACTGTCACTTCATTGGACGATTTTAAGAGGATCAAGAGGCATGGAGTTGGCGAAGGATGTGACCACGCATGAGAGGCACCCGACAAGGCCAAATAACCCTGATCAGGATGGAAACGGCCACATGGGAAAAGTCAAAAGCATGCTTTTGTTGTGTTTGTTTGCACTCCAGCTGAGAGATTCTCAAGGATTCCCATTTATTCTTCAGAGTACTGCAAATACAGCCAACAAGATTACAAAGGAATGACCTGCAGTACCTTCTCTGAACAACCGGTGTTAAAAGCTCTTGTTCTTGTCATGTAATACCCACTGTCAAATGATTTCTCAAATACCCACCTTCACCTGTAAGCTGAGTTGGACCCTCTCCTTCTCCTTGCGGTCCAGAGCCTTTTTTAGTTCTTCAACTTCGCTGAGGACAGAGGCCTTTTGCAGTTGGGCTCGCAGTTCAGCCACTTCCTTCTCCAGGTTCAAATGATCTGAATGCATGTGCACACACATACAGGCACACAAACAAAGTGTTGATGCACTGAGTTTCTACACATAAAGACACAGTGAAAAGTAGACACAACGACAAGGAGGCAACTAATGGGCAGATATACTGTACCAGCTTAAAAAAAGGGGCAGAAGTGGTTGTGGAGAGATAAATGTTTCAGTCCTTCTCGATTTATTTTCCTTGCCTAACATAACCCTGATATAATTTTTTTACCTCTTCCCCTAACCAGTGTTGATTTTGTTGACGGAGACTATGATGAAAAATATTCGTCAACGAACCTTTTTCATGGACGAAAACTAAATAAAAAAATAACAACTAAATAAAAAATCATCAAACATGATGACGAAGACTGTGACGAAATATAACTGACACTTTAGTCAACGAATAAAAACGAGATGAAATGTCAGGGAGAGATGAATGGAGAAGAGATCCAGGTCCAGCCCACAGGAGGAGGACAAAGACGAGTTTGCAGAACTTTGCACAGTTTCGAAGATGTTTTCATCACAGTTAGGTTGTTTATCTACATTATATTTAGTTGCGTTTAGTTGCACAGTCTTAGTTACACAGCTTTGGTTGATTTCAGTTGACTTCACTCGTTAGCAACACGCTACCATTCCATAACAGACTGATGGATACTTCCAATGACCGGAAATTCTGTAGAAAAATGTAGTCGACTAAAATCTGC
>JAPZDY010000008.1:1983522-2002483 GCA_029783645.1 Ctenochaetus hawaiiensis | reverse complement strand
TAAACCTGAGACGGTGAAGGGACTGTACTTACATGGTGGACATTTTGATTTTACTGTGCCACACTTTGGACAGGAAAATGACACAGGTGTTAATATCCAATACACAAAATTAATCTAAGGATAGACTGAGAGTAAATCTAAAAGTTGAGGCTAAATCAATAACTGCAATCAAATTTGTAGCTGATTTCTAAACTATTTTAATAACTTTTAGGTCTATCTGGCATCCATATCTGAGTGTTAAAGTAAGAGTAGTTATGGCTATATTTTCTATCTCAGTCTTTCAGGTAGAATTTCCTGTAGCACCATGTTTGTTAAATTAGCCACAATATGTTAAAAAATCAACTGCTTCTAGAGTGTAAAAAACAGCATAAAAAAAATTAATTATGTCTCTCTATAATGGCCTTTGACCAATGGCAAACTCAAACAAGACACCTGAGAGGACACTGAATACAGTTTGGCAAAGACTAGGATTCAGAGTTGGTTGAAACTGATTTTTTTTTTTTGCCTGTAAAGCAAAACGACTTACGCCTCCCTCATCTGTCACAGCGGACAGGGCGGGGCCCATGTTGGCATCGCCTGTTCCAGTCTCCAGTATTGGCTCATTGTAGTCCCTGTAGGAATAGTCGTATTCCTTAAGGCCCACGTCCCCAGTCACATACTCCTCAGTGAAGGCCTCCTCGCCCACACCGCCTGCCTTGGTGGCATCTACCTCCTCTCCCACCAAAGACGGCTCCACCTGGGGCTGTGTTAGGTTCATCAGTGTCGCACAGAGGAGCACAAGAGGATGAATCAAGCAAAGGAGAATAAAGATGCATTGGGAAGAAGGAACGGTGAAAGGAAAAAGGAAAAGTATGTATGATGGGAAAATGTTAGTAAAATAAAGAGACAGAATGAAACAATAGGAGAAGTGGAAAGGGGGGGCATATGTAAAAAGAAGTGAGTCTTACCTCTTGCAAATTCACAGTGACATATAAACAAACAAACAAACAAAACAAAAAGGATATCCCATAGACTGCGGGGGGACTCTATTAGATCCTTTATTCAGGTAAATTAAGGATTAGCAGGTTTATCCTGCAACCTTTGTCTTTTGTTGAGCTTATATTTGTATGTTTCCACCAAAGCATATCCTCATCAGCTTGTGTGTGATGACCTGTAAAGACATGATTTCTCCAGGTGTGTCTGAATATATAATGTGATTTTAAGTATGTTTTAAAACCATTATTAAGTAACTTCTGATGTCAAGGTCAGGTGTGCATAGTCCCTTAACACACAAAACTGATATGAAGCACTTTGTGAAAACAAGCTGCTGTTGTGTGCTATGCTATGCAAAGCAAAAACTATGTTATTTGCTACTTTACTTACCATAGGTAACCAAAACTTACCATGGGTAATCAAAACAAATACGAATCCACCAAAATAATGCTGTACTGATATGCCATATAAAACAAAGTCACTGAAAAAGTGAATATATCTGAAGTGCTATCACAACAAATTGTGAAAAATGTGTATATTTGTTCCTAAAACAACCGTAGAGAACTGACACATTTCTCATAAAAAATTAACAAAAATTAACATCAAAATGGGAAAACAAAACAAAGTCATCAAAGGCAGCTAACATTAATAAGATGTAATGATGACAATATGGTTTATTGCCACAATAAGTGAGCTGTGAAAACAGATCAGAACTGTGAGAAACTCATTCTCAAATTCTGATAGTTTATGGCTGTAAAGTAGGCCACAGCAACTTCTATTTTCTTTAGTTCAGTTAGATTTTTCTCTCAAATGAGAATGCAATAGATCCATCTCCCTTTGGTTAAATGTGCATATCATATATTCCTATATGGATCCCTTTTTCGCAAGACTTTTGTTCTTATGTCAAGATCAAAACTTGATCAACCAAAGGATCCTGAGATGAGAACAAAATAGGAATCTTGTTGTTAGGGAAAATGGGAGCCACATAAAAATGTTTGATGATACAAGCAGATGAATGTGGTGCATTCTTTTATGTCTTGTCATGTGGCATCGGTGCCAACAAAACATTGATGTGCAGTTAGAAAAGTGTAAGGAGAGTCACAGAGTTTCAACTACTTGGTTAAACTACAAAGACTGGGCTCACCACCACGCAGGTATTAAAATTTTCTTCTTTCTTTGGTGATGGAAATCTCTTCTGTGATGATATATTCTTGTTTTTGTCTCCTTATGCTGATTAATAACTTATGGGTTTATTTTACTTTTAATTAAGAAGGCAAATCTATCTGGATATTTGGAGTTTAATTTACATGTTTGCTCTTTGTCATAAGTTAATCTACTCGGTCAGCTTTGTTTGAGTATTTCATCTTCTTGGTCTGTGTCACTGATAAGCGAGTAATTTTCTTTTTACCTGCACAGGGCTCTCTTCTTGTCCAACCACCTCACCGTCTGGTAGTGGTACCGTCTCCTCATAGTAATAATCAGTCTCTGTAGGGGTGTGGCCAGCCTCGGAATATTCAGTGTCTACATCCTGATTGGTCAAGTTGACAGAAAATGGGGAGCAGGGAGGAGGCAAGCAGATTTGATTGGAAGAGCGTGGTTAGTTCAAAGTCTGCTTGGAAGTGATGATGAGTTCAACGGAGAAAATGGAACACATCATAAAAATTGTGGTTGCCAGAGGCAAGGAGATATTTACTGGCAACTCACGTTTTTAAAGTCATGAATCCACATAAAAAAAAAGAAATTTCAGGTAGTTTCAGAGTCTCAATGACTATAAATGTTGCCATTTGCAAGATTTAGGGAGTCATTGAGCCTACACTGCTGAGATTTCTTTTTATTTAATTGTTGATCAATTTTTGCATTAAAAGCTCACAAAGCCAAATTTCTTGATGGGGTGAAATCTGCTCTTATCGAAAGTTGGACTGAGAGCCTCTATCCATCCCTTAAGATGAAAACATCATAACTTGATGCTTTGGGATGTCTAGTTTCTCCCAAGACCAGAAACCAGAGAGACAACCCCATTCAACAGCCTCACAGAACATTATTAGTTACTTCAATGTAACAATCAAAATAATTTATGAATTTACCAGAACCTACTACTGACATTGAACCTTTACCTTGAAGCAAGACAGCTACTTAAAAGACTACACACTTAATTAAAATTAAAGTCCAGAGAAAGCCAACTAAAAGCTTGCTCTTTAGTTTTTCTGTGAGGCTGCTTTATTCACAATTGATACAAAATCTAACCAGAGACAGGTGAACAGGTATCAGAGAGAAAACACAGGTACAAAAAAATAAATAAAAAGAAAGAAAAGAGAATGACAGAGTGTCAGGAGAGTTTTGTTGTGTTGCTTGTGTACAGAATGTGATAGTATTTGGGTTTTTTCAGGTTTAGTTTTTGTGACATAGCAATCCATGCTCATTCATTGACCGGAACATTAATGATATCCCCTGAAGAAAAAGAGACGGAGTGCTGGAGTGTATTCAGGTTCTGAGATTCACTTTCAGCAGTGTAAAGGTATGAGTATGAGGTGCAGTAAAGAGCAATGAAACTGTACAGTTAGCCATGCTTAAATGTGCACCATTGTATCATATCATATGGAAATGTCGGGGTGGTCATGAAGATCATATGATACATAAACAGAGGAGAAGGTGCCCAGCTTGGTATGAACCAAATTCCATTCTGAAAACCAGACTGTCCACCATCAAGGATTTACCTCAAAAGTTGTACAACCAGTTATCTATTAAAAGATCCAATTATTCATAAAAGAGACTCTGAAAATGCCTGAGAATGTTAAAAATTCATAAAATTAGGTTTCCAAACTTTGTTGCAGACCCTGGATGGTGGAAAGAACTGGCAGCCATATGGGAAAGTGGGATATACAGCTGTGGCCATTCCAACCCACACATGGGCCCTCCTGTTGTACCTGTTGATAACCGTTGGTATTTTTCTTTGCTGGGACTGCAGTTCCACTCAGCGTAGTCTTGCCAAAGGGTGGGAAAGGTTTGTGCTGTGATTTAACATTAGCGTCCACTGCCATCTTGGATTTCGTGGGTCTGGGTGGAGTGGGCTGGACAGGAGCAGCTGTTGCGGCTACTTTCTTCTGGATTGAAACCTTTTCAACCACATTCTTGACTTCATTGCTCACCGTTGCTTTGACCAGAGGGACTTTGGTAACCACAGTTTTAACTTTGACGACCTCTTTGACCTCTGCTTTTTCTTTTGTTTTTGCTGCTGTTGCTTTGGTGGCCGCAGCATTTGCTGCTTTTGTGGGTTCAGGTTTTGCTTCTTTTGGGGGTTTAGGTGCCTTAGTTGCTTCTACTTTAGCAGCTGATTTAGCTGCACTGACCACAGTCTTTTCTATCTTTTCTACTTTAACAACTTTCTCAGTCTTTACTTTTGTAGTGGTTTCAACTTTTGCCTGACTTGCAGCACCTTTACTAATGGCTTTCTTTTCTACCACAGTAACAACTTTGCCATTGCCATTAGCCTTAGCCTCACCGTTGACTTTATTTTCAGCTTTGCCATTAACTTTGACTTTAATCTCTTTGACCTCAATGGTAGTTTTGCCATTTCCATTGGCTTTCTTCTCAGCTGTAGCTTTGCCATTGCCATTTCCATTAGTCTTTGACACAGCAGTGGCTTTCCCATTTCCATTTGCACTCTTTTCTGCTGAGGATTTTCCATTTCCATTACCATTGACTTTCTTATCAGCGACAACCTTGCCATTGCCATTTCCATTCACTTTGGCCTGAGCTGTAGGTTTGGCATCAGCTGATGGTTTTCCATTACCATTTGTTTTTGCTACAGCTGCTTCTCCGTTGCCATTGTTGGTTTTAGTAGCACCATTTGTTTTCTTCTCTGCAGCTGGTTTACCATTGCCATTCTTAGCTGGGGCAGCTGTGGGTTTGGATTTAGCTGCTGCTGTTGGTTTGATCTTAGACAAGAGGATCTCTACTGCAGTGGGCTTTGCTTTGGTTGACTTGGATGCAGAGGGCTTCGGTGCTTTAGCAGGTATAGGCGCTTTGACTACAAGTTGGCGAGATCCAGTCTTTGCTGGCTTAGCTGAAGTGGGTTTTGCTTTTACAGGGGTGGACTTAGTGGGGGCAGCTTTTCCATTGACTGGTTTCTTCTAATATCCGCGATAGTGTTTGATTGAGATGATGTTTAGTATGTGAAAGTGCATAGTGACAAGGACAGTGAGAGAAAGTGGAGGAAAACAACAAGACATGGAAGGGTTGGGAGGGGGGTGAAAAGCACAAACAAGGGATGGACAGAAAGAGAGAGACAAGATTGGATGTTTTGAGAAACAATGACATAAAGATGGCCGAGGCTTGGATGATTTACTGAGACTGTACAGGCATTACTGGATACAGCAGGGGATACTAAAAATTTTAAAGCAATAAACTAAATAAGTACCAATGTTAAAAGAGATTCAAAATCCAATTTTGAGAAATTTCATTTCTTTTTTTTTTCTTTAATTTTGCTGATCTCTCCAGTAATGCCAATCCCAATATTAAATGACAAAGCAGCATCTTTGTGCTAATATAATCTGGAGCCTGTGGTCTGGCAAGAGGCACTGAGGGTGTGATTGGTCAATCAAAGCTGTTGCTAAACACACACACTGTCCAGACACACACAAACAAAACTTACACATCACTGAAGCACTGACCTGCTCTTCCTCACAATCTTTCTCTGTTACACACACATACACAGTTTATGACGCTCTGAGCAGTTAAACTGCAAGACAGAGAAGTTTATTGTTGGTGAGACATGCAAGAAAAGCTGCATGAAGCCAGGGCACCTTGCAAAAGCATGTTAGTCAAATAATTTCACAAAATGAAAATAACTCTCCATGATTAATTCTTTCTACTCATGCTACTATAAAGAAAATACAGGCAAACTTACATTGTAAACAAACTGAAAAAAATCACCCAAATAATAAAGTGCAAAGGAAAAACAGGCCTTATGGTGAATACAAACTCCTCAAATATGCAATGCAGAACAAAACCAGACTTAAAGGAGACAGACATACATGTCTGACATGCATACCATACAAAGGTCAGATGTAGCACCATGACCGCATTTACCGAGACAAAAACATGTTCACTGATATTCCCATGTTTACCCAAAAATTGATGAACTAAAGTGGGTGCATGCGCTGACATCCTCTAAGACAATGAAAATAATCATGCATATAACAAGACAATACAGACACATGCCTTGGTCAGATAGTATTACAAATCTGTCTGTTTTTTTGTGATTCATTGCAAAGACGGGTCATAACTTCAAAGAAGGTGCAACAAGTGCCAGAAAATTAAAGCAGTTATAGTAAAGGATTTAAAAATCAACTTAATTATGCAATTTTCTGATTAGTAATTTAACACCCATGCTGTGACAAACCTCATCTATCCCATAAACAATGTAAATAATAATAATAAAAAAACATGCACATTTCCAAAACTATTTGACCAAGATTTGGTTAAGAAAAGGCTACTCTGGCACATTCTTTCATGTTTTACTACATTAACTTGTGCTTGCAAACATCCGGTCATTATTTAATCCACTGGTCTGGTGTGATAATGTAAGCAGATCCACAAAAATCAGACATGATAACTAATAATTAACCTTTCCTAACTGTCTCTAAAAAATCCAAATCACATGATTAATAAATTTAACATGTCAGACTAATTGCTTTTTCTGGTATGTTTACCAACATCAGAGTGACAGTGTCAGAGAGTGTTTGCTTTGGAATAAAACTTTTGTAGATCGCATTATGGGCTGAGAAAGTTTTAAATTCTTTATTTAAAGGAATGTATTTCGGTTGAGTTTGGAAAAGGATGTATGAAGGAGTAATCATTGACAAACTTGGTGTAGAATGATGTGAGAAAATGTGTGCACGTGCAAGTGTGTGTATAACAACACAGCTGCACCTACACTACCCCAGTGCCCCCACTTGGCCACATCTGAACACACACACACACACATATATATATATGACAACATGTAAATGACATGAGGACAAAAATATCATTAGGAGCAAAGGTAGTTCTGTGTGACATAGATAAAGGAAACGGATGTGTGAGGTGTCAATGTGGATTAAAGAAAAGATGAAATAAAAATAAAACAATGGAGGTATGGAGTAATGAGGAATGAGAGAGGCTTATGGAAAGGTAAATGCTATTGTATTTGAACAGATATTTTAAGCAATGTAAATTTACTTGATATTTACTGGACTGACAAATTTACAAGTTAAACCAATATAATGAATTTGCTGTTTTGCTGCTTCAAAACCTCTCTCTCTCTCACATTCTCCTTCCCTTCCACAGACCCTGCTTGTGTTTTCGTCTTCTTGCTCCCTCTTTACCTGTTGATTGGGGGCCCCAGGTTGGGGAGAGGGGGATGCAGAGGATGAGGGAATGCCTGTTGTTTCCTCATAATAATAGGGGTATTCATAGTCATCCTGCTCCTCATCAAAGTACTGAGAGATATGGGGGGGTGGAAAGATTGAAAGATGGGAAGGATGGATGAAGGGATGGGTTTGAATTGGTGACGAAGGCACATGACAGGAAGAGGAATGTAAGGAGAGTAATGCATGAAGTGGAGGAGAGTGGATTTCAAAGGCAGGGAGAAAAAGGGTTGCAGAGGACACAGAGGGATACAGTTTAAGAAGAAATGGGTAAATGTGGAGTAAAGCAAAAGAAAGCAAGGAAAATAATTAAAAAAATGCAAAGCTTTTGTTTTTTCAATTCATCAGGAGGAGTCTGTGTTGTGGGTTGAAAGGCACTGATATTAAACATGTCACAACACAGACGACCTTGATAAATGAGAAAACAGCAATAAATAAAGCATTGTGTAAAGCCAATGAATAAAACCACACAGATTTATATTCATTCAGAAAGCAGTTATTTCAACAGCATTAACATGACAAGGTTTGGGACACGAAGTATTGTGGACAGCGACCGAAACAACTTGTGTTGACAGATCTGACATGCAGGCTTAAGGGTACCTGCTTCAGATGGATAAATGTTGATGGAAATCACTTGCTACTTAGCTCTATGATGCAGCTGGTGTCAGAAAACTGTCAGCCCCCAAATACTGGTATGTTTATCACAGAATAAAGAATGAGGCAGAACTTGCAAAGTTTAAACTGTTTGTTATGTGCACAACCAGTCTCAGTAATCGAAGAGACTCCACCGAAAGCCATCATTATGCCAAATATGTGTCACAATTTAACTAGAAAACCAATCAGAATTGAACTTTAATTGCACATTTAGTATTCTGAACAAGATCTCTTTCTTTCAGTTCATAAGTGGTGGGAATCATTGGTGTTGGTTTGTATCACCTTCCTTTCCCTGCCTTTTTGTAAACGATAGCAGCAGAGCAGAAAACAGTGACAACTAATCAACTGCTTTGACAATTCAAGCTTATGTTTCTCCAGCACAAAGCATATGAATTGATGGACGTGTGCCAATTCTTAAGGCCCAAAAGCACTGAAAACATTAATGGATACACCTCATGCAAGTCATGTGATGCAAGTCAATTAAATGCAATTAAATGAACCAACAGTAATTTGGTAAAATATCACTATTTATATGTAATACTCGTATTTCTTTGTACATGCACAGACACACATACACTCATATACTTAAAAACATTCAGCCTCTTTGTCAAAAACAAAACTTTGCTTTTAATATCTCTTCTCCTCCTTTCTTGTAGTCATAACAGAACATTATTACATTTACCCATAATGCCATACAACTGAGATAAGAATTCACAATAGCTGAATTTGATCATTACTGATGAGAGATTTTACAGCAGTATACACAGCCTGCACCATGGAGCAGGGCTCAGCTGTATGCTCTCTCTCACCTTACCTCTTATTTCATTTAGCTCTCTCTAAACTTGCACTGCGGCTGCAAAAACTGATTTTGCTGTTACACTACAAAATCAAAACATTGTTGGAGGAGAGGCGACAAGACAATCTGACTTACTTAAGAACATATCTGATATATATTCAACTATTAACAACAAGATGCAGTTTAAAACACTCGTGCCAGATGCTTTCAGTGTGCTGGAACCGTTACGGGTATAGTTTTGGAAAGCTGCTTTTCTTAAGTAACTGCACACCAAAGAGGTGAGGAGAAAAATGAATGGATACAAACTGTTGCTGATGACAGGGAAGCGTGAGGAAGACAGAGAGGAAGAGCAGCACTTTGATGACATTATCAGATAACCCAAATTAAAGCTGAGGACTCTTTCATTTTCAGAGGACTTTTGTATTTAATTTGACCTTTGGTTACACTATCAGACCATATTTTCATGCAGCAATGCTATGTAATACCTGTCATAATGTCACTGACAGACTTTTTTTGTCTTTGGTAATGATTTGATGTCATAAACACCTTCTTTTTTTGATTAAGAGGATTTCTAACTGATTGTACTGACCTAGAAGAGTGCTATCTATGTAACAATAATGTTAAAAGTTGTGTGATTCCATTTACATTCTTCTTCATTGTAGGATACATCTGATTTTTTTTTAGGTCTAAAATATTATGGTAATATTATTGTTATATTTTGGTAAAAGACTCCGGCTTTTTTTCTGCTCTTTTCCATTTGATTGACTTTTCTTTATTCTCTTTGTTTCTCCATATCTTTTCTCAATTTTACAATGTTTTTTCTTCAGTTTAAGAAAAAAACACTGCTAGAAGAGAAAAAAAAATCTCACACTATTTCAATCCAATGAAGAGTTAAATCGTTTTCTTTTTTCATATTAAATATCATTGTTTATAAAGTGCTACAGAAAATGAATACAAAGTCCACAAGTTTTGTTTGGGCTGGCTTTATCTGAGCTAAAGATGAGCCTGCAATTTTATGAATGAGTTGTATTATCATAGTGACGGTCTTAGGGTGTCTGCTCTGTAATTGATGGTATTTAGAAGTCGTGTAAGCCCTATGGAACTTGTGTGTGGCTGTGTAATAACTTTGTGTGAACAACCAAAACCTCATGCTGCAGAACCTTTATAAGGGGTGTGAGCAAAACAAAAGGCTGGTTGGACCCTGCCAATAGATATTTAAGATGTTTATTTAGGCTCAATTGATTAAAGTTTAATATGTATGATGGAGCAAATGTCTATTTCATACGTCTATGTTTAAACTTGTGGTGTAGAGGTGTGGTGTACTCACGTATGTGTTGGGGTCCTGAGCCTGGGTCTTGGGCACTGGGGAGTCACAGTCAGGGCTGTAGTGTTCACAGAAGTCATAGGCAGCCTGGGGGTTGGAGGCAATCAGCAGTTGTTGGATGTCTCCCTATGAAGAAGAGAAAAAACAGATAAAAAAATTAGAGCTGTATCACTTTTTTTCAGTTACAATTAGCACCACCTTACTGACACCAGTGCTCTTTTTTTCTTGAGTATTATTTTTATTATTAGCAAAAGAGTTAGTAATGTTATTGACAATGTATGTTTACAGTTATTGTGTGTTAAGCTGGATGAGACAGTAGCGGACAAAAAAACTCCTTATAACAAGTGCAAAAAAATATTTTAAAATGAATTAAATTAAATACATTTCAGAGCTATTTATTTGGACTGTAGTTAATGGAAGCCTCAAATACAAACAGGTGTAAGAGTGCAAATTACAGTATGGGAACCGCTTTAATATTTTGTGTGTGCACAGCAATGCATTATCAACCACCATTGTTACTATAAAAACTATATCGGAGGATACTCACTCTAAAGTACATTAATCAGCCATAAAATAAGTAACTGTTTCTTCTTTGCCAGTCACTCTTAACAGGGTCCTCACCTGGAAAACCTCCTCATCAAGCAGACGGGCTCCAAAAACTGTGATGCCATTGGTGTCAACCTCCGCGTTATTGCCACGAGGCAGGGGACGGGTCATCTTCTTCTTGCAGTCCAGCAGCAGTGTCACGTTTTTCTTTGAAACAGAGATAGCGATACGATGCCACCTACAGACAAAGAGGAGAAACCAAAGGCAAATAAATGTGTAATGTGGCTACAGGCCTGATTTAATAGGTTCCAAAACCACCCTGAAATCACATACGCACACTGCAAGCAACAATCACACACATACTATTTCCAACCACGCACAACCACATGACCCCAATCATGTCATCTCAACCAGTCACAAACTGGTTGTTGCTGGTTACTGACTTGCCATCAGCCAGGTTGACGCCTCTGAACAGTGGGTAGTCCTCAGGGGCTGGCTTGCCATTCTGGTCCTCATAAAGGAAAACAGGTGAGCGTCCAATTTCAATGCCGAGCTGCTGGATGCCTTGCTCACTGTAGATGGAGAGAAGGAAGGCCTGGAGACCAGCCTGGGCCTTAACCAGAGCCATGATGGAGAAGTTCTCTGGGAATCGACCTATTGATGAAGGAAGAAAAGGATGAGAGGAGACAGAAAACAAAAGGAGTGAAAGGTTATGTCATGAACATTGGCCAAGGAAGAGACAAAAAAGTATTGCAGGATGGGAGGAAAAATGCTAGGATGACAATAGTAAGATTGAGTTTATACTGATTAAAGTCAGGATAAATTGATTACAGAACACCACAATAAAGTCCCACGTGAGGCTGTTATAGATGACAAGGACACAAAATTACAGGTAGGCAGAGCTGGAGATGGAAAGCTAAACCTCAGAAAATGAGTTGAAAATCCACTCTGACATTTGAGGAATTCTTTCAACCACATAAGTGCTACTTTCTCTTTTTTCTTCTTACTTGAGGGTGTCAGACAGTATACTAAAGTTAATTTGTTATGGCTCTTCCACACAGTTAAACTGAGCTCCTGCACTGCAACACATAATTATACTTTATATCCATGGGCAATCTAACATAGGGCACGAAAGCCTCACTTAACTCCAGCTCAGTCTAAAAAACATATAAACATATATAGCAAACCTATAATTCTAATTATAGGTTTCTGCACCCTGGACTTTATCACAAATATGTTAAATATGATGCTCTAAAGTGTATTGTTATACTGGATTACTATCTTCAGATATGTTTCCTCTTCCCTGCAAAATGTCTTTTCAAATTAAATAGATAACGTACATAAACTCAATAAACAGAGTTATGTACGGAATATTGTATATTTTATAATTTTGGTCCGTTCTTGCGGTGATAGTAACAGAAGCAGTTATACTACAGTAAAGGTGAGCTCTAAAGTATGCTAGATGTTCGCTAACGATTACTAAGTTATAAGATTAGCTTACTAGTTAACCTACAAAAGTCATTTTCTCTTACGTTGTATCAAAACATCTATGAATAAAATACTGCGCACATTGCCACCTACCGCAGGCCTGTATAACATGCTTAATTCATCATCTACAAGGAATAAAAACAAAACAAAAAACATTTGGCCCATGGCTTCGTCCGTTTTATTGCCACTGACAGTTGGTTAGCTTAGCAAGTAGCCACAGTGTTTTAACCGCTATTGTTGCTATGGATACCACCGTGCAGTGATTTAGAGGGCGGTCCTAAAGATTGTTGACGGAAGTACTGTTTTCATTGAAGGTGTTTGATTATAACTGTGGATATATATTAGAAGTTCTTATGATTCATCCAAGATTTTAACTATTACACATCTGAAACCTAATTAAAAACGTCTCTTTTCCACTAAATAATGCTAAAATTTGTTTTCTATTCATATAAGTAGATGAGGCACATTTATATTAACCCATTAGATCATTAATATAAGGTCATGCAGTCTTAAAAGGCATACATGCTCATACATTTTTTTGATAATTATAAGTTTTAAACTTTTCAAACAAAAGCATAAATAGGATATTTAAATTCAAGGCACTATCAAACCTTCTGTGTTTACTGAAGAAAAACTGTCCAGTTGAGGCCTACCTGAGAAGAGCTGCTTGGTGGGGGCAGAGATCTGGGCCTTCTTGGTGATGCGGTAAGCATGGTCGGGGCTGCTGGAGCGACGGGATGTGCAGAAGCCAGGGACTTTCTTCACGCCCTCGGGGAGAGAGGGAACCTGCAGAGCCCGCAACACATCCACTGGGTCTGATGAAGAGAGGTAAAAGAGGAAAATTGTCATTACTTTTTTTGACAGCCACCTTGTTCCACTAGTTTCCCTGTGTGTGACACAGTAGCTTTATTCAACAAGTAAACATCTGAAATGTCAAAAATGCGACTTTAATCCTTAGAGTTACCGTAATGTTACATAGATAAATTTTACACACTCAGAATCCAGCTGGTCTTTTATACTTTTAAACAATAGAAGACAAAAGATACAACATCTAACTTTGAGTCCTGCTTTCTGTGGATATAGAGATGCACACACAGTGTTTTGTGATGTCTACACTGAGAGAAATAAACCCCCACTGCAGAACTACAAAGATACCAGAGTTATTTTGCACAAACATTAAATAGATAAAGAAGAGTATTTATTAAGACTATTTATTAATTACACTACAGGGCCCATCATCATACAGGCTGCACAAAAATCACTGTAAAGGTAAAGAACTTTTAAAGCTCAATCTTACACTTCTGCAACTTTGCAAAATACAAAATAGAGAACAACAGCAGCTATATAGCTCTAAATTTGCCTCGATGAGCGAAAAAAAAGTTGATCTTGAAAGAAATCTTGAATGTTCTTGCAGCACTAATGCAGTATTGGAACAGGTACAGACGATATCCACAATGGCCACCACTGTGTGTTTAAATCAGATGTAAGAAAGATTGCAATGTGCTAGAGTAAAAATGGGCCACAGTCCAAGCCACATATATGAACCACTGTGGGGCAGGTACAGTGAATCTCAGTTTAAATCAGAGAGAGGACAGTGTGCTGTATTCTGCTCACATTTATCAAGCAGCTGAAACAAGTGGCTGTTGATGCGATAGTGCTGAGTCAACTGAATATTTGTTTGAGGATACACAAGCATTGCACAGTCTCACCAAACACACAAAATTCAAGTATACACACACACACACTCCAGATGTATGTGCGCCTTGTAACACACAGACACTGTAGCAAGTAGTCTCACATCATATTTCCATTTTCACACGCTAAGGTCATCCAGTCTATCTTCACCTTCAGTCTGCTCTGTGGCTTTCTCACATCACTCAAAAGAACTCTGTCAGTCTGAGTTTTCAAAAGTTATATGTATTTGAAAAGCAGGGCCAAAACTTCTGGAATTCAGGCTTGAAATTCCCTTCATGCTGAGCCATGTTACAATAAATACAGCACAGTCATTTTGGATGAAAAAAACATGTTTCTGAAGCTATAATTAATTTCTTTTCATGAACTACACAACAGCAAGTGGAAATCAAAAGTATTAATATCAGAGAAGAAGCAGAAGGAGAGAGACAGTCATACACACGCCATAAGAGTATAGCAATTTTGTAAAAAAGTACAACTTGATGTTCATTGCTAAACGATTTTTCTTTGTCCTCTAAAGTCTTTCAACAAACATTTTGAATAAACTGATAATTTTATACATAATTTAAAGTTCGTTTGACATTTATGTTAGCAACAATTTCACCAGAGTATGTATGAAATCTTAAAAAAAGGGTTTGATGTCTAATTTGTCACGCGAGGTGACTTGTACTGTCTTGTAACAGAAAAGTGTTTTTGGCAAAAGCAGTGTAAGGGAAGGATTCTTGTTAAAATAGCAGCACACAGCACTGATTCCTATAGGAGCACCATCTTAAACAGAGGTCAAAGGTTAGGCTGAGTGTTAGCAATATACATGCTCACTGAGATAACTGGTTATTAAGAAACTTTTTTTTAAATGCAGTTTTTTGTTAGTTAGAGGAAACACTTCTGCATGAAAATATTGTGAACTTTTAAATCCATCTTTTGCTGAGCTGCTGTGAAAGCTGCTATCACTTCCAAAGTGAAATGACAAACACTCCACATAGTTTTTTCTGAAAATAGCTTTCTAAAAAGAAGGCCTGCATATACAAAAAGCATATTTTGCAGCTACAACATATTGGTGGGTGCATATGGTTTTGAAGTGAGGCAACTATGAGGCCAAAGTTTTCAACAACATTTCCCTGAGCTGAGTTTTCCTCAGTGTTACTTACATTCCTGTGATTGAGGTGCACCAGAGAGCTAAGTTTGCTGTTAACAGCCAGTTATATTCACTTACAGCCAGCCCAGCTGTGGCATTTCTTATAATAAACTTCTGGTGGCAGTGACGCATTACCCATGAGAAAACTACAGTGTTGATGAAGAGATAACAACTAAGCCCAACCTATGAAGTCACATGTTTTGCTTTCTTTTCTCATTTAACAGCCACATGAATAAACTCTTATTTCTAGGTGCTATAAAAAGAATTAAACTTAGGCTGTAATGATGTGATCAGACCCACCTCAGCGTGCTTTAAAGAGACAGCAGAGCATATGACAGCATGGCACTCAGTCTAATGAGGGAACGCAATGAGGGAGCCAATCACCACTTGAGCTCCTACTGCTAAATATGTGACCTGCTGCTACAGTGAGGAGGTGGAGAGAGGATGCACCTAAGGATGCAGTTTATGCACCAGTCTTATTCAAATCCAGTGTGTCTGCAGTGCACCAGGCAGCACTTTGGGTACTGCTGACGTTAGTGCAACTCTCTCAAAGTGTTTTCTAGTAATTTTTTTACCAAATCAAAAATAACCTTAACTCCTGATTGAAGGAACAGCTGTCCTTTAGAAATGAAATGAAAGTTGGTGCAAATACACACATTTAGAGCCACAGTCAAATATATCATATCACTTATATCATATATATATCATTTCATATCACACCCATATCACTTTATAATTAAAACATAAGCTAATGTGCATTAATGACTAACTGTAACATTCCAACATAAAGCGATCTTAATGTGCAGCCACTTATGATTCTTTAAATTGGCCTCTAACAGGAAGTTTCCTCAAAAGTTTTCTCATGTTTTGCCCAAAAATCACACTGATCCCATTAGCGGTGCTTGTGTTAAGGTGACACCCTGTGTCTGAGAGTTAACAGTCAAACATGCCCACAGATGGTAATATTTTTTAGACAGACTAAATGGTGCGTTAATATTGCCTCAGGGTGTCTAGACCATAGTCCATTAATGTCACTCTACACCAGGGAGAGGAAAAGGAAGAGGAAGAGGAGATGGATTAAGAGAAAGAGAAAGAGAGAGGTAGGATGTAGTAGTAAGGGGGAGGTAAAGTGTGAGTCAAACTAAGTGGTATTATGATGCTTCAATAAACAATTCAAAACAGTAACTTCCCTAAAAGCAGCTGCTTAAAGTGTGACAGGTCAAATTAGAGATAGATACACACAAGAGGAGGAGGATAGGAAAGAGGGAGAACAGAAACCAAATGGATAAAGAAATGTATTTACTCACACTGTTTTGAAAAGTTTTGGGTTTATTAATTCAAATTCTGCACTTTTTTCTAGATGTCAGTATCATGACTTTGCTGTTTTTTCTGAGGTTTTTATAAGTAATTTAGTCCAAAACTTTTATGATATAAAAATGGCCATAAACCTCCTGAATTCATGCAATTTGCAACTTTTTAAACCTCCAAAACCTGAGAGGCATTACATTTTTTCCACACTTTTCAAGATTTTTGCACAAGAATGCAGACAATAAGAAAGAGGCAGAGGTTGGAAAGAAGGGAGGGAAATGAGAAGATGAAAAAAGGAGAAAGACTTAGGTAAAGGTGGAGTATCTGTGTGTGTGTGCATGTGTGTGTGTGTGTGTGTGTTTTGGGGGGTCAGGCAGTGACAGTAGACAGTGTGGTTCTGTGATGGCAGGATACTGGATCAGATTGCAGCCCAAGCTCCCCCAGTACACCCAGTACAATGTGCCGCTCTGTTCCCTGCTGCCTGCCCAGCTCACATCTGCAGCCGGGGCCCTTCCTGCCTGGAGGACCACAATCACGACAAAAACACACCCACAAAAATAACACACAGGGCCACAGAGGTGCACACTCACACAGCCCAGGCAGGGAAAACTGCACCAATACACCTCGTGAGACGAGGAGTGGCAAATATGAAACTCGACAAGGTAGAAAAACAGAAAGCCAGGGGGCACAAACTCTCTCTCTTTACTTTCTTTCTTCTCCTTCGTCCCGCTTCATTGGTCTTTCTTACCATAAGCGCTCACAGATGGCTGCAGCCTTTTGATGTGAACGTGAGCCAATTACACTGCTGCCATTAAGACAGGAAACAGGGCTCCCAGGCACGTGAGGGCCGTTACAACCAGCGCTGTAGGTAAAGATTACAGTAGTTTGTACAGTTACAGTCCTTCCACTGCACTGGCTGCAATGAAAAAGGCTATTTTTAGTAGGTCTACACATGACATAATGACACAGTAATTCAGTTCTTTAATAACTACAAATAATCTACCTGATGTTGCTGATTAGACTTAACTGAATCTGAAATTGTTCTAATAATACTGGGGAGAATCTTATATATTTCCACTGTTTTTTTCTTTTCTTGTAATCTTTTTTTTAATGCATTTATTCCCACAGTTCAGCTAAACTGAACTGAACTTTTTACAATTAAATACAGGGATTGTGGGATTGAATGTGGTGGGATATCTATTTTTGGCATCCTGTCAGTTCTTTGAAAGTTATAAAATGTTATTTAATTAAGGTAATATTGGTCTGAAAATCATGTGAAATAATGACATACTGTTTGGTGTATACATAATGGGGTGACTATATATTTTTAACAGATGCCTCAGGACAAAACATCATATCACTGTTATACTTCAGCCCACTCAGCAACACAGTAACTGCAGCTGACCACACATGCAGGTCATAACTTAAGACACCCTGAGAGTGAGCATGTGTGATGCCCAGGTTGGCAGTCACATTGCAAAACAAGGTGTGCAACTAAACCTGCATGATCTTCCAGCCTTTGTACTGCTGCAGTTCCCACCAGGCACCACTAGATGGAGCTAAAGCAGACTTAATGAACTTTGTGGCAGGCGCAAGTGTGAAGAGTACTATCTGTTCAAAAGCTGGAAACACATTGTTACGAACACACACACATACACACACACACACACAGGGGTGTTAGATTTAAACAAACATGGTCACAGCAAAGAGCAATAAACAGCACTAATGCTTACTTAACGAGCAAAGTGTGTACATTCTGTTGGCTATCGGGGTAAATGACTTAACTAACAGCTCACACACACATACACACACACACACACACACACACACACATACACGCACATTCGTTTTCTGTCTGAACATGAAGCATCTGGACACAGATTACATCTGTACACACACAACACATCAGAATCAGTGGCCAAAAAGTTTGTACAGTAAAGAAAACAGCAGACAAGAAACATCACACAATTCTAAATCAATTTAATGATATCAGTAAAAGGAAAAATTAGGGACTCGTATAAAATTTGACATATATAATTATTATATTTTACATATATTCCATCCCTCAACTAATTTTCTTTACCTACTTGATCTTTGGGTTCGAGTCTACTGCTGGATGGTGCAGCAAATTTAAATATTTAAAGTCTGCAATTTTTTTTTTTATGTTGAAACATGAGTTTACTGCACACACACACACACACACACACACACACACACACAAACACACTGTGAGCCCTGAGTCTAACTATCACTACAGATTTGTGTGTGGTGACAACTGTGTGATTCTCCAGCTACTTCAGAGGACAAACTGTATTTCCTCTCCTGGGCTTTCTGCCTTAGAAACTCTATGTAACAGTTTCCCTGTGTGTGTGTGTGTGTGTGCCCTCTCCTCTTTTGGTACAGCTGTGTTAAATACCAGACACACACTCCACCTGACACGTTGACCTCTCACCTCTCACCTTTACACAATGACCACATTGTTAGACACACAGAGAAACAGGGATGTGAAAGACTGACCACAGATTAACACACACAGACACACACAGACACACACACACAGATGCACACATTCATTGGTACACAACTTTTCTTTCTCAATGTTTGAATCTTCTGGCATTTCTAAGGATAAGACACAAAGG
>JAPZDY010000008.1:1950057-1965853 GCA_029783645.1 Ctenochaetus hawaiiensis | reverse complement strand
GGTGGGGTGGGGGGGGGAGGCGGGTGGGGCCGTGTGCGGGTGGTCGTGGTGGTGGGGGTGGGGGGGGCGCACAGGCATGCAGAGGGTGAGAGGGAATGAATGAGGGCCATTGATAAAGAGGGAGAGGGAGGACAGAGGTGAGGAGAGGGAGAGAACGAGAGAGAGCATGAGGCAGGGAGGAGGAGGGATCAAACAGTATTTACACATGGAGATTCCAGAGAGAAAGCGAGGTGGGGAGGGAAAAAGGTGGACGGATGGAAGGACAGAAGCGTCGCTAACTGACCTACTGACTAAAAGACAGGGTGGGCCTCTGGCGTCTTTGACACAGCAACATATTTGTGTCCTGAAAGTCGCAGCTTTTTCCACAAATGAAGTCACTTTAACAGCTGTTTCTGCAGCGCACAGTGAGCTACAGTGAAGTTAGTTTCCTTTGAATGACTGCGCAAAGGTTACCTAGTTTTCAGATGGCACTGAAGTTCCCATGAAGAAAAATATACCTTTTCTGTTTTGTTAGCTCAAATTTCTGAGTGTACTGTTCCAATGTAAATGAAATGACATTCTTGTGTCTCTTTTCTTTTCTTTTACATATTAAAAAAAAACTCTGAGGACACATCTGGAACTTGTGCTGTGATGTTTCAATAAAGATAATCTTTCAGGTCAGAGGTGACAGACGGCTGCCTATTGGGGCAGTTTTAGGTTGCACTGTGTGGGATTAAAATGGGCTGCAGTGGGCGGATGCCATGAGCTGGGCTGGCTTTTAAAAATATATTCATTAATTGAATTGTTTTGTTTGATAACACATCTACTTAAACAACACAAAGTTAATTTGTCATCATTTTTTATTCAACCTGCTCAGAGATGAGCCGACATCATTACCACCCAGCTGATTTACCTTATTTACACCTATATTTTAGACACATATGTTTTGTATGTTTCATTCATCCAATTTGAGCAGAATATGGGCACTTAACAGGCAGTAAAACCAATCATGCAACACTGGGTCTGGACTCTGCTGTCAGTCTGCAACATGTGTGTATTATGTCTACAATTTGCTCTTCACCATATATTTACTACAGTACTGCACAACCTCTATATTGGAGTTTAAATGTTTTATCAGTTATGCACACCTGTGTACCAGAGTATTGTATTGAATATTAGATTTTCATAGTTTTTCATTCTATATATTTAATTCCTGTCTTTCAGTTTATGCACAAGTTATTTTATTTTTTTTATACATGACATAAATATTGTTGGAGGAAGCCAGAGAACAATAATATCATTGTAAATGACCACCTCTGTGTAATTTTTTGCATATGAAACTAATATACACAAATTGTCACTGCTCATCGGTGCAAAGCTGATGTGAGGAGGATGTGTTGGTTCACATCTCTGTCAACAAAACACACCTGAGCTGGTTTTCAAGCTAGTTTCTATGCGACCGGAGGTGTTTTTAACAATCCTAATGCATGATTATGAATTTAACATTAATGAAACATATCGGTCTCATACGATATCTGAGTGAAAGGAGATTAGTCTGTGTACCATCGTGCTAAAACTTCTCTGTCTAATGTTTGATTTTCCCCTCTGAGTCAACTTGTGTCAGCATCCACTGAGCTGAAGGAAACATCCTGAACAGACTAATAGTTCAAATCTCAGTCCACCTGACCTTCTCATCACTGGACTGTGGACACAGCAAAGACATAAACACTCCACTCAAAAGAAAGAGCATGAAACTTACTGTCATACTTTAATTTTTCACAGGTCATACTGTGTTAAAGCTTAAATGAAGAAAGAGGAACTTGACTAGAAAACACAGCTAAGCGAGGTTCAACTCACTGACTGTAAACAAAGGAGAGCATTTAAAGAAGGAGAAAACTGACTGAAAACAAGCCTGTCCTGTGGGTTTTTTTTTCTTGTAGGGGATGAAAGAGGAGAAACAGCAAGTATGTGAAGCATTAAAGGCATTCAGTTGGTTGAATGGTTAAAGGAACGGAGGGCGCTGAAACCCAGACTAGTCAGCTGGACACCGTGAGGTCGAGGCGAAGGTCAGGTGGGTCATTTTACCATTTGAGTGACACCTTGCTATACCTGGTCCAGCTGACCGTTACAAAGAGCTGTGGAGGAGCCAGAGCAGCAGCCAGGAGCTTAAAGGCCTTTTTCACACCGGCTGCTCAACTGGGAACTTCCAGGCTCAGATGATCTGAGGTCTTAGCACTGCATTTGACTGTCGAAGTGAGTCCTTTTGAGGAAGTTCTCTACCATAAAAAAGTAAACATTAGATCTTGGCTAAGTTAATAACACCTACAGCATAAAGAAGGAGGAGGAGGAGGAGGAGGAGGGAGTAGAGGTGGTGGGAGGCGCAGCATGTGGCATGAGGAGTAATAGCAGTGATTATACTGGTTGCCTTCTACACCTCTATGATTAAATGTTAGCACAACGACCCTGATTTGCAAATGAACAGTAAAATAATATTAAAAAATGTGCCTAAGTCTCATAGTAACATCCTTCATGCATTCTTCTGTTGTCAATGACCGAGCCTCTCCATGATGCACCTTCATTTCCAAACATCACCTGTTACCAATGAACCTGTTTACCTGTGGAATGTTCCAAACAGGATTTTATTGTTTTTAGCATTAAAAAGAGTGTTTAGATGTTCTGCAGAAAAAAAGATTCTTGCGCAGAAAACCTGAAACGGCCTCTGCAGATCAGTTGAGGCTCAGCTCGACTCTCGCAGACCCCGCTGACAGAGGGACTCCTCAGCCGGCCGAGGTCAATAAGGAATGCACCAGGGGAGAGGGAGGGAATGTACCACACGGGTGTTGAGGAAGGGGGTGGGGGTGGCAGCGGAGGAAACACAGAGGGGGGAAACAGAGGGGTCTTTTGTGAGACAGGAAGCTGCAGAGACCAGGGCCCTCTCTCTGGGTACAGTAGTGGAGCAGAGAGAACCCTGGGATATGAGAGAGATGTGAGCGAGGGGACGAAGACCAAGTTAACTGAGGAGGCTGTGAAGGAGGTGAAGAAGACATCTGGGAGGGCTGAGTGACGGTACGAGATGCAAGATGGAGAATTCTGAACAAATACAATGCAAAGGTGAAAAGAGTCAAATTGAGTGTCAGGACATTAACACACTTTTAATATTTCCCCACAAGAAGCGTTGGATGACGGAGTGTTTGAACATTTTCAACATTTGGAAAATTCTCCAGTGAAATCTTAAGTATAACATTCGTGCCAAACACTTAACTGAAAAAATCAAATAGCTTAGTGAGTTGAACCGAAAAAATTTAAGATTTTAAATAAACATTGGATCGATTCAACAAGCAGTGACGTAGTATAAATGAAATCTTTAAACTGTGGCCATTTTACGTGCATCATTTTTTGCATTAACATATTACAGGGGAGCTGACACTGCAATAAAAGTGTTCAAAAATTCATGATGGAGCAATGAGGGAGGTCGTCTGCACCTTCTGGTTTGTCTAATTTTAAAAATTGTGGCATACAGGTTACAGTGGACGGGCTGTAAATGGAAAGCTGCTGGTTAAATCCCCACACTCACAAGGGCATTGTGGATTTGGGTGGAGAAAGTGCTTGGTTAGCTCCTGTCATTGCTAACACAACTGAGGCGCCCTTGAGCAAGGCCTTTAACCGCTGGCTGCTGCAGCTGGAGCTGCTTAGCGTTCAACAGATCTGATGTGGTTGAACTGGACGGCCACCGCGTGTGAATGTGTCAAACTACCCGTGTGAACCGGGTGTTTCCGAAGCTTCTGTGGACAAACTCAATTAGAGACAGTGAGGAAGATTTAATGCAGACAAAAGACAACTGTGGAACTGAAAAACATTAAAGAGGAGCGAAGAAGGTGGAGGATGAGAATTCAGGAGAGATGAAAGTGGAGGAAGGGAGGATGGAGGAGGATGAGAACATTTCGGGTTCAGAGGTTTGGCTGGTTGAAGCAGAGAAGATCAAAATGAATTGATTTCCCAAACAAGAGGCTGAACATGCCGGCCTCCAGTGTTCGTTCACAGACACAGCAGCCGGTTAATGAGGTCAGGGAAAACCAGCAATAAAAACAATCTGAGCTGTTATGACCATGAGCTCATTCCAGTCTGTCTGTCCTCCGACAAGCCATCAAAGAGCTTTTCATCTCAGCGTTCAGTTCAGCCCCATCCGGGCCATTACTGCACCGACAACACATGCACATGCCAAGGCGGTGGGATAAATAACCGTGATGCTGCAAATGAAAATACTCCCCTCCCTTTTCCTTTTTGCTCTCTTCTTCTGCCCCCCTCTTCCTCTGCATCTTCCGGTTTCCTTTCACGACACATTTTGGGCCTCTCACGTTCCCTCTTGGCACGCAGACAGGAGCTCGTTAATCTTCCCAAACACAGTCAGCCTGATTTCTCTTGTCATAGCAGTGAAACTAAGAGGTGACGCTTTGCAGACTTCTCCAGTTTAAATATTTTACCAGGCCAGTAAACAAAAGGTGTAATTTATAAAATGCATCCTTTATTTATGTGATCAAATAACATTTTTCTTACAACCCTGATTCTGAAAAGATGTGAGGCTGTGCAAAGCTTAAATTAAAAAAAAAATGCAATGAAAACAGTTTTGAAAAGTGTTCCCAAGCTCATGTAGTTTTATCTTGAATAAAGCTATGTGTTTCTCAAAGTGGCCCAACTATACTGAATCATGATACCATCACCTGTTACCAATCAATCTGTTTATCCGTGAAATGTTCCAAACAGGTGTTTCACAAATTGATAGAGCTTTGTACAAAATCCTTGTGCAAAGAAAGGTGCATAATAATAAATAAGTATCACCTTCTAAACATTCTATAAATTGAATTAATCAATCAATCAATCAGTCTTTACTTGTGCAGCGCTTTGCACATAAAGAAAATGCGATGCAAAGTGAGAGACAACACGACCCCTTCCACCTCTAACTCACCCAAATGACACACACAGCAATAACTTCATGACTGAAAGAAACACCGAAAACTGTTATCATCACCCAAAGAAGCAGCAGCATCTCAGACAGACACAGAAAATATATGATGTGCAGTTCCAATCTGGCTCATAATTCAGGCCTTTACATTCAATGCAAAGGATTCACCACAAAATGCGAGAAATTTTAGCTTTCCTCCACTTTTGGAAAACATTCCTGACTCCATCCACAGTTGCGGATCACCATGATGAGGTTTTTCAAGAAACCTTTAGTTCAGCACATCTCTCACTTTGACATGTTTCCTTGATTAGAAAGCAAGACTGACCGCCCTGAGATGCAGAATTATATACTTTATGTAGGGTCCATTCTCAGTTTCACCCAGATTTAGCTCCGTTCAGGAGGCGCTCTCAGTCTTCTAAGTGTACCCTGGCTCAGATTCGGTCTGTGTATACCCAAAACCTAGCATATCATTACAGCTGAAGGAACATGGGGACAGTGGCTGACCAGTAATTTGGCTCAGCTCAACGTTGTCACGAGTCATTCCAGTTCCTTCCCATCCCGACAGACTGGACATTACAGAGTTTAAAAACTGTACAAGAACAGAGACGAGGGCAGTTTGTCTCTTTATGGCATAAAAAGATTAATAAATCGCAGAGACATGACAGTAAAATATAAAGTTATTAAAAATCTGGGCCAAGACAAAACACTTACAACGGATTGAAACATTTCCTTTTATCCGACCAACATGACACTTTGATCCGACGGGCGAGTAAACATGGAAATGTTGTCTTTAATTTATCCCAATAAACACTTGCTGCTGCCAATAGTGGATGGTTTTAATCAGCAAACATTTTTTTTTAACTTGAATCATGGCACTGACATCTTAATCCTGGTTTTATTTTTTTGGGTACAAATTCAAAATGCATCACTCCTCATAGTCATTACTGTGCTTACAACTCATTCATATGACTTCATAAAGCATAAAAAGGATGTTTTTGCCAATCATAAACTGCAGCTGAAGCATTGAGGACCACATAAAGTGAGTGAAAAAAACTTTAAAATTTTTTATTAGCATTTATTTCTTAGTCAGGCAGCAGATAAAGTGCAAAACATGACAACTTAAATTTTTTGTGGAGTTGATATGTTGGAATCATTATAGTTTTCTTTTGCAAAGTCAAAGATGAAACCTTGAAGATCAGAGGAGGGATGGAAGTGTTTACTTTACAGTCTAGGTTTACCTGAGCAAACAGAAAATAACAGTGAGCAGCAGACACACCTGACATCGGGACCTGCTGTTTGCTATTTGTCCTGTCTGGAAGTAAACAAACTCAATAAAGCTCTGTCTTACATGTGTGTGTGTGCATGCATGCCATGTGTGGGGTTTCTCCACCACACAGGATCCACCAAAGTGCTGCTGACTTCAAACACGGCTCGGTCATTCGGTGCACAGCAATAACATTCACCTGGTGAAAATCGACGTTTGTGAGGCAGAAATTAAGAGGAATTTGACCCCCAGTATAAAGGTGTCTTTCTGCAGCGCTCGGGGGAAGACGGAGGAGGGTGAGAAACAGGGGTGAGGAAGGGAGGGGGAGAGAGATTAGAGCCAGAAGTAGACTGAGGAGAGAAAAGGGTAGCAAAGACCCAGAGACAGAGACTGACAGACACGACAGAGGGAGTCAGAATGAGAGATTGGAGGATGGAAGGTGAAGGAGAGGATGGAAATACAAGAAGGTGAGACGAGGCTGGAATGAGGAGGAAAAACGAGGCAGGAGAAGAGGGATGTGGAGCAGAAAGATGGGAAAAACAAAGGGACTAAACACTGGCACAGTGCTGTGACAGAATTTATTTCAGAGGGCATTTAAACAGACCACTAGGTGCAATAAAAAAAAGAGTAAACTATAATTAGCTGGTTTGATTTTAAATCACTAAATGACATGTCATTTCATGTAGTTACTCTGCACAGTTATTCTGCGTCAATGTCAGACAGAATATTGTGTCTTTCAGCAGGTGGAAACTTTAGGTTAAAACACAACAACACTTTCTGCACTGATCCTATTTAAACAGTTAATTCATCATGTTGAAAATCAAATGGGCAACTGACTGTCCACCACTTTAAGTTGTGAGGTTTTATGTTCTTCCTCTCTGAATATGCTGCTTTATGGCTGCAATGCACTGCAGGGTCCTGAACAGACAACTCATTGTGCTTGCTCCCTCTGCTGGCGACTGCTGGTACTACTGATTAGTGGCACACTTGGCTCAGACATCTGCAGCATGAAAAGTGATGCTTAACCTCCATCTCATTTGTCTTAGTCCACTAATTCAACTCGTGTCCAAACTCGTGTTTTATGGTTCATTTGACGCTCACCATTCGACTCTGCACAAGTGCAGCGGAGAGTTTAGCCAAATTTTTCTCAAGTGTGACCAGTTCTCAACTGACTGCTGTGCTACTGTGATTTTCTGTCATTCAACAGAAGTTTGTCTCAGAACTGGATCAAGTAAAACTATATACTATGGTATGGAAAGTAAATTTCAAGTGGTTAATTTTGTGGCCTGAAAACTACAGTTCAATAAGTGCTAGTTTACAGTAATCAGAGGTGCTCAGGTCTTACGAGTTATGCATTTATTGTTACAGCTTGTGAAACAGGCTTTAACTTTAAAGGATCTGCCTGATTACATATAACTCCTGTTAAATTCTTTAAATATTCTGAATGAGCAGAATCTTTACAAGCTGGCCTAACAGGCTTAAAATTATTTGATAAATGTATTTTAGTGCACACAACTTAGATAACAGTATGATGCATGATGGGTTTTAGGAAACAAGCTCTGTGCATCATTTCAGGCCTTTAATAGTCAGCTGAGCTTTACAGTGAAGCTGCTGAGTGCTGGACAGAGGAGCGACGCTGGAGACTGTGAGAGACGAGGGAGGAGACAGACTGAAGGAGGTGGGAGGAGAGACTGAGGAGGAGAGCAGCCACCAACTACACGGCCAAACAGATATCAACACATTCCCATCTCTCTATACATTTAAATATGTAGCAGGAGGGGCAGAGCCACCAGAATAAGATTAAATGTGCCTATAAAAATGTTCTGATGTCACTTCTGCTGCTTCCCTATTGGCTGAGATGCATAATGTAGGCGGGGGAGCAATGCAGGACAATTTCACCATCCATTAGTCCTGACCAAGGGAGGAGGAGGTGTAGCAACAGGAGACCACAGGTTGTTAAAACTTGGACAGGACAAGAGGTCAGTGCTCCCTCTAGAGGTTGAAACATGGAAGTGCGGTGCGAGCAGTCACCCGAGGCCCTGGGGTCCTGCTGGACTGAGGAGTGTACCAGCGTTTCTCCAGGATGCAGTGGGAACCGAGTTGGGACGCTCCACCTCACAAACAGTGAGCGGATGTTTTATAGGAGCCTTAAGGAAACGAGTGCATTGAATTTTCAACCCACGCAATGTGTTTATAGCCTGCAAACAGTGTGAAGTAATTCTCATTTATATCTTGTAAAATTGAAACGATTTGGAGCAGCTAAAAACTTTTACCTCATAGGATTCGAATCTTTTAAATAATAAATCAGAAACACGTCAAGTACAGTATTAAAACCTTTACTCGGACATGATACAACAAACAGAAACAAGATTCAGGATTAATGACTGAAAAAATTATTCATATTTTTTTTTCTTCTTTCAATCCCCGAAGCACACAATAGTCAATCAGCTCCACATGTACAATGGAATAGGATACAAACAGGACAAAGAACAGACACGAGAGAAAGAGAGAAAAATCAAAAAAATAAGAGTGACAGATTTCATTCTGATTTTACAGTTCTTGTATTTGTTTAATACCTTGTAATAAACAAAAGATGAAGAGCATAGTCGGAGAAGAAGGAGACAGGAAACCAGACAAAGAAACAGTGTGTGGATTTTTTTTTCTTATGGTGAAGAGTAAACAATTAAGGAAGATTCTAGATCTACTGGAAAATAGTTTTTTTTTCTGTTTTACTTCTCGATCGACTAATGAACACCTGATCAGAGTTCTTTAAGTCCCTGCCCTTAATTCCCACCTCCTCGCTCTGACCGACCCTTCACAATTCCTCTAAACCTAAACACCAACAACAACCTCTTCATTAAAGAGAGCAATCATACTCTGGTGATCCCTCCCATCAGGTTCATTTAATGGAACCAGATCCTGCTCAGAGGTGAGTCCTGCAAACCAGACCTGTAGATCGTCAAGGCCTTCACGCTGTGTGTCAACGATCAGAGACAGTTTCTTCCTCCTGATCGAAAAACAGAACAAAGGCTTTGTTCTCGTCTTGCATGCATGGCTCTAATGCAGTAAACACACAGCAGGTTACACCGGACCCAGCTGCAGAGGACACCCAACCAAATGCAACTGCAGAAAAGCAGGTCTAAGGCCTGTTAAATCATTCCTTATTTGCATTTCACTCATATATCTATTTCCCTGTGTCTTGGAAACCAAAGCACACGTTTTCAGGTTAGGGGACCCGGTAAAGCACCAATGCACAGCTTGAGCACCCAGAGGGGACCACGCACCGGTCTACCTCTCTCCAGTGACCAGCCCTCCCCTCTCCACACGAGCTGTCATTCCATTCCTATGAGGGCCCCTCTTTAGTATGCACAACACAGGCCAAGGTTTGCACACACTCTTTAGTGCGCTGCACAATAATCACAACATACATGAAAAACAAGCGCTGGGGACTGAGTGGCCCTGCATTTAAAACGGCCACATCTGCACACAGCTTGGCAGTGATAAATAAAACAGTGGGGGTGGTGGTTTCAAGGCTGCATAGCACACACTGCCTCATTGATCATAATGGGATGGGCCTTGGCTCCAGGGGGCCTGTGTCAATAAGTAAAAATTGCCACCCTGACATCTCATCAATATACGATGATCAATTCTTCAGTCACAGCCTGCGATCCATTTAAAAAAAAAAAAGCATAATTAATCAATGTCTGTATTTTCAAAAAAGCGAGTAATTTTAAAAATGTAACAAGGATGGCGACGACGATACTGCTACACAGTCAAAAGGTCACAGCATGCGTCTGCCTTGAGTGCACACGGTTGCAACGACAAACATCTGTGGGCAGTGCGGTGCGATCCAGCAGACCGTCGCTGCTCTGCCGTCAAGTAAAGTAAGCAAAGAGGGACACACGGCACTGAATCCCTTCCTTACAGCTCTCCAATGCTCGTCCCACGAAAAAAGCTTCACATCCTTTTCAAAACAGTCCAAAAAAATTGTACAAGTCCATTCCAATGCAAAGCCCAGTAATTTTCAGCCCACACGGGGTGAGTGAAGAAGCATTTGTTAGGTTCAAAGTGGAGACAGGGCAAAGTGAAGGAAGGGAGGAGGCTGGGTTGCGTTGATTAAGAATCAGGTCAACAAGCCAGTTAATCGCCCCCCCCTCCCCCCAGCTTGGTTCCTTTTCCTCTGTGCATCCTTTCTTTTTTTTTTTTTGCTGCACAAATCAATTAAAACAGCCAAAGCTATATGATCTACCAGTCAAAAAGTGTAGCTGCAGACAGGATTCATACATGTGCATGAAAGCATACACATGTAGCTATATATATCATATAACAAATGCTTAAAAAAAAAGAAATACCAAACCACCAGCTCTTGCTAAAACAGCCTGGTCAGCAAAGCTTGAAGTGGCTCAGCATACAGGACTTGCACTGACATTATAGCTTTTTGTTTTTTACTGTATCTGTCTATGATTCTCTAAATGACCTAAGCTCATAGCAAAATGTAAAGAAATACAGATGTGGCATAGCAAAACTTAAATGCATTGCAGTTATATGGAGGGATGGGAAGTCTAAATAAATTCACTGCCAATTAAAATTAAACTTATGTAACAGACTAAGCTAAAATCGACTAAAGCCAGAAACACAATGCACATATTGCATGACAACTGTTCAACAATGTTACAACAATATGAATGAGAAAGTTGCATGTTTTGATTTTTTTATGAATCAACACAGAATGGCATTTCCTCTACTAGCTGTGTATGTGAAAGTATTTCTTAACGTCAACTCGTGGATCCTCCGGTACTTGACTTGATTGTGTAATCGTTCCCATCCCTTGCTATAAAAAATGATGCAGTAGCAGCAGAAGTAAACAAGCAACAGCGGAAGCTCCAAAAATAAAAATCCCACAGAGAAAGTTGCTGAGATGTCAACCTGAAAGAAGATGAGATTATTCACAAAAGCACACGTCCTAAAGTCAGCCTCCTCTTTGAGGGACAAGAGTAAAAAACTTTGAGTTGCACTCACAAAACTTCACTCACAGCTCAACTGTCTTAGGATTAGGTCAGACCAGATCAAAGATCTCAAAGCCCGGTGGCCACAAAATCCTCTTCACTCAAATCTCCACAATCAGACTACTAGTATTAGCTTATCTGAACCAAGTCAAGCCACTAAAGCACTGAGACCATACCACAGCATATACAGTACAAGAATGCTAGCAAATATCGGGGCTTGTCACCTGAATCAATAGCTTGTCACCATCTTGCTTTTCATTGCTAACGAACATCAAAATGAAGCAGCAGTGGTGTAGGCGGGGCCGACTTTTCCCAGCGAGCAGGAAATTCATGGACATCAGGGGGCCACTTTTTTTTTTTTTTGACCTGACCGTGCGTATGCATGGATGGAGAAAAAAAAAGGAAACAACTTAATTTACTTCAAGGTTAGACCGACTTACTGACGCGTTCAACAGATCCACCTGTCTTACAGGTCATCTAATTGCAAGCCTCCAAGTCCACATCACATGGGGGAGGCTGGGTATCCTCTCTGAGGAGAAGTGTTCGGACTATCTGCTGGACAGGAAGCTCTTTGCTCATTCTGGTCAAAGCAGCTGGTGGACCCTAAAATTTAACAGCTACCTTCTTTGCTTCCATCAGCCTGACTTCTTTCTACAAAACGAAGACACTGACTGCGTCTGGCAGAGTAGAAATACTAAAAAGCCGCAGCCAAAACGTGCAAGCACCTAGCTGTTGTTCGTAGTCCACAGTTGGGAGTAAGAGGGAGATAAACTAAGGGCTGACAATAAAAAAAACAAAACCTAAGTGGGATATCTTTATCTTCAGCAGAGCTGTTTAAAGAGAGTGGAGAATGGCTTTCTGATTTGTCTCTGTACTTGCATACTGTGTTTGCATTGATGAAAATGTGCAAGTCTTAAACTACAAGATCACGTTAGTTATTTAGCACCTGGTAGAGGACAGCAGTACCTCTTCCCTGTAGAATGATACTGCAAAAGGTATGTTTCTAATTTCTATTTAATGTGGCAAATAATACCAAAGGCTAGTATACCTCAGAACTCCAACACTCTTAAATACTTTACTAATAAAAATGGTCAGAGATCTTTTACGTGTTGCTCACTTTTGAGCGCATACAGATGGTTTAAGTCAGAGTTTACCGTATATGTCCTGATCACGTGGTAGCTGCATTTAACAATTCACTGCAATGCTCAGATTCAGTTGCCCACAAGTTTCAATCACAGTAAATGTCAAGTGCCATTGTCAATGAATTCCAGCCAATCAAATACCGAGAACAACAGGAAACATTGGCAGAAGTTGGTGCAAAAGCAGCAGTGAGGTGTGGTTTGGCCCTGGGCTCAATAACAAGGTGATGTCGGAACACGTCTAATGTCGATTCAACAGCAAAAAATAGAGTTTTTCAATCTGTTGGAGCCACAAACTTTACGTCCACATTACTGTGAACAGGCCCTTGTTTCTGCATGACTCCTCTGTTTTTGTTGTTGTTTTTTTTAATTATTTACATCTACTGTACAAAAGTGGCAAGCATTGAGCCAATACACACTGAATAAAGTTTCCAAAGCAGCAGGTAGTACGTGTAGGATTTCCATTATATCGTAACTTATTTCATTATTGCATTACAGTAACATGACACATAAGAGGTCCTTTGTGATACAAACACTGGTGTGTTATTAACTAATTAATGTCCAAGGCCATGGATCCATCCATACGTGGAAAAACTACAAAAGTCATATACTGATTGACTGTCAGTCTCTACATTTCCCACCTCTACTGCTGTTTTTCTGTGTTGAATAAAAATTCAGCTTTTCGCACCTTGTTATCTCAAATCACTGAAGTGTCTTGTACAGAGACACTTAAACAGCTGGTAGAGGGGTAGAGGAGACAAACTTCACATTTATTTACTGGACAGTCTCATTAATTAGAAGGAGAAACAACTCCCAGCCTTTCAAGAAGAATGAACTATCAGCTGGATTTCATGTTTGGACAGACTAACATACCTGATTCCAGCCAATATTTTTTAACCATTTGACTTTTACTTAGTGCTAATTTCCAGACCTGGTTATCATTTGGGACAAGAAGCGGCCAATTATTTAGCAAATTCGAAAACAAATCATCACATCTGATCTGACAAATGATGCAATAATGAGAAAACCCCACACATAGTACCTTCATGGTCATCTTAGGTGTTTGAGATGGATCGTCATTTTTAGCAAACAGGAACATTTACACAGTTACAACTCACAAAAGTGCATAAATGATCACCAGCAAAGGGAGGATTCGGGGGAATGGGGGATAAAAGACTAACAAATACAATTTTGTTTTGCGTGAAGCTGTACTTCCTGTGAGCCTCAAGCTGTTTAAAATGCCAACCAACTGCCAAAGTAGAGAAAAAAAAAGGATAAAATCAAAACTAGAAAACAAACAAAAAAAAAATATTCAAGTCATTCTTCTCGTCTTACAAAGCCCGCTGTGCGCATCAGAGTGGGAGGGACAAAGTTTGTCTATTCAACAAAGTGCTCCCACCCCCCTTTTCCTGGATTTCAATGCCTTGGAAAAAGCTCTCATTTTATGAGTACAGTACTTCAAAAATTGAAACTCAAACAAGTTTCAGCATGAATATTCAAAAAAGCATAAAATATTTCAATGTTTTGATACGAGATTGGATGAACTCACTAGAAGGGTGTCTGCCTGTTCATCATTGGACAGCTCCTGACCAATAGGAAGTCGATGTGTTTGATGGTGGACAGTTGATTGAAATGCTACGCACCTGATTTTTAAGCTAAAACCTTTCATGAATAACTAACCGGCTAGTGATGGATATATTATACAGAGGTGCAGCTAGCAGTGTTACTAGAGAACCCAGATAAAAACAGGTGATGTGTACCAGTTACGCAGAAGCAAAAACCCACTGTGAGATGAAGATGAAAACTGAAGGCTAACTTAAAATTAAGACATTTACTGTATATGTGTGATAAAAAGAGGGTATATTCATTGAGTCATAACCCCTATGGTGGAAAACTGAATATAGGAAAAGATGGTAAAAGAGTGTGTGAATGTATGTGTGTTAGCATGTCGTTCATTCAGAGCCATATTGTTTTCGTATTGGTTACATCGTATGTCAAGTCATGTATGTAAATTAGGATCTTCATGTGCGTGTGAAGATAATTAGCCTGTGACAGGGAATACGTGTGTTTTTTTGTGTGTGTACAAGTGTACAGCCGGTACATTTAAACCAGCAGGTGCTGCAGTTTAAGTGAGGCCCAACAAGATGAGCCGACGACCCCACGCGGGGGGGGTACGTGTTGTTGGAAATCCTGGCGTGCATCGTGTCCCGACCGGACCGAACGTGGCTCCTCTAGGTGAGTTGGTGAGGTGCTTCTAACATTTCCATCAGGAAGGTGTCGATGGGCGTGTCACCAATCAGTTTAAAGAAGAACAGGTGCTCCAGGCACTTTAGACCAATGGAGCGCAGTGCTGGGAGCCGAAGGAGGAGCTTTGCAAACCTGGACGATGGAGGAAAGATGTGAGGTGCAAGATGAACCAAGTTCTATCAATCACTTAAACAAAGAAAGTAACTCAGAAGATGCATGAAGCAAGAAAATGATGTGAAAACATAAATCTTCAGTTTGATGTCAGAGGGCATTCTGGGTCATCCAAAAATGTAACTTACTTGAGTAGTGCAAATTACAACAGGTTGTGGAGTAAAGTGGGTTGGAATTTAATACAAAATCGACACAATTACTAATTATATCTAACAATGTAAAACTGAACTACACCTAAAACTGTTCATTAGCATTTCATGACTGTTGTGACACAGACAAACATGACTGTTTTTGGTTTTGCTCGGCATTTATTCCTTACTATAGAAAATATACAGACAAAATGAAAAGTAGAGCATAAATTCTAAGGGTTGGTTTGTCCTGCCAGGGTGATTCTGCCAGCAAATACAAACACACTTTGTGGCTGTTCTTCTTCATGTTCAGTACTGTATGTGTGAGTGTTATCAGCCTACCTGCCCTGCTGATCGGGGTATTTCTGCTTGCAGTAGGCCTCAAGAGATGCGTACACTCTCTCTCTCAGGAGCTCCACCTCACTGGGATTGGACAAACCCTTGGCATCTTTAGGAGGAAAAAAAAGATAGCATTTACATCGTCTCTGCAGGCAAATGAAACACATTTTACATGCATACCTTCCTTCAATATTTTACAGATACAATATGAGTTCATCCCCCTTTTTTTTTCTTATGTTATTTTTAACCTCGAACCATTCTGTGTACCTGGGTTGAAGAGGATGATGGCTCGAAGGCAGCCCAGCTCCGTCTTGTCCATTTGCATGTCTCTCATCTTGCTGACAAGCTCCGTCAAAACCCTGCAGACAGGAGAGAAGAGGAGTAGAGTGGAGAGCAGTGGTGAGGGTAACGAAGAGAGGAGAGAGGATTTGCAGGGGGAATCCCGGTTGGAATCAGGATGATGCCAGATTAGGAAAGAGAGAAATAAGGAAAAGAATGGATAGAAGAAGATGAGGAAAAAGAAAGCAGGGAAGCAATAAAAACAAAAAAAAGAAACGGAGGGA
>JAPZDY010000008.1:1938775-1949332 GCA_029783645.1 Ctenochaetus hawaiiensis | reverse complement strand
AAAGGGAGGGAATAAGAGAGTAAGAACTACAGAGAGGGAGTCGACTCAATAATCACATTGTTATTTATGGTTTCCTTCTTAATGTCCAAAATACTTTGTGCATGGCTGAACTGCTGGTTCTGCAGAGGGGAGTAAACACTAGTTAAAAGCAACTAATTTGGCAAACTGCTGCCACTGGATGATGATGAGTTTTGGCTGTGGCCGACTCTGGTTTTTGATTTTACTTGGTAATAACTGGTGGGTTATTTTTCCCTTTGTAGTACTCAGATTTATCTTTGTTAGCAAATGCATAAGAGTTGTTATGAAAGTGTTGAGACAGGTTACCATGGCTGGAAAGTAAAAACTTGGTAGTTTTATGTTTCGTTTCAGATTTTCTCTTTTTGTACAGCTTATTTTCCACTGTTCTGTCTTGTTCTCAAGCATGAACACCAAGGAAGTAAGAATATGGCATCAGGGTTCAGGAGCTAAAAACGTATTTAATTCTCAAAGCTCTTTACCACAGCAATAATTTAAATAGTAATAATTTAAACAAATGTTTCCACTTATAGACAGGAAAGAAGACACTTTATTCATTGAGTTTTGATGACATTTAATGCCTCGTTTAATATAATTTAAGGATTCAAAACTGGCTCATTTTAGGATGTAATGTGGGTTTATCAAATCCCCGACTGCCACTGAATCCACAGGTATCTAAAACAAGCTGTTATTCTTGAGATGTTTTGAATAAAACAGTTGTGCTGACACTTGATGATGATCATCTTCTCATATCAAACATCAATGATGAAAAACTCTCTCTCTCTCTCAAAAAAGGATATATATCTATATTAATTATACATACATATAATACAATGAAGTACCGTTCAAAATCAAGGTTTTTTATTCATGACCAATAAAGTTTTATTCCTATTTAGTTGAGAAAGTGGAGGAAAGAAGTGACTTTTGGTTTGCACTTACAGTGTTTGTCATTAATGTTTTAAAATGGGCACTTCCAATCACAGAGGGAATATTTCTGAAGAGGGCCGACAACACCTCCAAACGTCTCTGCACTTAATTAGGACATCTAAAAACAAACTGACCAGTCTGTGTAAAAACAGTGTACTGTATAAGAGTAATACAGTATTTCACAGGTCTGCTGGACTGCTGCGCAAACTTTCATCTTCTCTGTCTGTGTAAAAACCTGATATTTACACACGACGATCAATTGATCGTCAGTGGATATTTTTCGGAACGTGACCTTGTATGGAAAACGAGCTTCTGCAAAGCTGCGGATCAAAAGCATCAACCTTTCTGTTTCGGTTCTGTGTTTTGTTCAATGTTGTCTCCAGAGGAGGGCTTTAAGAAAGGTGTTTGTGTGGTGGCGTAATTACCTGTCAAATATGGCCCCAACCTCTGCATTGTGCGCCCTGTGTATTCAACCACAATGTGTTATTACAATGTCATTTTATTTTTATTACACAGTTACATTGTTATTACATAATTTTGTCTGTTTTCTGAGAGCTCTTTAGTTGTGTAGATGGTCACTGCTTCCATATGATTTACAAACTACTTTGTGACTCTAAATCTGCTGCAAAATAGTATGCATTCAGATTGTTTACATCCTTTGTAGTTAAAGTTGCTTTTATTTGCAAGGAGTCACTTGAGCCTGGTATTATGGCATTATCATAAGGCATTATTATATTCACATGTATTGAAATAAGCAGAAAGGAGGTTATGGCAAATCTTTTAAGCCAAATGCACCATTGCAGAAAACCATTAGCATACATGAAACTGTCCATAAGTGAAAAACAGCTAGCTGAGGTGTTTCTAGTTTATGTTAACAAAGTGTGAGAATTAACTTAAAGTCAAGCTGAAATTAAATAGAATTTTTTAAGTTGCAACACCACACCAGTCTGCTCTGTAAACCTCCTGCCAGCTTCTCAGCTGCTGCACTCCAAACAGCATGTAAACATACCGCAAAATGCCACTTTATTCCAATCAAATACTGTAGTGGTTTTAACTCTTTAATACCACTAATAACATCCTGTCCATCTGTGACATGTTGGCTATTTAGTTCTTAAATAAAAAAACATGTTCATTCCACAAAAAGATGCATTTTTAACTTTTCCACAGGGAAAGAAAATGAATTAAATTAAAGGATGACTAATCGATTGTGAATCTCCTTGGTGACTGTAAGGCCAGTGTGTAGACTAAAGGGCAGGGTGTACTTTTTCTTTTTCAGTGTGTACCTGATACATTCGGGGGTATCTGGGTTGTCAGTTGGTAAGGTAGGTAGACACCCTTTCCAGTTTGAAAAATGTTGACTTTCTAAGATTTTGTGTTTTCTCTTTTGTTAATCCGTGTGAAATGTCATGTTTTATTGTTGTGTTTTGCACTTCAAGACCAATCTAGTAAGAGGGCCCCCTGATGAAATGCTTGGCTAATAAATGACATCAATATGTCATTATTAATATACTCTTGTACAAAATATATGATTTAGTGGCTTTAAACAGATGCTGGTGTGAAGCTGGAAGGAAGCAGTGCTCTAAGAAAATAATAAGTATCAGAAGAAAACCATTGAGCCGTTTGCTATGAGCCCAGCTAGCTTGAATGAACCTGACTGGCAACCCTCAACCCTCTATAACAAAAAAAGTGTGTAAATAACAGTGAATTGACATGTTGTGATGAAGTTTGGGTTTGTAAAGAAAATCAGAACATTGGAGGTTTTATTTCAGGTGATTTAATAATCAACAGAGAAAATGTCTCTCTTAAAACAGCAGAAATGTATTAAAACCTTCCTCTGGACTGGGTGATGCGATATGATCAGACTCTTACATGCTGATATTGTTCAGGTCAAACACATGTATTTATAACTGATGGTTGATACAATGATGCAGAAGGCTGGAGAGGCCATGACTGCAATTCTGTTTGTTTAATGTTTGGAGATGCACCAATACTGATATCAGATAATGGTGAAATACTGTTGGCAACTTGCGCATTGATTTTATGATTGTGAAGAGACAACTTGATTTATGTGAAGATTAAATAACTTTGCGACTGCAAGACAAGACATTCTACAACATTGTGCAGAATTTGAACAAAACTCATAAAGTTTTCTTATTTTTAGGTTCTGAAAGGACAGTTCTTTTAACATGTTAGTATTAGCCAGCCATGATCACATTATCAAATGCTGCAGTAGACGCTATGCCATTGAGTGTGTGGGCACATGCATGACTATGGCTAAGCATTAGTCCTTCTGCCTCCCCAGAATAGGCTGATTCGCTACAGGGCAGTACTAAAAAAGCAAAGTCTTTCAGCCAATCACAGCCAATGCAGAACACAGCAGCTCTAGCCATCCAAAGATGAGAACACAGTATCTAAAACCCTTTTACCCCAGTCACTAAACCAGATAATGATTATGATATGTCTTAAAAACACAAAAAAATGAGTGTGAAACCATAGCCATTAAATTAAGCCATTAAAATCCATGTGGAAAAGTAAAGCAAAGTGTTCCTTGTTTGTTTATCTACATTTCAGGACTGGAGAGGAATAACCTGGCTATTTTAACAAGTGGTTGAACTTTTTTTTAGATCCATCTCCTTTAGGCTGAGAATAGGATAACTTTATACTGTGTAGATGCAGAATTTTAAAGTGTAAAAAGCCTTTTAAAAAGCTCTTAGATCACATAAGGCTAAATCTCTCCAGTGAGCATATTTTTAAGGATGACATGTCCTCTCCAGTGTAGCAGGCCACCAAGAACCCTGCTGGGGAAATCAGCGATGTGGTCTGTCTGTCTGTCAGAATGATGCTGTTTGTGCACACATGCATCTGCATATTACCTGTCAAAGATGGCTCCAACACCTGCACTGTGAGCACTGTTCCTGTGGACATGCAGTCCGGTAGCCAGCAGAATCCCATCCTTCACTGAGATGGAGCGATGGGAAAACGATGCAATCAGGAGTTCGTTCCAGCCTGTTGGTGTGTGAGTTGGTGTCTCATTAAATAAGTAAATACTTGAATAAAAACATCTGAATATACTGCTGTGTTACATTAATTTACCACCGAAACAACAGATGTAAACACCTGAAATTGAATTTTTTTCATTTAACACTTGTCATCCTTTTTTTGTAATAATTAACTTACTGAGATCCTTTTTTACATTTGAATGAGTTAATGTAAATTTATTTACATTAGTTTCAATTCTGTATAAATAGTCATGAATATCTAAAGCTCAATTTAAGCTTTATTGACTGACAAAGCTGTGTCCTGTGAGAGCTGAGAGGTGGTGGTGTGTTAGCTGATCTTTCCTACGTTTACATGACACCAAGGCACAGGCTGAATATATGGGGCCAAATTTGTGAAGGTAAATAGATGTGAGAGAGAAAATCTCTCAGCAGAATCAGCACTGATTCTTTGAAGCTACTCGAGTCAGTCTGAGAGTTTACCTGCACGTAACAGAATGACCTGGTCGTCCAGGGGCAGCTCAGAGAAGTGAGGGATCCTTTTAGCCCACTCCACCAGGGTGAAGAGCTGCTTGTCTGCTGCCTGACAGATGTTGGTGACCGGGTCGTTGGGCTGAAAAGGCAGAGTTTAAGGATTATTGCCAACTACTAATCAATAGATTAATGGCTAAGAAACACTGCTACTTATACAAACAGCCTGTAAAGAGTTTTAAACTAAAGCATCACTTTCTGAACAAATATAAGCTTTATTACACATTTGAATAAAGTACAAAAATAAAAAAGCTTCTAATCACCTCATGTGTTTAATATTTGCATCTTGAATGTTACACAAAGCCCCTCAAAAGTCTGTGGTTTATTTCCACCACCCAGATTACTCACAGAGCTGCCGCCTGAACTTCCATCTGCATGAAGCTCCGTCTTCTGCTCTACAGCCATCTCTGCCTCCAGAATCTTCTCCACCGGCATCTCCTCGTTCACCGCACTAGTCGACTCCACCTCACCATCTCGTTCCTTGTTCCTCTGCCGCTCTTCTTGGACAGCTGCAGGACCGGGGGGTGAGGTGGACAGAAGGGAACACAGAAAAAAACAACAAAGGACAAGAAAGGTGAGGAAAGGAGAAAAAGGGATGAAGAGCAACAAGTGAGAAAATGTGTGTGGGAAGGATGGGTGACAGGAGGCCAATGAGAGGATGGAGAAAAAACAAAGGAATGGAAAAGGATACAGAAGCAAGAAAAGATAAGAAAGAGGGATTTGCAGCCAGACAAAAACAATTGATTAAGTCAGAGAAGTAGAATTGAAAAAAAAACAGAAAATGTGTGGATAAGGAAAAAGGAATCATGAGGGAGACAAAGTGTGTGGAAGGAAGCCAGCATGCGAAAAGACAGAAGCAAAAGGAAAAGGGAAAGATACGAGAGTAAGATTGAATAAATGTAAAAAGCAATGTGCAGAACAGTGGGAAAGAAAAGAGACAAAGATATGTACAATTCATGATAAATTCAACATCTTTCATACTGTCTTTCATACTTCTTTCAAGCCCTCGAACAAAGCAGAAACAGAGCATTTAAGACATAAACAACATACTCATAAATTATTACTGTGAAATATTAGTTTCAAAGTGACATTCAGGATTTATTAACAACGACATGTTATAACAAGGTGTCTCTAAATGCCTTACCAAGATTAAGGAAACTAGGTTTCTTGTTTTCATGAAGTTCAAGAAATCAGGTTACTGCAGATAGGCGACAGCAATCAGGAATATTTCTGTGCAAGTTCATCCATTGAATACGACGTTACAGTCACACTGCGTTTCCCTTTTCTGGTTCTGTTCTACAGAAGCTCTGATGTAACAAAAATGGATGGTACCAGGACAGAAAATTAGGATCGGTCACCAGTCAAATGCTGGTAAAATTTGTGGATAACTGGTGTTAGACAGTAATCTACTGAGTGGCTGGTAAAATATGAAAAGTCCCAAGATGTTTAGCCTGTAGAAATTTCAACAAATCTAACATACATTATTTATTTCACTGTACTTAATATATTGACTGCTCCGTTGTTCACCAAATAATACTGTGAACACCCTAAAACATCCAAGCTGATAGTAGTTTTACCCAACAAATAATGTCATGGTCCATATACATAAAAACAGAGCAAACAGAATTTAAACAGGAGTATCAACTGTTCGTGATGTAATAACTTTAAAATGTCTAATTTTTTGTGGCTGTGCTGCAAAAATAGGGTGTATTCTTTTCTTAAACAAAGCCATTTTTCCAGGAAAGTCAAGGACCAGGCTTTCTTCCTGTGATAAAATTAGAAGTTGGCTGAAGTTTCAATTCTGGTATGTGCACTTAATTTGAAAAAAGCTTTAAAAAACTGAAATACTTGATATCGAATTCAATGGACAAAAATTCTTCCTCTACTACAAGACTGAACGTATCCTCAAACAAGGAAAGTAAAGTTACTAAACAGAAGTGGAGGCACTCTGTAACTGACTGTTGTGACTTTGACCTGACTGGACAGCACCCAGAGGGAAATAAACGAAATGTAACTTTACAGTTAAGTGGGATGATGATTAAAAGGATTGTGCAGACTCAGCAAACTTTCCCTGGATCTATAAAGCTTAAAAAACATGGGAAAGTGATCCAAGGCTGGCACTGATCCACCTCTGAGCACTGGCAACAAACTATGGAAAAACATTTTAAACTAGCTCCTTCTCATAAAGATGCAATGTAATATCTCTCTGCTTCTCGCTCACTCATACAGACACAGACACACACCCCTCCCTCCCTCTTCTCCTTACATCTGTCGTTCATCTTGGCCACTACAGAAAGAGGGAGGGGGGAAGAGAACGAGAGGAAACAAAAAGAGGAAGAGAGGGGGAAAGGGGTTAGTGTTTACAAGGCTCACCCACCCCCATCTCCCTCTCTACCACTCCACTCGTTCTTTCTAGCCCCTACTGTACAAATATTACAGGAGCTCTCTTAGCGAGAAGGTACAGGCAAAAATATCAACAGTGACACCATCATGTAGAGAATCATTTGTTACCAATCATAAATAAATTATGCTATCTCATTTAAATTAGGCTCCGGGTTTTCAGGTTTATGTGTGAAGTACTTGCCACAGACAGTAGCTATTATAACATTGACAACACAACTCAACAACTTAACAAACGTAAACTCAGTTATGATCAAACGACAATTTAAGTAGCATCCTAATATGCTGAGAAATTCAGTTCTAATTTAATAATCGAATAGGAGAAAGTAGATAACGCAATACATTTAGCTCTTACCTACACTGCTCAACTCTAAGAAACTTAGCAGCAGATAATCTCGGACTGACAAGCTTAAAATGGATCTAATGTGATTTTCAGTGTTAAGAGACTTGTTCAATGCAGCCCAGAGATCAATATCAGTTTGTAAATGCATTGGTTTCCTTTTTACCATAAACTAAAGGAACATTATAATATTATAACATTATTTTCAGGCTTTACTGGTGACTGATGGCCATCTGAAGACAAACACCATGACGGAGTTACTTGATACTTCCAGACTACAAGCTCACACCCATAACACACAACTGAACATTGCAAAAACAAAAATTCTGTCAGTCCCTTTGACTTTCTTACAGTAGATGTGATGAAGATTGTCCATACTAAAAAGCAAAATGATTCTATTAATAAATACAATAAATTGTACAGAACCTTGGTTCTATACAACTGACAACTAATCATCGGACTGAGGAAGACTGAGGGCCAGAAAGTATAAACTAATTTCTTCCTTGAGTTTTGTGTAAAAGAAGCCAGCAATTTCTTAAATGTATCTTGGAGAGGCTTTTGGAAAGGGAGACCCTTAATGAGCTCAGCGCTGAAGTGCTGAGCTTGGAAACAGTCAGTGTGTTTGCAGGAGCTTGTCAGCCAGAAGTCAAACTGACCAAACCTTACATTTTCTCCTGCTAACTAGCAGTTTTAGCAGGCTCGTTATCAGCAGCATCAGTCCAAAACACTAAATATGTCACTTTTAAAAGGAGACTAGTGTCTTCCTGCTCCAGAAAAGAAGAAATAAGCTGATCACTCAATATCTGAAACCTACCATATTTGTTGTCCTTGACCTGATAACTCATGTCATGAAACCAGATTGGATTGTCTCATAATGTGTGCTGTCCACGGTGAAATTAAAATCTCATATCTATCGATAACAAAAACACCACACCTGCCCTGCAACAAATGCTTAGCCTATTTTATGACATAATGTTCAGAAATGTCTTTAAGAGCTTTCTGTAAGCTTAACAGTTATCCTTAAATAATTTATCTACTAAAACAGCCCTTAAACCTAAATTTTTAGCAATGATGAGGTCAAGGTCAAGGGGCAGAACAAATCAGGGAAGGACGTATCATGACTGATGAGATCGAATCAGAACGTGAACATGTGCATTCGCCATTTAAATGCCGGAGTCGTATGGATACTAGGCACGAGCATAGCCTACGTTTTGAGTCATTAAACAAAGATGCAGCAGTAGAACTCAGCAGAGCAGAAGCAGCTGAGAACCAGCCATGAATAGGGTGAGTTCAAGTACCACTTGCTTACCTTCTCTCTTCATGCCCATGGCCAAGCACTTCTGGTAGCGGCAGTACTGGCAGCGGTTCCTCTGTCTCTTATCCACCATACAGTCTTTGTTGTCCCGACAGGTGTAGGTCAGGTCTTTGCGCACTGTCCGCTTGAAGAAGCCTTTACAGCCCTCACAGCTGTAGACACCGTAGTGCTTACCTGAAAGGTATAGAAAGAAAAAAAGCTGAAGAAATGAGGGAGGACAACTTGTTCCGAGGCTGACATTTTAAAGGGTCTAAGGACATCTGGATGTTTACAGTGATCAGCCTTGGGATGCATGACAAGCACTTGCTAAGTCAATAAAAGCAATTAAGCTTAAAATTATCACTTTTTACTTTAGCAGATAAATTGACATTAATATAAATTTCCCATTAGCAGCAGATAATTACTCAGCACTGATAAACTTTGTGCATTCCTGGTTTAGCTTCAGCCTTGACTAAAATGCCAGGTACAGAAAATAAGAGTTGTGCTTAAAGTTTCTCTTTACCAGAGGATCTGTCTCCACAGATGGAACAAAGGCGTTTCTGGGAAAGCATCGGTCCTGGGCTGTGGGATGACAGCTGCTTCAAGCCCAACGGAGGTTTCACATCATCGGAGCTGCTCACTGCATGGAGCCCTGACATGGACACTGTGGAGTTAATCTGAAAGAATGACAGAGAAAAAAGTGAGTTAAATGACAAGGATTTTTCAGATAAATTTCCTGAATCTCCTTTTACTCCTGCAATAGCACACACGACATGATTAACACTGATTCCAAAACAACAACAAAAAAAAAGGAAAGGTCACACTGAGAGATGTAGAATGTGTAACAAATGTGGAACTTTTGTTTTTTATTTCTGCCCTTTCAGATATCACATCTTTTTTGTCACTAACTGGTAAGAGCAGAGAAGACAAAGTGTAAAAAAAGACACATAAGCATCAATGCAAACAGAAAAAAAGAAGCGGGGGGAACCCAGATTTGTAGCAAATTTATTGTGGCCTCATGGCAAAGAAAGACAGATGATAGCTATTAAATAAAAATATCCAGAATGCAGAACAAAATACTGTGTTAGACATCAATCTTTTTTATTTAAATATGCTACAGTGTCGAACATATTAGGTGTAATTTATTTGATGTGCAAGAAAAACACACAAAAGAATATGGTTAAATCATGTCCCTGAATAACAGCAGTTCTCCCTTACCTGTGGGCTGCTGATGGGGCCATAGCCCACTGATGGCGTGCCAGGTAGGCACGGTGAGCCAAGTGAAGAGCTGATAACGGAAAAAGGGGAGCCGATGCTACTGATGGGGCTGTTGACTCCTGTGGTGGTGATGGGGGGCAGGGAGGTCATGGAAGCAGCGGCTGAGGGAACCAGCGGGGGCGAGCGTTGGCCCGAAGGGGGGGAGGACACAGACGAACTGTCTGGGCTGCGGGAATCTAATACGAGACAGGAGGAGTGAGAAAATGCAAAAGCCTGGTATAATCATTAGTAAACATGATTTGGTACAAATAGGCAAACATTAAAATATATGTGGTATTTTTTAACAGATCTATTTTAATTTATTCTTACACCCAAAAACTCACAGTTCAATTTTTGAACAAATGTCATCTGTAAAAGGTAATCATAATGGTTTTAAACAGTTGATACTCAAACAATTACACTGTACATTACTTTCTACAACTACTAAAACATCTGTGCTGCTTTTCTGTTTTTTTTTTTTGCAACTGTGTATTTTAATTTGAACATGAGAGACTGTTGGTCCTTTGGCCGATTTGGGGTCATGGAGTCTATTTCCTGAAACATTAATGAAATGCTGCAAGTCTGCAATGCTTTAATGCATTTTCAAAGAAAACTGTCTGTCTTGACTGTGACCCTTAACAAGATAAATTAAACCCTTCTTAAACTCTAAACACATCACGTAAACATCCTCAGTGTAGAGTGTAAGCATACTGCTTTACTTGTTGCCTCATGAAACTGCAAGGGCAAGATTGTTTTTTTACACAGCACCTCAGGTGATGTTTACCTGAGATGTACAT
>JAPZDY010000008.1:1893931-1908522 GCA_029783645.1 Ctenochaetus hawaiiensis | reverse complement strand
AACACCGAACCTCATCCAACTCACCCGGTCTGCGGATTTTCTCTGCTGGGTTTGTTACAAGCAAGGTTTTGTTTTCTATGGAGACACTTTTTGATTGTTTTTTTAGCTTTAAAACGGGTTCAGTTGAGAGTAGATGCACTCATGTGTCATTTCTGTCAGCGGAGGAGGAGCTGCTGATGTTTGACCGGAACAAACCCGCCACGTCTCCCACCGTCCACGTCGCCCTCCCTCCCTCTCGCTCTGATCCCGAGGTAAAGAGCAGTCAGTAATCGGATGACAGGAGATTTGATGGTAAAGCTCCCCTGAAGATCTCCTGCCCGGGATTTAGAGCCCTGTAGCAACCCCCCCCCCCACCCCACCCTCTCCACTGCCGCCACCGCTGCTGCCCCTCCCACATCCTCCATCCTGCGGCAGGTTACCTGAGCTGCACGTAGGCCTTCACCTCGGCTGCTAATGGCTCTTTAACCTCGTTGTACGAGACACACATGCAGAGGTTTCTGCTCTCAAAGATCCCTGTGATTCATTTTTTTTAGTCTTTAAAGTAAGAAAAGAGTAAAATACAAAGAAAATTCACATCACAGGTGGCCGAGGTGACATCCAAAGATCCACTGAATGTGTCCGAACGTAGAGATGTTCAACAACACATGAATGTTGCTTTATGTGAAACAGAAAAAACTGTAAATCCTCTGATTTAAAAATCTGGATCAGGAACAATTCTGAGGTATTTCTGCTTTACAAAGAACTTTTACCTTTAATTTTATTTTTAAACTGATTGATTTATAATCGTTTTCATTGTTTCTGTCCTCACAAAAACTTTAGAGTCACACAGCAAAAATTAAAATCACTTGTTCATTCTGTATAAAAGACAAATTTCATGACTGTCAGTCATTCATCTCTTTTAAACTCACAGTCTATTTTAATGCAAATATCATTTTATCAGTTCTCTTTGTTTACGTTCTGAATCTTCTTGCTTTCATCATTTTATTTTCCTCGTTTGTGGAGGAGCAGAGTTTCAGTTTTGAAAGTGTTTCCTTGCAAATGAAAAGAATCACTCATTAGTGTTGAACTAGTCGCACGTCAGTATCCTATTACAGAGTATTAAGTCCATACAGTGAACAGCAGCAGCATGTTGAAGCGAAAGAACTGGTTATTCAGAAAAGACAATAAGGACACAGAAGACTGGGAGACAAAAATGTCTCAAATATGACATTTAATACGAGAAACTGCCTGAAATCTCTGACAACATTTCACTGCTGGAGTCTTTTTACTTTGTCTGAATCCAAGCGAACGCTCCACCACAGAGACGGTCTTTCACCGATGATGGTAGAAGATAAAAAAGAGGCCAAAATTTTTCATCAAAGATCATCAAAGACCAAAACTCCAATCATCAAAATCCACAAATACTGAAGCTGAACTGGTTATAAATGTCCTTAAGAGCAAAACTGAAACAAAATCTGTGTAGATTGAAAAAAGATAAGGGATCTTTTATTGGATGTTTCAGTTCTTACTGTTTTGAACATATTTAAAGTTCATGTTTAAGTCCAAAGTTGATTTCAGCTCCCATCTTCACCTCCTTCCTTCCTTGTCAGTGACTCTTTCCCTCTATTTCTTCCTCCTTTCCATCGTTTCTCCCCTTTATGTAATTCTTCTTCTCTTCCTTTCCATTACCATCTCTCAAACATTTTTCCTTTAAATCTTTTTCCTAACGTCTGATTGTATTCCTTCTCCTCTCCCTTCCTTCAAACTCTGCATATTATAGCCGGATCAGTGTGGCAGGTAACAGTCCCACAACTTTGGTTTAGAGAGGGATTAGACCTGTCAGGTTTGTGTCTAATCTTTGCTCTAGACTTGATGGTGTAACAGCAACCAAGTGTCCCAGATCGAGTTATCGGGGTCGCCGAGTGAAGCTCAGTGAGCTCAGTGGATCTTTGTGCAGCCCAGCATCCAAACTGGGACTTTATTGTTCGGCAAAGACAGTAAAAACCTTCATTACAAGTCTGACATGATGCAGGAGGACAGATGTTCTCAACATCTGTTTAATCTTCTCTTATATGCACAGATTTCAGGTTCATTTAATTTTATTTATTTCATTAAGAACGACCTTCTTCATCTTTATTCCTTTTTGTTCCAGTCTTTTCATATTTTTTTTTCCGTCTCTCCTGTTTCAGAGTGACAGTTTCGTTCTTCCGTCAGTAACATCCCCCAGCAACCGTCGCCATGGCAGCTGAGAAAGCTGAAATGGATGCACTGAAAAAGGAGTGCGATGGCCTCCGTGCACAGATCGAGGTGAGCATCTCCTCCAGGTGAAACGTCCACGTTAAAGTCCGTGGCATCATGGGAAAAAAAAAAAACATCCAGTGAACGACATGTGTTTCCAATTTAAATGTGTTGCTCAGGTTTAAAAAGCAGGTGAATTTCCTGAAACTAAAAATAAATATTGATCTGTTAGTTTTCTTGAAAAATTCAAAATTATTGAAATGATTTTTAAAAAATGTTTTTAGTTTATAAGGAAAATTATTTTTGTTGGAAAGTGTTAAATTAGAAATCTTGTGAGTTAATCCTCATCATCACGACTTCAAACTGCAGGTTTGGAGGAAGTTTGAAGGCAGAAGTGGAGTTTTCCCTCTTGAATCTGGTCTTTTTTCCTAACGTGTAATTCCCTGTGTGACCACCAGGCGGCCCGCAAGGGGGTGAATGACAGCAGCATGTCGGGAGCGGCAGGGGGCGTGGCCTCGGTGGGCCGAGTCCAGCTGAAGCTCAGGAAGACACTCAAGGGTCACCTGGCTAAAATCTACGCCATGCACTGGTCAGCTGACTCCAGGTGAGGAGGAGGAGGAGGAGAAGCTCAGGTGTTTCCTCACCTCAGAACACACAGGTGTTACTGAGGACCTTAACTTTGACTCTGTTGCGTTCAAGAGTCCCTGAAAGTCGTGAAAGTGTGTGTCAACATGCACATTCTGAAGTCCAGCAGGTGCTAACTTTATTTTAGATCCACCTGTGATTTTTTTTTACATTTGTGACAAAAAAACAAAAGTAAAACACATTTTTGTTCACAGTCTGGATGAGGGTTCAGGTACGTCGCTACAGTTTCTTGCTAATTCTTCTTGAACAGTTCAGGTGACACCAGACAGAAAAGGGAAAAAAATCTGATGAGTTCAGGTTCAAAGTTCAGCAGCGGAGAATCCAAAACTCTCCTTGTTGTATCTTCGATGGGTTTTTTGAACATTTTTCCAGAGAGGAAGGATCCAACTTTCACCTGAAGTTATTGTTCATGGAACAAAGTGAACTTCTGAGGCTTTTCCAGTGGATGGAGATGATGAGCATCAGTGCTTGAACGATGAAGATGCTCATCAGCCACAGAGGAGATCTGTTAACTCTGTCACAGCTCAGTATCCGTCTGTTTCATTTCTTCTCTCTCACAGACAAATGGTCAGCGCATCACAGGATGGAAAGCTTCTCATCTGGGACACCTTCACAGGAAACAAGGTGCGTTCACGGACCTTCAACTCTGTTTGTAAAAAGCGCTAACATGCGGAGTTTACGGAGAAACACTGACATCTTATTAGTGCTGCACAAATAAAAGTCTACAAAAACAGATTTTAATGATAAATTTAAGTTCAAATCATAAACTTTGGGTTTTTTAATTGCAAAACATGTTTCTGAAATGAATATTTGAGATCTTTGCTTGTTTTGCAAAGAGATTCAGTCGAAACAGAAGAAAGAAAGCTAATTTCTGAAATCACCTGATTTTAAATAGCTGCTATCAGAGACGCGTCAGCTGATGGAAAGTCTTAGAATAATGCAGCAAAGAAATAGAATAATCTACTAGAAATGAAACTTTTTTATGAGTTTTTAAAATTTATTTGATCACGTGTTTGAAAATCAAATTGTGATTGGTTGGTTTAACCTCCCTGCGGCTTCTGATCCTTAAATAATGTCATCAGCCTGGATGACGGATTTTCAAATTTTGCCTTCAAAATGTTTAAAATAATTCATGTTGAGCCCTGAGAATAAACTTTATCTCATCGTATCTCCAGTTTTTAAACAGCACATGCAGGTTTAACTTTGACCAAACTGAATTTTTCTGCCTCCCAGTTGGTTGCCGTCCCTCTGAAGTCGGCCTGGGTGATGAGCGTCGCCTTTGCCCCCTCCGGTAACCTGGTGGCGAGCGGCGGTCTGGACAACATGTGCACGGTGTACAACATCAAGGCCGCCAGCCCCAAGACCCTCAGGGAGCTGGACGCACACACAGGTGAGGGTGTCAGTCCGCCTGAACAGAAACATCAGAATGAAGGTTTATGTCAAACGGATGTTGACGGCACTTCCTGTCTCCATCCCCGCCAGGTTACCTGTCCTGCGCCCGTTTCCTCAGCGACACTGAGATCCTGACGGCCTCTGGCGACACCACCTGGTGAGTCTGACATCATCGCTCAAACAGCTGGAAACATCTGCAAAATGTCGCGTTTATAAAAGAAAAAAACACCAACATTTTGAATCCGAAGCAGCTCGAGTGAGTTTTTCCAACCAAAGTGAAACATCTTGACTTTATTTTTAGCGACAAATCTGCTCTGCGCTATTTTCTGCGCATAAATCACAGAAGTCTGTCACATCTTTACCACGTCTCGTGTTGTTTCCATCACTTTAACATTAACACTGACATCATTAAACACACTCAGCAAAAAAAATGGGTCAGTGCACTTATTTTCTGTCTCAAATGGATGTGAGATGAAACAAACGGTGTCAGTTTAAACTCACTTCCTGTAGATTAGCAGAGAGCTAATCTTCATCCGAGCTGCTCTCTGATAGTTACCCTTTAAAAAAAAAGTGTGTGTGCACATTTTTTCATGCAGAAATACAAAAAAACAAGCTGGTTCTCTTTGTTTTGACGTCACACCTGATCCAAACAGACCCGTTCAGACCTCATCCACTGCTGCTCAGTGTTTCATCCTCCCTCTCTCCTCCTCCTCCTCCTCCTCCAGCTGTCTGTGGGACCTGGAGACCGGCAAGCAGAAGATCATCTTCACCAACCACATCGGAGACTGCATGTCCCTGGCTCTGTCCCCCGACATGAACACCTTCATCTCCGGAGCCTGCGACTCTCTGGCCAAGCTGTGGGACCTGAGGGAAGGGCAGTGCAAGCAGACCTTCTCCGGACACACCAGCGACATCAACGCCATCGCTGTGAGGGGCATCACACACACACACACACACACACACAAAAAGCAGAATACTTGTTGACTTGCATTTTTATTTTAACTTTTACTGGCACATTTGAAAAGAAATGTGCAAGTTTTCCAGAAGTTTGTGAACCAGAATTCCATGTAGAGCAGCAATCTGTTGGCTTTGTTCTGATTGGCTGTGAGTCAGTGTACGGTGGCCAGCGAGTGTCATGTTTTAAAGGCTGTTATGGTCTTTACATGTGAAGAAATCAAAAAGAGATTCTCAAAATTTTAAAATTAAATGCTGCTGAGTTTGATCCCTCATTGACAGCCAGAAGCTGGATTCAAGAGTCAGTTTTAAATTCTTTAAAAAGACTTTATTTAAATTTTCTTCAGCTTGTTTTTTTGTTTTTTTTATTCTCACATCATCACCACAAACTGTCTGTCTCTTCGTCGTCTCTCCTCTCCAGTTCTTCCCCAGCGGAAACGCCATCATCACAGGCTCCGACGACTGCAGCTGCAAGATGTACGACCTGCGCTCCGACCAGGAGGTGATCGGCTACCAGGACTCCAGCCTGAACGCCGGCGTCACGTCTCTGGCTCTGTCCAGCTCAGGCCGCCTTATCTTTGCCGGCTACGACGACTTCAACTGCCACATCTGGGACTCACTGAAGGGAGAGAAAGTCGGTGAGTGGGCTGGTTGAGTTCAGGGTTTGATCTTCACCTCCTCTCCTCTCCTCTGCTTGGTTTTTCATGCTCTGTGATCTTCTCCTCCTCCTCCTCCAGGTGTGCTGTCCGGCCACGACAACAGGGTGAGCTGCACCGGCGTCCCCGCTGACGGCATGGGCGTCTGCACAGGATCCTGGGACAGCTTCCTCAAACTGTGGAACTGAGGCGTCTCAGCAGAGAAAAAACACCGGAAGAAGGAGAGGAGGAGGAGGAGGAGGAGGAGAGGAAGAGGAGAAGCTGGGAGGGGAGGGTGGAGAAAAGGGAAATAAACTGAGGAGACCAGAGAGTGTGGAGGAAAATCTGGTGCAGATGTTTGAGCCCAGGTCTTCCTCTCTTCCTCTTCCTCTCCCTCTGCTTCTTCTTCCTCGTTCATGTATGCAAAAAGAGGCTGCGAATGAGTCCAGGTGTATAAATGGCATCAGGTAACCAGTGCGCGGTGCGTCCCGCTGTATGTACAAGAGAGTTTTACTGATTTAAACGCTGAAAAATTAAAAAAACGATAAAACGATAGCGCATTATTCGAAAATGATTACCGAGCAGAAAACGAGCTCTTTACTGAGAATGTCAAATAAACACGAATAGATTTTTGACAATAAAAAAAAAAGAAAGAACACGTGAATATTGAAAATGAGACCGTAGAATAAACAGATTTATTTTTATTGTATTTGAGATCTTTGACCTGTAAACGAGCCCTGCACTTATTTAGACGAAAGGTTGTACATTTATTGAATTTTATAGTTAAACACATTAGAGCGGAGAGTTGATGTACAGTGTCTTTTTTCCTTTTTTCTTTTCTTTTCTTTTCTTTTTTTGACTGTTTTCTTTTTTTTTTGGGCTGCACATATCCACAGTACATGTGTGTGGTAGAGCTGCCATCTTGGGTCCCCTGCAAACAACCAGCAGACTTTGATCCAAGATGGCCGCTGCCGTTTCCCCGTCTCACCTGGTAAAAATGTGACGATTGCACCCAGACGAGTGGCGGTCTGACCTGTGAAACACTCTGCAAAGACCTGTAAACTTTTCTTTCACTCCCCCGGGTTCAGCTGCATTTTGTAGTGCTTTTACACTTGTGCAGTTCCTCTGTAAAAAGACAAAATGTTTGTTGAAAATCTTTCTAATAAATAGAGAATTCTGCATTAACACCATGTCAGAGTCCGTGTGTTCGTGTGTGTGTGTGTCGCAGGTTTATCTGGGACACAATTTGAAAAGAGTTGTGCTCAAAAATAAATAATTTTCTGCATTTAAATGTAGAAAACAGTCGTTGGAGGAGAAATGAGTCTGGAGGGAAGTTTCATCAGCAGAATGAGTCACACCTGCACAAACATCGGTGCAGAAACTGGGGCTGTGAGGACCTTTGCATGCTAAAACCTGATGTTGGCAGCTTATCTTCAAGATTTCAAACAACTTGCAACATGAAATCCAGTAAAATAAAGAAATGAATCACTGAAATCTTGGGAATTAGGGGGTTCAACACCTGGAAATCATGTCAAAATCCAGCAGATTCTCTATAAGCCAGCTTGTTTTTTATTTATAGGCTGACAAAAAATAATTATAGACATAAATAAATATTCCCTGTTCACTTTTTTCAGAGGAGAAAGTTTTGAAAACATCCTTTAAGTTAATAAATATATTTAAGAGGCAATATATTGCAATAAAATAAAACAGTCAACTGAATGAATTTAATATAAAAATGCAAATTAAAACAATTAAAAACTTTTCTCAGAGGAGATAATGAACCGAACGGAGGAAACAACAACAACAACAAACTGCTGTATTTCCTCTGCTGACTCATTTGTTGTTGTTGTTGTATTTTTTTCTTCTTCAGTCTGGTCACATGGAGCATCATCACCGTTGCCATGGTTACCTGCTCAGTGATGCAGTGATGGTCGAAGATGACCTGAATTCTGTTCGAGGCGTCACAAGTGAACAAACAAACTCAGATATTCAGGGTTCACGTTGCAAAATGACCCAGAAAAAGTCTCTCTGATGAAAAACAACCTGATTATAACAAAAAAAATTCCACTTAATCTGATCACTAATAACTGTTAGTAAATCAGTTATATTTTAAAATGCTGTATGTTGGAGCTACGTGGATTTTTTTTAATTTTGCAGTTATTTTCGTGTTTTTTTAACTTGTTTATCCTCTCTGCATAATTTGACGTGTAATTCAAACATCTTTAATTTAATTTAAACCGTGACGGGGACAGACAAACCTTCACTGTTTTGTGAGAACTACACAGAAAACTATGTGGTTGATTTGAAAAAATATTATTTATGTTTCTTAAAGTAAGTAAAAAGTCAATAATAACACTAATGATAACAACAACAATAATAATAACAACGACAATAATAATAATAATAATTATTATTATTATTATTATTATTATACACAGTGAAACCTGTAAAGGGCTTTTTATTATTGTTTTATAAAAATTAAGTGTCATCTTTATGCAGTTGAACAGTAAATAGTAAGGACATTATGTAAATATAATAAAGAAAAAAGGAAATACCACAGTAGAGAACAAACTGCAAGAGGACAACCTTCTAACAGCAGGGGGCGTTGATGCGCCTTGAAGCTGTTTGAATGTTCTATATAAACCCTGAGGAAGAAGAAGAGAAATATTTGTCGGTGAGTTGTGATTTTTCCGACAGCACCTGACGTGCACACCGGGCGCAGCTCATCCTCCACCTGCTCTGAAGCCTCCGGACCTCCGCCTCGTCTCCTCACCGGGTCTCTGCACCGTCCGCCGGCCATGGCGCTCCGGAGGTTCTTCGTGGGAGGAAACTGGAAGATGAACGGCAACAAGGAGAGTCTGACGGAGCTCATCACCACCCTGAACACCGCCAGCCTGCACGACCAGACCGGTAACGTTAACCGACCGCAGGCGGTGGCGTGTCCGCAGGTTCACGCGCAGCCTGCGACAGATCGACCGTCGGTCTGCGCACGGATCGATCACAGTTATCGATATTATCGATTAAGAATGAGACGCAGCTGCACAGGTGACACCGTGACATTGAGGGTCACGTGATCAGAATGCGTTGCATAAACGGCTCTGACGTCTCTGCTCTTCCTCAGTGGCAGAAAGTAACTAAGTACATTTACTCAAGTACTAAAGCCAACTTGAGTACAGCACTTTCTTTTACTTCAGCAGGTCTTTTATTCGAGTAAAGAAAAGATTTACCTGTAAAACTGCTCAAAGTCAAAGTCCTGCATGTTTAGTTTCTAATTAAACTTAAAGTAAGCCACTAAAAGTAAAAGTACTCATTTCAGGATCATACTTATCATGTTACTGGATTACAATTATTAGTGCATGTTCATTACTTTAATGTGGCTGCTTTAATACTTCACACACTGCTGGAAACTCAAATAAAACATTTTTAATTAATAACTTTATTGTATTTAGTTTGAACAATCTGAGCAGAGTAACTAAATTTATGAAGTAATCCAAAGGTTTTTTAAAACTTTATTTAAATGAACACAAGCAGCTGAACGAGCTGTTTCCTTAAAGTAACGCTGAGCTGAGAATAAACTGACCCTGTTGCTAAATTAAGCGTCTGAGCTGAAACACACACATTTTCCTGCCTCTGTGTGTGTGTGTGTCCTTGATGGTGATGATGGGAAAAAGTGGGCGGGGCCACAGCATCATCAGGGTTCAAAGTTCAGTGTGTGTGTGAGGAAACACTCTTGTCCTGGTTCTCAGAGGTGGTGTGTGCCGCTCCCTCCATCTACCTGGACTTGGCCCGGTCCAGTCTGGATCCCAGGATCGGCGTCGCGGCCCAGAACTGCTACAAGGTGGCCAAGGGGGCGTTCACAGGGGAGATCAGGTATCTGAACACCTGAGCGAGCACATGAATCATTTATTCATCAGACTGTAGGCCGAACGATCAGGTGACTTTAGAATTTATCTCTGAGGAAATCCTCACATTGAAAGGATATATAAATCAACATATTTATCGTTTTAAATTGTGTAAATTTAATAATCAGATTGGGATTTCATGCGTCACACAGACAGGTGATCCACAGGTGATCCACAGGTAACCCGGCCGCTGTGAGGCGTCTCTGACATGTTTCCTCTCCCCACAGTCCGGCCATGGTAAAGGACTGCGGAGCGGACTGGGTGATCCTGGGACACTCGGAGCGCCGGCACGTCTTCGGGGAAAGCGACGAGCTGATTGGCCAGAAGGTGAGACACTTTTTCCCTCCACAGAAATCAGTTTTTCCTCCGACTGATGTGTCTTTTTTTTTTTTAGCTCGGCCGATCCACAGTAAAAGGATCATGTGACCGGTTTGCCGCTCGGTTCTTCTGCAGGATCTAATTCATTTTAGAAGGTCAAACATTCCACAAAAACAAATTCTCTCTGATGCTTTTTTTTTTGCGTCCTCACTGCATCCTGCGTTTAGCTCCGCCTTAAATGATTGTGATTGGTTCAAATAAACATGAACAAGCTGAAACCAGAATGTTTACCGGTGCAGCCAGATCTTCCTCCAAGTGTAGAGCTTCATCTGACTTTGAAGACTGCTGTTCCTGATGTTTAACTCCACCTGCTTCCCCACATGATCAGGTTCCCCTGCAGAGTCTCTCAGTGTTGTAGAGTCCGTTGTAAAGTCAGCTCAGGTGTGCAGATGCAGGTAAAGATCTGAGTCTGGTTGGTCCTCAGGTGGCTCACGCTCTGGAGAGCGACCTGGGAGTGATCGCCTGCATCGGGGAGAAGCTGGAGGAACGTGAGGCGGGCACCACAGAAGAAGTCGTTTACGCTCAGACGCAGGTCATCGCAGGTGAGCGATGGAAGCAACACCAACTTTCAATATTTTTAAACTTTTATCTTTATTGATTTATATATTTTCTCGTTATTTCTCAGTTATCTTCTCTTATGTTTAACATGTTCTCTCTTTATTACTTATGTTGCATTACTTTTTATTAATTTTTTGTATTTTTGTATTACTGTGTATTGATTATTTTATTCCAAAAATATTTTTTCTATCACCTCTAGTTGAAACATATTTACCTTATCTGCTTTTTTTTTACTAAACATGTATGTGTGACTATTGTTTGTATCTGCTAAACAACAGCTGCAGTCAGTTTTCACAGGATTTTATTGATGATTTGCTCCACAGTTACATCTTTGCCCCATTAATCTCATTTCTGCACTCAAAACAGGCTGCAAGTCAGTTAAAAAATCGTTTTGTTGTCAGTTAAAGCAGGAAACTTCTGAAAACAAGTGACAGAGTGAACGGAGCTGTTATGTTTACTAGAACTTTGAGTGTGTTTGTGTGATGGAGAGATGTTTTCGTCTTCCAGAAAATGTGAAGGACTGGGGCAGAGTGGTGCTCGCATACGAACCTGTGTGGGCCATCGGCACAGGAAAGACCGCCTCACCTGAGCAGGTAACTCAGACTCCCGCGGTGTGTTCAAGGTCGAGATGTGATTTTAATACTCAGACGCAATATTGAGTTTGTTAAAGCTGCAAGAGGCAGAAATCAAAGTGTGTGTGTGTGTGTGTGTGTGTGTGTGTGTGTTTCCAGGCTCAGGAGGTGCACGAGAAGCTGAGGTCGTGGCTCCGAGCCAACGTGTCGGAGGAAGTGGCCGACTCTGTGCGCATCATTTACGGAGGTCAGTGAGTCGGGGGGCAATGCGCCACCTAGTGGTCGTGCGTTGTGTGTTTGTAGAAAGCAGGTTAAAAGTCACCTGACAAACACAACTCGGGGCAAAAAGATGTTTTTGCATAACGTTCCCCTCTCCGTCCTCCAGGCTCGGTGACGGGAGCGAACTGCAGAGAGTTGGCCTCTCAGGCCGACGTGGACGGCTTCCTGGTGGGCGGAGCCTCCCTGAAACCAGAGTTTGTCGACATCATCAATGCACGCGCATAACACAAACAGGAAACGGCTCCACTGGGGACCAATGAAAAACACCCTTTAGATTGTCACCGTAATCCAAAGAAAGACGTGTCAAATCAGATCCAGTTTTATTTTGAAAAATAAATGTTAGATGAGGTTGACTTGAGGTGGTAGAAAACGGGACTTTCCTGTCGTGTTTCACGTGTTTTTCTTTTTACTTTTAGTTCTGTTTCTGTTTGTCTTAATATAAGTTTGTGGTTTCTGCGAAGCTTAAAGACGCTTCAGAAAGTCGGTGAGCGTTTTGAAGAAGTTACAGTTCGATCAGTTTTCAAGTTTTCATGTTTTGTTTCTTTTATAACAGGAAAAAAGTTCATTATCAGAGAAAAAAACAGGAAGTTCGCAGTCTGCTTTTCCTGCTTTACTTTTGTTTTTCTTAAGGTGGACTAAGACAGTTTAGAGAGGAGAGGAAGGGACACAGTTTGCTGTGTTCAGAGGTGACCAGCGCCCCCTCCTGGACAGACCATCAGTCAGCTGTGTTTGTTTTGTGTGTTTTCTCACAGATTAACGGTGTTGTGATGTCGTGTTAATGATGCACTCTCTTTCACTTTACTGCACTAGCTGTTACTTCAGGGCCCTTCACAATAAAAGCATTAAAATGAATGTAAGTAAAAAAAAATTTATCGGCTGGAGTCAGGGACTTTTATTGTGACGTTGGCATGAATAGTTACTAAAGCTTTGTGTAGTTGACCCTGATCTCTGCTGCTGCGTGTTTGTTCACTTTAACATGAGGAGGATGAGACCAATGTAAGAATTAACCAATAAAATGTGGAAACTGGTTTTATTTGTGTTTTTTTTGGCTGTTTGAAGAAACTATTCTGGTTTTATTTTTGAAACAACCAGCAAAGCTTCAACTTCAACACCAGCATGTCAGATTTTTTTTTGTTTTGCTTTCTCAAAACATCTGCAACGTTCTCACTGATGCACAGCTGTAGACCTCAGAGTAAAGGAGGATTGTGTCGGCGGAAGAGTGAAGCCCGACCCTGTTCACCTCCGTCCAGATGTGTCCAGATGTGTGCAGATGTGTGCGTCGTCTCCAGGCCACATCAGGACCAGAGTTCATGTCTCTTTAGGTAGATTTACTCAAGTTTACTTTGCTTAAAATTTTCCTTAAAATGCAGCTTTACCCACTAAATCTTAAAGGTAAAAACTGTATTTTCAGGGCCCGAGCACCGAAAGTGTTGCGAGTAATTGTAGTGTTAAACATTTAAAAGCAACACCAGACATGTGAGACTAAATATCGCTTTGAAGAAATTACACTTTGCTCTTTTAGAGAAAGTAGATACCACTTTTGTATTAAAGAAGCTCTAGTTTTTTCCATGAGAAAATAAGTCTAAACTGTATATATTTTTTCTCTAGTACAACCTCCATCACACAGGTTAAAGTCGTGCTAATCATGTTTGAAAAACCACAAACCACAAGTGAGGCGTTGGTGTCAAACACACTCTTATTTACACTTATTTACACTAGATTCACGGACATCAAACCTTCAAGGAGTTAAAGCAGGTTTTACTTTTAATACTTTAATAATGTCCTTGTAAAGTTTAGGCTGTGTGTTCCTGTTTGTGGGTTTCCATCTGGTCACCATAAATACTCCAGATCTCTGCTGATGATGCTGACACGTCCTCATCATGTCACATCCTGTCAACCTCTCAGAAAAAACAAGAAAACAGTTCACATAGAACGAGAAACCAACAAACTCAGTCCACTAAAACAGCATCTGATCGACTTTCTTTCCCAGCTGCAGTTTCACCATGAAGCATCCAAGATGTTGAATTCAAGTGGACGAGAACTTAAAATACAAATTCTCCATGAATCCTGTTTGTTTTCTGAAGATCTCAAGAAAAGAAGAAGCAGCACTGAAAACACTGATCTTAACAAACAGTCTTCACACCAAAACTTCCTCATTGATCTTCTTCTTTTCTGGAGGTGAAAAATATCATTTACACCGTGAGGCCAGACACACCGTGAACCAGAGTCTCAGCTGTTTTAACATATGAAACAGCAGCTGACATATGTGAAAAAATTAGACTGAGAATCACTTTGAGGAAACCGCATTTCACTGTCATAGAGGTAGCAGATGCCACCTTTTTGAAGAAGCTGTAGCTTAGAGACTTACAGGCAGAAGAAGCAGAGAGACGGAGAGACACGATGGTTGAAGTCAGATGGATTCAAATGTCTTTATTTCTGATGCTGCTGCTTCAGTTTACAGGTAAGGATCCATATAACATGTATTAATATCTACACTTGAACTCATGTTGATATTAACAGTCATATTTTATATCTCTGTATTCTTTATATTTCTGTCTCATCTCGTCAGGAGCAAACGAACAGCTTTTCCTTTTTATCAGAAGTGGACATGACGTCACTTTTCCTTGTGAAAATGTGATTAAAGATCAAAACAAATGTGGTGTTACAACATGGAGCTTCGGTAGTTCAGGAAGCACACAAGCAGTAGATCTGATTAAACTTGGGCAGATTGTTAAAGATGTTGGAGTGAAATCAGAGAGACTGAGTGTTACAGAGAACTGTTCTCTGGTCATGAAGAAGGTCACAGAAGAAGATGCTGGTCATTACTTCTGTCTTCAGTTTGACAAATCAGGACAGAAACCACTTTCATACTCTGAGGTTCTCCTGTCTGTTGTCAGCTGTGAGTGTTTCCATCATAATGTTTTCAGCTCAAACTGTGAAACTTGACAATAATTCTGATCACAGTGATGAAGTGAATTTGATTCTTGTTGTCTTTCTCTCACAATGTTTCCATCTTCAACAGTGACTGAACAGACAAACAATGATGAGGTGACATTAAA
>JAPZDY010000008.1:1845938-1858509 GCA_029783645.1 Ctenochaetus hawaiiensis | reverse complement strand
TCCTGTTTAATTTTTCACAGTTCAGAAGTGTTGCATCAAGCTGAAGCATCACAGTTCCTGCAGTCTGATAGAAAATGTGGTGCAAACCATCACTTCAGCTCCAATGATCCTGCAAACTCTGACCTTTTTTGTTTGCGACGGTTTGAAAACAGCTGACTGACTTTGGACGGGCGGCACCGTCCTGCTGGAAATATCTTAGAAATGCCTAATTGATGGACAGCTTCACTGACGGCTGACTGCAATCTGATGAGTAATTCTCTACCGTTTTCTATCGGCATCCCGTCTGTGTGTGTGTGTCTCTCTGTCGCTCGTCAGCACAGTTTGATCGGAGCGCTGCAGAACCAAGAGTGCTGACTCGACGATTTCTTCCTCTTCCTGTCAGACTGTCGCTCACTCCTCCCTCCCTCTGCCATCGTTTTTAACCATTCAGTATGAAACTGTCACTTCTGTAACTACAGTAAATATCTTTAAGAACATGTTCTGATAGTTGGATGCGTCCTTGTATTTGCAGTGAGCTAAAAAAGTAAAGAAAAAAATACGATTTCACACTTTATATTGTTTAATAATTACATCCCCAAATGTTGAGGTCAATTAATTTTCTGGAATTTCAACAGGAAATTTAAAGATTAGTTAGGCAAATTGGATTATCAGTTTCTGGTTGATCACTTGAATGAAATATTTCATCATAAATCCTGTTTCTGTTTAAAAAGGCTGAGCTAACTGAGAATAAAGGAAATATCTCTAATTATAAGCAAATCTCTATTATCTCGATATACATCAAAATGTTGTGATATTCTAGGAATAAACTTTTAATGTTAAAAGCATTCATTCTTATTTCAAGAATATAAATAAAATATTTTTGAATAAAGTCACTTTTTTTAAATTTTAAGTAAAATGTCAATATATTTCTTTAATAAGGTTATTATAATAGTGTATTAATAATATAGTAATAATAAGAAGAACATTCCTCCCAGTCATCCAGGATCTTCGACACCATCGAGTAATTTTTTATTGCTTATTATTGCATCATTTTATAACCTTTTATTATTCAATATTACTTTATATTACTACTCAATATCCTGTTTCTATTGTTGCTAACAGCTTTGTTACTTCATAGCAAACACTGCAGTTTTCTCTTTAACCTTTGAAACCCATTATCACCACTCGATTTATGATCCTGCAGCCCTGTTATGCAAAGGGAGAAGTTCAGTAACCAAAGAGGAAACTTTCACCATTAAAAACTTCCATTTTAAATAATAATACTGGATTGATTTATGATCCTGCAGTTTTGCAAGTGCTCATCTTCCTTTTCATTCTTGATTTTTATTTTTTTTTTACCTTCAGTGTACATACACACCTTCTATAAGGTGAAATTGTTCACAGCAAACGTGCACAAACTGCTGTTTCGCTGCTTTATTGTGTTCGTGTTGAGCTTTTTCCCATCAGTCAGCTGACAGACGCCACAGTAAAGAATCAGGGGAGAGGAAGTGTCCTACAGGAAGTGATCACTCTGAATCATCTCGCCTCCTCAGAGCTTAATGTCACATTCATAACATTTCATCTACAGGCTCTTTGTTCACTTCAGCCTGACGTTGGACTATGCAAAGTTTAAATCCAGGATGCATTGCAGAACGAATGAGAAACATGTGAATCAGTTAGAAAACAGTAGAAATAACAGCAGCGCTAAGTGACCACGTCTCCATGCAGCTGCAGCTGTTTGTCACCGTCCCCAGTCTGTTGTGATCAGTCTGTTTTCCAGCAGCTTCTGCAGCCTGAGCTCCATCCCAACACATTATCATCCAAAACCTGTGTGTGTGTGAGTGTGTGTGCGCTTTGTATTTTATTGAAGTGTTTCAGTCTGTGTGTGTCTCCGTGGCTCGTCCCTTCACCGTGCCCGAACAGATCACACAGGGTTTCTGTCTGAACTTGAAATGAGTATTACGTCTTCCTCTCTGTGTTCGTTCCTGTGTTTGTTTGTGTGTGTGTGTGATTGTGTGTGTGTTTTGCACCCTGAGCTATCTTGTCAGTCTGTTTGAGTGACGTCCCAGGTTGCATCACAGCTCTGGGAAAAACAAAACAAGTTGCATTTGATGGTGAATTATCTTTTTTTCTGAACAACTAGCAGACAAACAGCCTCTCAGGGAGAAATGAGATCAACGCAAACTGCAAACAAACCAGTCAAACACAAACTACTGACAAGTCAAAGTATCAGTAAAGTATTAATCTTTCATTTTTATCTTGCACTTTTAAATTCTTATCCATTCTCAGGCTGCAGCTGTCACCATCTGTCTTGTGCACAGTTACTTGTTACTCTACTGCAAGTTTTGCAGAAAAGTCCATGTCTGCTTTCGGTGTCTGTAACCTGGGACACATTTTCTGTTAAATACAGCCCTGCATGTAGGTGTTATCGTGCAAAAAGCATTTCCAGTCACCTTCTGTGAGCCTGCCTGATTTAACAGGGACTAAACAGACACAGAACCGGCCCCGGCTCGATCCTGTCTTTGTAATACCTGATGTAGTTTCCTCTCCTACAGGCTACATTTTCCCGTCCGTGCATACGGAGCTTCATTAAAACCAAACAGTGTCTGCAGGCCACAGCAGTTTGCAGCAGGTGAACATGTCGAAGCCGTGCTGCGTTTCCAAGCAGGCACAGCGACTGTTAAAACACTCCCCGCTTCAGTTCACCTCCACACACTCACAGAGCTGAGGCTTCGCAGACATGTTGGGGCCGTGCTGCTTGTTATTCCGCATGGCAGCAGCTTAAAGGTTCAGGAGTGATGAAAGAGGAGGGAGGAGTGACCTGAGAGTCCGTTCACCCGAACAGCAGCAACGCAAAATCTGCTTCAGTGAAGATTTAATCTGATTGAGGCGCCTCAAGAGCGCGAGTTCAGCTTCAGTTTGAGGAACTAAGAATTTGAATTTGATTTTTGTCGTTAGAGACACAACAGTGTCAGTAACCTGAGACCTTCACTGTCCTGCAGAGGTGATCTGGCTCCAGACGGCTGACTCGCTGCCCACATCTCTGATTTGTTCGGAGGAAAGCTCTGATGATGAGCTCATTGACTGATGTTTCCCAGAGGTGGCGAAATGATTGACCAGATAATCAGAGCTTTGTTGGCAGGATTAAGAAAATGTGTCATTTTCCTGTGCAAGAGCCTGAAAGGAGCAACAGAAAAACGTCCACAGAAATGTAAAATAACACAGCTGTAGAAGCTGTTTCTAGTTTAAATAAAAAGAAATAAAACTATAAAATAATCCCTCCCGCGAAGGTCGGCCATGTTTTCTCTGTTTGGACTTTTAGTTTCGCCGTGTCGGTGCACTCGCACTTCTACGTTTGCAAGGATGGTTGTGAGTTTCAGACCTTGACAGAGGACGTGTTAGGAGAGTGAGGACGTTTCAGTCTGGTCTTCACTCCTCCAAAGGGCTGTTTGGTTGCAGAATGAGGTTTGAGAGAACAGAGAACGTGGATCTTATCGCTCAGAACGTGAAGTGTGAGTCTCTTCTGTGAAACGCTCACAAACCTCATGAAGATAAGAAACATCCTCCCTTTTGTTTTTTCCAGAGTGTCTGAAATCAAATGTCTTGTTTAACATTTTTCTTTCCATTTTCACCTCCCTCCCTCCCCTCTTCCTCCTCACCCTCTGCCTCCCTCAGGTTTTTGATAACTATGCTGTGACAGTGATGATCGGCGGGGAGCCGTACACTTTAGGACTGTTTGACACTGCAGGTACAAACAAAGTCTGCATGTCGCTTATAAAAATATGTGTTGGATTAGCAAAAGCAACCAGAGGAGTCATAGAAACAATATCATCATAAAGAGAAACTGTATTTTTGCAGTATTTTGACCAGAAAGCAGCAAGTTTCTTCTCCAGAACTGAAAGAGAAACATTTAGGAGAAAACTTTGGGTTTATTAAAGCTCTGCCTGCTGCAGTTTGTACAGAGTGTCAGTTGTTTTCTGTGGATCACAGTGTGTTTGTGTCTCCCCCTGCAGGTCAGGAGGACTACGACAGACTGCGACCCCTCAGCTACCCTCAGACCGACGTCTTCCTCGTCTGTTTCTCTGTGGTGTCACCTTCTTCTTTCGAGAATGTCAGAGAGAAGGTGAAGCTTCAGTCAGTTTCTGTGTGCTGTGACCTGGAGATTTAATAAGAATAAATACTCACAACTTTTTTGTAAACTTACAGTGATCCTTGATTTGCTTATAACGTCCTCATAAAACTTTTCAGTGGCTCAGTTGCGTTTCGATCCAACACTGTTTCCACAAAGCTAAATTTTAATGTGATGTTGTCGTCATCAAGTGTTGTTTCAGATCCTCACTCTTTTCCGGCCTTTTCTCTCCTCACAGTGGGTGCCAGAGATTTCTCACCACTGCCCGCGGACGCCCTTCCTGCTGGTCGGGACTCAGGTGGACCTGAGAGACGACAGCAACACTCTGGAGAAACTGGCCAAGAACAAACAGCGGGCGCTGACCTGCGAGAGCGGAGAGAAGCTGGCCCGAGACCTCAAGGCCGTCAAATACGTGGAGTGTTCGGCTCTCACGCAGGTACGGAGACGCACGAAAAACAAAACAGATACGTCCAGTTTCAGCAGCCGTGTTTTTACTTAACTGATCCAAAGAGGAGACACGTCCGGATGTGTCCGAGGACAGCGATCCATCGGTCACAGCTCATGTTTACAACAGACTCTGACAAATGTCTCAGCCAGGTACTTTTAGCCTGGGATGTGTGAGGAGTAACTGCATGAACACGAGCCTGACAGCTGGACGTCTTCTCTTTAAAAACAGCTGGGAGCCGAGCGCTGCGCCGACAGGAGGTTAAAGATAATATATGGATGGATGGATGTGAAATATCCTGCATCAGTTAAATCTCTGTGGCCCCAAACATCCCACATCAGTCTTTGCATTCACTCCTGACACGTCTGCTCTCGTTATTCTTAGTTTTTTTCGGTCTATTAAAGGAGACTCGTGACGATCATGACACTGTTTTGTCTGCAGCCGAAGCAGAAGAAGCTTGTTTGTCAAAGTGTCTCATAAAAATATCTTCCCGTCAGACTTTATTGCAGCTTCTCTTTCATGAGTCACCAGCTTTTCCCTCCCAGCCGACAAAAAAAAAAAAAAAAAGAAAGACATTTCCCAATTATTTTCAGCTCTTTTTCTACTTATTTCTGTCGCTTCCACTCGAGAACTCTCTCTTTTCATCGTGGTTGTTGTTTTATAGCTGAAGGTAGCTCACGAGTGTTTCTCCCTGTCTGTCTCTTCCTCAGAGGGGTCTGAAGAACGTGTTTGATGAGGCCATCCTGGCGGCTCTGGAGCCTCCAGACAACAAGCCCAAGAAGCGCTGCGTCCTGCTATAGACGCCAGAAGAGGAAGTGGAGGTGGACAGGGAGGGGGGGAGAGGTTGGGGGCACGGGGGGAGGGGTGGGAGGGTGTGAAGGTGGAGAAGGTAGACACATGTTTAAACAGCGCCTTCAGCCGTAGTAGTGACTCAATGTGGGTGTGGTGTTGGAACAGCGAGGCTCTCGACAGGCTTTATTTTCATCATAGATTCGTGTCGATGTAACATGACTAACACACGTGAACAAATGCTCCTCACCGACCAGGAAACAGGGTTTGAACTGCAGGAGGAGGAGGCAGGTTTAGCAATAGAGACGCCTTAAAGACACAAAAATCATGGTTGAAGCCGAAACTCGAGCCTTTGAATTTGAATCTTTGTTGCAGCAAAACAGAGCAGTGCCACATCACCGATGTGTGCCGGCAGCCACCAGTCCGATTAAAACACTGAGGAGAGAACGAGAACATTCCTCGAGCAGAAAAATTAAGCTGTGTTTTAATTCAAAGAGACAGACAGAAAAAAACGTGACCCGATGGGCGAACAACATTCCCTGCAGCTCAGTGCTTCAGCCGTCATGTTTACTCATCAATTTTTGACTGTTGTTGCTTGAAAAACACACAAGTGGTGACTTTGTTCGCATCACTGCAAAGAGATTCAGATTACTGGCGGTTTAGAGTTTCAGTAAAGCTCAACTGAGTCCAGATTTGCAGTGTAAAAGACAAAATACGCACACGTGCACAGACATTCCTGCGGCGCTGAACGATGCTAACACGCATTCATGCAGCAAATCTAATAACAACAGAGATCCAAGTCGCAAACATCGTTGCTATCATGTTAAAAAGATGCCTCGAAAATGTAATTTGTTCAGAAATAAACCATTTAAACATTTTATTCTGAGGTTGAGGTTGAAGAGTTTGAGTTTTACATGAACGATCAGTTTTCTCGAGCTGTTTGCAAACATAAAGAAACGAGGAATAATCCAACAAATCTTGACGTTTTACTACATTTTATCACCATCGTTGCTTTGTCTTCTCTCCTGCCGTCTCACTGTGGATGTTTCACATCCTAAACACTCCGACAGCGGCTGCGTACAAACTTATATAAAGTATTAAAGGTGCTACATGTGGAATCTAATCACCAATAAAGAGACATTAACATCCTGATATCAAACTAACAGACTTTCACAGAGGAGTCAGTCTGCTGTGTCACAACAGAAAGACAACGATAGAAGACAAAAAGTGTTTAAAGTAGCTTTAAATTGCACCTTTACGACACACACAAACCTCCAAACGCCTTAAATTTACTGAATTATTAGACTTTACCTCATTTCCTCAGTTTTGTGTTGCGTTGAATTGAAACTTCCAGCTGTTACAGTGTTTGACTGTAAACGCCTTAAAAATATTTCCTTTCCTACTCGAGAGTTTTTTGCTGCCTTATCGCTAAAAGCCAGTCGAATCCTTAAAGATCGCATGTTTAAGTCCACAAAAAGAAACGTTTTGGGTCAAAAGATCAAGTCAAACTGTGTGAAACGCTCCTGTTTTCCTGTTAATCGTTTTATTTTTCTCTCTTTCTGGCTGAACTCAACCAGCCTTTCTTCTCCACGAGGCGTCCTAACATTCGTCAAAGCACCAGATTAAAGGGGAGTGTTTTCAAAAGGAAAAGCTAAATGCCGAATATGAAGCTTAAGCCAACAGCCGGCGGTCAGCTGAGAGTGGTTACACCTGTCGCAGCCCGACCTGCCCGGCCCTCCATCTTTAAAACAACAGTGGCATCTGTGGACTAAATATTTAAACATGCTGTTAAACAGCAGATGTGCTAACAGAGCAAACATCTCACCCTCGACCTCCTCATGATGTCCACTCCTGCTCGCTCTCCTTCTGGCCTGACTGAAACCTCGAGTGTTAGCACCCCCTGGAGGCCTTAAAGGGGAGCACCGCTCAGTTTTAAGGTCCACCTGTGTTGTTACTTCGGCCGGCAGCAGACTCCTCAGTGTTTTTGGGCATCGCAGATGTTCAGCAGGTCCCCAGAAATCAGATCTTTCAGACTTGAACCTGTAACGTCATCAGTTCTACCTTCTGGCAGCTTCAGAGGAGATGAGTTTCCAGTTGAACAAACTGTTGTCAGAAAAATTTTTAGAACAAATCAGCTCTGTTTCATGTTGCTGAATAAGAAAACGCAGCTGTGTGTTTTTCAAGTCATCTGTTATAATTCGCTCTCTAGCGAACTGAAAATGTAAAAGACAGAAAACGACGAGAACTTTGACTTTTTCTCTCTTTATTTTTTCAAACTATGTGAAACAAACTAACAAATCACTGACTGGGGATCTGAAAACAACTTTCTGCATCTAAGGTGGAGAAACTGATGAAAAATCGTTTTTTTTTTTAAATGGATCATAGTTCAATGCTCTTAAAAACTGATCAGCATGGGCCAAAAGAATAACAGAAATCATTAAACTGAGGTTTTTTTTCCATTTAAATGAACTAAAATTCCACTTTGCCTTTGTTTCCAGTGTTTTGGAGATTACAGTTTATTCTGATAATGTATGGATGATTATAAGTATTATATATAAATATTTTCTTTGCTCCTTATTGTTTTTTTGGAACATTATTTTAGCTTTTTTTTTTTTAGAAACTTGAGTTTTATCTCTTTAGACATTTGTAATATTACTTGACGGTTTAGTGCCATCGGTTTGAGAGAAAATCAGCCAGCTGGTCTGATTTGACTAAACAATCCTCATAATAAGCTTCCAGAGGCAGAAACAAACGGCAGGAGAACAGCTGGAGCAATAATTACAGATGTGGGAAACTGCTCTGTATGGAAAAATGAATGTTGGAACTGGTGGGTGTTTGGAAATAATAAAAACTACTTGAATGATGTTTCATATTGACTTGATTTCATTTTTATTTTGTTCATATTTAAGATGCTTTTCTTGTTCTCTTCTACTCACTTTCCTCCTTTTTTCATTTTCTACTTTCCCTGTCATTCCTTACTTTGAATAAACTTGCTCTGTCTTAACTAAACTTGGATAAAATAATAAAAATCAAGCATTTCAATTAAATTGTGGTAAATATGGAGAAGAATTTTAGATTTAGTCTGTAATAACAGATATTAGGAAAAAAAGATGTTCAAGAATTTCTTCCCACAACAATGAAAAATTTGAAATTAGCCTCAAATGACCATGAAGGCTTTTAAATTAAAGGTATGTTACTATGAAAATTAATATATAGATTGTAGGTTTGAATATGACTGTTATACAATTTTAAATACATTTTGATGAATGTAAATCAGCCAAAACTTCATTTATTGGATACTTTAGTCTTTGAGTAAGACACAATGTAAAAGATTTTATATAAAAGACACTAAAAATAGAAAATTAAACAGAAAAACAGTGTATGTCCACTGAGAGACTGAACCGATTTGTGTTTTTATAAACAATAAATATTATAATTTGTTAATTTCACCTGAAGAAAGATGGATATAAGATATAATTTGGCACATTTCCCTTTTTGGCCTCATAAAATTATTATTTGTTGTGTATAATTTGCATTAAAAAACCTGGAATTTGTTGACATAACAAGCTGAAATTGTTAATTATAATTAATCTTTTTGAAAGTGTATAACTGTTTTTTTTTTTGCACACGTTCGGCATGATGTTTGGTGACCAGAGGGTTAACGCAGTACTGTACAGTGGCCTTTAGGGGGAGCTGTTCCCCAGGTTTTGAGCGGGCCTCAGTGAGTACAGTATGTAAATGACCCGGGTTCATTTTGATTGGCAGACTAAAATGGATCCTTCAGCCCGTGGAGGCGTGGAGGCTCAGATGCTCGCTGCTCCGTCCGTCTGACGGCGGCGAGCGAGACGGAAGAAAGAAAACTGTTTCTGTTCCTTCACATCCAGAATCAAGTCTTTCTTTCTTTCTGTCTTTCCCAGCATCCTTCACTCCTCTTCTTTAATGTTTCTGGTTTTTGGTCTGGAGGGTTGAGTCCTTTCAGCGGAGGTCTGCGGGAAATGAGAGTAAACAACATTGTTTTTGTGACTCAAAGTCTTTGAATTTTAAAGCAACACAGTGACTCAGTTCAGCCCCGCCTCAGAAACATCAAACATTTTATTGATTAAATCCTTTTTTTTTCTATACATGTGATCTCCATGTGGTTTCAATGACCTCATACACCTTCAGGTATGGAGCTCGTAACCCCTTTCATTTTTAAATTACTCTTGTTTCTTTCAAAACAACAAATTGTCTAATTTAAAGATATCAATTTAAAAAAAAATGCCTCTTTGGTCTCACTGAATCGCCTCATGTTCGCTGTTTACTGCTTAACTCGATGAGGTGACATGAACAAACTTTTCCTGAACTCTTCCAAATAATCAGATGTGCACTTTCTGGGGGAAAAAAAATAGTTTTTAATCAATCACTGATTTTTTGAATAAATGTTGACTCAAAAGTCGACTCCTGAATGAACTTTACATGTTGTGTTCACTGAAGATCTGTGAAGTTTTTCTGAATCTGACTTTCTGAATGTGTTTTTCTAATTTCAGGCCTCCGTTGACTCTGACTCATTTGGCTCAAACTTAACGTTTTGTAGTTGTTATGTTTAATGTCAAGAGACAACTGATCCCAAACCTTGATTTGACCTTTTTGTGTCCTGTATCGTGAGATCAGTGTCAATATAAATCATAAGTAAATGGAAAGTAAGTACATTTACTTGATTTCTTTGGTAGTCAGTAACAGTAACAACTTATTTCAGGCAACTTTTAACATTTTAACATCTTTCTCCACTTTGTTTTGTGAGTTACATTCCAGTTTAAACATTTTGTTACTAGAATATTTGATTTTACAAAATAAAAGCACCAATATAGATTAAACCCAACAGTATGAATTAAGGTGAAATTACTTTCGCTCAACCAGCTACATCAGTTTTATATAAAAATATATGATTTGTCATTCTGAATCGGAGCCCGTCAGCACAAGTGCTCTTACTTTAATACTTCAGGTGCATTTTTCTGATGACATGTTAGTCGTTTTACCTCAATGAAATGTCAGAGTTGTACTAGAGAATTTTATTTTTTTTGTTTTGATGCTTTCTCTTAAGAAACGTGATGAATAAATCCATAAATCCTGATAAATGAAATCATAGTTGAATTATTTGTGACTCTGTGTGAAGAGATAAATGTAAGTTTTTTCCTTCAGCTCTGACAAACTTACATGGTAGATTTTAACTCAGAACTCAAGTTTTTCATTTTCACTTTCATTTTTTTTAAAAGATTCGTATCTAAACAGCTGATAGCTTTTTAATAAACTTCTGATTCTGAGACTTAATCAAATCAAAACTCCTGGACGTCCAAACTTACCAAACTACCGGCTGGATTACAGCTGGATTACAGCTGAATGACAGTGAGAGTGTGAGTGAAGGAGCTGATCCCGGATCAGTTTCAGTTTTACTTGGTGTGACTTGCTGAATCAGTGCCAACTTATTGTATTTATGCGGCGGCCATCTTGTCTTGTTGCTGATTCAGCCTCTGACACTTTGACTGCTGTCTGTCCCAACACGCCTCGCTCTCTCTGCCGCTCGCTGGTTTGGCTGGTGAATATTATTGGATGTCCATCTGACCTCATTATAAGTGCGTTGCTACTGGCAACCAGCTTGGAAAAGAAGGAGGGGAGGGGGGAAAGAGAACAGTTGCATTATGGGATAGAAACCTGACCTCTCTCTCTTTTTTTCTTCCTTTTTTTTTTCCTCGTCTCTCGGAGGACGCACACACACACGCGCACACACACACATGCACATGCGCGCACACACGCAGCACACACACCCGCAGGCACATGCACGGTTTGCCTAAACAAAGATACATCAGGGAGGTGGAGGAGCAGGACGTCGAGCCTCTTCACCGTCTGAGCAACAATACAACATCTGTGTACAGCTGAACGTAAAGAAAACAAGAACACACACACACCAGACACTGTGTGTGTGTTAGTTTAGTGCTGTGTGAAGCTGAAGCTGATTTGTCATAAAACTATTAAATAATTTAGATAAATTTGAACACCGTTCCACTTCTGCAAGAGAAAAAAACATCACGGCTGCAGCTGATTCTCTTTTTTATTCCCGATCAGACTGTTTTTGATCGCTCATTGATCGTTTAATTTCTAAAAATGAAATTGCGATCATTCGTCAGGAGCTCAACGACAGTCGGACATAATACTGTATTTTATTTACCTGTGTGTTTATTGTTAATTTGTGTCTTTGCAGCCAAACACACTTCTTTGTGTGTCATTTTGTCTGTTTGTGACTTTTGTGTTCATGTTCATGTGATGACTTTTGTATGTAAGTGTGTAAAATATTGTGTAGAAGTCAGATTGTGTGTCCTTCTGTCAGTGCATTTCTCATCTTGTGTGTGTCTTTTTTTGTCATCATGTGTGGGTTTTTGTTGAGTGTCACATCGTTGTGTTAAATGTGTGTGTGAGTGTGTGTGAGTGTGTGTCTGTCGCTCAGTACTTGACTGTATCTTTGCGTTTCTTTACTTTGTGTGTTTCAGCGTGAATGACTGTTCTTTTGTGTGTGTGTGTTCATTTTCTTTCAGTGTGTGTTTGTGTCTGAACATGTAACATAAAGCATGTTTCATGTGTGTGTGTGTGTGTGTGCGTGTATGTTGTTGATGCATATTTCCAGTGTGTATTTCTCTGACTTTGTGTTGTCTTCATGTCTCCTTTTTTATTTGTGTGTGTGTGTGTGTGTTGTGTGCTTTCCTCTGCCTCGGTTCTTGCCCGTGAATATCATTATTTATGAGGACTTTGTGTGTTTTTCTGGGTGTGTGTGTGCATGTGGCTGCATGCACACTCATGTTTCAGTGTGTGTGTCTGGATGTATATTTGTTAGCCTGTAATTTTGTGTGTCTGTGTGTGTTCTTGTGTGTGTGTGTGTGTGGGAGGTGTGTATATGTGGGTTTGTGGAATGTTTGTGTGTGTGTGTGTTTATGTATGAAGTGAGCATTATGTGCAGTCCCACAGCTGTGTGTGTGTGTGTGTGTGTGTGTGTTCACATATACAGTGAAACACACCCAGGCTCACAATGCCTTCATCTCTGACATAACTGGTTACCATGCATACTGTGCGACTCTGACTATTATGGGGTGTTCTTTGTTTTGTCACGATGTGCCCTGCTATGGAATGGGAGGGGGAGGGGAACAGGGTGTGTGCTAGCGTGCACGAGTGTGTGTGTGTGTGTGTGCTTAGACGGGGGGGCA
>JAPZDY010000008.1:1639301-1652156 GCA_029783645.1 Ctenochaetus hawaiiensis | reverse complement strand
GCTAACATACCTACGTTAGCTAACTAGCATTCCATTAGCAAGAATGCAAGTTTCATTGTTGGCTTCTTTTCGTATCCTTCTTATAATTTTAGCCTTTTTAAACTCTTGTAATCCTGCATTCAGTTAAACAATGTTGTTAAAGTTTTTCAAGTTAACTCTAAAACTTTAATCTGTATAATTTAAGGTGCTTGAACGTGTCAACAGATTAAGTCTCAGGTTCAAGTTAATGTCAGTCATAATAAAAGCTGCCTGTTTTTTTCAGTTTGGGAGGTTTCTTCTAGTTTTGAAATAACATTTAAAACTCACAACGCACAGATATTTTCTCAGATTATCAAACGTGTTACCAACACAGTTTAGCACTTAAAGTAAATTTTCCCTTTGTGAATGAATGAGTAATAAATAAGACATAATGGATTTTTAAATGAAACAAAAAGAGCCATTTGAGACAGTTGGTCTTCACTAACATGTTTTTTTTACCCGTCGTTCATTCAGAATTAGCACTTTCCCTTTAGTTGTTAATTATCAGCTTCTACACTGTTTAGAAGTTTCATAATTGATTGCACATTTTGTACTAAAATCTTATCTATTCTAGTAACAGCTGGCCGGATATACGCAATCGCTCAGGTAAATACAGTTTTTAAATATTATTCAGTTACTTTGACATAAAGCGCTGCTGTGCTCAGTGTCTCCTACATCGGTGATTGTGGCTCTAATGCTTCGCGTTGCTGCTTAGCTGGTTAACAAAGTGCATCTAAATGGGGACGAACAAATGAGATTTACAGTGTTTAACTCTCAGTCGATTAGAAAACGTCCGAGCTGCATTTCAGCAGGTTAACGTTCACTACAGACTCACTCAGCTTCGGTATCAGGTGTCAGTCTGGGAAGCATGAGGATAATAAATTTGCTTTAGTGTATTCTAATTATAGACTTTATACAAAAATTAACTTCTATGGTAATAAATACTCATAATTTTCTCTTAAACGACAAAAATATACATTGCACGTTACCCTACTGTAATTCTGTAGGAGCTAAACATTTCAGCGTTCATGTTTTTTTCTCCACAGTCATCTGTCACTAAACCGTCCAGTAAAGCAATAATCCACGAGGTTTAACAACAAATTATAATCTCTTTGCCTTTAGATAAATCACAAGAGAATTTTAATCAAGTCGATGCTCAGTTCCACTTTTTATTCCAAGCAAAAAAAATTATGTTCACCTTTGAAATTTGTTGAGAAAACTCACAAATATTTGCTTTTTTTTGTTTGGAATAAAAGTAGAGCTGAGAATCAACTTCACCAACTTGAAAAAATCCAGGTACGAGTTGGACAAAGACCACAAAATGAGCTGTTATTACTCAGGGTGGTGATATATAAAGCTGAATAAACCTGTGGATTATAGCTCCACCTGCAGTTTACAGAACAAATGAAAAAACTCTGACCTGTGGCTGCAGCTGCTCATTTCCCTTCTGAATTTAACAACTAGAAGAAACACATCTGAGGTCACATGCGTTCATCGGATCACAAATTAAATTCAGTACTTTGGCATCGCTGAAAAGCTCCTCCGTTCGTCAGTTCGTATTCAACAGCTGAAGGCGGAGCTTCAGTTTGAAAACAAATCCCTTCTTGGACCTGCAATTTTAGGACACTCACGAAAAATAAAAACTTTAAATATTACTACATGAAACTAAAGCTACGAAGTTATATTGCACTAAAATATCCACTATGGCATGAATAAATAAAATTGCATCGCAGCTATCAGTGTCACCTGAAGGCAACACATCTGGAAACACCTGCACCACTGCTGCTGTCAGCACAATCTGCTTCTAGTCTGCAGTGATGGACGTTTTATCTGGACGCTCAGTAACTATTCCCATTCACACAACCTTTGTCTGCTACGTCGGAAACACGCAGCTGTTTTGAGAAAGATTCACCCTTTTCATGAGTGCAGCTTAATTCCTAGGAATGTTCTGTTGACTGGATCTGTGGAAATGTACAGCGACTGCTCCCCTTTCACGCTTCAGGGGGAAGGGATTTAAAAGAAGGAACTGTAGAAAATGTCACTGAAAACAAGGAGTCTAAGGAGCAGAAAGCATGACCTTTTAAAGGTCAAAGCCTATAAACTGACACTGCTGTAGGTCTATTAGAAAATTACACTGTTGTTATTATTCCAAGGCGTGATTATCGACTACAATTTACAGTATTTTTGAAATCTCTGTGGTTCTTCCTTCGTTTACAACCCTTCGCCCGTCGAAACTGTATCTACAGCTGCTCTACACGCTCTCCTGCACTGTGGACTTTGATTTATCTTCGAGAGGCGTGCTTTCAGCCGCAGAGGGCGGAGCTGCAGCCGGCGCCTCCACCAGCGGGACCTTCTCCTTCACCGGCGAGGCAGGAAGCGGCGCGCCGGCGCTGCCGCTGGCTGGAGGGTCTTCAATAGAAGAGGAGGAGGGAGGCGGGCCGCCGCCGAAGCTGCGAGCGATCTCGTCGAAGGTCTTACCCTTCGTCTCTGGCACTTTGAGGAAGGTGAAGATGAAAAACAGGATGAGCAGGCCGGTGAAGATGATGAAGACCCAAGGCCCGCACACTTCCTGTGGAGACAAGAGAGAGGGGTCAGGGTTTTATGGACAAACATGTTCCGGGTTCTCGTGGTTCAGCTGAATGTGAACTCTGAGAACATGACAACAGAAAACACAAGAAGGAAGAAAGAAATTATTCTATAAAATATAACAAACTAAAAGTCCAAACTAAACTCAAAGTGGAGCGATTGCTCACCACTAGTTTGGGGAAACTCATTCCAACTATGAAGTTTGCCGTCCAGTTGCAGCAGCCCGCCACAGCCATGGCGGCCGGGCGGGGCCCCTGGGAGAACAGCTCGGCCACAATGAACCATGGGATTGGCCCGGGGCCCATCTCGAACATGGCCACGAAAAGCATGACAGCACCGATGGCCACGTAGCTCATAGAGGGAACGTCCTTTTGCTGAGACAGAGAAAACGTCAAAATGTCAGTTTTAAAGTAGCTGAAACACTTTCATGTTACAGAATAAATCGCACGTGTTGTGGATGCACTTCATGTGCATGCAGCTTTGTTTCTGAAGCTTTAGAGGGAACATATCTTTGTTGAACAGTGGAGCTCTTATCACCTGCATGAGTCAGTTCCTGAACTCACCAGCAGGAGGGAGATGGTCATGGCCAAAGCGCTGACAGCCATTCCACCCAATCCCAGGAGGTGCAGAGTCCTTCGTCCCGCCTTCTCCACCAGGAAGAGCTGGAGGACGGAGATGAGAAGGATGCTGCTGAATGCAAACATGAAAACATGGAAGATCAGAGACAAAAAGAGCAAAAACCAGTGAGGCCACTCACAGAAACGACGGTGAAGACGGTGTTGACGATGCCGGCTCCGATGGTGGCGTAGATGGGCTTTTTCACACCGGCAGACTCAAAGATCCCTGTGGAGTAGTAAAACACCTGGAGGACAGAGAGATGATGGAAAAACAGAAAAATTAGCCAAAGGATTAAATTTTAAAGTCACGTAGAGTCTATGAAAATATAAACTGTCCTTAAATGACTGCAGGAGGATGTGGCTCATATTTGACTCCTCAGTGACAAAACATTAGAGTGACCTTTCATAACCTCCTTGAATGAAGCGAGTGTTTGGTTCGAGTTTATAACTGAACCTCACTGTTTCTTCCACTCTGACTCGTCTGTGTTAAACAGTTATGAATGGAGCCACGTCTCACTGGGACGGCCTGTCTCTCTTTATATCATCTGAATGTATGAAAAATTTACAAGAAGCAACAAAAACGTCACTCAAGAAGAACCAAAACAAAGATCTTTCAGCTCTTCTCTGCAGCGTGGATGAACAAAAAAAAACAAAAATGAGTTCTATATTCTTTGCATTTGGTGGTGCATTTGATTTCCATGTGTTTTTGTGGTTGCATCCTGACAGGAGGACATGCTGACTCACGGCGTTGATCCCGGACAGCTGCTGCGAGAGCTGCAGCATGACGGCGATGAGGAGCGGCTGTCGGTACGCCGCCGAGCGGAAGAGCTCAAGGATGGTCACCTTCTTCTCCATGGCCATCTTGGCGCTCTCCTCTTTCATCTCCTGCAGGTCTTTGCTCACATCCTCGCTGCCACGCAGACGCACCAGAGCTGTGGGCAGAACAGAGACGCGAGTGTGTCTTTGTTGTTAGTTTGGCACACACACATCCACACACACATAAAGGCAGGAACACTTGTTGCATATCATCCCTCCTCCTTCTCTATCATTATTTTCACACAGCTCTGCACTGGATATCAGCCAATCAGGTGTAGAAAGTGGTATTTAAGAATCCCAAACTGTGGCACCCTCCAGTGGTAGCATCAGAGAAGACATGATCTTCTGTTTTTGTTGCAAAATAACAAGAGGCTGAACTGTTGTTTTACTGGAAAGCAGAGGAACTGATGTTGCTCTGAACATCACAAACAGGATCCATTCACAGAAAACTGATGCAACAGCATCTGTGGAGCCTGAGTCTGGTGTTTGTCTGAGAGCTGTGAAGGAGAAGTGGGTCAGATCCTGACAGGCTGCACGGTGAACAGATGCCAGAACCTTCTGCCTGCTCAAGGACTCGTCTCTCAGGGGCTGAAACCTCACCCCGACTCACCTGATCTCACCCCTGTGTGTCTGCAACTGCTGATTTCTCTCATGAACATGTCTTCTCTCCTGTCTTTTTTCCCCACTTTTACCTGCTCTTTTCCCTCTGTATCTTTGATTCAGTATTTCTGTCCCTCTCTCTCTGCCTCCTCTCTTCTTCTTGGCCTTTCTCATGTATTTTTCATTTTCATGTTGTAGTATTTTTCTCTGTTGCAACTTGCATAACTGGAGTAGTACGGGTGCACCAGTAGGAATAACTTCCAGAGTATCAGAAAAAGCGGTAACAGCAGCAGGACTGGCAGGAGTACTGTGGTGATTTAAAGTTTAGCAGCAGCGTCGGTGCGAACCTTTGCGCGCCTGCTCCTCCTGTTTCAGGTTGATGAGCAGGAAGCGAGGGCTCTCAGGACAGAAGGGCAGCAGGATGCACTGCAGCACAGCGGGGGCCACGGTGAGGGCCAGCAGCAGGGGCCACAGCTTGTCCGAGCCCAGCAGAGCCTCCAGACCAAAGATCTAAAAAAACACGCCACGACAGCCGGGTCAGTTTGGAAAACAAAAACAAAAGATTGTAAAATGTGCAGGTTGTCAGGAGGCCTCCTGCTGACCTGAGCTATCAGGATGCCCACCACCACGCCGAGCTGGTGGAGCGTGCCGAAGGCCCCTCGGAGGGGCGTGGGCGACACCTCGCCCACATACATGGGCGTCAGGCCGGTGAAGAGGCCGCAGAACAGGCCGATGACCAGGCGGCCGGCGATCACCATCTCATAGGAGGAGCAGATGGTGGAAAAACCCATGAGGAGGCCGCCGATCACTGCCAGAGAGTTCACCAGGAACATGGAGCGACGCCTGAGGACGGAGAGAGAGAACGTGACCGAAAACATGCAAAATGTTGGTTTTTAATAAAGTTTCAGTGCTGACAGTGAGGGGCAGCTGAGAGGTTTGTGGTAGAAGAAAATAGAGATCGACACGTTCATTGATTAACGGAGAAATCACCGCAAGTGTGTCAGGACCGATTGACCTGCCCGAGTGTGTGTGTGAAGGTCAGGAGCTTTTCTGTCTAATTAGTCCATTGACGGATTAGTGTTAGTTCAGCTTTTCACTGCAAACATGCGGGAGTCACGTCCTTTTGTGTCAGGAGAGAAACATCAGCTGATCTACCATCTCTATGGTGTTCTGTCAACTGTTTGTGTCTTTTGAACAGAGTTTTAGATTTAATCAGGTGCATATTTAATTAAAAAATAACCCCTCAGCATCACAGATTTACTGTTTTTTGAGAATTAAATGTGAATAACAACATCAGTCTCTAAAATGGAGGTGGAGCAGGAGGGGATTAGCTTAGTTTAGCAACTGTTTTCTGAATTCTTGGACATTTTCAATCCACTTTGATTGTGAAAAGAGAAGTGAAAATAAAGTCGAATGCATTTCCACTGTAAACCCCATAAAGAGCTGCGATTTGATGCACACAGGCTAATGGAGGACTGAACTCTGGGGAACATCAGAGCCGAGCAGTGGACTCAAAACAGACACGCTTCATATCCTCCATTAGGAGTAATGACTCGTGGCGGTTTGGCTGAACCACACAGGAAACACACAGAAGCATTCGGAAGAAATCTGTGATGAGACGCTGACATTTGTCCAGAAACACATTTCCACCTGTGCAGAAGGACGACAGTCATGCAACCAAAACCGGTGATATAAAACACATTTATTTCCAACCTGCCAAAGCGGTTCGCCATGACGCCCACGCTGAAGGAGCCCACCATGCCACCCACGCTGAAGATGGCGACGGCGATGCTCCAGACGATGGTGCAGACACCCGGGTCGATTTCCTTTCCATAACGCTCCACCCAAGTGTCGTTGAAAAAAGACTTCAGTTTCTGATGGCGAGAACAAACAGATGAAAACGCTGATGATGATGGAGAAGTTTAGCCTTTTGGGAAAACTGACTTATTTTCTTCTCAAAGTAAGATGAGAATATTTGTACAAATCTGACATCTGAAGTTCTTTTGAGGTAAAAAAAGAGCAATGAAGGAGAAATAACGATGAGATTTTCCAGATTTTTGAACAGACTTAAAAAAGGCTCTAACATTTGATCTGGAGTCAGAGAGCCATTAGCTTAGCTTAGCATAAAGACAAAAAGAGCAGGGAAAAACAGTTTGGCAGCTAAAAATAAAAAATATTGTACAATTACAAGAATCTGACGCCATAAAAATCTATGTTGTTTAAGTTAAACAAGCAAAACACAGCTTGTTAATGAGTGAATATTTGAGGTTTCTGTTAGCAAACTGAAGCTAAGCTAGCTGTCTCCCATCTTGCTTTCAGCTCTTCTGCTGAGCTGAGTCATTTTATGCAGCCGCACAAAATAAACATATCAAAGTCTTCTCTTATAAAATGTTTAAACTTGATGTAGTTTTAAAAAGATTTAAAATAACATCTTTACTCAGATATAAAAACTGAATCACAGCTGCTATTCACGTTTGAATCATTGTATCTGCCTGAATCTAAAAACAGTCCTGCAACAGAGACGACTCCCTGAACTCACTGAGACATTTATAAAATCCCAAATCAAATCGTGGTGTAAAAGAAAACCGCTTGTCCACAGACAGAAAGTTAAGGATCAACAGCTAAATTCAAACACAGTAAAGTGAAAGTGAGCTCTGTGCTGACCTGCGACCTTTCCTCGCATCTCTCTGACTCATTTTAGCATCATCACACACCGGATGGGTTGTTAAACTTCAGAGATCCGTGGCTTCACATCACAGGATTTGCAGATATTTACCTTTACAAACATCTGTTCTTCACATCTGGAGAGTTTAACATGCAACCACAGAGTCTTGGATCTGTTACAAACTTCCCACCAACCTGCTCAGGTGCGTTGATGACTCCCGTGTTGTAACCGAACTGCAGGGAGCCGATGACGGCGGTGGCCAGAGAGAACAGGAGATAACCTGTTACCTGCTTTTCCTGCAGAGAAAGAGAGAGAAAGGAGGGAAGAAGAGTGGAGGAAGAGGACACAGGACAGAAATTAATGTGGAAACTTCAGGAGGAGACGAACAGATGGATGTAATGACATGAAACCTGAGCTCATAATCAGATTCACGATAAATAAAACCTGCGAAGCTGCTGGCTGATGGGCTGGTGGTGCAGTGACACACCTGCACATAAACAACAATATCAGGTATCAGACTCAGATTGCACGTAAACACACACAGCCACACAATATTACTCACTGTATTTGCAGAAAAAATCAAAATGGCTGCTACAACATCAGCTCTAAAAAACCTCTCAGTGTTTTTCATAAATCTTTACAAGTATAAAACTGAATAAAACAAAAAAAAGCACATTCAAATATACAAATAAAACTTTGAAAGCAGAACGAATGCACAACCTGTTTAGAAATTTATTCATATATTTGTATAAAACCTCAGAGGTCGTTCACATTATCAGCTTTTAAACTGCGATCAGCTCGTTTGTGTTCGGATGTTTTTCTTTTCGTAAACATAATCAGCTAAAAGCCGACAGAATTCAATGCTGAGGCCGTCCGCCTGCTCCGAGTCGCTCCTCATAACGCCATCGATTCATCACTGTAATGAAATCACTGTCGCTGTCGTCATGACGATCTGATGTTGTGATGTCCGACCTGGAGGGCGGAGCCAGTAAACAACCTGCTCTGTTTGGGTTTTTATTCCATGTGTGGTTGTTGATTAAAGGATGGATTTAATCTGTTAAACTAGAATTTACTGAATTTTATTGTTGGATTAAAAATCTTAGACATGTTTCACTAAAATCTGTCTGATTTCAAAAAGCAGACTGACCCTGATATTTGAAGGTCAGACAATGTTTTGACATTTGCAGCAGATCAGTTGAGTTTCTCCATAATTACAGTGCAAAAGAGGATTTTTTTCAGTGTTAACCTTAATGTTTGCTGTCAAACAGGCTCTTTAAGATGCTGCTGTTTGCTGGAGAGCGATTAAAGGTCAAAGTTCATATCTGATGAAACCCCGTTCAGGTCACGTTGGGTCGCAGCGGCAGAATTTAGGCCACTGTGTCTTTGTTTCTGCAGAAGTCGGTGAAATGAGGAGACTGTGTGCTGACGGAGCAGAATGTGCTGCTGTTATACGAGACGGCGACCTGGACTCATGTGATCTGCTGCCCTTGGAACGACAACATCAGAGCGAGGTCGGACAATATTAGCATGGACTGCACCTCCACCTCAGGTGGGTGTGGATCATTAGGAGCCATCAGTCGACGGGAGAGAAACAGGAAGGAGAAAGGATGTGAAGGTCAAACTGGAATAATTAGAGAGAGACGGATTTGAAAGCAGTGAAAAGCTCTGGTTTCTGTTACATTCTGTGGTTTAAATTTGTGTGCTGAAATATTTTTTGACGCCACAAATAAGGAAACAAAACAATGTGAGGAAGAAGACAGAGCCAGAGTGGAAACGCTGTGATGCAGGTGGAGAAAATTTCACATTAATTTTCTCCACAAACATCCCCAAAATTCTCTGTTTACGCTTTGAAGTGAACCAACAAGCCATGAGATGAATCACTGCACCTTTTCTGATTTAAACTGATGATCAGGTGAGAGAGGGAACGCCGTTTTTTTACCTCTGCAGTGTTTGTTTCTGCCTGAAAAAAGGTCATCATGTCTGACAGGGAATCCAACAAGAGTGAGAAGGTCAAATCTCATGTTCACTGAAGTCGGATTAACTCACCAGGTGTCCGAGGGCAAATAAATTCACCTTCACACCCTCAATACAAAGCAAAACACCTCCTGGTTCAATGTTTGCTGTTATTTGATTAAATGCAAGTGAGTTCAGAAACGTCTTATAAGTTTTGGGTTGTTCAGGACTCGAAAGGTTGAAAACACTTACTGTAATTAATCCTTTTAGCTCTCAAACTAAATGAAATCTGCTGTTTTTCTTCCTCCCATTCATTTGCATACGTTTCCTGAGGATTTATGTGACATTTACGAGCGATCGATAAACCGCTGACCGTCACAGACTGAAGCCACCGCGTCTCCCTGGGTGAGAAAATGGAGACCAGACGAAAACCTTTAACTTTAAAATGTTTGTATTTTCTCTCATTTCTTAATTGATGTGCAACATTCAGCTGAGAAAATATTAAGATGGCATCTAAAAACACAATAAACTGATGTTCTCTTGGATCCTCTGAATGAAGCGAGCTCAGGTTTTTCCTGACTGATAGTTTGAATCACCTACTTAAAGTCAGTCGACAGCACCTTTAAGAGTGATGAGAAACTCTTAAATTATTTTTGTGATTCACAGAAACAAAAACCAAAACTTAATTTGTGGTAAAATCTGCTCTTAAGAGTCAAAAAAGGCCAAAATAAGCAGAAATGCAAAACCACAAACATGAGCTGAGACTCATACGACTCCCGCTGCAGCAGCAGGATTAGCTGCACAGATGTGTGTCATTGTGTGTGCGTGTGTGTACATACATTCTCGTGTCTGTTAAGGACATCCCGTCGTGTCATGTTCTGACTTTGCATCCGGCTCTCGTCGCTCGTGCCAAACATTGACCAGCTCATCAATAAACAACCGAGCACTAAAATCACGACTGTAACGTTTTTCGTCACCTAAAACGGCTCGATACGTTTAACCTGCTGGTTCGACTCTGAGTCTGTGCTGATTGGCTCTCCCAGGGGCGTGTGTGTGTGTGTGTGTGTGTGTGTGTGTGTGTGTGTGTGTGTGCATGTCTCCACACCCACATGCATCACTGCAGAACGCTGGCAGCATGTCTTATTTAAGTTGTGTGTGTGCATGAGAGCCGTAGTTACTTTCAGCTCATGTCAATAAAACCGTCACCTCCAGGCTGTTGCCATGGAAACAAAGGGAGGAGGAGGAGGGGGGTTTATATGACCATCTTGGCAGGATGGAGGGAGAGAGAGAGAAGGATGGAGGGACTCGGACCTTAAATGAGGCAGAAAGAAAGTCGGCGCTGATGTTGCTTTAAGATAAAATATGAAGTGGAGGTTTGGGAGAAACGTTTCGAGGAGTTATGGACGTAATTTTAAGTCACTCATGCAGGATTTTTGTACCTGACGCACCTGTAGGTTCGTTTTCAGGTGAGCAGACATCAGAAAACAGACCTGCTCGTTTTTACAGGATCTGACTGTGGGAGCCTGAAGGCCACGTTTGATAAAACAGGTCGTGTTTGTGTGTGTGTGTGAGAGAACAGTGTGATCACTTTGCATCATCACGACAACCGTTTCCATAGCAACGAGGCATCTGTTCAGTAAATCCGGGCGCTTCAACAGGCGGCCGACACAGAAGTTCGCTCACATTCACGTGTTTTTATTCATATTTCTGCTTCTTTTTTAAATAAAAATATAGAAGATTCAGTCTTTGTCGTGTTTGTAACAATGAGATTAAAATGCTTGAAATCCGTCTGATTGATGACGGAGCTAAATGATCAAAGAATGTGCAGATTTTGATTGAGAAAAAAAAAATCAATCACCTGTGAGATTAGAAAGCTGTTGGAACAAATGAATCATCGACAAAAGGAAGGATTTTCCTGTAACTTCGCAGATGCAAAGTCAGATTCTGGTTCTTTAAAAAAATACATTACAGTGTCATTAAAAAGCAGCTGAATTGATCTTTGACCCACATTCTCTTGTTATTGATCACCTTTGGGTTCACGTGACCGGTAATTTCTACTGAGTCACAGTGACTTGACAAAAAAACGGAGACGGACACAGAGGAGGAAGGAGACAGAGAGGGAAGAGGAAGGTGAAGCTCAGGACAGAGGCAGCAGGATGTGTGTGTGTGTGTGTGTGTGTGTGTGTGTGTGTGTGTTTGCACTGCTCTAAAACACAGCGAGCTACATTCGGGTCTCCTAACACACTCGGGGCTCTTTTCTTTCCATCACATTTAATTAACATTTTAATTTCAGTGATGCTGATTATTCCAGACGGAGGATCAGTTCTGAGTTTGTTTGAAGCTCTTCTTTAAAAAGGCATCACACTCTAAAAAATATCATCATTTGGTTCTGAATCATCACGTCTCTGCTTTGATTCTAAAGGTTTATTTTACAGGTCAGCTTACGATGTGATGCTGATTTTACTGAATTCATCAAGTTCAAAAGTTAAGTCAAACTTAAGAGCAAAGATGAAGAACATAACATTTAACTTCCCTGATGTTTGAACAGAGGGTTAAGATTTAGACGACTTAACTAGTCTGAAAAAACTCAGAAAACACACAAAATTATGATCAATTTTGTCTGAAAAACTAGGAAAAACATTCAGACAGCAGCCTTAAAAAAGTTCTGTGTGGATCAACTTTAAAAAAACTCAAGGAAGATGAGATGAAGTGCAAACTCTGGCAGGTGAAGCACACGACAACAGGAACAGGAGAATTTGATGATATTTTTTTGTCCCTTTAAGAAAAAACATGACAGCAAAACTGGAGAGGCTGTGTCTGTTGTGACGGTGAAATTTCATAAAACACAGTTAAATAAGTTGTTGTGCTTTTGGTCCGTCTCCATCTGCTGCATCACCTACTTCCACTTTATTTAATTAGGTAATCTCCTCAAGAATCAAGAGCTGGTTTGCAGAAGAGGCCCGAATGCAACAAATTAAATGTAAAAACACCACAAACCAACCAGACATGACAAAAAGCACAGACAGCATCGGACAGAATCACATTAGGTTCATTAGATTTCTCCAGAGGAAGGGTGTGAACGTGTTGCATCCGTCTGTGCAGAGCAGCAATGCATTCTGGTCTGTTTACTGCAGCTGTAGAAACTAGAGTCTCATTCTTAACAATGATGCATCCATCATACAACAGTGTTTCACTGTGAGAACGTTTTCTGATATTAAATTCAACCAAAGCTGTTCAGAAAACATCTTTAAAGTGTTTGATCTGTTTGGAGAAAAACTGAAATATCCACCTTTACTTTCCAAACACTGAGTCCTTTTAACAGAACAAACACATTTCTAACCTAAAACACACACTTTTCACACTGAACCGGCCACTTGAACAAACAGAAAACTAAATAATTTCATGCTCCTGTCTTTTGTTTTAAGGTGTCCTCATAAATATAGAAGAAAAAAGAGTCAGACAGAGCAACAAGCTCATCAAGAACACAAACTCACACACTCCCTGATGTTTTTCTCTCACACACACTTAACACACATCTGCAGAGCTCGTGGATGACTCACAGACTTACTGTAGCAAACACACACACACACACACACACAC
>JAPZDY010000008.1:1492998-1506175 GCA_029783645.1 Ctenochaetus hawaiiensis | reverse complement strand
ATTATTGTGATGGACTTGGAATGAGAAACTATATCCCCAAATATCAAAATGCTAAACAACAGTTTTCTCTAAGGCTACCCACCGCCACAAATATATATATATATATATAAGATAAATATATATATAGATTTTTTTCTCAATGAAAGGCAAACAAATTCTACACAATAAGTTTATGTTAAAAACTTATGTTTTCTTTTTGTTTTCTTTAGCTGAAGTAAATTATGGCTCAGATGCAGTTCCAGGCAAACAACGAGAGCTGACCAGACTATTATGGCAAAGATGGCTCAGGCATTTCGACCGACTGAAAAACACAAACAGTGTTGCACCAGCGGCTCTTAAGTCATCGCTAAAACTCCACTGACGTCCAGTGTCCTGATGCTAAGTCCTAATGTTGATGGAAATAACTAGCTACTCTAGCTAATTGACATCTGAGTGTAACTGCTGGTGTCAGCTCGGTCATGGATTAAAAAGCTATAGCTCTTGGTTACACAATTACAAGGTGAGAAATACCTTTTTTTCAAAGACAAGATTGCACAGGAGGCGCTACTGTGTCTTTCATACACCACAACTCAGACCCAGAACTTTGTCAATAGTGTCTCATCCACTAGCTAGCATCCAACATAGGCACAGTCTCTTTGACATCAAAACGGCACTCGCACTGGATCTAATTTCACACCAGTCAAAATCCTTCACATCCGCTCAGACTGTCTCGTTAGCAAGAGGCTAACCCCCTGTCACGTTGATTAAAAGACACACCTTCCACAAAACATATGGCAGGAGCAATTAGCATAAGGCTATTCATATTTATTTCCCTGCAACAAGCTTTCACTTCGTCTAACAAAACTGAGTAGCTCCATCTAGCATGTTAGACACATATCTCCTGTTTGACAGCAAGCACCTGGATTTGATTAGTTTTAGTTTTGCAAATGTTCGCTGTATCGTAGTCTTGGCACAAATCGGACCACTTGCAGGAGAAAACGATGACTGTGCACTTACGCTGCAAGGGTAGCATGATGCCGCTTACGTCAGGCTACATCAGCAAAGAGATGAATTCAACTCTCTTCATGTCTTTTCACTTAGTCACACAAGCTAAACATCGTAAATGCTACAATTTCCAACTCCAAGTGTCTTAATTTTTGTTGCAGCACACTTGTCGGCGGCTGACTTTACATTCAGTCAGATACAGGAAGGGAAAAGACACTGCCTCCGATGTCGTCGTTAGGTAGTCGAGAGAATGTTTCATGTGCAGCTTGAGTAGAATGGCACAGTGCTTACATTGTATTAGACTTAATACAAGTTTTGATATATAGAACAACATCAATAACAACAAGAACAACTACAACACAGAAGTAAACTCAATGTTTCAAAGCATAAAACCGTAACACGAAAAGAGAGTGAAGAATGTATTGCTCAAGATGAACTGACTGTATGCCGGTGTGTGCATGTGTGTCAGTGTGTGTGTGTGTATTTGCACATGTTTGGAAGATGATGGAATACTTAACGAGTTAAAAGGAAACACAGCAGCTAATGTTGTACAGACTGATGTCGAGCTCTACTTAAGTTTGGCACTCAGCTTTTCATTAAGCCAGTAGAATATCAGTCACAGTTGACTTACCCTGTTGTCAAGAATACAAACACAGAAAAGCACAGACACACAGAATAATCACATCAAGGAGAGGAGCCAAGAGGGGCGGACAGAAGAGGAGATGAGGAGAAGATAGACATGTGAATGAAGTGGGAAAGAAGGTAAAGCAGAGAAAAATAGAGATAGAAAATAAGGGAGTAGAGAGGAGAGAGGAGAGAAAAGAGGGGGTAGGAAAGAACAAAATAGAAGAGAAAAAGAGGGTGCATGGATAACAGAGAAGACAAGGTGGTTATCACCCTCCTCTTCCTCTAAACAAGAAGGTATTGATCATACACAACAAACGTGCCTCGGGAGGGCGTCACAGTTCTGCGGGGGTGTAAACAGTTTGTTAAGGAAAAAGGAAAGTAGGGGTAAGCAATTTGTTTAGAGGAAAAAAAAAGTAAGAACACTGTTCTGTGTTAAAGGCTTCCGAGAGCAGCAGGCATACAGTACTACAAAGTTCCTGAGCCCTCAGTAAGCATTAAGAATCGTCTGAATACAAACTACTGCTCTGCTTCAGCATCCAAAGCCCTTCACTGTCTGTAGCAAAGGAGTCTCCTTCGGTTGTACCTCTTTTTAATGTCTGATTTGCTCCTAGTGTATTGGTTTACCCAGTTCAGAATGCGAGTTGTCGCTGTGGATTGTAGTCTTTCACATACTGAGAGGAACGAAAGGAAACATTAGTAAGCAAAAACATTGCTCTTGTTTTTCCTTAGACCTACCCCAGTAGGTCTGTTTGGCTTTCTGGTTTGTTCGTTTGTGCAGAACTTTAGGAAAGGGCTCAGTGCGTATACTATACTGACTTTGCTACGCAGCTGGGTTCGCTGCCAGGCAGATTCAGATCCAAATCACCTGCACAGGGTCAGACCTTGCAGGGCTCTCTAATGACAATTGATAATTCGTTGTGGAACTTCAGACCTCACTCTCCACACTGGAGAAATGGGCTGAGCCTCTTCGAGAGCAAAGGCTCTTGGCTTTGAGTGGTAGGTGAGGAGACTGAGGAAACCTCTGGGGCTGAGGTACAGAGCGCAATCTCTGATACTGTAGTTTGGCACTTGCCGAAGCCATGGAGGAGGGCTGGGGGGCCCCTGGGGTGGATGAGACCACAGAGGGAGAGGATACCGAAGAGGAAGAGGTAGGGGGAGGAACGTGGATAGGGTGAGATGAGGGCGGGGGAGCTGGAAGGGCCGGGAGTGGGGGCGGCAAATTGGGTATGAGGGTCTGAGACGGGGGTGACTGCCGGCCTCGATCTCGATCCCTATCTGTTCTCTGTGTTCGCTGCTGGATACTGAGGTTTAACTGGCTGCCAGATTTGGATGGATTTTGTGAGCGATCAGGCTTAGAGGAAGATGAGGAGTCATGTTTGGGCTTAAGAGGACCACCAAAACTCTGGCAGTGTTGATAGAGCTCCTCCTGGCTTCTAGAAGTTATGCGTGCCCATTTGGAGGAGTGGGAGTGAGGATGGTGTCTGGGGGAATGGCAGGAGGAACAAGCAGTGTGTCCTCTTCCCTTGTCTTTTGACTTGCGTTTACTCTTCTTCTCATCCTGTATGTGGAGTTTGTCTACTGACCAGTATCGTCGAGGAGGTGGTGGCGTGAGAGGAGGTGGGGGCCAGTGTGATCCCGATCCCCAACTCCTCTCTCCTCCATCTCCTCTTACCCCTCCACCACCTCCACTGGAACCCCAGCCACTTTCTGTTGTCCCCCACCTCTCTCCTCGCTCCAGGAACAGGTCGTCTCTGCTATTGATGCTGCCAGCTTTATCCCTGGAGGGGTAGGTGCTAAAAAACCAACCTCCCCCTCCGATTCCTCCCACCGCCCTGCCTTCATGATCCTCCCAGTACCTCTCGAACTTCCCAAACTCTCCTGAAGAACCATCATCATCAGAATATATCCCAGCTACTTTATCACGTTCCCGCTCTTCATCTGACATTGTCCTTCCTCCTCCACGCCTCTTTCCTCGCTCTGCTTTCCTTCTCTCAAGCTCAGAATCTTCCTCGTCATGTTCTACTTCGGACTCCCACTCGTGGAAGGACAACCCCTCCTTGGAGTGCATCTCACCTCTTCCATTTCGTCCAAGCAATGGCCTCCTCTCTCCTTCCATTCCTACAGCATCCCTGTCTGAACTTTTACTCTTCCTCCTTTTAGAGGAGACAGGCAACAAGGGCAGAAAGGCAGATGGAATAGTGTCAGAGGATGGGTTGCCCCCTCCCCAGAACTTGACGGATGAAGAAGGCTTACTGCTAGAGCTTTGATAGTGCTTACTGTTCCTTCGCTTGTGGTGCCTTTCTTTCCCCCTGCTGTCCTCCCCGTCATCCCTCTCCTTCTCTTCTCTCTCCTTCCTCTCATCCTCACCTGGGATGTTCCATCCATAGCTTCTGATTGAGCTTTCACTCTTTTTCCGAAAGGACTCTCGTCTTAAAGGCGGGTATGATGTGTAATCTGGTGTCCCTGACTTGAGATCCTCCCTTTTTTCAGCATCTCCCCCCTCCTGTTCTAACCTCTTTCGCTCTCTCTTTCTTAATTTATCCTCTTTCTTCCTCTTCTTCTTTGTTTTGCGGCGCTTTCGCTCCCTTTCTCTTTCCCTGTCTTCCCTCTTCTTCTTCTTTCGGCCCTTCTTCCTCCTCTTCCTCTCGCGCTCCCTCTCTTTATTGTGCCTCTTCTCCTCTCTACCCATTCCTCCATCACCACGGCTTGTTGTTCCTCCTCTTCCTCGCTCTCTGTCACCCCACGATACCCACCACTCCTGTAGTTGGGCGAGCTGGCTGCCTGTTCTTTCTCTGCCATAATCTCTCTGAGGGCGTGGCTTTCGCGGTGGGATAGGTGGAGGTGGTGGGCTGCATGGCAGTGAGCGTGAGGACATTCGACGTGAACGAATCTTCCTTCGTGACCCCAGGAGAAGGCTGGACTCCTCGGTTAGCAGATCTGAGTCATAATCGTCTTCCACCGTAAACTCCCTGTCACCTGCTCGATACCGGAAACTCAGTGAGGAGTTGTAGGAGCTGTCACTGGAGCAAGAGGAGGGGGAGTTTGATCTAGACAGCGAAACAGAGGATGACGAAGAGGATGAGGACGATGTAGAAGAAGAGGAAGAGGATGAGGCACTGGAGCATGAGGAGTAGAAACGGCATGGGGAGGAGGGAGTTGTAGGGGTGTGCGTTGGAGAGGAAAGGGGGACAGGCAGAGGAGGAGGTGGAGGAGGACGTCGCCCTCTCCTTCCACCTCCATCACTTGCTCCATACCTCCCACCTCCCCGTCTCCCCAGAGGGAGTATATTCTCATACAGGGGACCTCCTGAGCTTTTCCTCCTTGCCTGAACAAGACTTCCCCGTCTCCAGAAAGGAGGCCGTCGTGGGGAAGAGGGGATGGGTGGAGGTGGTTTGGGTATTAGGTGCCCTTGTTGGGGGCCTTTAGGAGGCAGACGTGGCATCCCAGAGGCTTTAGGGCCTCGAGGATTAGCTTTGGGAGTCTGCTGGGGGCCTGTCTGTTGGTCCGAGTTAGCTCCTAGTCCCTCTGGATCTATCGGACCATAGTAGCGCTTATATTCATCTAGCCCTGTGTCACCCCCTCCACCTGCTCCACCTGCAACGCCTCCTGGCAGGTTCCAATGCTGTCCAAGATTCTGCTGATATTGCTGTTGGGCCTGGAGTTCACTGATCCCTCCAGCTATTCCTCCAACACCCACTCCTGTGCTACTGCCTCCACTCATGACCTTCTCCGGCTTTGGCCTGTTCCAGCGGTCAACCACAGCAAGTCTGCGGTCATGTCGAGGCAAGAAGGTAGAACAGGGCATGGGGCCTTCCAGTAAAGGGCTGTTTGAGGGTCCCAGAGCCATCGCTGAGTGTCCTGTAGTTGGCGGTGACCCAGGTAGCATGGTGTTATAGGTCTGTCCCTGTTGCTGTTGCTGGTGGTGCTTCTGCTGCTGTTGCTGCTGCACCATCGCAATGGCTGTGGTGTTATTTATTGTGGCTGTCACGAGGTGCTGCTGGGGTGCCGCAGGCATAGCGGTCATGGTGTGATACTGGGGTAAAGAGCTTTTACTTCCTCCAGGTGCTGTCTCATCCTCAAACTGGCAGCAACTGTACATCCCCTGTGTAGAGAGATAAAAGAAAGATTGTAATTAGACCAGCAGGCTGCCGAGTTTGATAAGAATGAACTCTGTGAGTGTGTGTGTGTGTGTGTGTGCGCGCGCAGGTGTGTGTGAGACAGACAGAAAAAGAGAGTGCAACATCCTCAATTCTGACAAGGAAACCAATACCCAAGTTATGATCCAACACTTACAGAAACTGTATGAACTTATTTCGGAAAATGCAGTTGAAAGAACTTTATTACGTAAGTCTCCTTTATTTTCTAAAATTGCTTTGCTGTGTAACCCGACCCAGTTTATTGCTTAAACAAATAATAACCCCACTCTTCAAATAAAACTGATCAAGTCAATAGCTATAAAAAACAAGATAATGTCCGTATTGCAGATCCAGATAGAAAACAACACGTGGGGCTTTTCTGTGCTAAAGGAAGTAGTACCAAACTGCCGTACCACTATATAAGTATTAAACAGCTGCCATAAAGACCTTTTACCATCCAGTTATCCACCCGGTGCTGCATCTGGAAAGGCTGTAAATTTGTCTGGGTTACAACTGGAGTATTTTTATTCATCCCGTATCCCCCGTATTTTCCTTCATCTCTATTCAGCGTGTTGCATAACCACTGACTGTGTAACTCTGTCGGCTCAACGCATCTCACAAAAATATTTTGAAAAGGAGAAAATAATCTTTCTTCTCTCGTAGCGTGCTGAAAAATCGCTCCAGGTGGTTTCCTTCTACCTCAGGCTCTCTGTGTCTCCACAGGAGACGGGGGTGGCAATAAAGACAGACAACAGGGATACTGACAATTAAATATTGATAAGAGTTTTGCAGGAACTCTGGACTGAGTTTACCAAGTTTTTTGGAGTGTCAAGTTTTCATACTATCAAACCGAACAAAGCTTTCTACAAACAAAGTGTCATTCAGCTGAAAACAGGACTGTTTTTGTTTTTCAGGAGCACTGTAAAAACACTAGTTGTAGACGGAGGTATGTGCGAGGAATAGAGCTTCTGGAGAGCAAAGCGAATAACCGATTTTGTTGTGATGCAAATAAAAAAATAGGTGACAGACGTTGCTTTTGAAAGAGGAACCTTTCCTGTCAGCTGCAGTCCTGCTTACTTTACTGGAAGTCAGTGCACCTTATTGTCTCCTTTGATTGTATTTCCTGGTGCAAAAATTAAGACTGAAATGATGATCAATGATCCTCACTCAAGCAGATACTTCCCCCCTCACACAAAGTTAGAGATTTTATTGGTAGTGGAAAACAAGACCTGATTGCAGTCCTCGACTAAAGCGTTTCTCTCTGTTGTTCTTGTAAAAAAAACTTTCAAAACACCATTTTCTCTCAGCTAAAAATCGATGGAGTATTTCAGTGCATTCACCATAGAAATCGACATGTCGTCTTCTGGTCAAGTCTTAGAATAAAGAAAATAAACCTGATGTCAGAAACACAATACTTGTTACGTACTAATTGTTTCTGTCTACCCCGCAAACTTTTTTATTTTCTAATTTTACTCTTTTATAAAAGGGTATCTAAGGTCTAAAACTGCCTGAAAGAATTTTTTTTTTATTTCAGCACTCGGTTCTCAAGCTGCATGTTTATGGCCAAAATGATAATCATGATGCACTTTTACATTTTAGCAGACTGATCAGTACTTTCACTTCCATGTTTTGCTACATCTCTGCTAATGATCTCTGCATCAAAATATGACTGGTACTCATAAACATTTCCACACATTTTAAATGTTAATATCACAGTTCATCGTGTTCATCATGTTCATGATTAATATTCTATTGATTCTGCAGCCCTACACGGTTCTGACAGGAACAGATGAGGAAAGACACATTTATTCTCACAGATCTTCTTGTTGTTGTTTGTTGCCACTTGAGTTTAAATAAGATTGTTCTCATTTGGTTTTAATGAATTGCTCCAAACACACTCCACTCTGTCTGTCTACATCCCAGCAGCAGCATTTGGCAATGTCTCATATGAATAAAACATGAAACGACAGAGTCGAAAAATATGAGTAGATTACCAGCTCCTTGTGACATCTTTTTACATTTTAAACCTCCAGCAGAATCAGTCAGTCATAAATTGTGTCAGATGGGAAAATCCATCTCCACTGTGTTGGGTGCTTTTTTTTCCCCCACCCAAACTTTATTTACACCTCGCTGTAGATAGATGGGACTCAATTAGCAGTACTGAGGGAGGCCATGTAAATCACAAAAGACCATTATTCTCTGTGCGATGATTCATAACATCCATCGATATCTGTCACATCTTAATGACTAAAAGTGTGGGGTCTCCTGTAAATCTCTGCTCCCCACCGGGACTCGCATCTGATGGAGAGACTGTAATAAAGGCCCTTCCGGAGTCATGAATCAGCAGTCCCAGCGGCAGAAATGCTATCACAGCCCCCAGAGCACGAGGCGCAGCCCACTGTGAAATTGAAACTCGGGTGAGTCACCGATTGGGTTAAAGCAAGACACAGAGGCCGAACTGCAAGCACAGCATGTAGCATGTGAGATAGCAGCTAACAGGTCCTGTGGGCGCCCTTTGCATAGGATTGATGTTTTTATTCTTAAAATGAGAAATGCAGCAGATAAAAGTTCAGTTTGCTCATGCGAGAAAATATGCCTGTACTCTCAGGATGAAACTGCACTCCAAAGAGATTTCAGGAAAACCCAGGAATAATCTGGATATCAGAGTCTAGAGGGGAGACGAATGATTTTCACTAATTATTAATAAAAAAAATTTAGTGATCAGAAAAAGGTGGTGATGCAGCCTAAAGGCACAGTCATTGTTTTACTCTGTAGTTTTTGTACCTTCTTGTATTTTATGCTCTATAATTATTAACTTTCTAAACAATAACTTACTGAAATTAATGTTCACATAGCTAAAACACTAGAATTTGCCTCTTTAATTTCTTATCTGAGTTTCTAAATAGCACAAAGCTGGAATTTCTGATCTTTCTAATGTGCAAAAACAACAATTTTGTTTATGGAGCTTTAATTATTTTGTTCAGTTACACTAGAGAAGCCCTGTGCTAACATGTTGTTAGCATAAAGTCAGAGGTAACAGTTGTAAGGTTGTTTTCTTTCCCTCCTTTTTATAGTGCAATAAGAGCTCTCCTCTCTTGTGAATTAATTAGCGATTTTCTCTGCAAAGTCAGACACGAGGAGCTAATAAATCACAATCTCTCGTCGTCGTTCCGGCATAACGGTGTAAATCTCACAACCCTCGGTACTCACACAACAAGCATTCCATCACAGCATCTTCTGACAAACGAGAATATCTCCCCTGTGCTCCATGAAGCTTGTTTTCCAATTCAACGGTCTCTCCTCCCTCCTCCTCCTCCTCGCCTCCACCTCGCCTCCATCCTCCCTTCTCATATCTGTTCCTGCTGCTTCTTTTCTCCTTCACCTACCTCGTGGCCTCTCCCCCCTTCACCTGCTTTACTCCACTGCCTCTGCCATCCAAGCCCACAGCTGCTGCCTTGGCCGACTCCTTTCTCCTCTTATCTGGAAGTTTCCCTCCCCTGCCCTCCAACTTCTCCTCACTTTCCCTTCCAAAACACCAAGCTAATCTCTTTCCCATCCCCCGCCTTGATACTGTCACTTCCCTTATTACCTCCCTCTTGTTTGCTCTAAAGCTCCTCTCCTTTTTTAACTTTGACCTCTTTAATTCTTTGTCCGGACTTCGTAATAAACATTTTTTCACAACCTCAAGCCAAACTTAAAGAAACTGTGTGTCTCTAAAAGAAAATAGCTGTTGACAGCTATGTGATCAGTCTGCCCTGGACCCTTCGGCCTCATCCTGGTGTGATGCCAAGCAGAGAAACTCCTCTATTTTGGCTCTGAATCCTTGTCCCCTGCTACGTGACAGAAACCAATATTGAGTTGAACTCCTTCTGTGTGATCTATATCTTGATTGTATCTGAAAATTGCTCCCACTATATCTGCGCTTCCTTAAATGAAGTGGACTTCTTGGCTGCAGCCAGTGTAATATATATATATTTTTGTTTTTAATTCGCTTCCTTATATTGAACAGATTCTAAAAGTTTTTATATCTTATTGTCAATCATAACTGCTGGTCATTTACTAATGCTGCTTAACCTGTGTTATAAATCTTCAGGTTATTAAACTGATTGGTTCTCAGGTCGAGGAAGTGCAAATCAGTGAGATCAGCCGCTGAAGAGTGTGGTTGAAATTGAAACGTACAAACTACGTTCATTGCATGAAAAGGTGTGAGATGCATTCTCGTTTATGGTTTTATAAGCTTCTATTTCTTACAGTCTCATTTCAAATCTTGCCATGTCATAATATGGCTGCATAAACCTAAGCAGTACACATATCGTTTACTTAATGTTAGGAGAAAGCTGTTCAGAGGGGTGTGCCTCAAGGCTCATGTCTCGTACCCTGTCTTTTTTGACCGCATACGCTGCCATTAAGTTTGTACCTTTCATCAGTTTCTTGCAGTGGGAATTATCATGTCATTTTATTTGTCCATTTTATCGTAAATGTTAGAATTTTAGTTTCACATGTTTAATTTAGTCTTTTAAGTCACACTATATTGCACCTACGTTATCAAATTTAGAAACACTGATATGCTCATTTTTCTATTTGATATGTTGTCCCACTGTGTTTTGGTAACCCCAGATATTTCTTCTGGGTTTATGTGGCTCCTTGCTGTCTCTACCTACCCTGCTGAGAGCCAGGAGGAAGTCCATCCCACCAGATCGCTTCACACAGTGTCGTAGCTTCCAGTACACCAGGTGCTCCCAGGCGAACACGAGGAGGCTGAGGCCCATGGCCACCAGCAGCATGTAGAAGACCCCCGCCATGTTGTCGATGTCCAGCTTACTGCTCATCACCTGATAAGAAGAGTGATGGGAGAGATGATAGAAGAAAGACAGAAGAGATCAAAGAGAAGCATAAGAGACGGGAGGGGTAGAGATGAGCCAGGAGAGTGTATTTATTACTAATGAGGGCCAATTTGTCCACCAGACAGCAGATAAAAAGTTAATTACAACCAGCAGTACAATACAAAATCATCTGCTGTCACCGGATGTAAGAGCACCGATCTGTGATATTTTAGAGCCGCTGATGCAAAGACCAAAACATGTCAGTCACCACAAAATATAAGGGCCTGCATGGAAGGAGAACGCTTTCCGGCAATTTATTTCATTCAGTTTCCGCATTAATCGTGCCACTTTCACTCTTTAATCATTATTATTGCTTTATATCAAACATTTTAACTCGGTGTCACTGCAGTGATTAAATTTAGTCCATCAGATTTGTGTGCATGGGCACAAACTGTTCATTCGTTTCTGACACTCAGCACGGCATCCAGAAGGAAAATGTTTGTTTGGGGAAGTTTAAGTTCATTTGCACGCAGACGACTCACATTGCAACGACAGAAATCTTGTTGAAAATCAGCACTGTATCCTTAAAGTTTGCTTTCTTTGTCCCCCCTCTCCTGTGGGAAAACGGCGTAATCTGAACTTGAATAACACCAAATAACCACTCACCCCCCCTCCGCCTGAAATGGAAAGGCTCGGTCCTCCTCTACAAGAGCTGAAGTGCAATTTTTGTTAGTGTGCGCGATTGTCATCTACACCTGCAGCACATAACAACCACAAACTGCAGGGTGATGTCTGATAGGCGGCAGTTACTTGTGCTTGGAAATCTGAGCAATCTGAGCGAAATGGACCGACGGCGAGCCGGAGTGCGGACAAGTAATCACACGGAACAGAAACAAATCTCAGACCCGGTGAGATGACTGCTTTGGATTACATGTAACTGCTGCTCGCACTCTGCAAAGAATCACAACAAAACTCTGGATTTTTGTGACGACTTTAAAGACTCGGAACACAGTTTCATCCCGTGATACTTTGTTAATATCTGCATCATGTTTATCGGTGAGGTTTAATTTGGTGTGGCGAACGGGGACCAGGATTAAAACCACTCTCCTCAAGAATAAGACACATTTTTTAATGAACTGCGAACTGAAAATCGGCTTCACACACTGAAGTACAATCACCTTAAACCTGAAGATTAGTTTTGCTCTTCAGCTCTATGATGTGGTATTTGTAAAGGAAATAAAGATGATGATTGTAACCTGAGTTAATGTGATTTTGCTGGAACATCATGAAAAATATCTCTAACCAGGTTTAGGGTGGATGACATTTGGCTTGTTGTGAGATCAGTGCAGAGGTTGACGGAGAAAGTGACCAAATGCTACAACAAACATTAGCATTGAAATTTCAACAAACCACAAATTTGTCTACATTTCACATTTTAATTTTTGATTAAATATCGTGACAACACCGTGCCTCAGGTTCGGTTCGTTTCAGGCACAAAAACCACAAGGTTAGGAACCAGATTAGATCATGTTTTTGCAAATAAGCTTCAGGATTTGTAGAATTAAAAAATGGCTGGATTATTTTCTAAAGTCTCATTAGCAATACATAATTTTTATCACCAATTACTTGAAACAGTAACATGTACTCTGACTACTCACCATGATGCCTTTTTGTTAAAGAAACGTACAATACCAACACTGTGTTCTGGAAGAGACGTAAAAGGCTTCGTACCTCGATCTTATCATTGTGACAGATACCCGACAGCCAGAGACGCTCCAACATATCGATCTCATCTGCAAGAGAAGACATGGAGAGAAGAAAGAGTGACTTAAGATGATGTGAAGAAAGAAAGCCAAGGAATTATGGACATAAGAGGACAATAATAGGAGGAAAAGGTAAAGCAGGACAAAATCGAACCATCCTGTTGTTATAAGAGAGAAAAAGACGGCCGATCCACGAGGAAGACGAAAGAAGTGAGAGAATAAAAACTGAGAAGATAAAGAGAAAGAAGATGGAGTCTGTTGTGTTTCCACCGTGATGAAATGCAACATGAGAGGGAGAGAAATAAAAGGACAGAGTGAAACCTCGTTGGTGTGATGTTAGAACAGAAGAGGAAATTAAATTAACTGACGAGAGCGAACAAAGGAAACACAACATGAAGATAAGACAGAAGTTCGGCACATGATCTGAAGTTCAGAGCTTCAGTTCAAATCCACTGCAACCGATTAATGAAGTCCAGAGAACAGTGCATGTGTCTTCTTGTGACGGATGATGCAGTTTTTATAAAAAAGGGAACTGAAAATGGGAAGAGACTAAAGAAATGGGAGAAAAAAAAAGAAAAAAGGTTGCATGAGTGAAAAAATTAGGGCCATTTTTCAGAGAAAGTCATTAGAGTGAAAAGAGAGAGTGGGAATTACAGGCGAGAGCGGCTCTTTGAAGAAATGGCCGGACGTCTGAGGCATCTCACGGTGCACGAGGAGATGAAAGCGACACAAACACACACACACACATGTGATACACACTCTGAGCTGCAGCGTAATGGGACTTTCAGCGGCGGCCATTAACGCGTTAATCAAAAAGAATGAGGCGGTGGGAGGGAAACGACGG
>JAPZDY010000008.1:1467731-1480422 GCA_029783645.1 Ctenochaetus hawaiiensis | reverse complement strand
ATTGACAATGGTCTACAGTCCCTTAGCCAATCAGGACGCAGAACACAATGTGCGTTCATACGCTGTAAAAAAAAGCAAAATTGCACTTAAAAAAATCCGCGAAACAGCGAGGCCGCAAAAGGTGAACCGCGTTATAGTGAGGGACAACTGTAACCTGCATCACCTGACCTTTTTTGTGTTTTATTTTTTTTGAACGCATCATCAAACCTGAAGAACCGGGAAGGTAAATGATCGACGACTCCAAAAACATCATGAGACCGTCAGAGCGACATGCACAGACGCACCGAACCATCAATCAAACCTCCTGCACGCTGACTTATTGCTCTTTATAGATCATCACCTGACTTTCTGTTCTGATCCAATCATAATCAATATGGACACCAGAGGTTTGTGTCATTATAACCTGTTTCAAAAGGTAACATAAGCTGCCATTCTCTGGTAAGATCTTTTTATACCAATAAAGAAGTGAACACTGAAGACAGATGATGATGCAAACTGTGTTGTAGTTGTAAATGAAAAGGTTGGACGTCATCGACACTCAGTCAGCTGCTGTCTTGAGTCATTAGAGCCAAAAAAACAACAGCAATTCTTCTAAAAAGGTACAAAAAACCCTCAGAGGAAGCCAAAGCATGTTTTCCTAAAAGTAAGCTAATGTTTTGTTGTAATTTATTTGATAAACTAACTCTTTTCTAACCAGATAATAATAATTCTGATCATCAAAACCATGGTTATTAGGACAAACTATGAGCTTGGAAACAAAATCTAAACCCTCTGACAGAGTTCCTGCTTCTTAAAAACACATTATGGTTCCTTCAGGCTGCAAACGGAGGAACAGCTGAAGTTCGTGTCCAGTCAAACACACAAACGGCCTCTCATCGCCCGTTTCACTGAGCAGTAATTGACAGGACGGGTGAGGAGACTCAGTGTCCATCAACGAAATGAAAAATGAGTTTTTCCCTCTTTATAGCTTAGCCAACTCTGTGAATTAAAAACTCGATCATCCATGGAGTTTTTCCTCTGAAAATGGGAGCAGACATCACATCCGAGGTCTTTGAGATGACTGGTAAAAATCTATGACTCAAAATTGGTGCAGTTGTTCGTCACCGAGGGGTCGGATTTACCATGAACGTCTCATTTTTTCCCTCCTGATCATGTGGAGTCAACAGGAGCTTCTGCTGCGTCACCACAAGCCTCCGTCGCAGGGTTTCATCTCAGGACACGACGAAGAGCTGGAAATCACCCCGATGAGGACAAACTGTGAGCTTCGAGGCTGATTCCTGAGAGCAGATCTCTGCTGTGTGAACCTTCGCAGCACAATCGATGTTTAATCATCTGTTTCTGTGACACAAACGGTGCATGAACGTCTCTTTTGAGCCAATGAGAGTCGAGCACTGAGGGCATGTGACAGAAATAAAATCAATGAGGCCGAACACATGGTTTTAACAGGCATCCTGGGTAATTCAGTCACAAATGAGCAGCTCTGAGCACATGTGTTCACACCTGGCGTTAAGACGTGTCCTCGAATGCATCTCGAGTGACCCATTTAAATCGAATCTCACTTCCCTGATTTGTATGCAAATAAGAGCCCACATCGTTCTGTTTGCAGACACCAAACGCATCGATTTTAACCAGCAACCAACAGCAGCAGCTGACATGTTTTACACAGATTTATACAAAGAATAATCAAAACATGTAAAGTTTTTCCTAATTCCTTTACATTAATGAAGTTTTAAAAGTTGAAACGGTTTTCAAACGGCTGCTTAAACGTTATCAGCTGGTAAAAAGTACTTTATTACACAGAGTAGTCGTGCATATCCAGAACTCTGTTCACAGTTCAGAGACAAATTGATGTTTTTACGCAGAAACAACATGATGAATCGCACTTAATTGGTAAGAAAAACACAAATGATGAAGAATTTGCTTCAGCCGATTTCCATTTTTAAGTGTCTCCAAACTTAACGACTCTAAAATTGGTGCAATTTTTAAAGGGAATCCGGGGGTTTTAGTTGAAAAATGCGCTCATGAGCTTCAGACAAGATGTTTAATGTGTGTTTTCTGAGTGGGCGGTGCTTTGATGCAGCCTGAGACACACATGAACCGGCTGCAGAAAGACATGCGGCCAAAAACAGGCTGGATGCATTCACATCTGTCCACTGATGGGATCAGCCGGGACAGATGTTAACAGCAGGAGGTTCAATAACAGTGGAGATGTGCAGCTCACTGCTGGTGTGTTAGTGTCCATGAAAGAGAAGAAGCAGAGCTCAAGGAATTAAACCGAAAACATAAAAGAGAAAACAAAAAGTGTTGCTAAAGAAGCAAAACCCGAGACGCTGAATGAAAAGAAGACGCCGTCGGTCTCTGGTCTGAAGCACAATCATTATTTCATGCTTTGGACTCGAGAAGAGAGATGGGGTGAGGGGATAAAAAAAAAAAGAAATCTTGCTGACAAATAAGAAATTATTCATCCAGCGGGGGCTTCGAATCCTCCGTGGAGAAAAGGCAAAGTATTTGGCTTTTTCAAACGGGATGAAAAAAAGAGCGGCAATCAATGGAAACCCTCGGTTCAGGGTGATGCTCTGCAACATCTCTGATTTCTGCCTCAAATTCTCTTTTATTTTCCCTCATTTTTCTAAATTTCCCTTCTGTTTCCCTCTGAAGTCGATCTTTCTCCTTCTTGCCTCCACACACTGTTCCCTCCTCTTTCAGTCCTTTGATTTCTCTCTTTCCTTCCCCCTTTTTTTTCTCCGGTTTCCCTCTTTCTCCTCGTCTCTCGCTCCATCCCCCCCTCGTCCCAGCAGGGTTGTCATGGTGATGTGCGCAGCTTGGCATCGCATGCACCCGAACACGACTGCGGTCGAACCACAGCGAGGCAGCGGCGTCCAAACGGGGACATCAGGGGAAAAAGAGGTGGACAAACGGACAGAAAAGAGAAAATCCACCCTTCATTTACAGCTGTTTATCCACAGGAGGGAGGTGGAGGTGGAGGTGGAGCAGCTGATGCTACACGCTGACATACAGCTGCCGGTCATTAGAATAAAATGTTGGATTTGTACATTTTACTACTGATCAGATTTGCATGTTTTATCTTTTACATCATGTTGCAAACTGAAGCATCCTATCAGGAGGCGGGGGGGGGGGGTGATGTCACGACAAGTCGAGCCTGTTCACTTCCTGTTTCATCTGAGAAAACCTGTGTTTTCTAACGAGGCATCACAACATTTGATAGTTTTGTTTTTATGATGATAAAACTGGGCGATTTTAGAGAAAACATGATCATGAAGCTGATTATTTCTCTTTAAATTGTTGTTTTAGCAGCTTTTTCTATCATCTTCTTCTCTCTTTTAATCTTTTAACTGCCAGTTTTGCAAATATTGAAACTTAAAACCCAAAGTTGTGATAAAAGTCAAAGTTGAAATATTTAAATACTGCTGTTTTTTAAAGTTAATCCAAAAAAAAGGAAAAGAGAGACAATATAAACGTCAGTCAGAGTTTGCATTAATTTCTCATCAGTTCAAAGAGCAGAGAATGTAAATCTGTGAGGAAGAGGAGGAAGGAGCGATGAAGAGGAGGAAGGGAGGCGAAGGGAAAGACTGGACTGGAGGAATGATGTGAGGAGAGATGGAGAGAAAGAGAAGCTGAAGGAAAAAAAGAAAGAAAAAAGGGCTGAAAAAAGAAGAGAGACAGAGGAAACAAGAAGTGATGGAGAGGCAGGACGAGCAGAGAGATAATTAAAGCGGGGGGGGAGGATGAGGAGGGGAGGAAGGGGGAGGAAAGAACAAGGAGGGGGGAGGGGGGAGGGGAAGAGTAGCTATTTCGACATCAAACAGCATCGAGAGGAATTTAATGTTCCTTTTACAGCTCCATTTGCATGTTTCTAAGCAGGAGTGGCAGCTCATGTATTAGACACACGCACACACACACACACACACACACACACACACACACACACACTCATATTAGCACTTCACTCCCATCATCACACTGATGTGACTGCCTTCATTAGCACTGATAGGACAGGTCACAGCAAGGATGCCGGGGGAGTGTGTGTCTGAGTGTCTGTGTGTGTGTGTGTGTGTGTGTGTGTGTTTATGTGTGTGTGTCTACGTGTGTGTTTGACGGAGCTGTCAGCTTCACAGCGGCGGCGGTGGAAGTCACGCAGCCCGAGGAGATCCACTCGCCAACACTGACAAACTGGTGATTTAGCATGCAGCAAATGCAGCGAATCGCCTGCTGCCTGCCCGTCAGCTGCGGCGAGCAGGTGAGTTTAAGGTAACGCCGTGACCCCCCCCAACCCCCCCCTCACTGATTAAATGGCGTCTCGGGTAATGCGATTGTTCACGAAGGCGTGTCCTCGTTCTCCTCCTGCCACGTGGAGGTCAGACGCTGCTGCAGAAGGCCAGCTGTGTTCAGGGCTGAATGGAGGAGAAACAGCTGTAAGGACGCAGTGACTCGACTGTGAAAGTGGGACGTGATGGAGGAAAGAAGTGGCAGTGAAACACAGGTGAGGCCACAGCGAGATTAGATTGTGACACCTGGAATAAAATGATTCTTTCTGGCCTCAAACAGCCGTTTTCCACCAACGGGGAACTGGTTTGGTGCCAGTTTGCAAACCCTTCTTTGAGCGGTTCGGAGCATATCAACCCAAAATAAATCTGGTACCGAACCCGAAAAGTCAGTTCCAAAATGGCAACAGTGACGACATCAATGGGCTCCAGACATTGCAGAAGAAGAAGAAGAGATGGTTGATGACCCTCAGTGATGACAACAAACAGTGCTTCTGCTTAAAAGCACTTCAACCTGTTCACCACAGAACACCAAAGTTCTCAGAATCCTGAACAGAACTTGAGCTACTTTGGTCAAAAAAGGGATAAAAATGGGCTCAAGAACAAAACAGTTAAAGGTGGTATGTGCAACATTTATATGCATGATGCTAATGAAGCTATTCAGGGATTTAACCTGACATTTCTCTAATTTTGACAATCTAAGCAGCAACAACACTTTAGTTCAGACTTTGAGGACTCTGACTGCTCTTACTTGTTGTTTAGTTGGTTTAGATTTGATGAATCGAACTTTTATACTTTAAAATCATAAGCTTTAGTTAAGAAACCTACATGCTAATGCTAATGCTAACTCCTGAGCCTCAGAGGTCGATGACTACATGTGACATCAACATAATTATGCTATTGGCTCAGATCTTGTCAGTAAAGTTGCTCAAATGTAAATATTCTGATCATTTTGGGCCGGTCAGCACTGTTTAAATATTCTTTTTACCTCCATTCTTTTTTTCTGGTAAAATATAGACTTCTCAATGTCTTATTTTCTAAAAACTATTTGTTTTCATGCAGTCGTCGTCTCCATGACCTTTAAGTGATCCCACCGGCTCACCGTGACGCCTCCCTCTCTGGTTGATCGCTCGCCGCGTCGTCTCCACCCAAACACCATGTTTCAACTGAAATTACATCACATCAAAGTGAGTGAGACGCAGTCCGCCGAGGCCTTCAAGTCACTGCGTGTTAAACCGAGTCCGTGTGAACTCACTCTCTTGTATCTTTGCATTAATGTATTCATGCGTTCATTCACATGCGTGTGAACATGAATGGATCTTTGACTCTCCTCGTCTCTCGCAGCGGTTCCTCCCCTCGGTCCTCTCTCTTTCTTTTCTTTTCTGCCTGCCACCGTGCATTACGCGTCCCAATCCAATTATCTAATTTACATTCAAAACGATGCATCAGATGCCTTTGTGACCGCAGCCCCCCCTCACCTCACTGACTCCCCCCCCAGGAGGAGCCGAGATGGAAGACGAAGATGGGCAGGAGAGACAGGTGGATAGATGGGAGAAACGCTTGATAGTTTCAAAGGGGGGGGGGTTGATTTAATAAGTGGGGGATGGGGGGTGAAAAATGAGGGAGCTGAAGAGGGGAGGGGTGACGGAGGGAGAGAGAGAGGGAGCACGAAAGAGAAACTGATGGAGAACGACAGTCTGAGCGTTTAACTGTCTGAGCTGATGAATGATTCGATGAATCAGTCAATCAAAACGGTGAATCAATTAATCAGTCAACCAATGGAAGAAATTAAGTTCAATTTGTTTTTTCACTGAGGGTCACTGAACGCAACAACACCAGTTCAAGCGGTCTGATGGTCACATGATCAAAAAGTTTCTATGGAGGCCAAAGTTCAACAATGGCAACCACGTTTCCATCTGAGCGAACGACCATCAGAAACAACCAAAGCTACAAAATAAAGTTTATTTTTTAATGTTTTTATATCTTTTAGCTTCTTTTCTACATCATTGGTGTGTTTTTTAAGCCTCTCGCTGTCAAAATACTTTGTAAACTCGTTTTTTAAAAGGTGCTTTATAAAGTTTTTATTAAAGGCTGAACATGACTGCAGTGCAACACTCACATGCTAATGTTTCTGCCGTTGTGCAATAAAACCTTTATCATTCTCTTAACTTCCTGTCTGCACACAGTGTTTCTCTGTTTACATCAGTTTTCTTCCAGCGTTTGATCTGTTCATTAAAAGATGTGTTTAGATCTCTTGCAAGAACGAGTTAGAACAACGTTCACACACCTGAAAGTTATTGATGACCAACATTTGACTTCAGTGCAACAGAGATTTTTAGAAAGAGTTATATTTCCATTAAAACCCTCTTTTTTTAAACCAACCCCTGTTGTAGATCAGCAGCAACAGCAGGAGGAAGTGAATTCCATTATGAAAACAGTGTAACTTCGGAGGAAACCCAATTGATTTGGCCACCTCAGACTCCTGAAGCGTCGCATTAGTTTTGGCTGAACTTTGAAATACATTTATGCATGGAAACAAGGATTTCGTTCCCCGTGTCTCAGATTGGAGCCGTGCTGGAAACCTCACCTCACAGCCAGAGAGGACGAATGATTGCAAGAAGGGCGAATGAGATGAGATTAATTAAACAGTGGGAAAACAGTGAAAAAGCTCGGTTTCTCCTGTGAAAGAGCAGGATGAGGCAGCTGAACGAGCATGTGCTTTTAATGTGAAAAACTAACAGGCACCTGAGCTCATTATGCATGCTAATCTGTGCTGTTTTTCTTTGTATCAGGGCCATAAATTAAAAAACAGTTCACTAAAAGCAAAAAAAACACCCTTCAAAGTTCAAAAAGGCCTTAAAACAAAAAACATTAAAAATGAGCTTAAAACAAAATATTCACACCAACTTTGCACATATGAACTGTAAAATGTTCGTGTCCTTGTCCGTAGACGGAAAACAACGGGTGCGGCATGCAGTTTGAAAGCTCGTCACATAATTGGTTATAGCAGATGAGGAAAAAAAACATTAGAGCGGCCATTACCCCGAGCGGCACCATTAACAAAGCCTGTGCATAATCAGGCGGTGAAGCCAGCCCTCCTTTTTAAACCCTCTGAGCTCAGATTAGCAAACCGATGCTCAGCTCGCCCTTCCACCGGCTCGCACCGTCTCAATAAATTACCCTCATTGTTGAGGATGCAAGTCCTGTAACTTCAGCTCCACTTTTAGAGACATGACTCATGTATGTCTGAGGCGGACAGACAGATGTACATCACGGCCAGCAGCTGATCTGACTGCTCCTGATCCTTAAACATCAACCCTGATCGTCAGGTTCAGACTGAGAGCAGCAGCAGCAGCAGCAGCCTCAGGAGGGCAGGAAAGATGCTGCAGTGAGTTCGGGGCCGAAACACCGGGGACCTCGTTCCTCCGTTCCCCCGTCCTCTGGCTGCTGCAGCAGTTTCATTTCAGCCGAGTGAAACGAGCTCAGACCTGAGCTGCATGTGCTCCCACGTGACGTCCGGAGGTAACGCAGCAAACCTTTAACTGCATGAGACGAAGCAGCTAAAAGTGGACAAAAAACAAACCTGACAGCCTTTAAAAACCAAAATGTTCTGCACTGATGTTCTGTAAAACGGGTTTAAACTCTTGTTGCTGTTCTCACACAAACTGTGTGAGTTTGAATGTCACCTCATATGTTGTTTTTTACTTGACTTTATATAATTTATTGTTTTTTTCCAATGATGCTTTGTGTTAGGCACACTACGAATAAAGGCAAGAAATGTTCATGGCAAAACAAACGAACATGGCGGAGAGAGAACGTGACACAGAAACAGTTAAACAGAAGAACAAGTTTTTGGACTTGAAAGTCTGAAAAAGGATCATTCATTATGTTGTATATGATTTTAAAGATACTGTGCTGCCATAATTTAAAGAAAAAATTGAGTAGAAAGCAAAATTCATAGTTTCTCTTAACATTCGGGTTTGTACGGATCAACAACATTTTGCATCAGATGGAGTTTAAATTTAAATTTCAGATTAAGATTTGATTTTTTACACAAAAAAAAATCTTGCACCCAGTTGTTTGGTTATATGTTTGCTTTTTAAGAGTCAAGAGGATAAAAGTCCAAAAATTTCAATTAAAGAGAATAAAACTTCATTTTTTTTTAAGCATGAGAGCAAAAATTCATATCAGAAGACGGAGCGAGACTGAAATCGGAGAGGAGAGCGAGGTGGGAAAGGTGTTTCATCGGTACAAAAAACAAAAAGAGAGTGAATGTACGTGTGAGAAGAAGAGGGAACACGAGCCAACAGGAGGAAACTCGACAGATGGGAGGGTGACAAGCAGACATGTTGATGAGCGACGAGGGAAGGTGTGAAAAAGACGAGAGAGAGACCACGAGACGTCCTGCCAGCAGACGAACAGTCCTGACACTCCTCCATCTTTTTCCACGTTTTTTCTGCCATTTAGTGTCTTGAAGAGGCAAATAAATGAGGATAAACGCGTATGGAAAGAGGCTTTAAATGGGATTAAATCAATAAGATCTGGTATAACATGTAAATTTGAATTTCGGCACAAGAAAACAAACAAAAAGTAAACTCCTGATATGTTTTTATGACCATTAAATATCAGATCTCCATCTTTAAATGATCAACGTGTTTCTTTGAAGGCTTTAACACTTTTCACACCTTCATTCTCGGATTGATTTTTTTAACGTTAACACCAGATAAATATTGCCGTTAGCTGTTTTGTCACTGTGGGTTTGAAGTGTTGCATGAATATTTAACGCAGATCCAAGAGAAAAAAAGGATTATACAACACTGGAAACATCACTGAACACACTCGGAGTCCAAAGATCTCCTGCTGTGTGAGAACTTTACCAGAATGTCACAGAAAAAAGGACGAGGGTTCAGGGTTTCTGAAGGTTCAGGAGGTTTTTTTTTCTGGTTGACCTGGATGAGCCCAGCTGGGGAAGAAGATGGCCACCATGTGGTTATTAAAAAAGTGAGACTGAGGGAGCACTGGGTTTGACACTCCTCCGGTCCAGAGGAGCAGTCGATCCCCCTGAGGGTTGGAGCTTCAGTCTGCCACCATATCACCTCCTCCTCTGTCTCCCTCTGCCTTATCTTCTTCTTCTTCTGCTCTTTTGTTTCCTTCTTCCTCTCCATCTCCTGCCTACATCACCTCCCCGTCTCACTCCTTCCTGTCTTTCTCCACTCTCTGTTTTTTACATTAAGCTTCATCTTCTGGGTGAAAAAAATGAATATGGATTATTATAATTAACAGTTAATAATATCTCCTGTCCTACATCCTTCACCACTGTGTTTCTGTAACCGAGTTAATGCTTCAGTAACAATCTGAAAACACAAATGAAGCAGTCAAACAGAGAAGATTCCTGTAATTAGACTGAGCCGAGAGCAACATCAGCTGTCCTTTTCTGGTCTTTCCGTCTCAGATCTTCTCCGTCACGTCCACATTCGAGTGTTTCAGTCATTCAGTCTCAGAGCAGTGTGTGTCTCAGCTGTCTGAAGGCGTTAAATCCTTCTTTAATCCCTCTCTCCTCTGTGTGTCTGATGAATGCAGCGACTCTGATTGTTAAAATCAGGGTGGCGACGGCGTTTTTTTGTTTTTTTTTTTTACCTGAATTCACCTGATCAGTTTGCTCTAAAACAAAAAAACACAGACATTCCTCCTGTTAAGTTCACGACAGTTCAGGTTGTCCAGGATGTCAAATAAGACTCAACTTTGATTTTTGTTTGTGCATTTTACCGTTTTATACGGAGTTTACGGAGGCGATAACACTGAGGAGCTCCGTGACTCACGGCTGAAAGGGTGATATTTGAATATAAACTGAAGTCTCATCATTTCCTATTTGTTCCGTGCCATTTTTTTTTAAGAGCTGCACTTTCATTTTTACAGCGTGGAGTTTTTTTATTTTAATGCCGTTGTTATGAGCTGCACCGCGTTGTGTTGGCGCTGCACGTCTGAACTGATTCCACAATGTGCTGCTGCTGCTGCTGCTGTTTCCGATCTGACGGCTGGAAGCTGCAAATTGATTTCCAAGCAGACAGCCAAATCACCATCATCATCACCATCATCATCATCATCGTTATCTCTGCCTCCGTCTCCATCTCCCATTTACTCTCCATCCTCTCCACTCTTTGCCACGCAGCTCCGCCTGCCAAACCGCCACCCGACACACACTTCCTGTCTCCTCAGTCCTCTCACATCCTGACATTTGTACCGCCGGAGTCTGTGTACGTGAGCAGCTGCTTGTTCAGTGGATTTCTGGGTTTTTTTGGTGAATGCAGTCATCCAGCTATTCTGGTGTTTTTTCTTTGTTAAATACAAACATCTCAGCTGTCAGAGTGCACAGAAAACAGAAAGACTGAGGAAACAACGCGGCTTTAAAATGAGCATCGTCTCATCAGACTTCGCCTGTTTGTGGATGTTGTTGTCGTATAAAGGACGATGCTGTTCATCTGTTCATCTTCCTGTTAAAAAACAGGATTTATGTGCTTTAATGTGTCTCATATTTCAGTCTCAATATTCCAGAAACAAAGTCCATAAATCTGTCGACCAAATAACGATATCCACTTTCTTTAACCGTCTTTTTAAGGATTAATTATTCAGCGGAGATTTGCTGAGCGAAGTACATTTGCTCTGCGTCCCGCTGATTCAGTTCTGTTCGTTTAAACAGAGGAGCAGTGTGGGCGAGCGCCGAGCTTCATTAATCAACATCACTTCACATCGGTGTAAAAGAGGGTCTCTTGCATCTGAAAGGCAGAAACACTGAAACACTGAAACATCACTTTGCATTCAAACCCACGTATTTCAAAAACAAAGAGCTGCATTTTTTTGCAGGAGCTTCACGACAGGTAATGAGATCAATCATGCAGAGAGTTTCATTCTCAGCATCATAATCAGCTTTTTGTGAGATCAGAAACAAAAAAAAGGTTAAAATCAGAATTTGAAAGAAACATTAAACAGAAAACAGAAAGTCGTGAGTATCAAATTTGTTCTGCACGTGAACCTGAAAGATGACAGTGAAAAACGTTCAGTCTGCTTCCTGCAGGACAGCAGCTGCACCGAGCTGCAGATACAATAGATTCCAATCAGCAGAATCCACTTTGCCACTGAAGCTCCACTTCACGGTGAGAGGAGAGATTTGCTGGACGAGCTCAAAAAATTACTTGAGTCGTTCTGCTGTCGAGTTACGTCCATATTGAACCATTCAACACGTCCTGATTCATGCAGTTAAACCTCCGGCACGAACACAGGAAGTCAGAGTAAAAAGGTGGATGGCAGCGTGTCAGAGGTTTGCATTACTGCACAGACTGAAATTACATTTTCTTAAGATTTTAGACATAATCTTCTCCCATGAACCATAAACAAGCTTATTAGTTGTGTAATTTAAATAAAGCCTCAACATAGTTAATTTTCCATCATTGTTATTATGATTTTTATCCTTAATCATGTCTAAGTTGACATGCAGAGAGCAAAAATTTTAAAAAATGTTGTCATTGGACATAAAAAGGTCATTATTAGGTGGATTTCCATCACTGTGCTATTATGCAAATTTTTAATTTGTGCAAAAAATGTTAAGAGGAAATGCAGATGATTTTAAAAAAATGAAATTTTGCAGATTAAAGGCATAAAATGCATTTTAACTTGATTGAATAAAACAACTTAAACCTTTATCTTAGTCCCAAAATGTGTAGGATGCTTTGTTTTGGATGAGCTTTGAGTGTTTTTGATGGAAGAAAAATCATATTTATCTCTCAATGCCCTCTGGAGATGTCGAGAAGCTTCGGAGGAGGATTGACATTCATGTCAAACAGCCTCCGGAGCCTCCGGAGCCTCTTGTTGAATGTAAACCAATTTTACAAGCAGCATCTTTATTCCTCTCAGGTGAAACGACACCGAGAAGCAGCTACTCACAGGATCTTCTTCTGGTGATAATGACACCTGAGATGAGACTGAATTTAGCTTCTCGCTACGTCGCACTGAAGCAGCAGGATGAAGCTTCTCAAGCATTTTCATCGCTTGCAGTCAAACAGAAAGTAAAACGAGCTGTAACAGCATTAAATGCAGCACCAGTGAGTTTGTGCTGATGACAGTCAGACAGAAGTTTGTCTCTGGTGTCGTCAGTCTGGTAATAAAGTCACCCAGAAGTTTGTTAGCCAGTGAGCTAAACTGTTAGCCAAACAGATGCACCACCCGTCACAACTGCAAAAGGTCCCACAAACATCTGGATTTAGCACAAAACAGCTGATGCAGGTATGATTCATCCTGTTTTATCCGAACTTTAAAAAGGTCCAGTGTTTGAAAAAATTTTATATGATACTTGAAATAATGTTTTCATCAGTGTGTAATCATCTGAAAATAAAACAGCCGTCTACCAAAACAGA
>JAPZDY010000008.1:1432366-1454436 GCA_029783645.1 Ctenochaetus hawaiiensis | reverse complement strand
GTTAAGTTACATATAGAGCCGGGTAAAAAATTTGCAATTAATCGCGATTAATCGCGCGTTAACTCAGGACAAAATGCAATTAATCGCGATTAAAAATTTTTATCGACTGACAGCCCTAGTTTTAAATGTTATTTTGTACAGAAGCCCTAAGCGGACATGGTTTAATTTTTTTTTTTACAAGCCATTTTCTCGAGATAACGAGATAATAACTCGTTATCTCGAGGAAACAAAGTTTTTTTTTTTTTGTTTTAACGTGTTATTATCTCGTTATCTCGAGAAAACAAAGTTCTTTTTTTTATATATACGAGTTATCTCGTTTCGTTCGTTAAAAAAAAAAAACATGTCCGCTTACGGCTTCCGTAATTTTGGGAAAAAGACACAGACTGTACGATTTCGCTGGTGAATCTTATGTATATTCGGTTTTTATATCCAGATGACCACTGAGAGTTCAGATATGGTTGTAGTTCGTTATATAGTAGGTATGGTTCATTTAGACAGGACCTGATCTTGTTAAGCCAAAATAACCATCCAGCGGCCGCTGGATGTTGGGACTGGTCTATAGAGACTTTGTTATGACTCATCTCCTTCTACCTGAGGCCACAAACTCATCAATCATCCCTCATCAATCAGGAACTGCTTGCTGGTTTATCATCGCAGCTTTAACTACACTTTGATATCAAAATCTGAATAAAACGGTTTAAAAGAAAAGCTTTACACAAGTAGTTTCTATCGCTGCATCGAGCATTTATCCTCCTGCAGTGATCAACTTAAACGATTCAGACATGTGGAGAAAAAAAAACAAGACATCTTCTCTCTGGCTCACCGGTCAAAACACAGAAACACAGAATTATCAGCTGATGCTAATTGGTGAAGGCAAGCTTTGAAGTGAAATAAATAGCGCATGCAGAACTACAACCTCCCGATGCCTCCGAGATTATGCATGAAAGACACGTGAGATTAATAATTTTACATTAGCTGCGACAGAAAGTTGTCGGGCCGAGCGCGTTTATATTCTTCAGGGGTCAGAAGATTCTTTCGGGGCAACGAAGGCTAATTTTAATTTAAGGTGCAAATGAAACGCAGATTGTTTTTGATCAACATGCAGCTTGTGAGACATGTTAATGCACAATTAGAGAGAAGATGAAGAAGAAGAAGAGGAGGGGAGGATGAGAAGGGAAGAGAGATGGTGAGATGTGCAGAGCAGTAAGGAAAAGTCTCAGTGGGAAACTCCGAATAATCACATCACAGCGCAGAAGATGCTGAACCAAATCCAATCAATGATCCCCGACATGAAGAGCATGCATGTGCGTGTTTGAGGAGCTGCGCTTTAATAATCACAAACACCATCCATTACCAAACCTGCTCTGTAATGCAGCTATAGATAAACATTACGTGACAGGAGCCTTTGGTTTCTCATCAACGGCCCGAGCATCACCGGAGGATTGAGCAGAAATTGCCGTGCAAACCTCGTGATGAGCATCTGAAAACAGAACAAGGTGCATAAACAACAGCACAGCATGATGAAAAAACAACAGACGTCAAAGGTGGATGATTTACTGCAGAGATTTCTGGCATCTGAGGGGCCGAAACAACCAAATCTGGGATCCCAAGTGCCTCGTTTTCCTGGCCGAGGGTAGAAAGAAACTTTTCGATCATCTCCATCCTCCCCCGTTTGAAAGCTGAAAAGTGCTTCTCCGTCTCAGTTTTGTGTTTTAACTTAGAGATTTGGTGTAAAACACTAACGTGAACTCATCTCACAAGATGCAAAGAAACAAAGATGTAAGAAGAATAAAAAGTGAAAAATATTAAAAATTCACGCTCTGTCTGAAGCGACATCAGGGATGATGGCGGCTGAGTCGCATCACCTGTCAGTTTAACTCGTCTGCAACATCTTTTCATCCTTTGGTTCATTTAAACTGATGCCAACGATAATTTTTTTCCCCCGTTCAGTTTTCCAATCAGATGGGAATGACAGCTGTCACATCGGATTTGCTTTCACACAGGTGAAGTTTCATTCTGTCCTCTTATCATTAGGACAAGGGAAACACAATGACACTGCTTTTTTAATTGATTTGGTTTCAAATGATGCAATGAAAAGTGAAATATTAAAATGAAAATGTCATCCCATAGAAGCATCTGCATGTGCCTTAAATATTTATTTATTCCTTATTTTGTGTTTTAATTAAGCAGCCAAAAGTTTGTATGGTAATACAGAAGACATTTAAATAGTTTATTTCAGAATATAAAATAAAAATAGAGACATATTTTCCCTCTCTCTGAGTTCAAGCTGCCGTGTTGTGCTGACGCTGTTTTAAAGCAGCTCCATCAGCTGGACCGTCGCCTCCAATCACCAACAGATTTCCAGTCAGAGTGTTTTCATATGATAACAGACTTTTGCATCGGATGCTGCAACTTCATCGATCTTTGCTGCTCCAAAGCAGCTCGAGAGGCACCGAAACGTAGTAAATGATAAAGCAGCAGAGCGGATCGATTTCCGGATCATCCGGGAATCGAGTCAGAAGACACTGAGTGTGTGAGTGCGACTCTTTGGCCTCGTTTCCTGAAGCTGCTGTTGAAGCATGATGGTCCGGATGGAATTAGCTACCTTTTTAAGGGCACGTTCTCGTGTTTTTCTGTTAAAAAATACCAAATTCAGATGGATGACACTGACCCTGAACCCTGGAAGCACAACAGCCGGAGGGAAACTGTTCAGAAACTCGAGCACGCCTTTTGTTTGCAGTTTCCGGCGCTGAGGTGAAACATTTATTAACAGTTCGGTGGTGACGGTGGCTCTCTGCTGACAGATGATTTTTAGCAACGGCGTGTCGAGGCGGTTTGAAGTGCCGCCTGACATTTTCCAGTACACGCTGTACCTTTTGAAAAACAATCAGTGTGTTTCGAAAACATAAAATCTGACACCTGAAGCCAGTTTATCACTTAAGGAACCTTTTACACCTGCGGGAGGAAACATCACGTACACAAAGAGCCGCCGCCGCTGCCGCCACCTGTTTGCTGCTTCATTTGCATGATTTGTTCTCCTCCTGCTGCAGACGGAGCCTGTGGTTGGCGAGATAACTCAGTCTGAACCCAACTGGTGGACTCGCAGACCTGCAGATATGCATTAACTCTTCTTCTACACATGTTACACAGACACCTGCACAGACATCTCACCTCGTACATCTCCACGTCTGGAGTCCAACACAGAGCTCATTCACTCGCTCGCTATTCAGCATTTTATATCTCTTTCATTACGTTACATCATGTTCTCTGCTGCTTTTGCTCTTTCGTTTTTGGCACAATCCCCCCCTTTTCTTCCTTCCTTTCTCCCTTTTGTGGACTTCATTTTGACAAAGGTGATTTACACTGACAGAGGAAAAAATGATGAGAGCGAGGAATGAATGTGAATAAAAGGGTACAGTGTGAGAAAGAAGGAGTGAGAAGCAGACAGACGGAGGAGATACGAAGGCAACGGACAGATAAATGAGGAGGAAGAAAAAACATCCCAAGGCGCCGAGAAACACAGGAACTTTCCTTTAAACCACAGCTGAGGTTAAATCAGACAACGTCCAGGTCACCTTTTCTGTCTATCACTTTTGGACTTCAGTTGGACATCAGTTTTTCTGTTCAGCAGCAGTTATGCAGAAAAAAGTATCTTTCTTTTAACATTTTACGTTGTTAAGTTTGCTTTAAATGTGTTACAGTCTGTTTCAGCGTTTTTTAAGGTTGCAAAGTAAAACACCAGAGTTTTAATATATTAAGCTTAAAATCTGTTGTAAGCTTTGTAGCTTGTAAGCTTTTTGGTTTAAAATCAGCGAAAAACTGAAAATATCGTGAGGTGAGGTGAATCAATGAGGTGTTTGTTTTTAAAATCATGGATGTTGCATGCATGCAAATGTCTCAAAAAAACTACCCGTTACCTGAATAACAGGAAGAACGACCTGTTCACTAAAGAAATACTGACGTTTTTAAAAAAGATTTTCACTTAAGATGTTTTGTTTTTCATAAAATTTAACGTTGATATGAACATTTTTACTCACATTTTGCTGAGGGACATTTAAGCTGCTTCAGTTCTTTAGTGTTTTACAGGAGAAGCTCAGTGGAGAAACACACTGCAGCCACATTACAAAGGTGTGTGTGTATGTTAGTGGTCCCAAAGGTTGTCAGTGTAAATTAAAATGTGTCCTCCGGCAAGAGGCCAATTTTAAATAGTGAGATTTTATAGTTTTCTTCCGAACCTTTTCTCCGGTTAAAACATCTGAAGAAGAAACTTACGTTGCCAAGACGGTCGGTGCAAAGAGAGCAAAGAGAGCACTGCAAATATATCGATCTGACAAAGTTCATTAACCTTCTATTGAGCTTCTAGAGTCCAGTTTGTTGTAAAACCGTTGCTGAAGCATGAGGAGAAAACCTGAAAGTGTCTTGTTTTTGGTCTGATTTCCCTTCTTTGTTCATCAGTTTTTGTTTATTTGCCTCTCAGCCAATAAAATCATCATCAAATTAAATTTAAATTTCCTTTTATCTATCAGCTTTTATGAGCAGACACTGACGAAGGTGACGTGTTGCACCTTTGGGAGCCACAAAGCAACAATTAACCACTGAACCTCAGTTTGTAGACCTGAGAGCAAAACATCAGGTGAACTTCAGAACAAAACAAGCTAAAAACAGATGGTTTCTATTATCAACACTGGTTAGTTAGCTGCTAAACAATGTGGTTTATTATTCGTAGAGGTCCTGCTAGTCTTCTGCTGGTCCACTCTTCAAAGATGTGTTTTATTATATTAATGAAAGCTACAGTTTGACCTCTGCTTCTTTAGGACTTGTGATGCCTTCAAAGACATTGGTTTGTTGAGCTTCAGGATACAGAAGAAGTCTTTTAAACTCAGATCTCCCATTAGGATGAGTGGTTCAAGATTCAGGTTAAATATTTGATGTTATAGCTTTTGGAAATGTTGTGATCATGAGACTTGACATAAAACAAGTTATTTCTGTCCTTTGACACAGAATAAAAATAAAAACTGCCTCTCGTCTTTCTTGTCCCACCTGAGCTTCGTTGTCTTTGAGCAGCCGTTTGGTTCGAGCCCCTCCGGGATCATCGGTCACGTTGAGAACCACGACGCTCTTCTTCTCCCAGCCGATGAACGAGCCGTCCGTCATCCCCTCCACCATGGCCAGGAAGTCCTCGTAGCCGTGGTGACGCGTGGTCACCACGGAAAAGGCGGTCCAGTCGTACTCTTCGAGCACCTCGAAGATGACCTCGAGCTGGAGTGAGGTGGAGCAGGTGAACTGGAGGTAGATTGAGCCACTTTCCTGAAGACAAGAAGGAGAGAAAACATGAATCTTTTAGTCGAGTTTGGTTATGAATGAAAAAAAGTGGAGCACCATGAAGAAAAACAATGAGCTAAAAAAACTTGCTCACAAGTTTGTTGTGTGAAAAGAAACTACTTCAAACGTCAGACGAGCAAAAGGAGATTCATGACAAAGAAGCTGGCAAACAGATCTGTTGTCTCTATTTTGAATCTTAACTGCTTCAACCTGCTGGAGGAGGGTCACATGACCAACAGGTGCAGCCAATCACCAGTTTTACTCGTTAACTTCCAGCTGACCTGCAGCGACTGTTTGAGACAAGATTATCATATTATCAAGCAGACCACAATGACTGTGGGGTTTTATTACAGTACTTATATATTACTTTTCTCAGATTACTTCATTACTTCATATGTAAAGTGTTTTAAGACGACTTTGGTTTTGTTTTGGCGCCATAAAAATAAAATCTTATTTAATTTTAATTTAGTATTTTGATGACACAATGGACACATCTGAATTGTAATTAATCTCTAAAAAATAAACCTGTCATTTCACTGAACTGACACACTTTCTTTTTATTTCTTATACTCTGCAGAAAAACTTGCATTGTTGCCATAAAGTCGCCTCCTGATTCTCCTGCAGGAGCCCAAATCGACAAACCTCCAATCAATGCATTGTGCATATTCTACACATCGACCTGCGTCGCGTTAACAGAACTGCAACAAACATGAAATATGCTGAAATATTTCTAGTTTGTGAGAGATTTCTGTGGCACACTCCTGTGTTCTCTGCTCGGACACTGCAGGCGTCCCAGTTATGTCCACCGTCAGTCTGAGCTCGTCCTCGTCCCTTTCAGCTCTTTTTCTTTGGTGGCTGACTGACTTCAGCTGCATTGAGAAGGGAAACACTCGGAGGAATAACACTGTCTGCCTGTCAAAAAAAAAGAGAAGTCCTTGGACTCTCAATGAGGCTTTTAGTATCATTGAGAGAAACAATGATCGCCTTCCTCTCTGCTGCTCCAGTCACATTTAATCTGGAAAGATGAGCTGCTCGCTGGCTGAAAAGAGGAGTTCATTTCTTTTTTTGGCTTTTCTCCCATTGTGTTTTCCTTAAATCTCAAATAAAAGGGAACAGGCAGGAATAATCTGTGCAGGTTGAGAGCTGTAATGAGTGTGAATTTAAACAGTGAAATAAAAGCAAAGGACTTATGACGGCGTTCATGCACTTTTTTTGACATTTTCTAAGTTTTTCATCAACGTTTAGAACGATAGGCTGCTTTAAAACATGAAACAAAGAGACAGCGAGCTTGTGTTCATACTCGAGAACCAGAAAAAAGGTCAGTTTAGCTGAAAATCATATTATTTCTGACACTTTTCTCATGATATAATGACTTATTGAAATCACTGGTTTGCTGTGTTCGTCAGCTGTAAAAGCAGATGTTATGAGCCATAACTTCTGGCTGTTCATGATGTGTTTTGGGTCCCTGGGAGATACCGAATTTCTCTTCTGGGTCTTCAGATGGAGAAAAATCTGGCGCTCTGGATCAAGAGGAAACTTCAGGGAGCATCACGCCGCCTCCCCACGTCGTCAGTGCTCACCTCCGGTTATTCTGCGGCGAAGTGGGTCAAATATCAAACCAACATGAGCCTGATTCATGATATAAGCTTTTCTTAACGCAGCCGGGAGTGAAGTGCAGAGCCAGGAGAGAGTTTCTGTGTGTGATGAAGCTGAACTGGAATGTGGATCTGAAATAAAAAACACACTCACACTCTCGTCATGTGAACATTCGCCAGGAAATGATGAGTGAGTGGCGTTTTTTTTGTCCCAAGCCGCAGATCCGGAGGCTCCGTTGACACGAGTCTGATTGATTCTTGGCGTGTTTCAGGAAACATGCGTGACTCAGAGTCCCAGAGGCAATTACAACTGATTAGAGTTCAGTTATACAAATATTCCTGATAATGCGAAGCTCCGGAGGAAAAAGAGTCTATTTGTCTTGCAAACCCCGACGGGCAGGGTCACGAAAAAAAGGGAAAGTTTCCAGCTGAGTGACTCTGATAACAAGGCAAAAGACGTTAAATAAGATAAAACAAATCAAACTGTGCTTGCGTCTGGATGTGTGTTTGTGCTAAAATATTTGCTCGTAGCAGCAGTTTTCCATCCAGGTTCAAACTAACCAGCTAATTAACTAACTAACTGAACTCAGGTAGGATTGTCAAACACTCCGGATATTCCGGAAGGAAGTTCGTGAACTGATTTCCAAGTTGACAGACAGTGTTGCCCCTGTTGAAGCTAAAATATGTTTATTGCACATATACCCCGAAGATTTTCCAGTTAATGTGAGGAAACGCAAACTAATTAACTTCTGTAGGTTACAATCCGAACGGGTGATCAGAGACAGAGATGTGGTAGTCTGGCATTAGAGAAACTGACTTGCATAGTAAGAGGTAAACTGGAAGATTTTTATCAGATGTGGATGTTTCTTACATTTCATTGGATAAAAATTGGAGTTACTACTGTAACCCCAAAGTAACTTGTAATTTGTATCACAGCTAGAGTAACATGGTTGAGAATGGAGAATGAGATTAGGATAACGACTTATTTATTTATTTATTTTTAAATTTATTTACTTGTATCTATCTGTACATTTAATTTATTTTGTTTTCTGGGTAGCTATATATATATATGATTTTCTTATTATATTTATATTTAATTTTGTTAATTTTATTCATTTGTCCTAAATATTTTCGTACTACATATATGTTATGTTTGCTAGGTCTGATTACCGAGAATGTCATGTTATCGGGGACGGGAGGGTGAGTTTTTGTTGTTTAATTAAAAATGAACAAAAAGTCGATAAACATAGTGTGGAAAAAATAAAAAAAATAAGAAAAATAAGTTCTTCTGAAAGCCTCAGAAAGCCAAAACAGTAACATGTCTGAATGAAAAAAGATTTTTTTTTTTTTGTTATGGTTTCTTTTTGCCACTAAAGCTTGCAAGTAGTTAATTTGCCTCTTATTATTGGTTTAACTGAGCTTATAAAAATACCTGTGGATCAGTATTGTCTTTGAGTTTTTGTCCCTAGAAGAGTTTCTTCTATGTGGTTGCTGAACAGGAAGTAAATCAACTTAACGAACAAGAGATAAAATAATGAAACAGTCACATCTGAGTCACAAAAATCACATCATCCTGTTCAGATGAGCCACTTCAAACCAAATGGTCTCCCTATTAAACATCACAGCTGTCATGCTAAAGTGCTCTGTTAGCTCGATTAACCTTTAAAACTGAAGTCTGTCATTAAAACATTATCTTTAGTCGCACACACATGAGTCGGTTGAAGAGCCGAGCTTGTTAATTAATCTGTAATATCAACGAGCGTGTGAGCGTCATTAGAAACCAGGTGACTCAGCAGTAATTGCGAAACTCCGGTTTCGGTCCGTTCAGCACGAACGTTAACGTTGATGAAGTGTGAAACAAGTTAATTGCAGTTTCTCCCACCATCTTTTTACAATATTCTCTGTGTTACACCGAACCACTGCAACACTCTCCCAGCCTACACCGGAAAAATCTGCAGGAAAGAGGAGTAATTTTGATGCTGATGAGCTTAGCAGCAGTGACAGAACTGGAGCAATGTGACAAAATTAAATTTCCTCATCTTCATGCTCGGCAACGAGGTCAGAGTGGCACGTTTTTTTTTTCTGAGATATTCGGAAAATGACTGTTTCCTACAAGGTGCTTCTGTCTGAGGGAAAATCTTCAGAACTGTGACAGATTTTGAACTGTTATACATCAATAACGCACCGGCCTGACAATTTTATCACATCTGGAGCTGAAATATGTATTTGTGCAAAGAGGAATGTTTGATATTAACAGTCCAGCTCTTGTTATGATGAGAAAACTGAGGTAAAACAGTTTGGAGGAACCACTGTTTGTTTTTTACAGCCGGAGCTTTTATCTAAAGGTCGAGTGCTGCTCAGCTGCTCTAATAAATAAATAAATTTATGTTGATAACAGATCAGATTAATACAAAAATTAGCGGCTGACTCCGTTGCTCTCTGCAGCACTTATCGTCTATTATTTATAATATTATCATAAACTTCCTGCTCTGCACCAAACAGCAGACAGACAAGCTTTGCATCCAGCAGGTTGACGTTTTTTAGTTTTAAGTTTAAAAAAGAGAGACTTTGAGGCTAAAAAAGAGCTAAAATAAGAGTGAATATCAGACTCAGATGGCAAAAACACGACTAAAAGTGAATGTTTTTATGGGTTCATGTCTGCTGGATCTTTAAACAGGCAGATGTTGCTAACAAGTTTTCCGTATAAACCATAAAATTGCATGTAAACACTATATACAGTTAGTTTTGCTGCCCAAAAGTGGCCAAAAAATTTTTTAATTTTGAACGTGTGAATGTATTATTCCAGTATTTATTTTTAATTTCACTTAAAATCTCATAATTGTAACAAGTTTTCACTTCAACAGTTGGATAATCCTTTGAATTAAGTTTACTGTCTCAGTTGAACATAAATAAATCCTAGTTAAACAACCTCAGAAAGGTCAGCAGACATCAAGATGTCATTCACTCATTCAGACAAACAGCTGTACATGCTGTGTTTCCTCCTCCAAGGTTCACACAGTCTCTTCTTTGCCAAAATGAAATTAAAAGGGTTGATGATGTAACATTAAGTAATCCATTTCTACCTGTGGCTCTCGTCCCAGGCTGGCCCCTCCCCCCACGGCGACCACGGGAACCCCCGTTTGGGCCGAGACGAACTCCAGCATGGGCGCCAAGGGGGCTCGGTTGGGCGGCGGCGGTCTCTCCTCCTCGAACACTAAACCCTGGAAGAGAAAACACAGAGGTTGCACAACGAAACAAAGCACATCAGGTTTCATCAGCTGCAGTTTCATAAGCTCCTCATCCGACTTCAACTCATCAAAGCTGCTCTTTCTTTTATTCTCATGCGCCTCAGAAATAAACTAAAGCTGAGCAAACTGAGCAAAAACATGATAAAACAATGTGTACGTTCGTCCAGCAGCTCGAACTGGAGTTCAGACTTTATTTTCTCACCCTGCAGAGAAACATCTGAGCCGCTGAAGAAACCGGATTCTGGAGTTTTAAAGGTTTAATTAAGTAACGAAACAACTGTTGGAAGCTTTTAAAAATGGGACTCTCATGCTTCTCTGATTGGCAATCAATGTTTCCGGAGATAAGATCGGCGTTAAGTCCCTGCAGTGGACTGGCATCCTGTCAGGAGAAGAGTGTGTGTGTGTGTGTTGTAGCTGCACAGCTTAAGCTGCTTTACACCACAGAAACAACAGATAAGCTGCTGGCTTACGGGCCACCTCGGCTCCGACACGGGCTTACGAACAGCCGCGGCGGCTGCAAACCAGCTGAACTACGACCGCGAACGAGCCCTGGCTTCTACGAATGTTTTGGTAATCAGGATTTAGTCCTGATTAGCTCTTCTGGAAAAAAAACTGTCAGCAGCTGTAATAAATTTCGGATGAAAGCATGAAGATCTGGCAAAGGCCGTTACTTCCTGTAATGATTCATGAGGAGCGACGGCGATTTGGAGCTCTCCTGACGACTTAACGCTTGTTTTCCTGCAGCGACAGAGGGAAAACATGGCCGACGGCTCGATTCTCACAGGGAAACTTTTGATATGCAAACAGGTGTCAGATGAACCAGGAAATACGTCACTAAAGAGTTAATGTCATATTTGATCTGAGATGTTTGCAACAGGACCTTTTTACTGTCCTGACAAGAAAACAAACAGAGACAGAAAGATATAAATTACATGAATAGACACATAAATAATACATATGTTGCATGGGTGAATGAATAAATGAATGAACGAATGAATGAGTAAATGAATGATGAGTAGTGTGTTACCTCTGAATTATCGCAGAGTTGAAGCTCAGATCTGCTCCCATCCACAAGTGTTTTACTATGAATGAATGAATGAATGAGTGAATGAATGAAAAGATGAGAAAACTGCACAATGAAAACTCGCATGAAAAAATGATGGGACAGTTTGTCCTTTCTGTGAAAAAAACAGCTAAATAAATGAACAAAAAACTCAAACAATGGATAAAACATGTCAACAGTGTGAAGGAGTGAATGAGTTTCTATAATGAAAAAATGCAACACCAAAACGCAGGTAAATCCACGTACTTGACCATGAAATCTGTGTGTTTCTGCACCTTTAATTTAAATAATTAAAGGAAATCTGGAAGAATCTTGTTTTTTACTCGTTGCATCCTCAGTATCATCCTGTGTGCATGTGTGTTTTAGCATTTTAGGAGCTCTGGCTTTTTTAAAAACTTTGCTTTTAGTCACAAAGTTGCATTTTTATTCAAACTCTGAAGAAATGCACCAGGTAAACTCATGGTGGCGCTCTTCCCAGGTGAGCTGTGTGTGTGTGTGTGTTCACCTGCAGAGGTGTGGTGGCCAGCAGCTCACACAGCTGCAGCAGCAGGCTGCCCGGGCTGCTCTCGTTCACAGCCAGGTAGATGACGTTGGCCTGCCCCGATGGCGTCATCACCGTCTCCCCCACGAGCGCCGCCAGCGACAGGGAGGAAGAGGAGGAGGAGGAGGAGGAGGAGGAGGAGGAGGAGGAGGAGAACGAGGCCATCGCAGATGCTCCTTCCAACAAAGGTGAATCCATTACTCCCTTTCCCCCTCCTCCTCCTCCTCCTCCTCCTCCGGCTCCTCCCCCTCCCGCACCGTTTCCCAGCCCCTGCCCCGGCTCACCGACCCCCGCGCCTCCCACCACCGCCGTCTCCGGGAGGAGGGAGGAGCCCGAGTGGACCACGGCGATGTTGACGCCACCCGAGTCCCTCTCTCTCTCCCGGGGACGGAGCAGCAGGGGGGGCGAGGGGCGCGCGGGCCCCGTGCAGGCCAGGACAGCCAGTAGCAGTGAGAGGGCGGGCCTTGGGGCCACCATGGGAAAAGGGAGGGCCAGTGGCAGCTGTCGGATGGGGTTTGGCAGGTGAGGCCAGGTGGGAATTCAGGGGATGCGGGGGTTGTGGGTGACGTCTGTGGGGGGAGGAGGGAGAGAGGGGAGGGGCTCACAGTGCTTCACCTGATGAGGACAGGAGACCCTGAAGAGAGAGAGACAGGAGAGTGTGTGTCACATCCCTTCATCATGAGTGTGTGTGTGGTCATGAGCGAGACAGGTGTTTAATGTCGCAGGTATAAAGAACAGTTTTTTTAATTCACAATGCAGCTAAATAACATTCACACATTCATCTCTCCTCCTCACACACGACTGTTTACACTCTTCATAATTAATCCTGCTGACAGTCGGGATTAAACAGGTCAACAATCCAAGTTAACAGATGAGGATTAGCCGGAGAGCAGAGCACAAACTCTGCAGCGATCGCTGTTTGTCCATGAGATTAGCACTTCATATACATCAGTGTCGTGGTAAATAAACACACCGCCGGTCTGATCATGAAGTGGAGCGACGTGGCTTTTATTCCTGCATCCAACCCGGGTCACAAATTATATTCTGGGATAAATCAGAAAACAGAAGAATAAAATGTTTTTGTTGAAGATGTCATACTGAGTCTGAGTTACTTTCATACTTTCATTATTTGCCTGTTTTTCCTGAGAATTTTGCCCATGATTTAAACATTGTACACTTAGGATTTTAAGCAGTGATACAGCTGTTTGTCATGAAGAAACTGTCATAAATATAATCTAAAGTGTGTCAGATGTGAGCAGCTGGATTAAATTAAATAAATCACAGACTGTAGATTGAATGGTTAAAGGACCACAGTGATGTCACCGATTGGTTCGTGGACGATCATTTTCCAGCCTTGAAAGTGACATTATGGCTGATCCCATCTTGTTTGTTGCAGCCAAAAATGACAGTTTTTTGACCAGATGGCAGATTTAGAGAGGAAGCACATTTCTGTGTGACGTCTGGTGGCTGTTGTTACTTTAAATGCTCTTAATTATGCACAAATGAGCCTTAATATGGTTGCAGTTTCTGGCACTCTTGTGACTGAGAACATAAAGCTCATTTAGAGTTAACCAGAGCTTTTTGTCACTTCTGCAGGCTGCAGCCTCCCTAAAAATCTTCCAGTATGTTGGTATTCATCTCAAAAATACACTTTTTAAAAATAAATACACAGTGTACATTCATTGCTTGTAGTTTGGAATTCAGACACAATGGAGGTTTCTCGCTGAAAAGGTCCGCAGAAACAGAAAAAAAGCACAGCATGTCAGTCAGGTAATTTCCTCCGAGAGAAGAAGAGCAGAAGAGCGGATTTCATTTCTAACTATTTTAGTTTTTTTTCCACGAGTCGGCACAGACTGAGGTCTACGCTGCAGCGTGCCGGCGGGCTGACGGGCCCAGAAGGACCCGGCAGGAGCAGGACCACCGAGAATAAATGCAGAGTACAAACAGAATAAAGAAGCAGAGAAAGTGCTGCAGGTGAGGAAGGGCGAAGGGAGGATGGATGCAGTGTGTTTGCAAAGGAGAGCGAAAGAGTGCAAACTGACCTGTACGAGATATATGTACGAGAACGGTGGTGAGAAAAGGAGGAGAGAGTGTGAGGAAAGTGAACAACAGTGTCGGCGACCAAACAGGACGAGCGATGTGTTCGAAAATGAACAATGAGACGAGATATAATGAGAGCAATCTGTTTGCAATCTGACATAATGACCGAATCCAAATGTTCCCACTGAGCTTTAAGTGCACAGAAAATAAAACCACAACGAGGCTCAGCTGCCCTTCGACTCTGCACTCTGACTGCAGATCTGAGCAGAAATAATGTGAAGATTTTATGAGTCTTATCTACATTTTCAGCAACTCGTCGCTTAACATGAAAATGCAAAATGTATTTTTATTTTTATGAGTTTTGTCTCTTGTTTTGATGGATGAACTACACTTACAGGACTGCAGGTTCATTAAGAGGTGCTGGATTGTTCACATGATATCATCATATATTTATTATCTATATATATTACATGTGTACATGTTTGAATCTTTATATTCAGGAAGTGACATAAAAATCAGTCTTTATGTCGACGATGACACGCTTTAATTATCTTGTCTCACAGGAGCATTTAAGAGTCCAACAAACTGTGATTTACAGGTGAAAATATATCAGTTTTGTCTGAATAAAACACTAGAAATAAAACTGATAACCTTGATGGTTTAAAGAGTTTTCTTGTTTTTTAGGTCTGTTGTCTTCTGAGATCTGTGCACAAGAACTGATTATGAAAACATAAGTGTTTTTTCTACCATTAATGAACTACAGTAGTTCAGAGACAATATAGACATCTCTTTTTTTGTTTCTGCTTAACCATCATGTTTCTATAGTGGCCTAAAATTACACATTCTGTGTAAGAAATTGACTTTGAATGTCTATGATGTAAAAGTCTGATTACGTCTGATTACGCAACTTACGTTAACTGATATTCTTTCACTTTTATGTAGCAGCATTTAAAATGTGTGTTCTGCTCTTTGGATCTGGTTTAGATTTACACATTATATAAACTGGTCTCATTAATGCATGACACAAATTAAAAAAAACCCATCATCATCATCATCATGTGACAGTCACACCCGGGTGTGTCGACCACACCGAGTGCACTTCTGTGTCTTATTAGCACTGTGAGATCTGCAAGGCAGTGGAGGTTCAGGACCAGAACTGGACTTTCAGCTGGTGTTAAGCTGCTCCCGGTGGAAAACCTGACCAGGGACAGATCTGGTTTTGGAAGCTTCAGTAGCCTGAAGGGTTACACACTTTCACACATCTGACAGCTGCCTGGCGCTCACACAAACACTTATTGACTGCTAACAGTTCGAGGTTAAGCATCTCGCTTGAGGGCACCTGATGGAAGTTGCTGAGGGAGCGAAGAGCGTTTGAGGTTTTCCTCTCGGATCAAATGTTGCGGCGGTTTGACGACGGTGTGTGGATTATGTTAAGCTCTGCTGAGGATGACTGTGTGTTTGGCTGAAGAGGACGCAGACGCCGTCCTGCTGTTCATCCTGCAGCCTCAAACAACGACTGTGTCATTAAAACACCCTGAAGTCTTTTCCTCCCATCTCACTGTTACACTGAACTCAGGTGGATGAGTCACTGGCTCATAAAAGCTGGATTTGTTCGACCTGATGATCAAAGGAAAATATGAATCGGATGCTCGATCAGGTTTGAAACTTTAACTTTAAAATAAAAATTGTAAAAATGTAAAAAGCAGCAGGAGGAGGTCGGACCAGTGAAGGGAGACGGTTGTTAGCATGAACGGATGTTAGCATGCGTGAGGCTAAAACAGCCAAATCATGTTTTTATTTACAGATCACAGGATTTATTACTTGATTTAAAAAAATTTAAAAGGAGAAGTTCATGTCGTTCGGGTCCAAACTTATGTACATTATGTATTTAGTGTCCCAGTCGGGCAAAAGTCTAGCAAACTTATCAACTCACTGTTTTTAATAGAAAACATGGGAATGACTTGAATGTGAATTGCTGCTGAAAACGGTAGGCTTTAGAGTGCTTCCATCTATTGTTTTAATTTTTTATGCTCAGAGTTTATTTGTGCATCACAAATACTTTACGGATCTCATGAATATTAACTGTGAATTTCAGCCTTAATTTAGTCGAGTAATGACACTACACTGCGGCTGCACATTTTAAAATGGCTGTTGGCCTCCCTTTTTGTTTAACTGAGTCAGTGTGCTTCTCTTTAGTTGTTGCTCATACTGATTGTAGTTGAAAATTAATGTTATACAAATAAGCTGCTACGACTGCACAGTTTTAGCAGCAAGAGGAGGTCAGATCAGTGAAGGGAGATGGTTGTTAGCATGAACGGATGTTAGCATGTGTAAAGTTTAAACAGCCAAATCATTTTTTTTATTTCTCAGCGAGTTTTGTGCTTTTTTGTAATCGCACACAAAAAGTAAGAATTGAAGAAAGTGTTGATGATTAAATAAAAGGACTTAAGACGATGGTGTTTTTCATACATCACATGGTGACCACGCCTGACATTTCAAGAAGTCGTTCGTATCTTTAGCAGGAAAATCAACCCTTTAGATCTTCAGTCTGACAGGTTCAGTTCTTTCCAGGAGTTCAGTGTTGTGATTTCCTTTTTGAGTTCCCAGATTTTACCCAAAATAACCGGATCTCGGCTTGTAATTTCATCACTTTCTTACTCATCCACCTCCAGAAAACGGTGTGAAATGGCTTTGTTGTTTTCGATTTAAGGGGAAGTAAAGTGATTATTCCACAGCAGGAGCATGACAGCATTCTGGTCTTGTTACCCTTAAAAAAGGGGATCTCAGTCACAAAAGTAAAACCTGAGTCTTATGCAAAACTGTCAGTGATGGAAAAGGCAGAATTTTATGTGATCACTGAAATAAATCAGAGCTTCAGGGAGAATCAGATGTTGCTCTCAAATGGATGAAATGACAGAGGCAGCAGTGAATCAGTGAGCTCTTTGTTGATGCACAATATGAAGAAGAAGGTGAAAATCTGCAGTTCAGCTGAGGATTCACAGCGTTCGTGGCTGCAGGCTCTTTAACATCAGTCCTCCCTGTGAAGAAGAAGTCACAGTGTTGCTGATGGAGGTGCAGCCATCAGGAGCTCAAAACAAAAGGAAGTCTGTCCTCTTTCACCGCAAAGTACATGAAACTTTCTCCATAAGTTGTGTGTTCTCACAGAATAATTTAAAAAATGAAACATGTAAAGAACATTTCTGCTCCACGTGGACGTCTACTGATTTGTTTTCTGCAAAATTCTGCAAAACAAGCGGCTCCCAAAGACATCACATCCATTGTAAACAAGCCAACCGATGCAACTGGAACACAAAAAAAGGAGAAAATAGCATTTTTTAAATCTTACAGTCTTGACCTATTTAAAGGATTTCAAAGCTTTTCAAATGCAGAGGGAGAATGAAATCTGTGACAGCGAACAATGCAGCATGTTCCTCCTCGGTGGCCATTTAAAAAAGAAAAAAATCTCTCTCCAGCATTACATTGGCTTTGCTTTCTTCTGGAGGATTAGTGTTTCATGAACTCATAAAAGGCTCAATAAAGCCAGAGAACATGTGAGAACATTTCATGTCTCACAAACCTTGTTATTTATGCTGAATATGTGCAGGTACTCAGGCTTTTGCACCCATAATTCAGTCCAAATACAGTCCACCATCCGAAATGAATCAAATCATTCAACTTTTTAAAAAATGAATGCTGTATTATTTAAAAATTATGGGGTTCTTGCATGACCAAAGGCTCACAGTTGTTTCCTCAGAGTCCAGAAGCTGAGCAGTTGCAGGTTTGACGCAATGCAAAGCCGCAGTTGAAGCATGTCGGAGTGCAGACGACTAACACGAGAGAAATATGCAGCGAATCCCACGCCTGCTTTACGTTCCGTGTACCGATGCTGAAGGAATCAGGATGGATGGATTTCTCCGCCGCTCGCTGTGAGGTTTCTGAGTTTCTCATCGTCAGACAGACGGTTTAACAAGGTGAGATTCGGCTTGTCAAAGGAGCCGATATGCAGCAAGACGGGCGAAATATGCACTTTAATGATTCTTCTCTCATTCAGCACAGCAGACTTCAATATTTCATCCATAAAAAAAAAAAAAAAAAAAAAAGATTTCTGACTTCAGACTTACGGTCGACAATGTAAAACTTTAAATTACTTTAAAAGAAACCCAGGTGTTTTATTTTGGTGGAACATTAGCATTGATTTAGAGTTTTTTTCTTCCAATTTATCTTTTCAGGTAACATCTGTCCACACACTGTTTGTGTGTTTTGTGCTGTGAGGTTTGATCCAAACTCCTCAAGCTCCAATTAAAGGAAACTTTACACCCAAAAATCCTCCGTTATTTTATACAACAGTGTCTCAAACTTCTTGGGAACTTTTCTGAGAAGATTTTCTAGTTTTACCACAACCTGCCCATGCACTCAATATTTCATTTGATGCCTTCTGTGTGCAATTATTTTACATGAAAAACTGCTGCATAATCGGAAAGGTTAACAACCCTCTTTTGATGAAATACAGAGCATAACTATAAGACAGTGTAAATATTGCATGAATTTACATGAATTTCTTTGAATTCTGCAGCTGCATTATTGCAAATTCCTTGTTGGATTAATAAGTTGTCGTTCTAAAGCTTGGATGGAGAGTTGCACTTTATGACCTGATGGGACATCAGAGAACGTTGGTTGTATCAGTATCGCTCCCTAACACTACTCGATTACTCTTTTATTAATGTTCTGATGCCTCTGAAAAATTAGGGTCACTTTGAGAGCGATAAACATAATCAGGACTCTCACATTTTAACAGTAACTTAGTGAAATAAAGACATTAATGATAAAATATGTAGAAATGTGACATGTTTGCATGCATGTGTCGGAGGCACTGTGGATGAAAATGTAATGAGGACTCGCGGCTGCACAAAGAGTCTGTATGTGAATCATACCTGTGATGCTGCACAGCCTCAGTAGCAGCCATTAGTCATGTGGTCGGCCTTGGCTGCACAGCCTGTGCAGGCTCAAGCTGTTGACACTCATCAGCCTTGGATGCATGGAGAATGTGAAGCAGTTGGAGGGGCAGCAGAATGCCAAACAGCAGAGCCAGACAGCTGGCAAGGCGCTGGCACGCTCTCAGCCGTCAGCGGTCGGATGTGCATTTGGAAGAAAACGGTAAACGCTGCGACCAAGACTGTCCGGATATTATTTAAATATTTGCCTGTGTGCTTGTGTTGTGCTGAAAGGCCTTTGAGCTCACACAAAGACATCATGCGTGCGGCAGACTCGCCTCTGTTCCGTTTGTTTTCAGGCTTTTTTCATAAAATGAAGTTGTCTTCTGTTTATCTACAAGCGAGCACACTGGTTTGTTTCATAAATAAAAATTCTCTTCTGAGAAAGATGAAAAAAAAGCGGGAGTGTTTCTGCAGATACTGTCACATCAGTGGGGATAAAGGTCGCTTGTTATCTTCGTCTCCAATCTAACAAAATGTTCTAGTTGTTATATTTTTTCTTCAAAAAGTTGCAGTGACCCACTTTTTCCCATCAGCAACCTTTAAAATCCCCTCCTCTTTTATGTCCTCTTATCTTTTTTAGAGAAACAAGATTATCTTCTCTGTATCGATTAGAGTTAACATGTGTGTGAATGCAGTGAGAAAAGCTGATTTTATGTAAAAGGTTTTTTCTCTTAGCAGCCTTTTTTTTTACACCGTTTCCAGAACCACAAACCTGCCTTCAAACTGTCAGCGACTAGTTGGCAGCTTTTCTCTAATTTGACAAGTTGTGAGTGCTGAAAATGAAGGTAATTTACCGCTGACCCCGTCAACACATGCATGTACCGCTCTCCAGAAAAATCAATTTAAAAGCTTTATCTTTTTCTTATCTCGCAAAGACAGGCTGTACAGAAATGAGGCTCTCAATGAGCTGGAACATTGTGAACTCGCCAAACGCTAAAGCGAATCTGCTGAAACACATCAGGAGGGATTTCGACAGCGTTGCCTGCAGAGTAAACATGTTCACAGTTTTCTTTCCTCTTCAGTCGTGACACGTTCACTTCACATGATGACAACAACTAGTTCAACAGCTCAAGTCTGGAGTTTTCTGTTCGAAACGACGTGCGAACACACGTTGAGAAAGTCTGCTGGTGTTTAAAAGCAAAGCACATTTCTATAGAAACGAAAGCAAACAGTCGACAACAATACGCCACATTGTCCCTTTTTACAATAACACAGCACGCACAGGCATCACTTCCTGTTGAGACCGACTCTGCAGGGAAACAGGTGCATTAAAAAAAGTATAAATCTCAGTTTATTCAAGCATTTTGGCAAAATTAGTTGCATAAGAACTTTGCAAAATAAAAACATAGACAGCAGGTGAGCTAACCACTAGCACATTAGCAGCATGGAGCATGTTAGCATTGTTTAGATGTAAAAGCTCCTCCAGCAAACCAACCACAGCCTGGTCACTACCTGTACAGTAACAGTTCACTCAGCAGACACATTCATACAGTCAAATCTGGTTTCATAACTGCAAACTGGGTCTGTTTTTTGGAAACAGTTCGCAGGGTTTCATAAAGGTGGGTAACGTAACACAAATTTGCAGTGATAGCTTCTTCCCTGTAGGGCTTTGGCACCGTCAAGTCAGTTCGCTAAGGTCTAACGTTGCAATTTAGCACGTGAAAGCTCACTAAAGCAGAGTTTAAATGAGACAGATTTGCACATATTGACTTCATATTGATTATCCAGTGAAATGAACAGAAGTTTTTCTGTTCACAGCTCTAATGTGACTTCACTTCATGGCTCAAAAGTTCACTATAAATGAAATTAATGTCACTGACACTAATCTTTGCTGACATTTCTCATCTCCCTTTTTCTATATTATGAATGTCGCAAACAATTCTGCGACTTTAAATAGATAATGCTCCGCCCCCTTTTGTGTGCACAGGTATGGAACGATAAATCTGTGTGACTGTGAGTTTTTGTGGAATTTTTGAGCACAAATGTAAAGTTCAAAACTTGTACGAGGTTTAGACTTTGGGCTGATGGATGTTTAACGGGTCTTAATCAAAACCAGCGTGGAAATTTCAGAAAGGAGCAGCTGTGGTGGCGGTGAATGTGTCAAAACCTGCATGCAAATGAAGCCGTTGTTGGAAAAATAAAATGCGTCCTACACAAACACCCTCCAGAGGGGCTGGGAATGAGAAACACTGTGAAAACGGCTGCTTGCGAAGGAAGATGCTGGAGCACATTGTGAGTTTAGCACGTTGCAGAAGCTGGTGAGATTTCGTTTTTTCCGTTTTTTTCGTGCTTGTGTGAAAGCTGCTAATGCATGATTGATCATCAATCAGTATTCTGCTGCCTGAGACGCAGGAGGATGCAGCAGACATGGAGTGTTTGAAACATCTGCAAGTGTGAGAAGCAAAAAAAAAGAAAAAAAATTCTTTGTAAAAACCTGTCAAACCGCAGAGATTTTAAACGTTTCAAACAGACTGTGCAAACAACACAACAGAGCTTTAAAGGGTGAGTCTGTGCTCGCATGTTTGGTCGTATTGGTGCTGCTCTTGCATGGCGTGTGAGCGCATATGCAACGAGGGATTTATAAGGGCACAAGGAAGTAATGACCACCATCCACGGTTTCTTGGCAACAAAAACAAGGTTTCTGGATGTAAAAGGAAAAGAAAAAGGGAGAAAAGGGGAACAAAATGAGATGCAGAAATGCAGCTGCAGAGATGTTTCTGTAGATGCTGATGGTCGGGGGACGACAGCGGCCGGGAGTGTACGATCAATCAACATTAATTTAGGTCAGCTTACCCACAAAGCCGAGTACATACGCGACCTCGGGAGCTTTGAGCCTCCTGCTCGGATGGCGCGGCCGCTCCCCTGCGTATTAATTACATCTACTTGTGGAGCCCGTGAGTTTTAATGCGACTGTGAGGTTTTTTCTCTTTTTTACTGTGTTTTTTTATGGAGCTTCTGCTCTCACGCTGGCCATAAAGCTCGTCTTCCTTCTCCCACTGAGTGCTGCGGCGGCGGCAGCGGCATGAATTAGCTTTACTGTGTCAGGACGACTTTTCTCAGGCCGGTCGTGAGGAGGAGTCAAAGATTTAAAGGACAGTGAAGTTTTCTTATGAACTTGTTGATGTTTTTTTTGGTTGACCTCTTAAAAAAACCTGTAGCTTTGAGGGATTTCCGGTTGTTTCCGGTTCCTCCGTGTGTCTCATTGCTCCTCTGTGTCTCTGTTTTTTTGTGGGCGTGGCCTCCTGCTCGGCTCGACCTGCACACCTG
>JAPZDY010000008.1:1418516-1429990 GCA_029783645.1 Ctenochaetus hawaiiensis | reverse complement strand
TAGCCGCATCACTGTTTAAGCCGCAGGGTTCAAAGCGTGTGAAAAAAGTAGCGGCTTATAGTCCGGAAGTTACGGTACTTCAAAAACCTCTTCCATGCATCAGTCTGTTCGCACAAAACACCTTAAGATGAAGTTTTCCTTAAAGTCTGAGTTAAGGAAGTTTGGTGCAACTGATTTTATTCTTCTGAAGTTTCCTTAAGTTCAGTCAAACTTAAAGAAACTTCACAATAAAACAGTTTTGCTCTTATTTAACGTTTCCGGCTGCTCATAAAGTGCAACAGACCGTCTTTTTTTTTTTTTTTAACTGCAACATGTGGTCGTGGTAGCTCGCAGGAGTAAACACCGCGGTCGAGCAGCTGTGCAGCTGGATGCTCTCCCTGCCCCGACAGCCTTCAGAAACGGAGGTTAAAGCCTCACGAGTCCCTGAAGGCAGCAGCAAAAAAAAAACCATCAACCACATCCTTGAAGAGCGTCCAACTGCGGCGCTGGCAGCCGGCTGGCTCGCCATCACAGCTCAACCAGATGGTAAAGGTGACAAAAGGTGCCAAAGGGGATTATGCTATGTTTGTGTGTGTGTGTGTGTGTGTGTGTGTGTGTGTGTGTGTGTGAGCGGAGAGGATTAAGACATATTTTCACAATGTGTTTTGTGTTCGATTCTCCTCGTGACACCTGCTTTGCCTGTAACGACATAATATTCGTTCTCTCCGCGGCCCATCTCTCCACCTGTGGGTGAGATTTAATTCGGTCACAGAGACGCTTTCTGTAAGTGACACCCACCTAAACGCAGCAATTTGGGAGATTTTGCATTTGCATACAAACGAGTGCAATGCAGCTTCGATCCTCCTCAGAAGAAGAAAAGGCTGGAAAATGAGCAGCAGCCAGATTTTCTGCAGCAAAAAACGTCCGAACCAGAAGCAACTGTAACACGTCACCATCCATCATCTGCTGGTTCTGCTCTGAAAATCGAGTCAGAGGGCGAAATAATGAAAACAAGGCGGCAACAAAACTCAGTTTTATCAAGTTACCTTCGAACGTTGAGACCAACAGTTTACTTAAAAACAAAGATCTGCCAAACAGGCTTCAGTTAGAGCGATAAACACAAAATATGCAGTTTGATGATGTCGTGAAGCAGCTTTGAATCATGGGATTCATCGATAAAAACTCATATTTGCAGAGGAAAATCACCTGACAGGTAAGAAACCTTCACAGATGAGGAAATGTATTTTTTTGCATTTCATTCAGACCAAATGAAATGCAACAAAAATGATAAGATATTACATTATTTCTCTGAGTTTGACCATTGTTGAACATTTTGGAAGGTGTCAGTTCACAACACTAGAATTTTAAATAGAAATTTATTGCAAAATTTGCTTTTGAAACAAGTTTAAGAAATGATCTAAACAGTGAGGTCATTTAAAAGTCGCTGGTACAAATAAATTGTTTTTTTTTTAATAGTTTTTGATTCAAGTGCAGAAATCTGTTTTAATACTCGGACACACTTTGACCGGTTCAGTTCTTTAGGTCACTTCCTGTTGACAGTTAGCAGATAAAATCATAGAGTGCAACTTTCAGGTCCTCAGATCTGGTTCCTGCCACTCAGTTTTGTGCAACCTGAGAAAAACAAAACATCTTTAGTTTGCTTTGCCGTCACATTAAGCGCTCGTGCCAAACTCACATCCATGATTTCACCCAAACTCTCAACTCTTTCCTCCTTTTTTTTTTGGCTTTTTCAGCACAAATGTTGATGCACATAAACAGGACAAGCTGCTGTTTGCCATCTGTGTTTGTTTGGGTATGAGAACATGAGACAAGTTGCGTTCGGGGTCGTCTGTAAACCAGAGTTTCGTGGTTACTGACCCGTCGTGTCCATCATACCGTCTGTGCTTCATCCTGACTGTCTGTAGTTTGCAAGTTTTGTCATTCAGACCATTAAACGACTTCACCAAAAAGCAAATTGATGAGATGGGAGAGAATCTGAGAGGGATGCAGATGATTGGCTGCAGACTTTTGTGAAATTTCTTCTCAAAGTGCCTTTAAGTTCAGATGATGAAGTGATAAATACACGTCTGACACTGCGGAGTCCAGCTCATGTTGGTGTCTGTGTTTGTTAGCATCGTCGGTGTTTTAATCTGACATGAAAATCAGCTTCCTGTGCTTCTCTGCTCAAATGAGTTTGGTGTTAGCAGTAAAGTAAGACATCAGAGTAAGATTTTAACATCCTCCTCTTTAATAATTTGTTTTTTTTTCCTGTTTGCAGAAGCGTGTCATGTCCTTGAGAAGATAAAAACACAGTTTTTCAGCTTTTTGCACCATAAAATTGGAAGATTTCTGCTGAAAAACCAGTCAGTTTGTTTTTTCTAATGAGGCTGAAGAGGCACAAAAATCCGATTTAACTGCTTCACTGTGCCGCATTAAAACTGTCAGTTAACAATGCAGATAACGACCTCTGTTGGATTGTAACGCTGGTTAATATTTTGTTGGACTGTGTTGATTTTTGCTCCTGTAGTTTGACTTTTGAACCTGTGGAGGTGGATTCGATGTGCTGCTTCCTGTTTGAAGTGACAGTCACACCTGCATGTTTGTCAGCTGGTTAAAACACATTAATGAGGACCGGCTTCGCTTTGATTTCACACGGATTCATTAGCTTAAAAAAGAAAAGGTACTTTTTCGCCAAAGCTTCTCTCTAATATTTGACTTTTACAGCATCAAAGAGATTCGGTTTTGAATATAAAACACATTATAAATTTAAGAGACATCGCAACTTCAAAACATTTTACAAACCCTGTTACAAGCCTTTTTATTTTTCATGTCACATTCATGACAAAAGAACCTTCTGAAGGATTTTTTGGACCCTGTTTGTGTCTCAGTACAGTATTTCTCTTAGCAAACTTCAAAGAACTTGTATCCAGGTGTTTGCACAAGACCTCAGAAGAGGAGAAGAGAAATCAATAAGCAGCAAGGTTATTTGTTCTGGGTGAAGATGGAGACCTGTGAGCGCCGTCACATCGACTCTGCTGAAGGTGAAAAAACAGAAAAAGACAACCTATCTTTTATTCATGGACGTGCAGTTTTACTGTAAAGCTCCTCAGCATCATGAAGCTTAAACAACCTGATCAGGACGGGAGTACGAGGAGGAAAAGAGCCGAACTTTAGGAGCATCAGTTAGATAAGAAAAACAAAAAAAAGAAGTGTGTGTGTGCATGATTTGGGCCTCTGAGTCGGTTATCATCGCAAAGTCCTCCTGCATTATTTACGAGCCTGTCAAACGACATGCAGGGAGGACGAGACGACACGGGGGAAGCAGCTCGAGGTGCTTCAACGCATTTGCAGAGTTAATCTGAGCTGCAGACGCATCACCGGCTGCTCACCGAGACCTGCTGCCGGCGCTCAACTGATTGCACCCATATCCAGAGAGATAGGCGGGCTAACACCCGGGCTGGTGGATGGTAATGTGGTGGTAATGTGGTGGAGCTCCTGCTGAGCTGAGTGAAGGTTCAGTCTCTCTGGTTGGTTACTGTACGAAGTCTGCAGTAGCATAACGAGCAGATCTGATACTCTCATTACTGAAGTTATGACTCCATGTTTGATTAGAGTCACTACTATAAACCGCTAACAAACACGTCATCTGTTCTTTGTTTGTTCCTCCTGTCAGCGTTCACATTGTCATCCAAACCAAACATGGCACCGATGAAAAGCACTAAAATCCCCTTTTCTTTTCTCATGCGTGTAACATTTCACTGCTCTGATTACTGTAACAGTCTGCAGTCTGCAGCTGCTAACGATGTTAGCGTAGCATCTTTCACGCCACCACTGTTTGCACTCTTAGAGCTGAAGTCCTCACAGTCGCTCCTCAGACTCTGCTGCAGCGAACACTGCGTGTCTGCAGAGAGTGTCGAGATCACTTTCTGAAGTTAGCTTCTGTACCTGCAGGTCAAACAGCAGCTCATGTTGAATTATTTTTACTTGTTTCTCTCCGATGTGAACCACAGAAATGTCGGTCGGTTACGGCTGAAAACACTGTGGTTTGTTTTGACCTCTTCTGCCTCTTAACTCTGTAATCTGACGGGACGTCGGGTCACCAAACTGTGTCCAGAACACAAGAGAGTTAATGTGACTTCTGTTTACTGGCACTTTTTGTCCTTGTTATCAGCCTGTGTGAACAAAAACACAGCAGACAAAGAAAAACAAGCAAACTGAACTCTTCTCGAGCGGTTTGAACCAAAGGAAACATCATCAGAACTGAGCTTCATAACATTAATCATGTGAACCCGAGTCATAGTTTCAGAAAGTTTGAACAAACATAAAGGTCAGTTATCATTTCACAGGACGGCGCTGTTGTCGGCCATGTTGGCTCATGACCGTCTGACGTGGAGTCATTCAGCTGCTGCATCCTGGAACATAAAAGCTGCACATCCAGCAAAGACAACAGCACAAGATGCACAATTATGCTTCTAAAAAGAGCTTTAAAAAAAAAACCTCAAAAAACTGAAACTAAAGCAGGCAGCATGTATCATTAAACTTTAAAAGGCCGTCTGAACAAGAGCCAGGAGTGTCAACGGCTTTGATACGGCAGAGCAGCCAGGAGGGGAAACACAACGAGAGCGCAGCTGTTTGAAGTCGGCTGCTGCCCTGAGAGTGATGCAGCCTAAACTTTATCTGCACCCTGAGCTCCGTCCAGACCCAAACCTGCTCGTAACCGGAAGCTCCGTCTGGGCCGAGACCTGCTCATAACCGGAAGCTCCATCCGGACCGAAACCTGCTCCCATCCGGAGCTCCGTCCAGACCCAAACCTGCTCCCATCCGGAGCTCCGTCCGGGCCGAGACCTGCTCCCATCCGGAGCTCCGTCCGGACTGAAACCTGCTCCCATCCGGAGCTCCGTCCGGACTGAAACCTGCTCCCATCTGGACGTTTTTATGAAGAAACTGGACAACTTCACCTCACTGTCTCTTCTAAAAACAACATAAAACAACCTGATCTCCTCATTTTCTCTGCAGCACTTCTGCTAATCTGATTAACTTTAATGGAGAGCAGATCCATTGTTAGTTGACCAACAACAGAAGCACAACAAAGGAGTTTATTCTAACAAGAATAAACCTGATTAGCGATGTGAAACAGTTACAGTTTGCACAAGTTTGGGCGACAAATCTGCTTGTTATGTTTAGGAAGGATTTCATATGTTAAGAAGGTTAAATACATTTCACAGGAAACAGAAACACCAAGTCATGACTGTTGGTCTCCTAAAGTTTTGTGTTCGTTTAACTCATCAACCCCAAACCTTCATCCTACTGCATATAGACTTTCTTACACTTTAAACAAGGGCTGAGCATCATGGGGAAAGCAAATATGTCATGATTTTCTTTACTAAAAACTCCAAGATACTGTGGAAATACTGCAGGGACGACTGTTGGTTCTTCCACAAAATACTAACACTTTGATTTGACAAGTAAAGATCAGATATGAGATCAGCTGAGGCAGCTCGGTAAGTTTAAAGCAACGTGTCTCTTTACTGTAAAAAAGCCTTTAAAACCAGGAAAAGACTTTCTGTGAACTGTTCTGTCAGATCACAACAACATGATTCAAAATATACGACGATATCTTGCTTTATATCATAACATTATTATAATAATGATATGCTGAGGAGATCTGCTTTATTCTTTGTCACCTGATGTTTTTTATTCATGGTGTTTAGATGCGTCTGCTCTCCACAGAGGAGAGTGTGTGCCATGAAAATTATTTGTTTGTAGATTAAAAAGACTAAATTAGACAATAAAGCCAGATGGCAAACTCTCATTTAGATTTTATCGTTGGTTATATAAAAATGATAAAGTTTGGTTGTTTTTTATTTTAAGTCGTTCACGTTGTTCAAAGTTTGAACAATATGTGCACTTCTTAACACAATAATGTCTGAAAGAACACAAGACACGACACAAATTTCCTGAAATAATAGAAAAAATGAAGAAAAATGAAGAGACACAAAACGGTGCAAATGAAAGCATTTGTTGCAGAGGAGTCGTTTCTTCATGAGCGAGTTAAAGGGGCACAAAAGCCCCGAGCTCGAGCAGCGGAGAGACGAGTAAACAAACCCCAAACAATTATCAAAGTGTTTTCGGTCTCCTCGCTCACAAACACCTGAAACAGTGCAGAGTGAGCATGGGAAACAAAGTGCAAATTGTCTTTTGTCTAACGTCGGCCCAGTCATTTTCAGAAACAATTCAAATCCCCCCGAAGAGACGCTGCTCCCCTGCAACAGAACCTTTCATTGATTTGCAGCGTCGTTCCAATAATTAGGAAAAACACACTGAATCTGGGACAATTTGGGCTCGAGGTTCACAAAGAGACGCCACCAACACTTGTGGGGACGCGTGTGTGAGCCGAGGTAATTTACAATATAACAACACGAAGGTTTGGGACTCGGGAAGCTTTTCCGTTAATGCAAAAGGTAACGAAACAGAGAAGTTCTTTCCTGCCTCCAAAGTTCTCTGATTTAGTCCTCAAACGCTCGCAGGAGTCCGTAACTTTTCATGTCAGGTTCCCAGCCTGCGTGTTTTCGAGTGTGTTACAGCGAAAGGTACGGCTCTTACATCAGCGGCGGCGTTGGGAGCATCAGTAGAAAGGAGTTGGGTAAAGGTCAAAGTCACAGAAACATAATAATATTCCTGTTGCAATGAAACGATCATCACAGAGCAAAAAGAAATAGTCAGTTTGTGGAGACGTCTGAGGAAAATTAGACCACATTCTGCAGAAATGGAAGAGACATAAGAGGGAACTGTTTTGTCTTATTGTGCCCATAAACAGAATCCAAGTAAAAGTTTGCCTCGAGCGCCGTGAAATGAAAATAAGAGCTCGCTTCATACCTGCAGCAGAACGACGGGAGCAATTTGAAGGGTGAGAGCCGGTGCACTGTCGGTTAAATTGCTTGATCACTGCACAGCACTACAGCAATTCTATTAAAAGAGACACTCGGCTCTAATGTAAAAACAAGGTGGAAAAACTATCATTTTTTGTGTTTTAGTGTTTTTTCCAGCTCTTTGAGCTGAATCTCATCACTCTGATTCGTCTCTTTTCCAGCAGCAGCAGAAACCAACAAGCTCCAAACAAACACAGACGTAGTTAGAAACCGCATGCGAACACTTTTCTAACATTAGGTCATCAGTCAGCGCTGCAAAGCTCGCATCGACGCCTCCTGCTGGTCTATTTCAATGTTGCTCTATGTGCAATATTCATGTGTATTATTCCAATTTCGTCTGTGCAATTGAATACTACCACTTCATACCGTCACCTTTGTAAATATTGTACAAGTTTTCTGTCCACTTGCTGCTGCAACAATGCAAATTTCCCCGTTGTGGGACTAATAAAGGAATATCTTATCTTATCTTAAAGCTGAAGACCTTTCTCAGTTTATTTGGTTTTCAATTCATCACACTTTAAAAAGACAAATATGCTTCGTTAGCGCTTCTTGAATTAAATTAAATTGATTATTTCTAAATTGTAAGTAAAAAAAAGTGTTAGCATCGAGTTTCTTCAAAAGCTCCCTAATCCCACGAACAATGAAGCACAAACAAAACACAAAAACAGAAGTCTCACGTGAATTGTTCTGACTGATGATGGATTTGCTTTTATCGCTGTAATTTGTTGGAAGCTGATAGAAGAAACAGGTTTTCAGGGCCTTTAACTCCGAACAGAGAAAAAATGCAGGAGTGGCATTTTTCTCCTCGTTCAGATGCTGCTGAGCTGAGGTTCCCTTGAGCAATGCAGCGGCTTGCACCTTCATTTGCAGAGCTGCAGGAGCGAGCAGATAGGAACATGAGAGGAAGGACGATGCTTCGCTCTGCAAAACTTCCTGCGGACACACGAGAGCTGCTTTGATTAAAATCACCTGCATGCTCGTTTACAGTTCAGACAAACGGATAAGAGCCCTGCATGCACGCATGTTGCCTCGTTTATGAGCCATCAGCAGAGCGAACAATGCTTTGTTTCAGACTGAAGCATGAGTCAGCAAACTTATCACGAGCTCAACAAAAACACAAACTTCAACATTTTCCAAACAGAAATCAGAAGCAATAACAACCTTCCTTCATTTCACTTGGACAGTTCAGGATAATATATCAAGATAATTTTTCCATTTAACAGTAAAACATCATAATTAAGACTAATGTCCCCCTGCAGCAGAAGTAGGTCAACCTCAGTGTTTGAGATTAATGTCTTCTTCACGATTAAACATCGAAAGAAAAAACATTTTTAGCTCTGGAACCACAACTGGGACCAGAACAGGGACAGATGCGGAGCAGAAAGTGGAAACACCCCCCAGCTCTCCTGATGCATATAAATCACAGAACAAAACACCTTCGATTTGTCTGCAGCTTCACAAATGCACGAGTCAAGAATGTTGACGTGGAGGTTCGAACGGCCAGCGAGGACGAGAGCCGAGCAAATGAGTCTGTCTGCAGCGATCACTGCAGCGTTGGAGTCAAGCGTGACCTTGCAGCAGGTCACCGCCAACCCCAGTCCATATTTGAGGGCCGACTGGGACAACGTGCCGCGGTGCTCAATGTCTCCTCATTGAACACTTTTTATTTATCATCTATTCATTAAACCTGAGGCCTTAAAAAATACAGATATCTGTTGGATGGTTTGACAAAACTATGCAAAACATTCAGGCTCAAAGCTGCTAATTTCCTCTGAAGTGCTGCAAGAATTCTCCATTTCTAAGTAAATCAAATCCATGAATCATTCAGGTTATCGCTGTGAAAACTTTGTCCCTTTGTCGGTGTCGAAGCGTAACCAAGGTGAAGGGAAGCAGAACCTTCATCTGATGAAAAATATGAAGGCAGGAGCTCCAAATATGCAATTTTTAAAAAAAAATTCCAGAGCCATGAAAAGAGTCTGAGAGAAGAGCAGGTGAAAGCTTGTCGTTTAAAGGTCCAATCACACAAAAACACGAAGTAACACCAGTTTTATCAGCCGCTTTCATAACTGCATCATTCAACCATGATGATCCCCGTCATCCAAAGAACCAAGGTGAAGTTTCAGCTTAAAATGGACCAGGTAATCAAATCAAAGCCACGTCGAAACCTGGCTTCTATTTTCAAGGTAAAACATGAACTTAATTGCTAAAACGGACCATTTATTTCACAAGTATTTGCGCACAGGAGAGCTTTTGTATACGTTCTCGTACACAGACCTTTATAAGCTGTGGGTGTGATGATTTCTCACCTATATTTTTCACATATCAGCCCACATCACAGTCCTGAACTTTATTCTCCACCATCGGTTGTTCGGTATCAGCTGTGTGTGCATCTCTGTGTTTGTGCCTTGAGAGCACTCTTAAATAAAATACAGAGAAAGGTTTTGTATTTCTGAGTTTGTGCAGGAAGTTTAAAGAAGCTTTGCCTCCTGAAGGTCGGCGCGTAAAAAGAATCGCCCTTCCTGTTCAAAGTCGTGTATTTTCGTCAGATTGAGATGTGCTGTCAGCAGTTCGACCTGCTGTCAGGGTCACTCAGCGCGTCTGATACATGAAAGATGTGTCCGTTAATGGAAAAAAAAAGAGAAACTGCATTTCTTCGGGGACATGATTGTGTTACACTCTACCTGATGCGGCCGCACGCAGAACGAACCTTCAGCCGTTTCGACCTCCAGCGGCCCTTTTAAAAAGTGGTCGTTTGGCTTTCTGCAACTTTTTCCCATTTCTGTGCAGGTTGGATTGTTGTTTGCTTAATAAACTGAGTCTCAGGACGCCGGAGTTTGAATCTCGTTCCATTTATGTGCAAATTTATGAGATTAGCTTCGAGATCCACTGGGAGTCTCGTCCTCCTCTGGCGCTCTGCTCGAGTCTTCTGGCCGCTGAGTTTATGGAGAAGGTTCGTTTCAGAGACGCATCGATTTCTTTTTTTAAAGTAAAAAGTTTGAGCAACTACGAGAAGCTCCAGGTTGTTTGAATGCTTTCAAATGATGAAAAAATTATTCTGAGTCTCTGAGGGAAGAAGAGGAGGAGAGGAGGAAGGAGAACATGTGAAATATTCAATGATGTTATTGTAGGAAAAAACTGACAGAGGTGGACTTCATGAATGAGAGCAGATGAGGAGACATTTACTCATCTGAAGGTGAACTGAGAAGTTAGAAGATGTTTTATTGCATCGCTGACAGAGATAAGAAATAGAGAGAAGTGGACATCTGACATCTAGAGACAGACGGGCAGGAGACACTTTGAGTAATGGCTGATCATTTTTCTGCAACAGACAGTTATGAAGTTTTCAATCCTCCATCTTCTTCATGCAATGTCAGTATTTGAAAACTGTTTGTTGAAAATGGCTGCTGAGATTTTTAACCTGCAGCTTTTTTTTTTGCAGAAAATGTTTTAAAGTTTGATGTTACTAATCAGGAAAATGTGAGAAACATCTTGTCTTAGAGGTTAAAATGAGAGAAACCAAACTTTTATCTGCAGATTTTGCTGAAATTTTTATGACGAGAAATCCAACAGGATGTCAGATGACTGCAGAACAACTGCAGGTTGACTCATAAGTCAAGAGTATTAACTGTTTTCAGATGTTGTGTTTGTCTGTTCACAAAGCAAATCATATGAAACGATCACAACAAGTTCACTCAGGTTTAAAATGCATCAAAAATACAGAGTTGTTGTTTGTTTAAAGATCGTCTTTTTCAATTCTAACTATTGTTTTCTCTTTTTGCTGAACCATGAAAAGCTTCTCCTTTTTTTTGGCTGAAGAATAAAATGTTTCCATGAAGTCGTGCAGTTAATCTGCAGGAGGTTTTGCATCGATGGCTGGAGAATTAAAAGGACAAAAAAGAGACAAACAGGAATATAACGGAGAAATTTAGAAACCAAACCAAGGAGCAAAGAGAGAGAGTAAGATTATTTTCTACGGAAGTTCGTACTCAGTGAGACATAAAGCAACGGTCTGCAGTCTGCAGTTTAAGCATGAATAGACCCAATCAGGGGGAAAATGAAACCTAATTGATGCTCTGCCCAAAAAAAAAAAAAAAACAACCTGTTGTTCATGCAGCACTAAAACTCTCCGGTGAATTCGGACCGAATGAGTGTTTTCAGGTCAGAGCGATCCGAACTCTACGGAGGAGTTACAGGAAAACCCCGGAAAAACAGCAGATGGAGAGGAGGAGGAGGAGGCGGTGGGGGCTTACAGGAAGTGGATATAACATATAACACTGAACAAATGTGTGTGTGTGTGTGTGTGTGTGTGTGTGTGTGTGTGGGGGGGGTTATAATCTTCCTGCAGCAGTATGCTAAAGAGATCATACAAATTCATCCATTTATTGCTTCGCTGGATGTAAAATTTAACACTCATCTCACTCCTGGTTCACTCAGCAAATCTACTACCATTCCACCTCTAACACACACACACACACACACACACACACACAGCTGCCAATTAGCTGCAGCTGTGGCATGTTGCACATGATGCTCGCCATCACTCTCCACGCCAGCACATGATGCCAG
>JAPZDY010000008.1:1379594-1391689 GCA_029783645.1 Ctenochaetus hawaiiensis | reverse complement strand
GGAGTGGGGACAATCTTTGGAGAGACATTTTTTTAGTCTTCAGTTCATTAGACTGTTAGGGGGAATAAATACAAGCTTTCAAAGGTATTTCACACTTTATGGATGAAAACCCTCACACAGTTGCAATGTGGGGACTCATCTGCGATCAAAAAATCAAAAATCTGGTTGTCTGATTTTAATACACAGATTGGTTTTTTGAGTTTACAGTATTAAAAATTAGGTTTGACAGAGCTATGAGAAATATGTTTGATTTGGTCATTTGGTTTGCGCTTGTGGTTATTACAGCTATGGTTGGAGGCCAAGAAATAATGATGTAAATTACATAAGTGTGAGAATACGTGTGTGTGTGTGTGTTTGTGTGTAGTTATTATGCTGGATGATGGAAAAAATAAGAGCCAGTTTAAGAATTTTGCCGCCAGCAAAGCCCATCAATGTCTGTCAATTAACCAATAGTGCACCTCTTCTTTAATGAAACTCTGTCCGTTTTTCCCCCTGCAGCAAATGTCAAGGATGATGGATTTGATTTCCAATGAAGTGGTCGTGTCCCTGACAGATTGGCTCCGACACTTTTTTGGTAATATTGAACCACGATGTGGATCTAGTCCAGATCAGGACAAAAATGTTCTGGCATCCGTTTTGAATTAAACATGAGCTATGCTTGATTTGTCTCGTCTTGTAACTTTCGATGCTGTTTCATGGATGGAAAGAGTGAAAAAATTGTGACAGGGATTCCTCCCATGTATTGATTTGAAGTGTCTCTGCATTATTAAGGTCTCAATTGTTTTTCAAGGCTTTTTATCCTTGTAACTGAATTTCTCTTTTTGAGGATTGGAGCTTTTCTTTGGATGCAGCTGAGGTTTATGAAATGTGGCAAAACCTCGATACAGTTGTTGTACACATTATGAGTACAACATTGAGTGTTTCAGTTACAACACTACAGAGTAGAGTGATGCAACCTTTGAGGTTTTTTGTGTTTTAATCTCTACTTGTCAGAATTGCTGCAGCTACAGACAAGAAACTGGGAAAGCTACCATCATTTAAGATGTGCAATCATATTACAACTGATGCTAATCGGCAGAAATATGACCTGAAAATGACATTTTAACTGTCTGCTACAGTGCAGAGCTGCAGGGTTTACCTTTGACCTACTTTACCAGGTGCAATAAGGGATATAGATGCTGTATAGATGCTGTCCTGCCCTGCTCAGTGGCTCAGAGGAAGCTTCTCATTGTGAATATCTCTCTTTCTCGTAGCTGCTTTGGGATTCAAACGGACTTTCGTTCAGTCCTGAGCTTTCCTCTCTAACCTCTGAGACGATTTCACAAAGATAAACTGTGCAGAAAAGAACAAAGTGACTTCCCAAAAAAAGAAAAAAAGTCTTTTCCTTATGGAACATCTGTCTTTGTCATTTCTTTCCTGCAGTCTCACCTGATTCCTACTCTTATAAAAAAAAAATAAAAAATCCAGCGCTACTCTTCTTCTCTGGTCTTTGGTCGCCTGCTCCCTTGATGCTGCTGCTCAGGATGTTTAAAGATCTGAGGAAACTGCGTGGAGCTGACAGCCATGAGGGGATTCAGGCGAAAGCGACTGAAATGAAGAAGTCTGGACCGGAGAGATGGCTGTAATGGAATCACTGTGGAATAATGATCCCAATTAGTGACGAATAAAGGAGAGATTACTGAGTTTCTACTCTTAAGAAGGTGTCTTGTTTTCAAAAGACTTGTGTGAATTCTGCATCCAAACATGTTGCATCAATTCAGAATGTCCTAAAAGTATTTTTTTCTTGATAGATCAGAGTGTCACCTAATTCTTCAACACGAGGTTTGTCAGTTTGTGTCTCTGATCAGTGAAAAATCTGTTACAACATCCACTAACATCAGATCTTTTTTTACTGTCTTGTGCCTTCAGTTTCCTTTTGATACGAAGCATCAAAATCAAACCATAAAGTATTGAAGATGCTTTTCAAACAGTTTCTCCTCACAGCAACGTGGAGCTGCTCATGTGTGAATCTTCCAAGTTACTGTGTTTTCACTCCAACCCAACAGCTGTAAACCCAACACACAGAATATAAAAGGTTAATCTGGAGTGAAAGTGTGTTAAATTAAGCATAAGACAGTGTGAGTTTGATGTAACAGTGAAGCCGGTATAAACACGATGATTGTGAATGTTTTAAATAAAGCTAAGCCATCCTAATGAGGACGAACAACTGAGCAAAGTCAGCAGCAGCCTCGGGGCTTCGGGTCATTACAGGTCTGAAAGGTCCAGGCTCACTGATTGATGACTGTTTCTGCTAATTTAACTGAACAAAAATATTGATAAGGGCAAGATGAGGGCCTGAAGATGGCTCTTGCTTTATGACCTGATCCTCTGGCCCTTTCATTTAAAATGGGGCTCCTTGTCAAAAAAAGTTAAGTTTAAATGCTTCATATCCATAATTTTATGTATTTAATGTAGTGCTGGGCAGAATTATAGTTATTATTGTTATAAAAACAGTGTAATAGCATCCTTTTCTTTTTTCGTGTGGCAGAGGTAAAAGTCTCATAAAGTGCAGTTCTCTCACTGCTCACTTTTCCTACAGTTTCATCCATTTTGTTCATTATTCATCAAGGTTTTGTGGGGAGACAGAGGAAAAGTTCAGGCTCGATTGAAACAATTGATGGTAAATAAAGATGGATGACCGTTGGAGAGAGAGTCTGCAGGTTTCCACCTGAGTTCTCGCCTAAATTCACCGGCTGATTGAGGTTAGCTGTGAAGTTTTTACACCTATTTTAGCATCAAATAAACAAAACCAAACAAAAGAACCAGCCTAAAAGTGGCCTTTTTTCAGGTACTATTAACACAGTTTTGGTAACACACACCTGTTACCATAATTAAATAAATATGAGATACAAATACATGTAATATGTTTTGGATTTCCAGCAGCATTTCTCACCAAGCCCTCTGGTCAACAAGGTGTTTGTGAGATAATAAAAAAACATGGGAAATGTTACTCTCTCTATAACCTTGGAGGGAAATGTGGGTTTCCTGTTTGCATGAAACAGCTGATATTATGTGATTAAGTGAATATCAAAGATCCTGTAATCAAAGCATGAGCCGGTCTGAGGTCAGTTTTTGTAGTTGGACCCGCTGTTAAAGGCTGCACAGCATGACATCTGAAATTAGAGTTGATTGGCTTCCTGGTTTCTGCCTTTGAGTCTCTCATATTCTGCCTTTTAATCGTGTAATTATATTTCGGAACATTTTGTTGATTATCATCAGACATGTTAGGTCATTTTTTTAGCCCAGTGAGACTTTTTCTTTTCAGTGTAAATCATCAGGGAAACTGGCAATGACCAAAAGTAATTTAATAGATGTATTAATTTAAAGCAATTTGTGGTGGCAATGATTAAGAAACACCAAATAAAAAAAATACTATAATGTCTTTTATACGGAAGCCCTAAGCGGACGTGGTTTAATTTTTTTTTTTTTTACAAGCCATTTATCTCGTTATCTTGAGAAAACAAACTTTGTTTTCTCGAGATAACAAGATAAACGAACTTTGTTTTCTCGGGATAACAAGATATTATTTTGTTATCTCGAGAAAAAAAGTTCGTTTTCTCAAGATAACGAGATATTATCTCTTTTAAAATGGCTTGTAAAAAAAAAAAATAAACCATGTCTGCTTTGGACTTTCGAACTTTTAAGAATGAGCCTTTAAAAGTTTCTGTTAAATAAGGTTTTTTCTAACCACTAGTCATGTTATGGAGCAATGTTTCTGCAGGGTTGTCGGGGGTGTTACTCAAGTTTTCACAGTTTTTTACAGCTAATTACAGTAAATTATCAGTAAACCAGGAAAAAGCAGGCAGGGACACAACTTTTTGTGCGCAAATATGGACTGAAACAAAGCTGGAATTTCAAATTCTGCTCAAAGCTTTGAAGGTCTTTTTTTTTATGAGAAAGAGAATCCATCCAACATCCAGTCAAACTTATGCTCACACACAATTTTGTAGAAAGTGTTTTTGGTGAATTTTTTTCATTTTAATTGTCAAGATTTCACTCCTGGTTTATTTGGCAACACGTGTAGTTACTACAAGTAACAGCAAATATTAGTTTAATAGTTTAATACTGGAGGCAAAGTGTCAAACAAACTAGTGTTTCATTAAAAATCAGGTGTTTTTCAGTCACTTTGGGGGCAAACGTGGTCTCCCTTAACGCTGCACACAGCGTGAGTCTGCAGACGGCAGAGCAGAGCGAGGAGTTCGTTATATTGCTGAGAAGTTCGAGGTGTTCGGCCTGTCGCCTGCAGCTCTTCATCTAACAGCTCGCCGTGGCTTCATCTTCTTCTTCTTGTTCCTGCCTGCAGTTCTACAAAGTGAGCTGAGGTTAAAAAAAAAATCGACAGTGATTGTTGCCTTGTTTTTCTGCTCACATGTTTTATGAGCGACAGCAGTGAGTGCAAAGCTTCATTTCCTGTGACTTCTTCACAACAAAATTAACCTGTGTTTTTCCACTTAAATGCTTTAAAAGTGAGGCTGCAGCAGCAGAAAATGTTTTCTGTGCATCATCAGTAACATGTTACAACATTTTAACCGGGTTTGTAAAACTGCAAATGATGATACTGCGTGATAGATTGTGATTTAACATTAAGATTTTCAAGATTATAACTCACAGCTAATGTGGAAAAATATTATCTTTCTGAACATACAGAGTTCATCCCTGATGTCTTTGATGCAGATATTGACTGAGCTGTCAGAAGCTCAGATGACCCGGCTGTTCGTTTGAAGGATGACTGTACTCAAATACAAGGGGTGTCAACTGAAATACACAACTGATGCAAAGTTTGATGCTTATAATAAAGGATTTTTTTCATCAGAACTGCTAATTGTGATGAATCAGATGATGAATCAGTCATCAGATGATCCATCACTAATCATCCTCAACCACTAGTTTCTTGTTATTGTTAGTTATTGGAGCATCAAGCTGCTTCCTTCTTCTCAAGTTCAGTCTTTGCATTGACCTGATGACAAAAACTAGATCATCAATTACCTAATTACATGTAATTTAATTGCATGACATAACTTGCATGAAAAGTTTCACCCAAAGATCATTTTTGTTCTGGGGTTGTCCCACATCCTGTCAGAAATCAGCATCGGGTTAAGTATGTAATGAGAAGAGTAAAGCGTTTTTTTTAATGCACAGATGTTTATCTTTGTTAGATTATGTTACGTTATTGTTTTCTTTGTAGTCTTCGCTTGTTAAAATGAAGTCTTTGGTTGCATCCCTGCAGCAGTCTCTCACCACAGCTCGGAGGAGGCTAATGTAAAGGATGAATATTCATTTAATCAGTAAAGCCATCACGCTGTAATCTGCAGAGTAATCAAAACTGACTACAAAAAAAAAAAAAATCAGAATAAGGTTGTGATTGAATAAAGCACACATCAGTTTGTGTGGGCTAATAGAATGAGTGACTCTCGGGCATTTAGAGGAGGCTCGTCTTTAATCAGAGTACAAACTAATAACACGTCTGCCGCTAAAGACACAGGAGGATGGAAGGCACAACACCAGCCTCCTTTGTTTTATTCCATCACTCATCTCGTCCCCCGGCGCATTAAGGCACTCAACGGCCCTAACAAGCTCTCCCACGACATTTACTCGGGCTTAATGGAAAGAAAATGTGTGTTTAAGTGTGCTGCGCATGAGTGTTTGCTTTGCTGTGATGATGAACAGACGAACATGACTTGCACAGACATTTCCAACATCTTTCAGTCATGAATCTGAGGTTTTAAGATGATCTTTGATGCGCAAACAACAACAGCTGCTGATTATAATTTGCACAGAGCACAATGGGCTCCGATGTGGAGGAGAGTTTTGGATTTTTCGATGAATGTCATGAAGCCAAATATGTGTTTAATTTGTGAATCAGCAGTGCATCCAGGTACATATATAACAGACATTTTTCCTGTAAAACATTAAAATTATGAGTGTACAATCATTGAGATTGCATTTTAAGAACAGACTTACATTTTAAGAAATACAGTCAGGATGAGAAAGCTCTTAAATTCGCCTCTTTGCACAAAGAGTGCTAGTTTTGCACTAAAAGTAGACACAGTGGAGAACAGCAGGTAAAGGAATATGTTTCCAACAACTTTAAAAACACTAAATTTGCAGATTGAATCTGGTATGTTTAAGACATTTTAATAGAAAATGAGAGAAACTCCTTCAAGGAGCAGTTAGCTTGGTGGTTAGCTTAGCTACCGTCCACCAGGTCTGCACATTTTTGTAAGTTTGAACAAAATTGCATCAAGTTTTCTTTGGGTTTTTTGTACGAAGACAAGCTAAATGTTTTCTTCTCCTCCAGGCTCAACATGTTTTAAACCTAAAGCATTTAGCTAGCAAGCAAGAATTTCCCAAAACGGAAGTCTGCTGTATAGAAAGCAGAAAAGAAGAAAGTGGTACATAGATTTCTATGAACAATTGTGGTCTTTACTGTCCCGAACTAAACAGAAGAATAACACCAACACATGACTGCAGCGTGATGCTTTATCAGCTAACTGCGGTTATAAACTGCACAGTCACGTTCTTGATCTTTCTCTGAAAATCACAACCCATCTGGCCCAACAAAGGCTGATTTTGACTAAAGGGGAAACTGTGTGAATCACAAATTAACACCTCTGCTACTATAATGAGTTTCAACCATCACAACAGACTCAGATCAGTGTAAACATGAAAGTTTCCTCAGCTGACATCAGCTGGTCCTGTTAAAGAATAATCCACCATCAATAAAACTGTTACTGTTGATTCAGAGAACATATTATGACACAATCCCGTAATATTGAGACAAACTGTAAGTCTACACACAGATCAGTAATGGAGAGGAGGACGGCAGCAGTGAACTGAGGATATATTGCCATTTTGAGGCGTTTGAACACAGATTTTTGATGTTTTATTTGGTGTATTTGAGTTTGACTTTAATGATGCAATGGCTGGACTCACAGCCCTTAAATTCTGTATCACTGAAGAAATGTGAAGCTGATTTTTTGGCTCTGAAGCTCAAGTGAGATTTGAGTCCTGCAGCACTAACCATATAGTATAGCCGTCAATATAATAATACGGCTCACACTTCCATGTCAAGTCAACAAGCACCATCTGAGCCTCAAAGAGTCTCTGACACGTTATAAAAGCAGCTTGTGCACCAAAAGCGCATGGAAACATCATTTGGTTTTCATTCAGAAAGACTTCCAGCTGGCAGAGCTGCAAGTGGAAATGTAATTTCCCAAACCTCTGAATCTCAGATCTGCTATCAGCCAGCGATAAGCTGGAAAGCTGTTTTCTAGGATCCCCATTCAGGAATAGAAGTTCTGGCTCCCAATTAATCGCTTTTACTCCCTCAGATGGCCTGCGATAAAAAAAGGCAAACAAATTCAAATCTCTGCCGTGACAAAAAACCCTGGAGTTTGTGAATTAAATATGAACAAAACCTGCCACACGGACGGACGGGTGGGCTGAGGAAGAGGCTGACAAGCTGGAGATGTGACTGAAGATGTGGACAGACAGACAGATAGTCAGACAGACAGACAGACAGGCAGGCAGGCAGGCAGGCAGGCGGCAGAGACAGGAAGACATCACCGCTGTGAAAGGAAAAAAACCGGCAGAGCGACACCCAGACGAAGGAGCTCCGGGATGGAGGCAGACAGCTTGACACACTCAAAGAAGACAGACAGGCGGACAGCTGCGAAAGGTCGACAGGTTGGAGATACAGTGAGACAGGGTTTCCACGGCAACGGGTAACCGATCAGTCATTCACGGACAGAAGAGTTCGGTTCAGTCAATCTTTATCGTCTCCGGGGAATAATTAGGAAGGGCAAACCGGCCGACACATGGACAGAGGGGACGGACGGACACGCTGCAACCCTGCTGCACGCCGCGCTGCGCCATGTTGTCATAACAACTGACATTTAAATCCAACTCCAACAACATTTCAAGACAAATTTAGCAAAATAATTCGTTTTTGTGGTTGTTAATTGTTCCTTGTTAATTGCTTCATGTGAACTCCCTCTGTGATTTTTTGTTGAGTCAGATTATTTTCAGATGATCGGTTGACAAACTGCTGCCGGCAAGAAAACAGGAAGCTGATTTCAGTCGTGCTAGCAGCATCACTGCAGGTCAGTCAGTCAGTCAGTCCACCAGTGTTGATTCAGGGAAATTTCCAATAATTCATAGACAGATTTCATACATGTATGGAGTATAAACACTATTGATTTGTGGTGACTGACTGTCTTCTTAAGCGTCATCATTAGGTTGATGTTTGCGATGTGATTTAAAAGACAGTTGGCTGTAAATATTCAAGGTCATGAATCCAGATGACTCTGGTGATCCTCTTAGTTTTCCTGGAACACCACCATGAGGTTTTTTAAAGGAAAAAAACAACTGTTAGATGGATTACATGTCATTTTCTACATGGATTCATTTTCACATATAAAACGGTGAATGTGTGTGTGAGAATCAAAACAAAGGTCAGACAGTTTTGCCCGTGTAAATCACAGTCCACCTGGAAACAGTGAACATCGCAATGCAAAGTCAATGCAAAGCACTTCATGATTGTCGATGCATGTAAATGAGTTTGCAGATCAATGATTCTGCCGTGATTAATAACAAGGGGAAGAACAAGAAAAGGATTTTTTCCGATGGTAATGGAGGAGCTTGTGGGTGAGATGGAGGTCAGAAAGCATCCATCCAGCTGTGCCATCACATCCATCATGCAGCATCATCACGGTGTTTGACTGGTGCTTGCCAGGTGCCTCTTCTGCATTCTGTATCTCAAATATGAAAAAAACATGATTATTTTATGCTGCAGCTGTTTAAAAAATAACTTCAACTGTGCCCATGACTTTTTGTTTTTGGCCCCTTTAACCCCCCAAAGAAAAAAGAGCCCACGAGGGCCGACGGACTCGGAGTCGAACATGTTCATGAATAGATGTGGAAGCAGGAGGTCGGAAGGTTAATGTGAGATCTGACAGACGAGACAAGTCAATGAGATCAACAGCCTCAATGAACAAGCCTCCGTAAATACATCACCTGACCTCTGACCCCGGCAGCCTGCGGGTGTCCGTGACATCCTAATGCAGCATGAAAGCCTTACCCTGCTCATTAGCATGCTGCTGCTCTGCTAACACACACACACACACACACACACGAAGTTGGATAAGCAGAAATGTGAGGTGACACACACACACAGGAATACTTCCACACTAACATTTTGAGGAAGTGCACACAGATGGTTCAACGGAGCACACACACACACACACACACACACACACACACACACTCTTTCCTACTTGATTAGCATGAGCACCTGTCCGCCTACAGCAGCACACACTCCAGCGTCCATGTTTACTGCTGCCATACGGACAATACACGGAGCTATTCTAGCAGCTCGCTGACGAGCGACAAGGTAATTACCTCCTCCCTCAGGCCTCCTATGACGGGAAAAATAAACAATGCATGGACGCCGCTGGGAGCTCGATCTGCACAATAGACTGGAAATATTGTCTCATTCCATTCTGCTGCCCGCTTTTAACACGCAATTGAGTTCGGATGGTACATTCGCTCGTGATGGAGTATTTTTATGGAGCGCCGCTGTACATACAGGACATAAAGGACGCATGCAGTGCGTAGCTGCAATGCGACTGGAATGATAAAAGTGATGCAACACACCAACACGAAACGAGGAGATGTGATTTTTTTAGGGAAACAACAAATTAAATAAGTTATTTGCTTTTATAACAAGTTCATAATTAAATTAGAAAACCAGCTTTTGCTTAAATCTTGACTACAGATTGTGATTAATTGCAGCCGTGTGTGTGTGTGTGTGTGTGTGTGTTCGCAGTGAAACTCGACTCCGCCTCCATGTAAACAAGCCTGCAGTGAAGTGCAGTGGGGATTATTTCTCTTGTAGTGTGAGAACAAAACAATCTGCACTCTTCCACTTCCAGTGTTGTTGTTACAATTACAGATAAAGATGTTTTTTTTTCAACACAAAGCTTCAATAAAACGGATCCAAAAGCAGCTTGTGGGTTTAAACATGAGAGGAGTTTTGCTTCTAGAAGCAGAAAACAGAAAATCCTCACAAAAATGTGTTTAATTCTTAGTTTCATGTCTCTAAGAGCCTCCTGATTTCACCTGCACATGGCGACAGAGACGTCTTTCCTCTGTCATGTCACATTCTTCATTTCATCCCATGAGGGCAAATAATAAAGCCGCCATATTGGTTCCTCAGTCGGAAAACAGATTTACACGCCACATAAAGCGACAGACCATGATTCTTGAAATGCAGGAAAGGTGTCAACATGTCCGTCCTTGGCTGGACGAACCGCCATCCCCCCCCCGCTGAGCGCCTCGCCTGGTTGCCTGGTCACCTCGGCCCTTTGTCAGGCGAAGCCGCCGCCTCCCAGCCGTTCTCTCACTCGTTAATCATGATTAACATTCTGCTGGAGGCCGTTCATTTACCGGCCACCTCCCAAACACCTGTGGTTCTGGAGCCTCGACACATCTCCGTCAATTCCCCCCGCCGGCTAACAGAGGGAGGATAAAAAAAGGAGGTGAAGGACAGAGAGCGTGACGAGGAAGGAAAGAAGTGAGCACACATCTGTGAAAATCAACAGAAGAAGCAAAGGAATCAAGTTTAAGAATGAAATCTGAAGCTGATGAAGTCTTTGATTTTTTCATTCATTGATTTTCTCATCAGGAGATTTTTTCACACACGGATGTAAAACTTCAGAGTTGTCAGAAGTGTTTTCTCGTCGGCGTAGAAAAGCCTCCGTCGTGGGAGAACAAAACGCCGCGGTGAAATCCAGACGACGGAACATCTGGAAGAAAATATAAAACTCATTACTGCTGAAATAAACTGAATTAATTTAAATACATTTAAATGACTTTACGGAGACTCCGGGCAGAGCAAACAAATCACATCAGGGACATTTTAGACATCAAGGATTTAGAGCTCCGTAATCAGTCAGAAACCACATTAATCCTCTCTGTGACTCTGGTTATGCTGGTTTCACTGCGGCATGATGGGAGCTGAGAGCCGCAGGTACAGCTGATTGGACCGATTAACAGGACGGTGATTAGTGATTGGCTCCTGAGTGGGGAAGTGATAGATAAGGCCACCTGAAAAAAAATCAAAAAACATGCTAGCTATTTTTAAATGAATATGGCAATAAAAGAAATGAAGAAAATATGTTTGAATGCTTAGCTGAATTCAGTCAAGGTAGAAAACTGATCAATGTAAATGTATGATCCGAGTGGTGTTTAGTGTTAATGTTATAAGAATAATGTGTTTTTGTGTCTCATTTTACAATAAAAATCAAACAGGTTTGTCTGAGTCTAAAGCTTAATTCACTGAAGAGACTCTTTGTTGCATTATCGAGTTTTATTGTTTCTATTGTTTTCTTTTGTTGAAGATTATGATTTGTGTGATTATTTTATGTCGTAGAGAACAAAATGTGTGCAGAACATCAGAAAATGTGAGATAAATGTGACACAACAAGGTCAAGCTTGAAACTTGCATAAAACAGCAATTACAAGGAAAAACTTGCTTGTATTTCTGTGGAATTAAAACTTGATCCAAGTGACAATTTAACAGTTGTAAGAAATTTATCATCAAAATGTTCGACATGTTCATTCTCACTCCTGATTTTTTCTTCAGTTGTTGCATTTTTAAGTTTTACATTCTCACTCCTGCATATTAAAAAATCATCCTCTGTCTTTCAGTTCAAGTTTGAAATTACGCTCAGAACCGGTTTAATTGGAAAGTGTGTTTGAGGTGTTTCGCTCATGAGAAACAGCTTCTTCTCACAGGATGATTGATTGCACCAAAGTTCTCAGGGACACTTTAAAAACCTTGGCAGAAACCTTGGCCTCTTTTATATTTTAAAGTTATAGACTCATTATTTTAGAGCAGAGATTTTTATACAAAAAAAAAAAAAAAGTGGTAGAGAACTTTAATAAGAAGTTGTATTTTGTCTGAGAGCACAGATATGTATGTGTATAACTATATATATATATATATTTTTTTTTTTTTTTTTTTTTTTTTTTTTTTGGGGGGGGGCGGGGATGTG
>JAPZDY010000008.1:1344199-1358468 GCA_029783645.1 Ctenochaetus hawaiiensis | reverse complement strand
CACAATACCTTTTTAAATAATCAGAATACATACTTTAGATACGGAAGCCCTAAGCAGACATGGTTTCATTTTTTTTTTTCCAAGCTGTTTTCTCGAGATAACGAGATAATAAGTCATTATCTCGAGAAAACGAACTTTGTTTTCTCGAGGGAACGAGATAATAACTCTTTATCTCGAGAAAACGGCTTGTAAAAAAAAATTAAACCATGTCCACTTAGGGCTTCCGTATTTAGAAGATGTTTTGCACCGTTTTTGTTTGATGCTAACATTAGTATATTTCTTTTGTTTCAAAAGAGTCATTGATCAGCAGTTATTGATTGATATTGACAGGTTTGTACCTTCATATGACACAGCAAGACACCAGAAAAGCTCTGTTGGTGAGTAAGGTTAAGCATTTATTGGTGATTGGAGGGGGAAAAAAAAGTCAGACCACATATGCCATCATGTGGACAGCACACAATACTGGTGAGGAATCTGGGAAGCGTTGCGCTCATGGGACTTGTAGTTCATAACAGTCAGTCACAACCAATGGTCACAACATGGAGAAGTTAGCTGAAAATCCAAAAAAAAAAGAAACTGAGGGAGGAATAACATGGCTGTGTACATTATTGTTATCATCATTTAAAGTGTTGTAATTATTACCCGCAACGCTGTTTCATCATACAGCAGCGACCACGCGACGAGCGGGCCTCAAACAGCCGCCAGAAAAAAGTTCGTAACACGCTCAAGAACAAAGTTACATAGAAAAATATCACTGTCAAATAGTTTCTGAAACATCTGTGAGGAACTCCAAAAAATCCCAGGTATTAAAAAAGAAACAACACATGGCTTTCTTCTTCCATCAACAGATGGAAACAGGAGAAACTCCAAGACTTTCCTTCCAGGGATTAAAATTCAAGAGTTTGTGTCTGTGTATCAGGATTAAACAAAAGTAAAAGAAAAAGACGAGAAAAAGGGAAAAATATATATATGTATGTATAGATATATTTATATATATTGAGGACAGAACTACAGCTCCCACAATGCACCTAGGTTCACTTTAGTCTCTGTGGATGGTGCAGACAGCAAACGGACTCGAGGGAAATCAAGTGAAAAACTGTTCTCGGGAATCAAAAGAGTGTTTATGTGAGAATCAAATCACAGCACCCCCCTGAGGAAAAACAGGCCGTTGCATGAAACAACAGGAAAGATATTTATGAGAATCAACAACAACAGCAATAATAGTTATAATACTAGCAACCATGGCAAGAGCTTTAGCTTTTCTCTCTAAAATAAGGTCAAGTCGCCATCTCTAAATAAAGTTACAACAGCTCTAAGTGAACCGTTCACTAAACCCCTCCCACAAACAGCAACTGTCCAATCACAGCTCACCAGCTGTTGCTGGGCAGATCTGCCTAGCTTTGGATTTCTCAGCATAAAAAAAGCCTGATTAATGGCAGGGTGCTCTTGATAAAAATATGTGATTTCAACAGTGTTGCTTTAATTTTCCTTTTAATAACTCTGTCATTATTGGTTGCGTCATGTGATTGGGAAGCTATGCTCAAATCAAGATGACCAGGTTATCAAAACAGTTTGCAGACGTCTGAAAATACCAAAAGTGCTTCTCTTTGTCCTTGTTACTGCATTTGTTTAAATCAAGAATAAAAAAAAAATTCAACCTTGTTTCCTTTGGTTGTATGGACGAGCAGACCACATCCTTTTTCTGCACTCCTCCTCACTGGAAGAAGGTTTAAAATCTCTTAATTCACTGGTTTAATAAAAATCTATAATCAAAATAAAGATATAAAACATACATGCTGTGGTAAAACTGTCACTGTTGTCATAGTAAACCATAAATGGGAAATACTACATTACAAAACTAATCATGCGTAGCAACAGGTAGCTAACAGTGGCTAACGGAAGCTAACGGTGTTTAACGTAGCTAACAGGAGCTAACACAGCTAACGGTAGCGGGGTTTAGCGAACGGTCAGTTGGTCTGAGGAGAAAGTTTTATGTTTTATTATGAGTTAGTTTTAAAACTGGAGTTTGACAGAATCACCAAAAACCCAAAGCCTCTTACGTCTGCAACAGGAAAAATAAAATAAAACACAACCCCCTTTTAAACAGAAACAAACCCAACCACAAATTCTGTGATCAAATCAAAGACTTTTTGTGTTTTTTTTTTAATACGTGTATTTAATACCTCAGACAAAAACACCTGAGAAAAACTGACAAAATGATTCAGATGGGTTTCTCTGTAATATATTCAATATTACAACTATAATCACATAATTCAAGCATATATCATATACATATATATCTAGTGAGAGAATAGTTTAATATTCAATAGTACAGTTGTATGGTACAGTAGCAGTAGGGTGCATTTCTCATTTCTCATTGGGTAAAATTGAAGGAGAGGTAAGCATTTGAGTGTAAATCTATATACGATTTATCGATACAATATGCAACAAAAGAAAGAAGAAAATAAACTAAAAAGGAAGGAATAAAAGACAAAGAAAGGGTATAGGCAGTTCAGTACTGTGTTTGAGATAGTGGAAGTGGTTCTTCATGTGTGTTTGCATGTGTGTGTGTGACAATGATCACCGTCAGTGTGTGTGTGTGGTGTGTGTCTGCATGTGTGTGCGTCAGGTGAAGGATCAGATCAGATCAGCACCATAGAAGTCCATAACAACATCAACAACAACAATAAGGATTTAAACCCGGGTTAGGACTGTGTGTGTGTGTGTGTGTGTGTGTGTTTGGGTGTCTGCATGCTGAAGGTTTCAGTCACTGTTCAATCTGAGCAAATCGATCATAAACCAGTTAGTATTTTCATTTCTGCACTTCCTGGACAAAATCGAGGACTAAATGGAGAAGAAAAAGACTGCAGTCGTGTCGCGTTATTCTTAACAAATTGCGTGTCTCAGTGTGTGTGTGTGTGTGAGCAAGACACCAAACTAAACGCAAACCTGCCAGCGAAATCCTCCACCTTATTTATGTCCAAACATCTGCTCTCACATCCAGCTGTGCTAACGGCTAATCACGCTCTGTTTTTCCTCTCTCTTGTCTCCTTCACCTTAGAAAATAAAAGTCCTGCTATTATTTCATAATCAGACACGGAATCAAATAGAAGATAACAAATCAAGTGCTTGAATGAGCCCACAAAGAAAACAAAACGAACACAAAAAATGTCTTATAACTATACAATTTTTGTTTCACCGTCTTTCTCCTAACGCCCAACCCCCCCACACCGAAAACAATCGTTACTAAGATACCTGGCCTCGTCTCGCACCAAGTGAAATACCTGATTCAACCATGATACATTCTCTGTTACGCCTCCGTCTCTGACTAACCAGCTCCATGAAATCCAAAATAGATTTGTAGTTTAGCGACAAACAGCTGGGAGGACAACTTGCTTTGTGTGGCCCCGTGACTGTCAAGCTAACAGCCCCTCCCCGCCCCATATATAAAATATACAAAAGATTATCTCCAAAATCTTCCTCCTGGCTATCTCCACTAATAGAAAAATATACAATAATCCTATTTTAAAATCTCTTTGCGTTATGGACGAAACCCTGCACCTCTTCCTCCTCCTCCTCCTCCTCCTCTTCCTCCTCCTCCTCTTTGCTGGACTAGTCTTGCCTTCCTGCCCAGTTCAAAAATATACATGTTTTTTTTTGTCCTATTTATAGAAAAAAATTACACATCTGACCCCTCCTGGCTTGAATCCGTGCCTTGAGCTTAAAAAGTGAGATTTCACTGGCATAATGTGAGTTCAGCACCCTGTTTGAACTGGCTGGAGCAGTGGCCGGAAACGCACTACCTGCAAAAACTCCGTGCGACACCGGCCGTAAGCACAGCACCAGGGATGACGTAAGCTGCCGAGGTGACACAAGGTGATACAGTACGTCGTGTGGGTTCAACAAGCAGCATGTACAAAGAGAGTCACACTGGAAAAAAAAAATGGCGTCGCTGTGCTTTCCCGTCGTGCCGGCACAGCGTGCACGCTAAAACACACTTTTCATGCTTGCGCCCGGTGTCGCACAGCGCTTACTGCAGATCTACGCCAGCCGTCCCCCTCGCCACTTCAATAAAAGTGCTGCTGTTGTTGGGTTGCCTTGTACCCCGTTCTCATTTTCCTCCTCCCCTCCCGCCCCTTCCTCCTTCATCTTCTTCTTCTTCTTCCTCCTCACAAGTCTCCGTGTCGACTCTCGTACTTGTTGATGATGTTCCTGCAGCGGCCCAGCTCCTTCCTCATGTCGGCAACCTCCTGGCGAAGGGCGGCGTTCTCTCGCTCCAGGAAGGCGGCGCGCACCGAGATCTGGTTCTCCTTCAGCCGCCGGGCGTCCCGCGAGCGCTTTGCCGCCTCGTTGTTCTTGACCCGCCGGCTCCAGTACTTCTCATCCTATCATCGGCGGCGGTTTGGTATGTTGGAGTGTGTGGGGAGGAAGGTGGGGGGAAAAGAAAAATAAAAAAAAGGGAGAGAGCGGAATGAGAAGGGTCAGTTATGTGATGACAAAAAGGAAGGCAGGAAAGGAAGAAGGAAAGGATGAGAGGAAGCAACAGCTCAATAGTCGCAACTGGAGGACACAGAAAAAACGCTGAATTCAAAAGGTTTCTTTGCTAGGAGTTAGTTAGTTAGTTAACAAACAGTGTTAAAAAAAGGTTCAGTGTCGATAGAGATTTATGGAATCGAGGAGTAGCCATGGTTGCTACTATTTCCCATTATTCTGTTATCTCATGATAACGGGATAAATTAATGTGTTATCACAGGGTAACAAGGCTCTTTTTCCTTAATAACAGAATATATCGGAACTAGTTTTGTTTTCTTATGACACATTGATATATCCCATTATCACAGGATAACAAGATGATTATTTATGATCCTAAGATAACATAATAAAAAGATGATAGCGAACTTGGCCGCTCTTGGCTTCCGTACGTTTTTTCCGGTGATGCATCTGAATAAATTTATACAGAAGCTGAGAGCGGGAATAGTCACTACCATCTTCTTTCACTCTGTTATCTTGAGATCACGAGATAATTATCTCATTATCACAGAACAACCGGTGGTTATCTCATGATAACATGATGAATTGATGCAATATCATGAGATATTAAAATGAGAACAACCCCTTATTCCATGATAATGCATTAATTTATCCTGTTATCAAGAGATAACAGAATGAAAAAACAAAGCAGCAGTCATGGCAGTTCGTGGCTTCCATAAAAAGCGGCTTTGTAGCCTTTTGTCAAAGATTAGTTGACATTTCTGCAGTTCATTTCACAGAGGATGAGACATTGTAGTATTATTTTAAACATTAGGACAGACAGTGAAGAGGAGGATTATATTGCAGAATAAATTGAGACATTTCACAAATCCCACAGATCAACATTACAACTGATTTCTTCTTCTTTGTGTAACCTGTTTTTTGACTCTAGTTGGTGGCCATGCAGTGGCTTAATGGACTCCACCTCGTCTGTTATTACATTATATAGAAACACCTCTACATGTTTTATTTATACAGGTACATTTAGACACTTACTGATGCATTAGGAAAAATACAAATGACCTATTAGCTGCCAAAAGGTCTGCAAGTACACAAAGTGGTTTTCACTAGACTTGATTATACGATAATTTGCATTTTGCAACATCTATTGAAATCTAATGTGAGACAGAGAATGATAATGAGTTATGTAAAAAATAGTTTTCTATTAATAAATGTTCTGCCTTAATGCAGCTGTACAGTCCTGCCCTGCTGAGCTGCTCAGCTGAATGAATAAATACTCTTCACCGGAGACATAAATACCCTGCAGCCTCTCAAAAGTCCGTAACATTGTTTTTTGGGGCATGAAAGGAGTCTGTTGGCAGATGAGGGTCTCATGAGAGGAAGACTGGAAACCACTGAGATTGTTGTGTTAAACTTTTGGACCTGGAGAGCCAAACAGAGGTCCAAATTGAAAGTAAAACCTTGTAGAGATCACTATCTGAAAGATTTATGCCCGTGGAATCGCTGCAGGCCCAGATGGTTCATAGTGTTTACTGAGCGAGCCTTTTACTGGCTGTGTTTACGTCTGGCAAAGTTAACATTAGTCCACCATTAAACTCATCAGCAAAGTCATTATACTCGCGTTAATTTTTATACCGGCCTCTGATCGTTGCTCTGAGATTACTTTTTAAACGGTAATGTGTTTTTGAAATAACTAAAGTCTTCAGTTGATGGTTGGTATTAAAGCATTAAATCTAAAATCTCATTTATGAGGAGTTGCAGAGCAATCCGAGCTTCATCTTTATCTTCGGCCTGAGATTATTTTTTCAAAACCTGTGTACGAATGATTTATAAAGCCGACTACGGCTGAAGGCAGCAAGGTGAGCGCCTTCATCTCTCCATAAATTACAGATGCCTCTGGAGCTGCAGCTGCTCTGCACTGAACTATGAAAGTCTGAGCCATCGATCAGGTCGAATCCTGCAATGAACTCGGTACGAAATATTTCAGGACTCATCAGGAGGGAAAATACAAGTGAGCCTCTTGTTTCTTAAGTTTTTTTCCACATTAGCGACGGTGCTTTTCAAGAGCTGCAGCCTCTGTGACGACAAAGCTTTTAATGAAAACGTCACAGCTGTGGTTTCTGCCTGTAATGGAAACTGAAGGAAACTCTGATCTCCTCTGACTTCAGGCTTTAAGGATTCAAATACCAGAGAAAAATCAGCTGGTAGTGAGGAATATTTCTGCAGCTTCAAGACAAAAAAAACCTTAAACCCTTCAAGTTGAAGTGAAATCAAGTATTGAGCTCAAATGTGATGAACTTGTAAATTATTAATCTTAAAAGTTTCAAAAGTTCAGCTAAGTTAGAAACAAGAAACTCTCCTTATTTATTTATAAATATAAGCTTGAAAATGAAAAAGCCATTAATCTGCACATCGGCCGTCAGTAGCAATAAACGTAATATAAACCTCTCAGACTTGTCTTGTAAACAGCTATGAATTGTGGGAGATGTAGTACCTTCTGATCATTGGGAACAAGCATCTTGCGGGCCTTCTTGATCATCGGTTGGGGTTTGAGCTCCTCCTCGGAGAAGCGGTGCCGCCGCGGGTCGAACGCCTCCTGGCCCGGCACGCTGGACAGCGCCAGGTCAGCCGGGTCGGGGTCGAAGTTCACCATGATGTCACTGCTGCCATTGGCTCCTGCTGGAGGTCCAGGTGGCCCCGGAGGGCAGGTCGAAGAGGGTGATGGATCCTGAGGCACCGCCTGACCACCTGGGGGAGACAGAGAGAGAAAAAAAGTCATTTCAAACTGTTTCTGTGATTAATTTTTTCAGTTTCTGTGATGAAAGAAATTTATTGTGATCTGATTTCATTTATAAACATTTAGATTTTTGTGTAAAGAAGGCGTCAGCATTTTAAATCCATTTCACTGCAGGTTATCTGCCTGCTCATGAATCTGGGAGGTGAAGCTTCTTTAGGAGCACTGAAGGGAGGAGTGTGTTTATTTGGATTTTGGGTGCGAACATCACTGTTTTGCTGTAGCAAGCAGCAACCGAATGCCTCAAGCTTCCTCTAAAGAACAAGAATCGAAGTTTAGGAGGGACAAACCAACACTGCCACGATGTTCTCTATAGATAAAGATATTATTGTAAATAACAGGTCGACACATTCAGCCATAATGTTTTTCTCTTCCCAAACTAAACATCACTGCCCAAATCTTTACTTTCTTGCTAAAGAAAATGCTTAAAATTGCAGCTCTGGAGACTTAGAAGCCATTTTCAAATCCAAAAATAATGAAGGGGATGATCACTGGTGTCAGTGCTTTTGCACAGAGTGTATTTGCAGACGAGCTGAGAAAGCAGCATATTTGGATGAACAATGGTTTCTTTTTAAATTTAACCTCAAACCATTCAGAGCTTCCATGGTTTTGATTAAGAGCTCTTTTCTGTTTTTTGGTTTTGAAACATATTTGTCATTTTTTGTGGTACAGAAAAAAAAACGAGCATGGAGATAAAACAAAAAACCAGCCACATAACAGGCGTCTTCACATGCTTCGGTGTCCTTCTCGGGTCAAACGCTGCCTGAGGCCTTGAACTCATCTTCAGGCCGCCGGCTGCAGAGTCACATGTGCAGCTCAGTCGAGCCGAGCCGAGCCGCTCTGAGATGAGTTGACCGTAAAGAGGATTACGTTATAGACGGCCGACAATATGTTCAAATTTGATTCAAAATGTTGGGAGGAGGGGGAGGAGATGTGAGTGTGTTTGTTTCTCCATCAAATCCACCCACCTCTTCTTTTTTTTTATTATTGTTCCTGACATGTTTAATGACAACAACAAAAAGCTCCTCATATTCTCACTTAAATCTCTTGAAACAAACAGCATCCTCATGCTGCTGCTGCTGCTGCTGCTGCACAGAGTGGCCGCAGTGACACGCACTCACCACCAGGTGGCAGAGTCGAGCCAGAATGAGGGAGCGGGGCAGCGGGTTCACATCATGTTGGATTTACAACAATCAGGAGAGATCAGGTTTGTGTTTAACCCTTTGTGGTGCCTCATGGGAGAAAATCAGCTCGTTATCACCGAATAAAGACACAGAAGCATCAAATCTGAACGTTTACAGGAAAATAAAAGAATTCTGACCAGATTTATTCTGTGCATTTAGTTTAAATGATGCTCTTTGTAAAGAAAAGAGGTGGTTTTTTTTGTCTCTTGTTGGATTCAGGGAGGATTTACACGGATGACTGAACATGTGGCCGAAGCAGGATGATGATGATGATGACGGTGGTTAAAATCAATTTTGAGGGAAAGAGAATAAAATTCATGCTACCAGGAAACGACAAACACATGATGTCGTGGTGCGTTATCGTTGTGACAGTGTGACTTTAAGCTTAATTCGCTCACAAACCCGTCCTGCATGCTGCTTGTAAATTGTGAGGCAGTGAATGTAAAAAAACTCCTCCTTGATGCTTTTTTGCCCTGAAGCGACTCTGCATGCAGCTGCTGTTACACCACTGAGTCAGGATCAGTGGGTCTATTTTCAGTCATATCTGCACACCAGCTCAGGCAATTCTGATTCCAATTTACATTTCTGATCGCTCAAAATGAAAAGAGAAAATTTGATTATTCTCTTTGGAATAAAAGTGTTAGTTGAGTAATCATCCTGTAACAGTCTGAACTCTATTGTGGCAGCAATTTTAAGATGCTTTTTTGGAGCACCGGGCTTTGAGCCACAGATTATAAATAACTGCCGAGCTGGGGACCGGCGCAGATCGAAACAGTAGTGGAAAGATTTCAGGTACTTGAGCGAATAAAAACAGTGGAGAGACTTGTTTACAGCTCCTAATTTGACTTGTACGTTATTTTTAACCAGCACAGATAAGAGCAGAGTGATGGCAGCCCCTTTTTTTAAAAAAATCCATCCAAATTCCTCTCACTGATGACAGATTTTTTTTTAAAGATTCAGCAGAAATGACGCGTCTCCACATTGAAGCTCTGGTGTCGAATCGCAGGAGCACAAAAAAACGTCCTCAGCTGTCAGAGACTTTGTGCAACCGGAGCATTTTGTAAACCTGGAAATGTCAGTCAGAGCCGCGAAACTGACACCAATTCACACTCGACTGCCGCTGCGAGCTGTCAGTCAGTTTTCATTATGCGTGTCAACAACAATACCACAACCGAATCCTCCACAGGCTCCGAGAAGTCAGACTGACAAGGGTCCAAACGCACCCGAGTTCCCCCAGAAACCCAGCTGAAAACACCAGACTGTACAGAGAGCAAGTGGAGCTGCTGCAAGAGAATAAAACTTCAGTGAATTTTGGTTTTTATGTTCAAACTGTGAACTTTGAGCTGCGTATGTGATCCGGTCACACAGGTTGCACGTTACACCAGGTGTGCACAGGTTCAATGTGCCAAATGCTCAGACGCTTTAGAGGCGCTGATGGCCACGATCTTCCAGTGTGACACGACGTCTTCTTTAGGTACACAGAAATATGATGTCCGATGGTTGTGAATGCATCGTCTGGTTCACCTGATTTCACTAAAAACACCAGAGTCCCTTTAAAAATCACACAATTCTGACAAACGTTAAATGGAGAGAAACTTAAACTTTGCAAAACATCTAAAGTAAAGTCCTAATAATCTTTGTTTTAATGTAAATTAGACATCAAATTCAGTTCATTAAGTTGTAGCTTTCTTTAGCTGCAGTTTAACCGGTTTCACCATTTTAGCTACCGTACTTTTCGGACTATAAGCCACAACCACTAAATTTAACAACTAAAACACTAAAGCTGTCTTCTTCAGTGTCGGAATTTAAAGGCCTCAGAATTACTTCATCACACAGTTTCTCGTTTATTTTTGTCCATAAATTAGCCACATCGTAGTTTAAGCCGCAGGATTCAAAGCGTGTGAAAAAAGTAGCGGCTTATAGTCCGGAAATTACGGTATATTTATAACAGACGATGTTAAAATGAAAAATGTGACGATTTTTACAAAACAGCAAAATTTACAAAAATTTTTGAGGTTGTGATTTTAGGAGAAACTGTGAAGCATCGACTACGACATTTTCTGAATTATTTCTGACCTTTTTTACATTCAGCAAATGTCCCACATGAGGTGGTTTCTTCCTTTGTGTGAAAAACGTGACTCTTTGTTTCAGTGTGTTGATCCACCAGTTAAAGATAACCACACATCTGGTCTCTGGAAACAGAAGATGTGGCTGTTTTTTTGCATTAAAAGCCGAGAAACGACGTCATTTCACAGTCCCACATGCATGTAATGCAAAGTATGAACCACGTCTCTGAGTCTTTTGATTGTGTTTACAGACGCAAAGTTTCATTATCAGTGAATTAGATTTTTATGAAAAGACTCATAAGTAAAGGAAAAATAAATCCATGAGATGTGAGACATATTTAACATTTTTCCCCCCACTTAGAGCCTCACCACGCCCTTCACTTATTATGCCTATAGTTGTTTTTCTTTGTTCCAAACCGGGCTGGAAAACATGAGTTTTGTGTATATCTGGTTATTTCGGGCTCCCGGCGCCTTGTAAACAAAAGTCACATGGACTCACATATGCAGCAGCCTGCTGATTGGCCAGAGTTTGACAACTAGTCGCTCGGCAGAGTTTGAGTCCAAACTCGACGAGATGCAGAAGACACGAGGCTCTCACGAGGATTCGGGAGGCAAACATCACCTGTTTATGTTCTCCTCCCTGAAAAGATGGTCGGACTCACTTTCCTGGACGACGGCGGGAAGGCTGACGTCGTCCATCTTGTTTGTGTTAACTTGTAATCTTCAAACACGCGAAAACAGAAACACCACGAAAGTCACTGACTCAAAACTTTCTGCAGAATCACTCAAAGAGTCGAGCTGCACGTGGTCTCAACTCGTCTCCTTCCACCTCAGGACTAAAACTTATCAATCAGGCCTTTATTTAAAAAACCCAGAACTAAAAGAGCATCAGGAGTCGGTTTGCTTTGTGTGTAAACAGGAACAAACTGGGATGCAGATTAACAAATCGCCTGCTGGGATCAAATAATCCAAAAGACGGGGAGTTCATACAAACTGCACACATGTTTGTGCACACATCATAAAGTCATTACAAATCTCCCATGATGCATTGCACCATATATCCGCCCCCCCCTCCTCCTCTTGATCCCTCCATACGTCCATCTGTCGGTCCATCGGATGAACCGCCGCTGGTTTTGATCTGACGCTCTGGCAGCTGGACTGATCCCGGATAAGTCGGCCCAAAGCTGCGTCCCAATAGTGACCATTTTGGGCAAAAAGTTGAAACCGATCCAAGAACGAGGCTCCGCGCTTCTGCTACGTAAACAGCCGCCAAGCGAGCGAGCGCGGCCTCGCCTGGCTTCATTTCCTGTCTGTGAGCAGCAGCCATTTGGACGAAGCAGCCGCCGACTCTCTCTCTCTCTCTCTCTGCTTTTATTAATTTAGCTGAGATTATGTGTCTTTCTCTTCCCGCCTGTCAATCTCTGCTCCTCCATCAGCCTGTGATTTTCACTCAAAGCTTTGTCTGCGATAATATCTGCGGATTAAAGCGACTAAATAGTTAATTATTCTGCTGCTGTGATATTTAAAATCAGAATTAAACATGAAACTAAAACCAGTTTTTCATCACTGAAGTTTCTCCGTTTAACTTGAACATCCTCAAGACTTTTCAAGGTCTTTTAAAGGTCTCATTTGATGAAATTCAAGGACTGTAAAGTTTCAGAATCTTCATTTCTTATTCATATTCTTGTCAAGTGGAGAGATCCTGGTTGAAATCCCTCATTTTAAAAACGGCTGCCGTATCATCTGAGATCTCCATCACAGGCTTCGCCTCAGGATGCGAGGAGCTGATCCTCAGATGGAGCGAACAGACGCATACTGATGAAGTCGGGTGAAATGTTGTAACTTTGAAACATGGAGAACTTTTTAAAAGAGAAAGAGAGAAAAAAAAAACATTTCAAAGGTCCAACAGAGTTTGATGGAAGAAAGTGTTAAAGTGGGAAGTGAGGTGTCTGGGTTTGGTTTCCGTCCTTCAGGATCAAACGGCCTCTCTCTCCTGAGCCGCCATTTTGCTCCGGCGTTCACACGGCGTGCAGGGAGAGAGAACGAGCAGCAGTGGGCAGAGACGCCCACGCCGGCAGAAAATAGACAGGTTGAGGTTTTTCAGAGTCAGGTGAGCAACTCGTCCTCTTGACTAATCGCTCGCCTGATCCGGAGATATTTTCACTCTGGCCGCCCACACGTGAAACAAACAGCTGAACGCAACAAACCCTCCGCTGCTGCTGCTGCTGCTGCTGCTGCTGCTGCTGGAGGTCACACTGAGGCATTTTGGGAAATGTAGGAACCTGAAAACTCAAGTGGACGTAGGCGAAGCAGGTAAAACAACACATGTTCTAACAGCACAAAAGCCTCCATATACAGTGAACTCATCATCATCATCCTCATCATCCTCTGGTCTAAAAAGGACGGAGCTTCTCCCTTTAAACCTGTTTGAGCCTTTTTTTCAGTTGGTTCTTATTTAATAAAAGGAAACAAAGCAATTAAGAGCTGATTAAATTAATTGAACAAAGACGTTTGTAACAATCAGCTCCTGTTATAGTCGCCGTATGTGAGAAGATTTACGGTAATTTTACTTTTTCAGGAGATTAAAAGTCCATTTTTTAATCCTCAGTGAGTTTTGATCAAAGTGAGGATCTTCACTACTTTAAGCTGCAGTTATTTACTCCATATGTGTGTGTGATCTGTGTGTTAAAACACACACACGCAGGTTTAAACAGTTTTAAAAGCATCATGATCAAAATGGAAGCAAATCAGGTCCAGTTCACATTGCGTTCAGATTTTAGTGAAATAAAATGTTCTGACATCAGAACAAAACATGCAGATGTTTGTATTTTTTTGCTAATAAAGAATATATTTGTTCAAATTTAGAGAGAAATCAAGCAAAAAGGCTGAAAGAGACGCCTCTGTGTCCTTTCTGTGCCGTAAAAGCACCAAAAGATGCTTTTTTTTAAACGAACTGCATGAAAAATGGAGCGATGTGGACGCGAGTTCAGTAAAATACAGTGAGGAATAAAAATAAAATGTGTGTGTTGCACCTGCTGTTAACACAGCATATAATTAATCCAGTCACAGAGTAACTGACACACTGACGCTGCAGCGACGAGGACGAACTGAAGCTTTATTTTTATACAAATGAAAGAAAAACCTAATATGTGGAATTTGCTGAATGGAAACAGTTTGTAAAGTTTATAAAGTTTATCTAAACTCGGTAACTTTAAAAAAGCTGTAGTGCTTTACTGGTAAATGTAGCAGCAGGTTGTGTTCAGTCAGCACTGATGTCGGTATCCTGAGTACTGACACGACATGTGGAAGCAGAATTTGTAGTATTTTGGTGCATAAAAGTTACAATAAAAATTCAAAAATCATAAATATAAAATAGAAATTTACTAAAACAATAAATGTAAAAGATGTGTTGAAGCAGTTTGCAGAATATTGCTGCTCTGAGTTCATGGGATCGGTACCAGCAGTCAGTATTACAGCAGTATTACATAACAGCAGCAGTAATGTGAGTATTAGTACTCGCAGTGGTGATCGGATCAAGAGTCAGAGCGGCCTTTCATTTCCTGTTCAGTTTGTTTTTTCTGTTGTTTGGGTGGACGACATGGAGATGAACTGCGAGCTCTGCAGCTGTTTGTGCCAAACAGAAAACCCTGTCAGCTGACACACACACACACACACACACACACACGTGGACTGACATATAGGAAGTGTGTTACATAAAGAGGGCTCCCCTCCCT
>JAPZDY010000008.1:1312138-1324148 GCA_029783645.1 Ctenochaetus hawaiiensis | reverse complement strand
CCCCCCCCCCCCCCCCGGGGGGGGGGGGGGGGGGCAGCCGCTGGGTACTGAGGACGGCCCTAACAGCTCACCTGACCCTCATGTTCCAGGTGCATAACACCTGACCTCCCATCACTGATGCATGCAGAGCTGCAGCTCTCTGAGCGTTCACTCCTGTTAGTGCGTGGGGGAGGGGGGGCTACATGTGATGTATAAAAGAGAGGAACCACTTCAGTGTCCCTGTAGGAAGAAAGGGCGGATAAAAATATACTCAGTGGATAAATGATCTGAAAAAAGCTTTGAGTGGATGAAAGTTGAGCTGCTGTTTTCACGGCATTTTGAAAGCTGACGGTGTTCAGATCAGCGTTTTATAGCAGCAACGTGTCGGCCTGGATTCTCATGAGGTCACGGCTCAGGTGAAAGGTGAAGGAAAGAAGATTTCAAAGATTTTAAACAATTAATTTACATTATAATCACCTTCATTGTGCTGCAGGCAGAAACTTCAAAGCAGATATCGGAGCCTATCAGCATGGTTAGAAACCACGAGAGGGAAGTTAGAAAGTTTGTTATGTGGTTTGGTGGAACCGACGCCGCTTTTGAACTCAGCTGCGGTTACAACCGAGATAAAAGAGGGAGGATGCTGATTTTTTTTTTCTTTTATGAGAGAAAAGCCACAAATTGAATTTATTTCAAAAATGAAACTCCGATAACATCCGTACAGCCCTTTAAGTCCTTACATCTGCAAGTCAGCATGAAGCAAACACAGGTCACCTGCACCGAATGAGTCACTTTCTTTGGACCAGAACAAAACTCGCTTATAGGAATAAAAGGAATAATAATAATAAAAGGCCTTTCTATTCCAATGATTCCCTCAGAAAAAAACCAAATAATCACAAACATCTGCTGCAACTCGTCTATTTTTAACAAACTGCATTAAGTGTGAGGGAAATTGTAATTTTGTGCAGATGTAAAAAGCCACTTCAATCCTTGGATACTGATGTTTTAGTCTAATTTGGTTAAATTAAGCCCTGATGATGTGCAGTCACAATATTTTCTCTTCTTTTTTTTTTTTTTTTTTAGTGGGACACTTATTTTATAAAGGGGATGCATTTTTTTCTTTATATTCTAATTAGTTTCCTGGGAATGACAATGTAATTTGATAGCAACCATGGAAACACTGTTTAATTGGTAGCCTGATGATGAATTCATTACAAATGTAATCTATATGTGCCTTGTACTCATTACCACCCGCAATGTGAAATGTCTATAGTAAGACACACAAGTTTTATAATAAAAAAATATAAATATTAAGGTAAAACTGTGATTTTCATTCAGTATTTCCACACATTCAATACAAAATTACTTGAAACCTTAAAATTGGATAATTATTATTATTTCTTTGTGGTGTTTTTTCAGATATCTCCTTTTGACAAACTTAAACCAACAGTGAAAATAACATTTCAGATTTTTTTTTTTTATTTGATTTGAGGGTTTTCAACAACTCACTTTTAGGCAAAGAAAAGGATAGTAATTTAGTAATAATATTACATGTTTTAGTTTTACAGAACAAAAGAAAAAAACACGTCCGGACAGAACCTAAGTAATGGACTATGTGTACACGTTTTTGTTACAAAAAATTGGGCATAACTGTGGCGATGAGGGAGTGGGTAAAAGGGGGTACAGGGAGGGGAAAAAATATCACATCGATACATATACTCGTCCCGCTGTTTTACAAAGATAGTCCCCGACTCGTTCCCTCCCACCCGTACAATACCAACAATGATAAAAGAAATGATACTTGGAGTAAAAAACAGCAAATAATCAATATATAATAAAATATAATACGAATTGTACAGTACACTCCGGTTATTTCTGTTGTCCTCTTTAAATTCGGAACACATTAACAGTTTTGAGTCGTGTTTTCTCTCCGTCCACGCCTCTTTTTAACAATGACAAAAGTAGTGTACATTTAAAAAAACATGATCACTAACACTTTTCTGTTTTGTCCTGACTCCTTTTTTTTTATTTTCCTTTTTTAAGTCACCTTAAGCACATCGACTAGATTTGTCTTTCGGTGACAGATTAGAAAAATCCTTTTTCACGAAGTTTTCAGACTGTCAGGTCAGGATTTCCTTTTTCTAAAAAGATTAATTCATCTTGAGGGCAGATGTCATCTCATAAAAAAGTGAGAGATTCTCCACTGGGATAACAAATAAACACATACAGAGCAAGAGACACAGACTATACTGTTTAACTGTGAATAATGTGAAAACAATTTGAAAAAATAAACTGGTACTAAAAGGTACCTCACCTCTACAACAAGCATCCAATCCATATTTATGCGCAAACACTGCTAATGGGAAAATAAAACATTAAAAAAAAAAGGATGATGGAAAGGAAAGTGGATTACTGTTTTTGTCAAACAGATGCTACTAAAACTGTCATGGTCTACAGTTCCTTCACCTTTAGGGAAGGTGTGGGGGGGGGGCAGATATCCGAGGTGGTTCTGATTTTGGGCCTTTTGAAGTCCACACACATTTAAACCCACCTCTGCTGTAGTAGGTTAGGAGTAAAAGGAGGTTTGGGATATTACAGTAGTTACACTAATCCCTCCTCGTTCTCCGTTTTTTTTCTGTTAAAAACTGGCTAGCTCTTGCTTGCTTCTTGGATTATTTAAAAAAAATAAACATAAAAACAATCTAGTCTAAAAAACTTTGTTTGTTTTACTGACTGTAGTCAGTCAGGACTGTTGATCTCTCAGGCTGGACCAGAACTGGGACCGTTAGCTGGACCGGTGAATGGTCGCTGTCTGACTGCTCATGTGACGACGACAGAGATTTCATCAGTCCCCAGTTCCCGCCCCCGCTGCTGGCGGTCAACCCCCGACAGGAGAACTTGTGGCGGGCCAGAAGCCTGGGGTTCCAGAAGCGGTGTCGGCATTTGCAGCACTGGAATGCAGCTTGTTTGAGATGCTGGCCCCTGTGTTTCAAGGCTTTGTGTAACGAGCCGGTGCGTTTCCCACACACCTGGCATCGCAGACGGGCATAGCGGCCTGAGTTTCTTGGCGGGTGCCTGATGGCGTAGTGGACCAGCAGAGTTCCCTGCTTGGCGTACGTGGCACTGGGGCAGATGGGGCAGGGGAATCGCTTGATGGGGATGTCCATCGATGTGAGCCCGGTGACTCTGACTGCACCGCCGCACCATGACTTCACTCTCAACACACCGCCTTTCAGCCTCAACTGGGCCAGCAGCTTTTTCTTGTTGAGCTGTGCTTGTAGTTTGCCCCTCTTTTTCCTCAGAATTAGCAGCTTCCTGCGGGTGTCTTTACTCAAAGGAACCCCCACCAGTTTTCCGTCTCTCATGATGCTGTGGATCACAACTCGCCTTTTTTTCTTTCTGTGCTTTTTTGTCTGTCCATGCCGTTTTTGGAAGTTTTTTGAGCGGTAGTGAAAAGGGTGTTGCAGCTGGAGTTGTTGTTGTTGTTGTTGTTGTTGCTGTTGTTGTTGTTGTTGTTGTTGTTGTTGTTGTTGTTGTTGTGTTTGCTGCTGCTGTTGTTGTTGTTGCCCAGTGGCGCCTTGCTGCATGTGAGACGACCCAGCATAGTTGGATCCTGATCCAGAATCATAGAAGAGCGGCGAGTATCCGGAGGGCTGGGATTGGTTGACACGCTGGCCGTTGCGGTCAATCCCGTGCTGAGACAGCTTGTGGCGCACTAAGCTGTTGGAGTAGGCGAAGGCTTTGCCACACACTTCACAACGAAAGGACTTTTCCAGCCCCACTCCGCCGCCGTGAACAGTCTGCTGATGTGCCGTCAGGTGGAAGTAGTGGCGGAATGATTTCCAGCACACCGTGCAGGTGTAAAGCCTCTGAGACGGTGTGCCAGATGTTGGAGACTTTTCTCCTTGGGAGCAGGATGAGAAGTAGTCAGAGTTTCCCGAGTTGGCGACCTGACTGATGGCAGCAGCAGCACCTTTAATCCTCCTCCCTTGGTTGTCTATCTCCCCTCTTCTGTGCAACTTGCCGTGTCTCACCAGGCTCTGTGCATAGGCAAACATCTTCCCACACAGGTTGCATTTGTAGTTTTTTTGACCGGAGTGAACAGTCAGATGCTTGGTGAGGTGGAAAGGCTCTCGGAACATTTTGCCGCAGACGTCGCAGGCGTGAGGCTTCTCCCCCGTGTGGACGCGGTTGTGACGCCGCAGGGTCTCGGCCCTTCTGAAGCGTTTGCCGCAGATCTGACAGCTGTATGGTCTTTCTGACCCGTCACCTGGTGGAGCCGGGCTCCTTCTTCTCCTGACGATGGTGCTCGGGTCCCTTTTCTCTCTGGGCTTTCTCGGCCTCCTGGGCTTCATGTGGGGCTGACTGGGGTGGGTCAAAGGCATGGTGGAACCATTGAGGCTGGACGTTGATGAAGGTCCGCCCATGTTACCAAACCCCAACCCCCCCAGCAGGCCTCCTATGATGTCCCTCCTCTCTCCGTCACGGCTTTCTGTGTTTATATCACAGGAGGCTGCAGCTGCAGCAGCGATGGCTGACATCGCACTGCTGGTGACCTCGTCATCCGAATCATCTAGCAGGGAGGAGAGGGGGAGGTGTGGCTGCTGTTGTGGTGGCTGCTGCTGCGGTGGTTGGTGGTGGTGGTGATGTTGTTGCTGGTTCTGAGGATGGGGATGAAGAGTTGGGGCTAAAGGGGCCTTTCGAAGAGTTTGGCTCGTCATTTCACTGGCTAGCGAACTCTCCGTAGAGTACAGAGATGAGGACTGTGATCGTCTGTAGTCGTCAACTCCGCTGGTGTAGGACGACTGGCTCTGGTAGCGATTTCTGGAGTAATCTGTTGCATACTTGTCGTTAGCCATCACTGCCCCATCGTTAGCTATTCCTACCCTGTCTCCACTGCTTCCCATTTTGCTGCTGCTTGGGTTGGATGATCCGCTCCCTCCAGTGCCGGCCCGGTTTTTAGAACTCCGAGGAGGTTTTCCACAAGCACCTGAAGCAGCATGATTGAGTAGAGAGGTGCTCTCACGAAAGCATCGCCCACAGGCTGGACAGCGGAAAGGCTTCTCATCGTGAATTTTCTCATGCCTTGTAAGTGACTCTCGACGGTTGAAGGACTTTTGGCAGATGTTGCAGACAAAGGGCCGGTTTTCTGAGTGGGTGACACTATGTTGGATGAGGTGACCTCTCTTTTTAAATCTCTTCCCACACTCGCCGCAGCAGAATATCCTCTCCGGGCTAGGCGAGTTACAGTCTGATTTCCTGCTTTGGCTTTCTGGTGTCAAGCCGTGGCTGCGGAGGTGCCTTCGAAGGCTGGAGAGGTGGGTGAAGGTTTTACCACACTCACCACAGTGGTAAAGGGGTTCTGGTTCGGGCTGGCCAGATGAGCTATTACTGTGGCTTTCTTGGGATTTGGACAACGGTTGATTACCGTTGGCCACAAGCACAGAGGTTGAGTTGGAGGAAGGAGGGGCAGACGAGGAGGAGGAGACGGTGGAGGACGACTGCTGTTGCTGTGATGACGATGGGAGGAGAGAAGAATGCGGTGTCTCGCTTCCGATGCCACTTATCCCAGATCCTCCTCCCACGAGGCCTGATGAGGAGCTCTGACTGTGCCCACTTGAGCTGCTGTTATGGCAGTTACTAACGCTGCTGCTGCTATGGCTGTGACTGCTGTGACTGTGGCTACTGCTGTCTGCTTTCCTCTGAGGCAGGTAGCCCGCCATCGCCTTCTTTCTCCTGCTTCCTCCACTGGAGGCCGACGAGGACGAGCTGTCTCCCGTCTTTCCTGCGTCGTCTTTAGACAGGGACAGGTGCAGGGGCAGGGGGAGGGGAAGGCCGGCCTCTTGCTGCATTAGTGATGCTATTTGGTTCGAGGAAAGGACTGGAATGCCTTGGAAATCAAAGCCACCCAGCGGGGCAGGCTGGGGGGCCGGGTGGAGAGGGTGTGGGTGGTGAGTGTGGCTGTGTGGATGAGATAAGGCATGAGGGGTCAGCTGTTGTTGTTGCTGCTGAGGTTGTGGAGCTGTGTGGCTGTGGGAGGAGTGGAGGGCGGGCGGAGGGGCCAGGGCCGAGTTTGAATCGGTGGCCCCTTGGCCCAAACCCAAGCCCAAGTGGTTGTGAGTGCCCTGCTGGACGAGGAACTGCTCCAGGCTGCTGTTGGCGGGGACACCGGACAGGAAGTACTGGTTGGCAGCAAGCATGCAGCTAAACTGCTGGTGAAGGCTGCGGGGGTCGGACTGGCCAACTAAGGGGACTGCAGTGCTGCCGGAGGGGTTGTTGGAGGCTGAGGACGAGGTTGAAGGGGAGGGTGAGGAAGAAGGGGGACCAGGGGAAGGCTGGGGGACAGAGAGACCTGGATGCAGCGGGGGAGGCGGGGGCGCAGGTGTGACGACCCCTCCGATGACCCCCGCGCTTCCGCCGCTGCTGCTCCCGCTGAAGTCAAAACGTCCCATCCCGGAGTGGAGCTGCTCCTGGGCCAGCGCTGCCTCAGCTGGGTGAAAAGGCCGCAGAAACTGGGGGTATCCGGACGAGGAGCTCCCACTCCCACTGCTGCTGCTGCTGCTCATCTTACTGGATTTTCTGGAGCTGTGAGAGGAGGACGACTGGCTCTGGTGGGAGATGGGCGGGGGAGGAGCGCTCATTTTGGCGAATAACGACGAGGAGTCAGCGAAGGCGTTACTCCGTGAACTCTGGAGGGACCCCAGTCCGAGGCCGGACAAGAGGCTTCCAGATGTGTCGCCGGAGGGCTGGTGCTGCTGCTGGAGCTGCTGCTGATGCTGCAGTTGGACTTGCTGTTGGTGGCTCAGTTGTCGTTCTAATCCAAGGCCTTTGAACTGGTGGGCTTGGTGTCCACTTAGCATCTCTAAAATGTCCATGGGGTACTTGCTGAACTGGAACATCTCCCAATATAGCTGTGGCACAGTGTCACAAAGCCACCACTGCCACGTGTACTTAGTTTATAACTGCTGGAAACAGCTGTGAACCCTCGTCAAACTGACAAGGGGTGAGTTTCTGAGGTAGTCCTGGTGTGATTTCTACCCCAAACTTCCAACAAGCCACAAAAATCCACAGGGGCTGATTTTTTTTTCACATAAATGATTCACTAATACTTTTACTCTCCATTCAAGAATGAAGCCTTCAAGTGCTTCTATGGATGTTACAAAAAGGGTCATAAATAGACAATAAAAACTAAAATATACTAAAAAACAGTCTGTAGTGTTTCTTTAAAGTGTTCCATAAGCATATGCAAAGTCCCATGAAGCGGAGTGTGTCTGTTACTTCGAAGGAGGATGAACCATTGGTTCACTGCCCTTCTGCTTCTTCATGGAGTTCTTCAGACAGCCTGAAAAGGAAAGAAGATACAATAATGTTTGTGATTCAGTGATTTGATAGAGAGCAAATATACAAAACAGTTCAGGCACAGAGGTTCAACACTAACCGGATGTTGACATTTCATTCATCAACCTCATTTTCTAGATGTAAGAACCTGGTTATTTACTGCTGAGAATGTCGTTTGTTTCTGCACTTGTACTTGTTAATGATGCTGTATCACTACATATATAAGTACATAAGTATATTTCTTACAAAGTAAGTTTTAAATGTGACAATAACATTTGAAATATGGAAGAAAAATACATGCACGTTGATAATTTCCAGCTCCAATCTTGTCCATTCTCATCATGTACAAAGCTGTTATATCGTGACGTTATCTTATTTCCAAATCTTAGAAATCTCTCTGCGTTTGATTGTTTGTTTAACTTGATAAAATATTGGCTGTTTGTTTAACCTGTGATCTTCTACTCTTCACCTGAATTTCTCGTATCAGCGACCTTAAAACCATCGAAGTTACAGCTGATGAAAATTCATAATTTGATTTTGTGTATAGTGTTTTTCCCAGTTCTTTTTTTGTTTTAATCTTCCATACAGCCATGTTGGGCAACTAGACACAATATTGTTATTTTTTATATTTAACTGTCTTCTTGTTACTGTTTCACAAGTTTTATATGAACTATAATAGTCATTTAAGAAATAAATGGAAGAAAATCTAATTTTTATCAATCGGTTTCCATTTATAAAAAATGAAATTTTGATTCCATATGCAGAGCGACAAAGTGTTTTACAGGTTTATTGTTATTTTTCAGTGTGGAGACACAAATACCTGTAAAATGGTTCACTGGTAAGTGTGACACAAAGAGCCTTGAGAAGGGAAGAAAAGAAAGAGGTGGCTCAAAATGCCACACAAGTCCTGTCCAGCTCCTGCTGGATAACATGGCCGCCCGTGGTCGGTCACACACACACACACACACACACACACACACACACACACACACACACACACACAGAGCTAAATGCCAGATATAAAAAGGTGGACTGGTGGACAGTGACTGTGTGTGAGAGAAGAACAGAGACTGCTGAGAATTAACATTTAAGCTCAGCAAATCCCTTCTGTCAAAAATGCATTCTGATATTTGGTGACTGGCATTTCCAATTAACTTCGCTGATTACGTTCCGGTTTCGCGTCTCGGTTTCCAAGGTTGTTAATAAACGTTTGGGGAGGAAATGCATTAATACAACTGTGGTTCACTACATGAAGCAGTAGATTGTTTCTGTTAACCCGTCGAGGAAGGCAGTAATTTGCCTTCCTTAATTGAAGGCAAAAAATAACACAGAAATTGCTGCTGTGATATTTTGAGTGTCCGATATAACTCAGTCACGAGGCGTCGGACACCTACAGCATTTACAGCTGATTCCCACTTAGAGATTCCCATCATACAAGCCTTTCTGTCAAATCTTTTAACTATGTGTCCAGATCAGCCTCAGTCAGACAAAAAATAGAGTAATATTCAAATAATACCACAAGTACATTTTAATGGCTACAATTTTGATCCAAAACAGTTTTAACAAACAGAAATGTGGTTGATAAAATTTTAAATTCCATAAATCTGGCATGAGAGTTGATGTAAATTGATGTTTCTATATCTTTTTAAAACAGAAGTTTCTCCTGCTCTTCATTCTGACCTTCCTCTTTCTTTCCACAGAGCACTCGACATGAACAAATGTCCTCTGGGACAGAAACCAGAGAAGCCAAACATCCTCATATGTGCTGTCACATCTCGAACAGTCTGAAGTTTAGCAGAGCGACACAGGGGGACAATGAAGGCTGATCCCGTATCTGAGCAACTTTAAATTACAGGTAAAAAGAGATCAAAGAAGGTAAAATAATTAGTGCATTGCACCTTTTATGATGTTGAAAAAGACAATGTGCAAAGATCAGCAAAAGCTTTTCTAGTCACTATCACAGTCGAGTTCAGCAGAATCACCACAGTCAGTGTTGAAGAAAAGTCTGCCTGCACCTTTTATCATTCTGCTGCAAGGGGAAAAAAGCCTCGGTCTTTATCTTTAAACCAATCACAAACATCTCGGACAGCATGAAGCCAAGGATGCAGGGACAGTCAGGAGAATGCAAACAGAAAGAGTCGCCTGAAGGCAGACTCATGTCCTCAGACTGAATCCAGTGAGATGGACTCACTACAGTTTATTCGTATGGGGAAACAACAAATGTGCCAAAGGTGAAAGCAGCCTCACCTGGACCCTCACCAGCCCCCTCTGTTCACCCATGAATGTAACCGTATGATGGAGAGAACTCAGTTGTGAAGCACAGCGACAACACCACCATCAACGGTCAGATTTCTAACAAAGACGGGAGTTCATATTTAGAAGAAATCAACAGACTGATTCACAGAGAACAACCTACTGCTGAGTATCAACAAAATCAAGACGCTGATAGTTGATTTTAGAATAAACAAAGCAAGGACACATACAACTGTATATATTAAAGGTGCTCAGGTGGAGCAGGTAAACACATTTAGGTTCCTAACAACCTACATCACAGCAAACCTGATGTGAACATCAAAAATCTCCAACCTCATAGAAAAAATACCCTCCAATACATCAGAAAATCCATAAGTTGTCAAATAATAGATTTTCTGAGCACAGCAGGGTTTCTATTCTCACCCTTGACTCCGATTTCAGGTCCCAGAAAGCTCATGATGAGAGCGATTACATAGCTGTCAGGCTGTTCTGTGAAATAAAGTATAACAGTCTCCTTTTTTAAAATCTTCATAAGCACAGGAGAGCAAAAAAAACTAGTTATGGTGCAATAACCATATACATTTTTAAGCTTTTTACTTTTACTTATTTAAATTTTGTCATTTTGCAGATGTCCTTTGAGCCTAACGGCATTCAAACAACCCACACAGGTCAAGACACTTTGTTGAATAGTTTTAAAAATAGTTTAATGTATTTAAGTTTAACTGCTGCAAAGATATTTATTAGCTTTATTACAAGGAATACTATTAAATGTTGAATACTATCAGTGCTGTGTATAATCCAGTGGTATTAAAGAAATAAGATAAGCATCAAGATGTGCATCTCGTTTCAAAACAACTGTTTACATGCAACCAGTGGTGTCGTCGGTTTGTCTGAGCTGCTGATTCTGCAGCACTTTGCGCAAACATGCATGCACCGATCAGACATGTGCAGTTTAAGTGACGTGCATGATAAGCTCTTTTAAATCTGGAAATTCATTGTCGATCATACCAAACAAACTTGGGAGGAGAAGACGAGTGACAAACTGACGCTCGTCAGGCTAACAGTTAGTTTGAGGATTTGCAGAGTGATTGCATGTTGTTTCCGTCTTACCGGCTGATCTTCAGGTCTGAACCCCCCCAGCAGGAGCGCATCGGTGGAGGAAACTGTTCGCTTTCTCCGGCGACAACCGGTGACCTCGGGTCGACAGCCTGAAACAGACGACGGAGAAGGTTAGACAGTTTACAAGTTGGTTACCTCTCAGTCGGCGGTGTCTGCTAGCATCCGTAATCACTCGGCTAGCTAACGTTAACTAACTGGGAAAATGTTGCACAAACGGCCGTAAACTCGCATGTTTCGTGTCGCATTTCAAACACTCACACACACAGAGTGTTTAAAATTAATCTAAAATATGTTTTGCGGTGTAAAAATATGCATAACAACAACTAAACTATTATAAGAGTGTTATTCTCAGTTGCAAAGCACAACGCTAGCATCGCTAGCAGCTAAGCCGAGCTGTAGGCTACGCTTAGCTTGGTAGCTAGCAAATTAGCCAACATACTACTGCTGGGAACTGCTTTTGTTTTTGTTTTTTACCTTGCAGCATACGATGTCTGGTTGCAAAAGAAGCTCAGAAACACGGGAGTGAAAGTGTGGAAACACCGAGCGGGGAGTGCGCCGTGAGAGCGGGGTCCCTACAGCCCGTCAGCGGGGCCTTTCTCTTCATCCATGGAAAAACACTGTGAAAGGCCTGGCTCTCCATCGGCCCGGGAGGGCTGCTTTTCACTCGCTAACAAAAACTATTTCCGCTGGCCTGGTCCGATATGTCCATTGTCTGACGCCACAGTCCTCCCGCTCGACCGGCTCGCTGCTCGTCTTCACCCGAACGGCGCCTTTGTTTGGTTCCGTCGTGTTTTTCCTTCTTTTCTCCCCGGTTGGCTCTTTTCCGCCCTTGTCAGTTTTCGGTGTCCCCCTCTGTAGACGACGGCTCCTCCGATGCTGCTAGCGTTAAAATGGTAGTTTCCTGTCTGCATAATGGTTCCGGGTAGAGCCAGGCACAGGTTGGTCTGTCCGGCCGTGACCACACCGCCGCCGCCGCTCCGCTCGCGTGCACCTCTGCCCTCCCGTTTGCAAAATATGCTTTCTGTCCCGCGTGCTGCTCATGAATGAACAAACCGTGTGTACGCGGTGTGTGCGTGCGCGCGCGTGCGTGTTTGCACACCATTAAAAAAAAAAAAAAAAAAAGATATCACCGTGCATTCTGACACTGTGCCCATTAAGCTCTGTGTGAGTGTGTGTTTGCATGTGTGAGTGTGTGTTTTCACACTGACTGTGTGAAATGTTAATGAGTCAATTAAATATATTGTTAGGGTGCATGCTGCATGGCATTACAAGGTGTGTGTGTGTGTGTGTGTGTGTGTGTGTGTTGTTGACACAGAAAGAGTAA
>JAPZDY010000008.1:1212610-1229681 GCA_029783645.1 Ctenochaetus hawaiiensis | reverse complement strand
AAGTCATCTTGTTAAGCTGTTCTTAGACTCTGAGTCTTGGTCCTGATAGAAACACATTATTAATGACGCTGTGACGTTTCTGTGCGTCAGCCTGCTGTTGTTACTCATGCTGAGACATAATTGAGTCATTTAAGAAAATAAGTGTCATAATCGACTGTTTTGGTTTTGAACCTGCAGTCCTTGACCCTCATTATGATTCATGACATTCACATCTTTAAAGCTGACCTGTGCACTCCAGCTGCCAAGTGGATCTTATTGTGATTGATGAAAAGAGCCGGTTATTGATTAGACTTTAAAGGTTTCAGGGATCTGATCCCATTCAGCCACAAGAGGGTAAGTGAGGTCTGACAGTGATGTTTGATGTGGAGGTTGTGCTCACAGTTGGCATTACAGTTCATTTCAAAGGTGCTGGATTTGATTGGGGTCGACTCTTGAAAACATATTTCGGCATGGAAGCATTATAACGTGAAAACAGAAGAGACAAACACACAAACTGCTGGTATGTTTGGTATTTTATAATAGTTTTTTTTCTCTGGTTCAAACTAATTTTTACAGAATCAGCTTATTTTATCCCATGACCTATGATCTCATTGTGTATCAGAACAATTTATCCCCATCTTTGACAAGTGCATTACTCCTATCGTCCACTAGAGGGCACCACAGTCTGCAAGTTTCTATAAGAAACACTAAAGCTCATTCCATCCCAATAACACAATCAGAATTGTGACATTTTCAGCAGAATCTGTCACTTTCTTTTCTTTTCTGCAGATCTGACCACAAATTAATACCACAACTGAATCTCACTGGATCACACTGATGCAGTAAATTTAAGTTTCTTGATAACAGCATATAAATGCTTTGAAACTTAAGATAGAGTCACTTTCTGATATTGTCTTGGACCAAGAAGACTGAATCTGTACTCATATTACACCTTTAACACTTTGGACATGAATCACGTCCTGATTGTAAATAAAAAAAAAGCAAAACAGTCACACATTTAAAGTATTTTACTTTGTTGATGACATTTTAAATTTTTTAGTGCCTCAAAAAAAACTAAATATAAAAGCACAACAAATTTATTTTTTTCAACGACACATGTATGTAACAAAAGTGCCTACTTTGAATCTACCTAGTTTACAAAATAATTCATGAAATACAAAACTAATATTGCTCTCTTTTGGTGCAAAAACGGGTGAAACTGAAGGCCAATAAATTTAGGAAAAAAAACATCTGACATCTGCAAATATTCAAAATAAAATAAATTGATAAATAAAATCTGCATAAATTCAACAGTCTTTGTCCAAAATAACACAGTTACTCACAAATTGCTTCGATACCTGATCAATAAACTTTTTGCAGGTAACAACAACTAAACTTAAAGATGAGAATTTATTCTCAATGACAAAACTCACACAATACTAAGTCTGTTAGTGAATGTGTATCATCAGTTAAACCCTGAGGTAAAACAAAAAGTGGCTTCAAGTTTCATCTTGAATACAAACGAAGACAAAAAAACAAAAACCTGCCAACCTTAACAGCTCGGAATAGAAAAATAATAATAATCTGAGATATTTAAATAAATTAAGTTGCTTATTGGCAGAAAAAACAAACATTTAAACTAAGTTAATCCTGTAACTGGTACAACTTTTCATTCTCACAGTTCCTCTCCAAAATAAATTGAAAAAGTGTCAAAAAAGAAGAAAAATCTCCTTGTTTAGTTTAGAAAATGTCGTCACATCACCGTTGGTCAGTTTCTGAACCTGTAGGAGATCGGCAGCAGCTTGTGAGTCTTCTTCATGGTCTGGACTTTGGCGTGCGTCTGGTCGTCCATCGTCTTGTAGCACCGCCGGGCGTAATCCAGAAGCTTCTCCTTTGACGCCTCGAACTCCCCGACCTCCGCCACCTGCAGGACATCAGGTTGTTAATGTGACCTGTCATCATTGTCTAGAGCTGGAGACCAAATCTGAACAGGTTTATATCTCTACTGACACTCGGTGGTCGACATAATTACAACCCTGACATCACAACATCTCAGACCTTCTCTGGAGCCACCAGCAGCAGCTCTGCGATGGGGGAGGTGGAGGCCATGGTGTTGCGGTCGACGCCGTGGATCTGGAAGGCTCTGGACATGCTCCTCACCCGCTGGTAGGTGGACAGGATCTTCTTATAACGAATCAAAACCCCATCTGGGTCTTTAACTGTGAGGGAGGATACAAAGATCAACGACAGAAGAAGCAGAGAAGAAGAGAAATTTACCGTTTCCTTTTGTGTTGCCGTGTATTTTTGTTGTAAAAAGGACGAACTGGAGGTGAAGGTGTGGTTCTGTTTTCTGTCACATGACCCTCACCTCTCTGTCTCTCCCTCCCATGTGTGATCCTGAAGATCCTCCTCATCTTCATCCTCGGCTCTCCGTTTGCTCGCCCTCTGCCCTTCTTCTTCGACGAGTCCTCATCCTCTTCCTCCTCCTCCTCGTCCTCCTCCTCCATGTACTCGTCCTCGGTGAAGTATTTATCCTCCTCCAGGTGGAACTCCTGCTTGACTGCAGCCACGAAGAGTTCAGCAGAAATTCACACAATAACGTTCATGCAACACTGATTGTTTAACGTGTGTGTCAGATGTTTCCTCACCAGGGACGGCGGTGCTGCGGCGGGTCCGAGGTCCTGGTCCCTGCAGCCGTTTGAGGGTCATGCCAGACCTGGTGGTCATGGGGGAGGGAGGAGAGGGAGAGCTGGCAGGCTGGACCTTCACGCCTCGCTGGGCGTCTCCACACCACTCTGCAGGGAATCATAAAGAAACGTCCAGCGACGTCCAGGAAAACAAAATAGTCTGAATCAGTGGAATCTGTATTCAAACTAACAACCGGACGTGGTGGACGTGTTTCCTCACCCTCCGGACTCCTCATGCTGACGATGAACCGGTCCAGCTGACACCGCAGGAAGTTACGTTCCTCCTCAAGCTCCTCGATGCGCTTCTGCAGCCAGGCGTTCTTCTCCAGAGCCACGTACAGGTGAGCTCGCAGGTTAGAAACCAGGATGAAGGGGCTGTACTGGGAGTGAGGAGGCTCGTGCACCACAGCCTCTGCAGGAGGAGGAGAAGAACAGAAGAAGAGAGGATGGGAAAGAGGAGATAAAGTGAGGTAACTTCAGGTTAACTACTTGTTTTTTTAAGGTAAAAAGGGGCAAAAAGCTCAAGATTAAAAGAACTTAAAGCTTGAAAACAGCAGATTTTATGTGTATCAGTTCTGTCTGAGTACTTTATGCTTCTGATTCTCATAACTTTTACTTGTTTTGGTCACAAACTTTTATATTTAGACCTGAGCTTCATGATAAAAACCAGTCAGAAACCCGGTGAGAGCGATCGTAACAGCGGCGGTCATGTGTAGTAGACGAGGCGTACCGTCGATCATCTGCTGGTCCTGGTTCAGGTGATAAGCAGCTGGTCTCTCGATACTTTCCTCCAGAGGAAACGAGACCTCGCAGGCATCCAGATACAAACCTCCTCCTCCTGCTGCCGCCGCTGAAGACTGAGGCATGTAATGCTCTGACAGACACACACAACAGGACAAGACACGACACCAAAGTTCTGAGAATTTAACAGTTTTCATCCTCAAAAATAAAGACAAAAGATTTGTCCGGATTTGCAAAAAAAAGGTCCAAAACTACTGAGAAAAAAGGTCATTTTTACTTCCTTTAAATGTCTTGTTTTACCTTTTTGAAACCAAAAGTTAAGCAGTAATACAAAACCTAGTAAATCTTCAAGAATCCATCTTTTTTTGCTTTATTAATCGCTGACTTTAATGAAAAATCAATATCAAAAGTATTGTAGCCTCTATAACTGCTGACTGACTAAAAGTTTCAGCTCTAATAACAGCTAATAATAAAGGTATAACTTTACACTGCTTACACATCAAAAGAAAAGGATAATGGAACAGAAGCAGATGAACATATATTAAAAAAATAAAGCATGATTTAAATAGTCATGAGCAACAAGATGAGCCTTCTATGAAACTCAATTAGGACATAAAAACAAAGCATCAAATGGTTTTGACTGTCATTAACAAAGATTTTCAAGCAGACAGGAAGTGATTTGTTGAGCTTCACCTAAAATTTAACGTTTTTATCTGTTGTTACTAATAAACTGCAGCTTTTTTCAAACAGAACCATGAACTTCCTCTGCACACAAAGGTTTTCACAAAGACTCAGGTCCGTGAACAAACATTAACGAGAACTGATTTTTGCATTTAAGCTGTTTGAACTTTCTGGATCGTTTTGGTCCGTTTGTTGCACATGGATACGCCATTTAAATGCTGCTGTTACCTGGCGGGCTTGTAATGTCTCTGCTTGCTGGAGGATTCATGACTGAAAGCTCTGAAAGTCACGTGACCGGATCTGATGGGTAATAAACTCAAATGTTTGGATAAACTTCGTGTTATTCGTCTTCAGATCGTCTGTGTTCGGTTATACTTCTGTAATACAGCCTGAAACGACCCACACCTGCAACTCCACAGCCTGGTGACCACTTCTTCAGCTGCAATTACCTGATTATAAGTGGCCTCAACAGGTGCAGCGCACGCGGGTTGGGTCGGTTTGCACATGCGCACAACGGCGGTGCTCCTCACTCCTGAATCAAATCGCGTTTTCACGCTTTAAATCCTTTCAAACTCGTTTCTGAAACCACAGCGACTCATATCGGGCATAAAAGGTGTTTCTACCAGAGTTAGTCGAAGGGCTAAAAGTATTGGAACGGGTCCAAACTCCGACCGGAAACGTGTCACCTGAGGGCGGGGCGCAGGTGGGAGCAAAACACCGAAGAAGGTAAACGCGGAAGTGAAAAAAACGCCCTCAAAAATCAGTTCATCGGAATTTTGTGCAGCTTTACGAACATTAACGAAACAAGTGAGTGAAAATAAAAGTACAGAGTGTTAAATGTAAATATTTTGTTTAATTTTATGTCTGAATTGTCGAAGTCTTTGTCAGAAACAGTCGAACCTCCGTCGGCAGTCTGAAGTATTTAGCTTTAAGCAATCTCAGGTATGATTTGCAGCATAGGTGTGGAAGATTTAGTCCGTTTTTGATCTGTTAACTCGTTTGAACTTTATCTATCCAATTGTGATCTTTTTTCTTCCCAGAAAATACCTGAAATTGTGTGTTTTGCATAAAAACTTAACTCCAGTCGTGTAAATCAGGAAAAGGCAGGTTTGATTGCAGATGTTACAGACTGAGCTGATAAATCTGGTTCGTCCATGATCAATGATGATGACCAGTGAACATCATGAACATGTTTGAACGTCTGAGCTTCATATCTGAGTCAGGTGTGAAGCTCAGAGGTGCAGCCTCGATTCTTCTTCTCCTGCACCTTCCTGGACCTCCTAGCTTTTCAGGGAAATCCAAAGCTAATCAAGCAGGATTTCAGGGCATCCCTGTCGTGTTTTTGGTGCCACCTTGTGCTCGCTTGCTGTTTTCTGCTTGCTAAAAAAGACCTTTAATGAAAGTCAAGCTGCCAGTCCACCTGAGCTGCATGTTTGCAAGCAGGGTGGAGATGTTTGATGTTCAGCAGTTTCTGCAAGAAGCTTGAGTGGAAATGGTTCAAATTTCCTGACAGACAGGAGTTTAACAGCCTGGCTGACCTTTAGGGAGACTCTTACTCTCTTTACATCACACTGACGCTATCACATGGTCATATTTCTGAGTTTTCTGTGTTGAGGTGAAACCCGTCGTCTCTTCTTCCCTCCTCACAGCTTCAGCATGGCTCTGTGTGACGGCCTCTCCCACTGCAAACTGGCTCTGGCCTTCGCAGTGTTGATGGATTTACTGGGAGGAGCCACTCTGCTGGTGGGAGTCTTCGCCCCCATGAAGATCAAGGGACAGGACTTTGGAGACTTACTGGTCTATACTGGTATGAAAAACAGTCCCAGTCTCAGTTTGTTGTGTGCACAAGTGATGGGATGATACGAAACAGACACGTTGTTCTGCAAAATGCATAAAGGAGGCAGATAAAAATGGACATAAAAGGCCACATTTAACCTTTGGAAGGTGACGAGTTATGTTCTTAAATGATGCACAAAGTTCATCTAAAAATTTTTAAGTGGGATGAAAAAGTAAAATAACACATAAAATACATCTTTGTAACTGTTTTTTAAAAAAGTATTTTTGCTGAATGAACTCATGCAGATGTAACACGATGATATTTTTAGTCCTTGTGGCCTCAGACTGACTCTGGTCTCCATGCAGGAGCTCTCTTCGTGCTCATGTCTCTGGCCGGATGGGTGCTCTGGTACAGCGGGAACATCGACGGCCTGTCCTCCAAGAAGGAGCTGGGACACATCGGCAGCGCCGTTGACCGGCTGGCTCGCAACCTCAGCCGGAAGATCCGCACGTACAGGAGCCAACTCTGAGCCGCCGGCAGGAAGTCTGGCTTTTATTTTGAAAGTCTCTGTTTGTCAGTATTAATGAGACAGACGTCCAAGTTACTTTTACGACTGAAATGCTCTGAAAGTGTTACAAGCCTGTCAGAAACATTTCAGGTGCAGACGCTGACCTGCTGTTCTGTTACTGTGTTTTATTTGTTTTAGTAACAATATTATTTATAACATTTTAGATTTGACTGTTATTCAGCAAAGCAGTTGTTACATTTTGGATAAAAACGTCAATAAAAACCTTTTGTATCATTAAAAAATGTCTTTTTATTATAGTCAATATAACAGTAACGTCCTGTCACAACAAAGTAATAGACATTAAAATAGATTACATATATATTTTGATTAAAAAATAGTTAAAGAGCTAATGAATAAGAATTTAAATATATATGAATGGGGATAATAATCACATTTAGAGAGCCAAACGTCAAACCAGGCAGTTGTTTTTCTCGACCTTTTTGAGTTAAATGAGTAATTATAGCCTGTAGTGACCTCTACTGGTAACTGTTAGTAGTTACAACAACATTATGTTTAATTTCATAACCATCCAGCAGAACTTGCTGAACAACATCCTCCATCCATGTGAGGGCAGAGGGAAGTTTACAGTTCAGAGTTTTTTAGGCTGATTGTTGAACTTCACCTCCAACAAGAAGGAAATTTGCATCCGACGCAGCTCAGCTAATCTGATTCCCCTCTCGGACACGTCCGGGGTTACAGAGATTACTCACCGAGCGTGGGATTATTCTAACCTGCAGTAACTGCAACAGACCAGTTAATCCATAAAACAAGTCATTAGATCGATCCAGTAACTGTGAAACCAGCTGTAATCAGCTCAGACGGAGAAAAAAGATCTTTTAAACAAATCAAAACTGGTCCTGTTGTCGTGTGAAAGCTCCTTGAAAAAGAGACGCCAGAATTAAATTTTGAGTTTTAAAACATTAAATATATATTTTTAAACTTTCTTGTTGATTGTAGACGATATAAAACAGTTTAAAGTTGTAAACTAAAAATTCATAACGACAAAAAAGTGAAACCTAACATGATTTGTTGGGAAGATTCCTGTAAAAATTAAAAAATATGTTACGATTCTTACAAATTAAAAACTACATATTTTTTACTTCATTCAAAATTCAGAAAGTGGAGAAAATGAACACGTTTCCCTTTAGAGTTAATCTATTTCCTGTTACAACCATGAAAATACAGATTTAGACCAACATAATGGGACTTTTTGAACAAAATGTAACTTTCATGTGAGCTGTCAGTCACAGATTTTAGACGTCTGATTACTAATTTTTTATCTTTTTGAGATTTTGCTTCATTCTGTGTGTTTTTTCATCACAGTTTTCTTCTGTTTATGAAGATCTGCTGTGTTTACTTAAAAAACATCTGATCTAATCTGTATTTGGGACTCAGTTTGACTTGTTGTCTTGAGTCCGACGACTAACCTCAGCTGCCCTGATACGTTTAATCCCCGCCATGTGGTAAAACAAGTGGATTAAATCTGGACTACAGCAGGTTTGTCTCATTTCGCTCAGGTTTGGTCTCAGCTCAGGTGTGTGTTTCGGGTTATTTACTGGTCGTGAGGTCCCGTGAAGTGTGTGTGTGTGGCCCTCGGTGTGTGTGTGACCCTCGGTGTGTGAACTCCCCCTCGGCTCGCCTCTGAATGGACACACAGCAGGGTTTTCCTCTGCAGACAGTCTGTGTTCGGGGCGTAATGGGATTATGAGGACACTTAACATGTGTTCACCCGCCTTGTTTTCAAGACGTTCAGGTGAAGTCGGGTTGTTCACCTCAGAGACGTCAAGTCTCAAATTCTAAATGTGGTGTGTGACTGCTTCTAGCCTGAAGGGGGCGACGATGAGAGGGTTTTAAAATGCAGATTTTACTTCCCAGGAAAACATTTTAATTATATTTTATTGTATTTTGTGTAATTTTAATAATTTAACTTGTGAAACACGTTGTGACTGTCTGTGAGAAGTGATATATGAACACATTTTACTTTTCATACTTCACTGTGTAACTAAGTACATTTTCTCAGGTGCTGGTCTTCTTGTATTCTTGTATTTTATACTAATATTTCCATGTTTTGGTACTTTTTACTCCATTACATTTTGGAGGCAAATATTCTCTTTTTTAACATTACCAGTTAATTTGCAGATTCACAATATAAAAACAAGATATAAATCAGCCAATAGATTCCATATGACCATGACGTAAGATATACAGAAACATATAAACGCCTGCATTTTACTGAAATGGGTTATTCTGCATAAAGATTACTTTTGGTACTTTTAAGTATATTTTTTTAAGATGAAATCAAAGAGGTGGCACGTCAGAAAACACATGAGAGTCCATTTAAAACACTGTTGGTCTTTTTGAAAGAAAAAATCAAAACCTTGTTTGATTTTTAAGTGAATGACTCAGCTGTTTATGTTTAAATGCTTGTGGTACCAAACTCTGTAATTTCTTCCATTCGATTAAACATTTTAGCGTCTTTTAGCTTGTTTTTTTGGTCTGTTGTCTCTCTTAAAGCTCTGATCAGTTTGATTAACTGGAGCCAAAAATGAATGAATGCAGGCTTAATGTTCAAACGACATCAACAATCGAGCTTTTGAGATTGATGTTGAGATGGAAGAGACATTTTTTTTAACATTTGAGTGATAATTAGCCAAATAATAAAAGTCCAAAGTAAAGAAATGTGTTCGTATCCTCTGTTTACTCAGAGATGCTGGTTTTTAAAGCTAAAGAGTCATGAAATTTTTAGCTGGAATCTGCAGGTTTCTCTCTTTTTGTCAGTTTTCTTTAATCTTCTGATGATCTGATCTGGTATCCACACCGAACGCCATGATGCTCGTTTTGGTGTCTACATTAAAAACTTTCCTCCTGTAAGAATAGACTCCTCAAGGTCAGCCCAAAACGCTTCGATAATCAGCTGCGTTCTGGTAACCCACGACTTTCCGTTCCCTCTATTAACTCTCTGTCTGCTTTGCATCGCTGCCAAATCCTCCTTACGCCGCCTAAACTCACCACCTTCGCTGTTTCTTTCTTTCGAACTCCTTCTGTCCCTCCTTTTTAATCCCTCCCCCCTTTCAATCAAAGGATTCCCTTTCCTAGAACTCAGTCTAAACCCGGCTGTGGGTTAAAGGTGGGATTGTGAGACAGAAACGTTTGTCTCGAGAGCCAAGAGACGAAAAATCCTAATCCAATAAATCCAGACTCTTTAGTATCTGTGGCCTGAAGGGAAAATCCCTGTTCTAAAAGAAGAAAGACTTGGATGATGGACAGAAGATAAAGGACGACACAGTATCAACAACTACATTTCAGCAAAAAAGGATTGAAAGTGAAAAATGATTAAGAAATATTATAACCTTTGTGGACATAAATGAACTTTCTGCTTGACTTTAACATCTGTGGATGAAGACAATGACAATCTTTAACAGTCTGCTTTTATCTATGAGGATCTGTGATGATAAAAAATGGAAAAAAAAGAGACGCTTTATAAATATCCCACTTTAGATACAAATAATTTAAATAATCTAACTCGTTAATAAGAAACTGCGGGAAAAAATCTTTATGTTTGACACTTTTTTGGCAAAGTAAGGTCATATTTCAAGAAAAATACAAATTGCAGACAAACTAAAGAAAAAAGAAGCAGATAGGATCGAAAACAAGAATACAGAAACATTTAACTATTTCATTTCCTCAAATCTTTTAAAATAGCTGATTTTTTATCATGCTAAGTTATGAAAGTTGAGCCTGTTGATGAAAACTAAATATTTTAAGTGAGAAAATTACACATTTGCTAAACAGCGGCCACTGTGGCCACAAGCAGCAATTACAGGATAATTACAATTTTTTTTCTCTTTTCCCACTTTTCCTAATATTTTCTTTAGTCAGCTGCATAACAGACATCAGGTGGATGAAGCTGGAGTTTAACTTGAAGTTTCAGACGTTGATCAGGTTATTTTCAGGTTGCTGACGTCTCTGCGGTCAGACCGAGGTGTTCTTCCCCACAGATCACTCGACATTTTATTTTTTTAGGTAATAAAACGGATTTTTGGCGGTGCGTGATAACTTTTTTCATAATTCTAAAAGTGCATAAAGGTCAACTATGAACAAAGCAGGAAAAAAATGTCTCCTGATGTTTATTTCTTGTTTAGTTTTCATGGAACGAACAGTAAAATGTTTCTGGCATGCTAAAATGCAGTGTTACAGTGATAATGTGATTATAGCTGTTGTTAAACCGTAACAACATCCATGTAAAGTCCGCTAACTAAAGCTAGCTAACCTCCACCTGCTGGTTAAACCTCACCAGGAAATGCAGCAGTGTAGTAACATGAGGTACCTTTTATTGGTTATGAATTTAATCTTCACTTGTTTGGTGATGATTGAACTTAATTTAGAAGCTAAACTTTCTCGCTTCAACCAGCGTTTTCACCTGAACGGTGACATTGGTTCTGCTTGTCCTCTGGCAGAGGCCTCCAAAGCTTCTGCAGCCAGATGGCAAAATCCAAATCACCTGTGTAGCCGCGGCTGACGCTGCCAAAAGTGATAGCAGGTTGGCTGAAGTCAGGCCTCGGCAACGTCAGCGGAGGAATTAAGTTGTTTTATTTAAAACAGCAGAGAGATCAAAAGAGCTTAATGTAAATGCTGCTCTATACTCGTCCTGCCATCGAGAATCGATGAATGACAGCGGCGAGCGCGGAGGAAGTCTGCTGGTCGTTATGTCATCGTAATCAGGTCGATGTCACATAAAGTGGACACGTTCAGGGTCAGGAGTTGATGTTGATGCTCTGATTTACAATATGATCTAATACAGGAGTTTCTGAGCTCACGCCTTGATCCACAGGAGGCCGTCCAGAGGGCAGGTGTCCCTCAGCTTCATGTTGACCCATCAGCAGAAGGTTGGGAAGGCAGGCCTCTGGGTGAAGGGCTCAGGCTGCAGGTGCATGCTCAGGTTCAGGTAACAGGGGGCAGGTGGCTCCTGATGGGGGTAAAAGGGGGCTGGTTTATGTGCGGACAGGGCTGATGAGGGAAGGTGGACATACAGGCATTGAACAGGCATCTCTGATTAGAGATGAAGCTGGAGATAAAGACAGAAAGGCAGAGTGTACCTGCACCTGAAGAGTTCAGACATTTAATTCCTGCCGCTTCACAACCTTTGAGGGTCATATTTCACTGTAAAGATGCACTTTAGTGGAATCTGAAGAGTTTTCTGTGTAGACGTGGTTTACAGCCGAGCAGATGGTGGATCAGCAGTCAACACTCACTTAAGAGCACAAAACATCCCCCTCTGTGCACCGCGGAGCCAAACGCCAGCCGCCGCTCGCCAGGTTTAAACCTTAAATCCCCCCCCTGCGTGACAGGCCACTGTAGTTTTGGAAGACACTCACTTTAACTTTGTCACTTCACTTGATCAGGTTTATTTTTGCAGCGGATAAAACCTGCAGTGTACTCGTAATCGGGCGACGCGTCGGTGCCAGGTTCGGTCAGCTGACTTGTTTTCATCTGCGGGTCAAGACAGGAGTCAAGCTGCAGGGGAGGAGTTCAGTCTGATCTTTAACCCGAGTCCCAAAACCTTCAGCCATCCTGCTGTCTGTCTCACTATTAATCTCTAAAACAAATACATAAGAAATAATAATAAATAGTGAAGGAGTTTTTGAGGGTGATGCATGTGCTGATAGCTTAGTGTAGTGAAGCTGAAAATGGACAATAACTGCAATGCTGATGATGCTAATAATTTAAAATATAACCATTCATTAATACTGACACATTTTTAATTAGCAGAACATCTTTCATTGTTCCTGACTTTTAATCATGAAAAGATGTAAGAGACCTTTAGTTTCTCTGGGAACATCAGCAACAATCTGTTTTTGGTTATATTATGTGGAAAAACATATTCACCAATAAAAATTATCATAAATATGTAACTTTGAAAACTGTATTGTAATCCGATATAACAGTTTTGTGATAAATAAAACCTCTGTCATCATATTTGAGATTATAGATGGGATTGCATGCCAGGCTTGCTTTGTGAACTGAAATGTGTCTTTAAATCTTTAACCAACTCGTACACAGATTTGGAAACATTATGCAACATATTACAGTTTATTAAATACCCATTTAACTGGATTTTTGTCTTACTGGTTCTAGTCATTCTCTACATATGAACATATTGCATTCAGTTCTCTAAAAGAAGAGAGTGTTTAATAATTTATGGCTTCTGTTTGGTCCTTAACATAAAATACAAGCGAAAAATGGCTCTTGATGAAGTAGATTTTAATGTGTTTTCCTCGCACACACGAACACATCAAAACAAAAGCATGAATGTTATTCATTGTTTACTTTGTCTTGATTACAATAATTTTCCTGTCGAATTGAATCTGTCAGTTTCTTCCCACAGGTCTGTTTGTGAAAAACACCTCTTAAATAAATGTGACTTGACCACTTGACCTCATGAAGAAGGTAAAAAAAAAAAGGAGCAGCAGCTCAGTAAGCTCTGCTCAGGTGTTCACATGGCTCCGCCTCCAAAAGCTCCAGATTAATTGACTTATAGCATCGTGGATTTCCTCTGCTGCTCGCAGACAGAACATCACTGTTCGTCCTGGACTCCTCAGCTGGTCACACAGGTAGGAAACAAACAGAGCTGCTCCTCTCCGACAACCTGAGGTATCTCGATCTTTGAGACTCGAGAGACTGAACTGACTACGAACGACGACTGGACTTTTTGACTTTCTGGGACTGTTTGAATTGGCTGTTTATCTTAAACTGGTTTAAGTAAGATTTTCTTAAAGGAAAAACACAAACGGTCAGTGGAAGAGAGGACTTTTAATGGATAAACAATAGCAAGGTTTACATGCAGCTTTTGTTGTTTTTTGTTGTGTAGATGCTTTTTCTGTAACCTTTATTGACACTGGTTTGTTTTTCATCCACAGCAACACAGTGAGGTGAAATCCCTCCCTTCAAATGGATCCAGTGGGAACCTATTTTGGAAAAAAATGTAGTCAATGATGGCAAGAGACAAATTTTTCATTAATTACAAATGCAATGTTTTTAAAATTTAATTTTTTTTGCAAATCAAGAAAGTTCAGATTGCTATGAAGTTAGTGAAAAAACATTTGGCTTTGTTTGAAAAAGCTCACATCACGGCCATCACCTCAGCACATTTTACAGGAAAAAAATGAACAAAAAAGGTGAAAATCACAAAACATCTGGCCGTGTTGAAAGCTGAAGCTGTGCTAAAGGAAAGTTAGAACAATCTGTTTGAGCTAACATGCAGGAATGGTGATAAAATAGTGTCAAGGCACTTAAATAACTTTGTAATTGTAACCCTAACTTTTGATTTTAATTCATGACACAATTCAAACAGTTTCAAAAAACAAGTCTCTCTACATATTTTTCCAAAATATGCTCCCATGGAATAATTTATTGTGCTTGCCAAAGACAGCTTCTTCATGTTAAATCGGTTTATTAATTGAGTCCATTTATGGCCACCAGAGCGCATCACTTTCTCAAAAGAGGATTAGATTATTTTGCCCTGATTGTAACAGACTTTAATCATTTTAAAAGTAATTTAGAAGTGCGGTGGTGTTACTTGCAATTTGCAGGGATAACAAAGAAATGTACAGCCTGATTTACATGGTGCTTTTTAAAAAAGAAAATATGCATGTTATTGAATTTAAGTTAGTTGGACTGGTTTTGGTGGTGGGACACAAAAGATCTTAAATTACTGTTTACTATTAACTAAACTGGAGGCTGATTTGAACACTTTGAAGACCTGGAGCAACTTTTCAAGGACCTCAAAGGTTTCCTTCAGCTTCTGGTTGTTTGTGTTTCCACAGCAGTCTAAAGACCGATAAAGAACAGTTAAATTAGTCAGCAGGTGTGTGACTGATAGCAGTTTTTACAGATCAGTTTTATGTTTTTTATTTAGGACCATATGTCCTTTGCTTCCCTCTGTGCCTCCTTGGAAATATGTAAAAATAAAAGGAACAAAAACAAACTGGTTTGTAGCTGTAGATTTTTAAAAATGGTGGTTAAAAAAGGCTGTAAATGTCCAGGGCTGAGTATATTTTCCCCTGAAGCAGGAACCTTTTAGGGGGTAAAGTATTGTCCTCTGAACTTAATTTAGAAGCAGGTATTTTAAAAACAAGTCTTTACTACCACTCTAAAAGAGTGGACGTTCAAGATATCTAACTTTTCCTTTCACACTCAAGTTTATTCCACGTTGGCAATGAGGAAAAAACTATAAAATGAAAAGCTGAACAAGTCTGGATCCATTAATGTAATCCGAAAATCTCTCAATACTTCCAGGGTCATATTAGAAGTGATCAGTGTCTCACTGTAATATGAATCTAAAAAGTATCAGATCACCTAATAAAATGGGTTATATGAATTCATTCTGTTGTTATTATGGTGTAAACTATATGAAATGGTTCAATGCTCTTGTTAAGTGTGATTATCATCTCCAGCTCTCTGTGCAAAATAAGATTAATGTGAGATTAACCAGCTGCAGTCGCCCCTCTTTCCTGGACTCCTTACAAACTGGCTTGCTACTTATTTTAAAATAGCTGAGGGGTTGAGAATTCGCAAAACTGTCTGAGACATGACGCTATAATAAGCGCTTCAGCCTTGAACTGGGCTGAACCTTGTCCGTGACACCTCTTGCTGGTATTACTAATAGCTGATTGGCTTAATGAGTTTAACAAGCGGCTTCTGCTCTGTTCACAGCATATGCTTCTCTTGGCTGAATTGCAGACCAGGATCAAGAAGGATACGCAGCCATACCTCAGGAATAACCTTCTGTTTACCACTAAGACAGAGTAGAGAAGGCAACTTCTTAGGCTGACGCTGTGTGTTGACTGTCATAGAAGAGCTCAAAGGCCAGATATTGCTACTTTGATATAGCACTAAAACACCACCAACACCACTAACAATGGGTAACAGCAAGAGCGGCGCTGTGTCCAAGGAGATCCTGGAGGACCTGAAACTCAACACAAAGTTCTCAGAGACTGAGATTGTCCAGTGGTACGAAAATTTCAAGAAGCAGTGTCCAACGGGGCGCATCACGAAAGAAGAGTTTCAGGCCATCTATAGCAAGTTCTTCCCTGAAAGTGATGCCCAAACGTACGCCCAGCACGTCTTCCGCTCCTTCGACACGAACGACGATGGCACACTGGATTTCAAGGAGTACATCATCGCTCTCCACATGACTTCAACAGGGAAGACCACCAGGAAACTGGAATGGGCCTTCTCCCTGTTTGATGTGGACAGGAATGGATACATCACCAAGGCAGAAGTCAAGGAAATCTGCACGGTGAGTTTTGGCGAGAAAAAAATCATTTGGTAGCCTGGTAACTGACCAGTGTGGACTGTCACAATCAAGTTAAAAATTTCATTGTCCAATATCATTACTTTTTAGGAAATTTAAAAAAGTGTTTTTAAATATAATAACACTGCCTCTCTAAGTTTGTATGGTTTTGCATGTGTCTACAGCCCAAAGAGAAACAAAAATGGAGATCAGTAACACTGATAAATAAAAAAATTAAAATGCCGAAATATGAAAATATGAAAATTTGAAGGTTTCAGCCTCAACACAGATTAATCAAACTTTGCAAATTGGCTTCCAGATGTTTGGGAATTGTCTGAGGTAACAGTTGAGTACTTTAAATATAGTGACCTCTTGTTAAGAGATTAGTCGGAGGGAATCAGCAGAAGCCAAAAAGACGCATAAACCACAATATCATCTGCATAGTAGTTGATAGCTGACTTTTGCCTCAGCTCTCTTCTTATTTATTATTTGGGAGTATATCATTGCCACAGTGTGAATGGTCACTCCCCACCATCCTGCCGTAAGTGCTCTGTGTTTAAGCACTTGTATAAGTATTTGTATGTTTATTTGTACTTGTTGTTCTCCTCCTGCGTCATGTGATATCCCTCCGTTTAACAGCTGAGTTTGGTTTGTCTCGGTTACCTTATTCGGATATCTTTTAAGAACTTTTCTGAAAAGAAAAGTAGCAAAAAAATTGATAAATATTGATACGTTTTTTGTATCCATTTCTGTATTGTGCACTGCAAAAATAGTCAGAAAAGACTAAGTAAGGTTAACAATAAGAGAGATTAAAAAATAGAGTTTAAGAAAAAGCCAAATCCTTTTTTAGTCTGATGACAGTATGTCTGAATAAGACTTTGTCACTGATTTGGAAGGCTGGACATTTTTTTTCCAGTAATCTTTTTCTTAAGCTCTGCAATCACAGTGAAATGTGAGCTAGTTTCAGTTTTTACAGCACTGCCCATCCTCCCTACTTTTTTATTCCATGAGAGATTGTTCAGTGTCTTTGTTGAAATGTCAAATGCTCCAGATTTTGATCTAATCTGTTTTTATGGAAGTCAGACAGAAGTCACAGTTAAAAAGGATAAAAAAGAGACAGGAACCCAAAAGGGTAAAGGCCATTAATATCAAAAGTGAGATATTAAAAAATGAATGCTTCTCTCTTCTTTATCAGTCCATGCCTTTCTTTTTTTTCCACTACCAGGCGATTTTCAAGCTGATTCCTAAAGATGAGGTGGCTGACCTGCCTGATGATGAAAACACAGCCGAGAAAAGGGCAGATAAACTCTGGAATTACTTTGAGAAGGGTGAAAATGGTGAGATAC
>JAPZDY010000008.1:1183851-1195486 GCA_029783645.1 Ctenochaetus hawaiiensis | reverse complement strand
AAGAATTTAATGGTTGTATGCAAAGATGGAATAATGGGATGCAAAAAATGCAATCAGAAAGGAGTGCAAAGTGCAGTTTACCTGTCCCGTTGCTAGGTGCATTGCTTGGTGTACCCCAAGGATCCCCTTTTTTAGATGCTCCGTCCCCAAATGGGTCACTCGACGGGGAGGAGTCTGAGGGGGGAGCAGGCGAACCCCATGCGTCATCTGTGTTAACTGGGGCTGCAGCTAAACAAAGAGGGTAAAGCTCAGTCATAAAGACATTTTTAACAGTCCAACCACATGAGTAAGTACTGAAATGATTCTGGTGGGTTGGGGGAGTTAACAAATGACTGAAGTTCTGATGACACCACGGTAACTTAAGTTTGCTAAAGACAGCCATTGGAAAAACAAGTAAAATCTACTAAATATGTTCCAAATTCCAAGATCTTCGTGGCCGAGCACCCGTTTGTTTGCTTCTTACCTGGGGCTCCCCATGGGTCACTGTCTGGTTTGGATGCATCCCCAAAAGCATCAGCAGCATCACCGGGTGAGGAGGCGCTTGTCCCATCCCCCCAGGGATCGCCACCCTTTGTTTCACTTGTAGCAGACGAGGCCCCCCAGGGATCTGACCCAGTGGCGGGTGGAGAGCTAGCAGGGGGTCCCCATGCATCTCCACTGGCCTGAGGCGGGCTCACAGGAGGGGCATCGAAGGGGTCTGAGGCATTATCTTTTGGTGGGCTGGATGGCACTGCGAATGGGTCCTCTCTAGGAGGTGTTGTTGGTGCAGTGAAGGGGTCATCTTGTGTAGGCTTGGATGGTGCAGAGAAAGGATCCTCTTCACTTGGTTTTGTAGGTGAAGCAAAAGGGTCTTCTTTTGTTGGTTTGGATTCTGCAGAGAAAGGATCCTCTTTAGATGGCGTTGTAGGTGCGGCGAAAGGGTCGTCTTGGGTGGGTTTAGTCGGTGCAGAGAAAGGATCCTCCTTGGGTGGTGTTGTGGAAGCAGTGAAGGGGTCTTCTTTAGGGGCTGTTGATGCTGGTGCTGCAAATGGATCTTCTTTAGGTGGTGTTGATGCTGGTGCAGTGAATGGATCATCTTTAGGGGCATTAAATGGATCATCTTTTGGGGTGTTGAAGGGATCGTCCTTTGGAGTGTTAAAGGGATCATCTTTCGGGGCGTTAAATGGATCATCCTTTGGGGTGTTGAAGGGATCGTCCTTCGGAGTGTTGAAGGGATCGTCCTTTGGGGTGTTGAAGGGATCGTCCTTTGGGGTGTTGAAAGGATCGTCCTTTGGGGTGTTGAAGGGATCGTCCTTCGGAGTGCTGAAGGGATCGTCCTTCGGGGTGTTGAAAGGGTCCTCCTTTTTAGCATTAAATGGATCGTCTTTTGAAGCCGTGAAAGGATCATCTTTAGGTGTGTTGAATGGATCATTGTTTGACGAACTAAACGGATCTGTCTTATCCTTTGGGGCAGCAAAGGGATCTTCTTTGTCTTTTGGTGCACTGAAAGGATCAGGTTCATCTTTTGGTGCTGCAAAAGGATCTTCTTCATTCTTTGGCGCAGCAAACGGATCCTCTTCAGTTTTTGGTGCTGCAAATGGATCCTCATCTGTTTTACTTGGAGCCCCCCAAGGATCACTGCTGGCTGCTGTTTCACTGGTGTCAGGTCTTGTGGGTGTGCCCCATGGATCTGTGGCCTCTTTGGGTTCTTTGGGTGCTCCCCATGCATCTGTTTTCTCCTCTACTTCCATCTCTTCAGCTTTCTCTCCTCCCCAGGCACCATCTTTAACATTACCGGCTTTGCCCGCATCCTCCCATTTTAGCTCGTCTTCGCTCATCTTAGCCTAAAATATTACAATTATGTGATTAGTGAAGGAAACACAAAAACTGAGAGTTTAATTAGTGGTGTATCCAAACCCCTCCGACTAATACAAGATCCTAGCTGATCACTGTACTTGCTGTACACTTACCCTCCTTTCCACTTCTTTCTTCTCGGCTTCCTGCTTAAGACGCTCCTCTTTGCGGGCAGCAAAGGAGGCAGTCAAGTCGGCTACGGAGGGTATGTTGTCTAAGGATGGAAGCCCGGTGGCTCCAGCAACATAGCATGGCTTGTAGTTTGGATCCTTGATAGCGTCAGTGGATGAGGCTGATTAGAAGGAAACGGAAAAGAAACTCAATGAGATTTGTGTAACAGATGTAGACAAATATAGAAAATTATAGCAAACAGCTGAAACAAAATAATAGATATTTATTAGTGGTCATTTAATGACAGAAAGGCTCACATGCAGAACTTTTTGACGTCTTCTCTCTAGTCTTGACAGCGAAGTCTCTCTCCTCCTTTAGTTTTTCATCGTCCTCCATAAGAACCAGGACAACTTTGGCCTTCTCTCGCACATTTGCACCCTGGGAAAGATTTGTTTACATTAGGCATCTGATTTGGCTCTGAACCTCTAAACAAAACGTATCTACACTTTAATACAACTTTAACTTGAAACAAACCCTGAACATACCCTGAATGACAGAAGTTTTGTTAAACAGTTTTGTCTGGATTTAATTCATAAATAACTCAAGTGACTCTGCTTTAACCCCTTTTAATATATATTCAGCCTGAACGTGTAAAGCATTTACAACAAGTTTCTCTAGAAAACTTTTGAATCAGGAGGTTCTTAAACTGGTTAAACAGCAAACCTTGGCTGAACCTATTTTCATTGTTTAATTATGAGCCTGGCCTTGAGGTTGAAAGGTGTATGATGAAATGGATCTTATAATACCCATAATGGAAATCTTTAATACATAGCATGCAGCCTTTTAATGGATATTTAAGGGTTAGATGCTTTGGAGACCATTAGGAAGTACATATCACCTGATCTTTGCCATCCTTTTCTACAAAGCGATACTCTGTGAGGGCTTTGACGATGTAGATGTTGTCTTTCATTTTCAGAAGCACACGATCATCACCAGTCTTTAACAGGTACTCCAGCAGTGTCAGCGACTGGTATGAAAAAGCACGACAACCAATAAAAAAATAAATGTTTATGACTGAAACAGAAAGGAAGTGACAGTCAGTTTAGTTCTCAACACTTTGTTTTCTATAAAACTGTGAGATTCATAGAACAAAAAAACAATAAAAAGATCAAAATGGAATCTGTGTAACATCACAGATCCAGTAGGAAAAGATTAACAATGCAAAAGATTCAAAACACACAATGTTTGTAATGGACTAAGTGTCACCACATGACTGGCAAAGTTAATAAGAACCTATTATATAGATGAGTTAGTTAAACAAGAAACCTCAATGGCAGAAATGTGCTGCAGTTCTTTACCAAAACCCTTCTGTCTTTTAAATGTGGTCTTTACTGAGAACAGATAAATAACTCGTGCCATGTAATGGAACAGAGAGTGCTTTCACTGAAGATACTTTACATAGCAAAACATTTCAGATGAGCAAGGGCAGCTGAAACAGCTGAACATGCAAACTTAGCAAAGTTAAGAATCAGTCACTTTAATGGTGAGCATTCCTGTAAACGTCCAGTTACTCTTATGCAAAATATTCTGTCATTAATCAAATGCTGTGTCACATTAATCACATTTAATTTGACATCAAACACTTAAATAAAGGATGGTTGTAATCAAAGATGTCCAATGATTTACACACAACAGATAGGAAACATATTTTTAAATCAGATTATTTAAAAATTGTTATATTTAAAGATAAATGAAAGGCAGTATATAATTATTGTCTGTGGACAGTCTTGGTTAAAATGCAACTTTGTTGGCTTTAAAGCCATTTAATGTTTTTTCCTTGTATAAAATATTAGAAAATAAAAAAAAACTGTCTATATTTATGGTCTGAGACCAGAGAAATGTTGATCATGATGGTCCCAGGCCTTGTTTTGAAAGAGAAAGCCACAGGTGAATCCTCAGTCTCAAAACAAAGCAGGGGATATTTGCATTGTTGTTACCTTGTGGATGTGTCTCCAGTTCTTGTCATCTTTCAGACGTTTCCAGAGCATTGTCATGATCTCGTTGCAGGCCACCACATTGTAGGTCAGATCAGAGATGTCAGCCATCTGAGAGCTGGAGGGGCCCCATGGGTCATTAGATGTTGCCTCTCTCACCTGCAAAAGAAGCAAAGCAAGAAATGTCCCTGTAAATAATATAATATAGTGGCAGAATAAAGCTCAGAGATGCCAGCTTTTGTCAAAAAGGTCTCATCCCTTGATTTTAGTGTCCCTTACCTTGACCTCAGCCTCAGAATAATTCTGGACGAGGTTCTTTAACTGACGGCGGAGCATGGAGGACGTCATGGTGCTTTGGTGGGAGGTGGGGAATCAAACCACCCTGATCTGAATAAAAGAATACTTGTAAACAAGATGCACTTACACATTTAACCACACAATCAAATAATACAAAAGCATACAAGCTCACACACCTTTTCTAAGTCTGGCTGTGTTGCCTTGTTTAACGTTGCCTGAGTGCGGTTGCTGGCTCAGTGAGTACACATCCTGCTGCTCTCTCCTCCTCCTGACTGCACCGGCTTGTCTCAGGATGTCAGAAACCAGATCCTACAGCTGCAGGAAGCAGCCAGTCAACACAGAAAAGAGCACAGGTTATCTCTGAGGGACAACGGAGGGCAGACAGTTAGAAGGTTTTACTGCAAAGCTGGACAAAAGGTGTGCCTACACCTGCTGTGTGTGTGTCAGCTCTTGTCAGTTTGTCATCATCACTGCGACAAACACAGGTCCTCATTCAGGTTAGCTGTCAAGCTAAGCTACAAGCTAGTTAGCTGCCAGCATCCTGAGGCTGGTGCTGCGAAATATGAGCTTAAAGCTCGTTTAAAGCGCAACTAGACGATCTGAATCTGAGACATAATAACTGTAAGTCGTCGTGCTCACAAGTAACGTTGACATATCAGTCACAGCAGTCACACACCGTGTTTTCAGGACCTCGGAGAGCGACCGAAGACGACTAGCAGCCGTCAATATGGCTAACGGTCAAGCGATGTTGTTAAGCCCGCAACAATCAGCTTAAACTTAAGAATTTCGTGGCAAAATGAGCTTTATGTGTCGAGATATAATCACTGCTTTTGATTCAAAATGATATCAGCTGACTACGCTTCATTTCGTGTGTTAAAAATGCATATTCGCTGCAAAAATAAAGCACTAACCCTCACAGGATCTTCAGGAATCTTCGAGGAGACGACACGACCGGACGGTTTCCGCTTCCGCAGTTTTCAGCACCTGCCAGGCCCCGCCCCCTTACTCTGTTTTTTTTATTTATTTCACTCAGTTAAATACACTTTCCTGTTAAACAGCTGTGCGTTTTTTATCATGACATTTTAAATAAAGTTTTTTCCCCCATAACATAAATAGGCTACAGCAGTTTCATGTCAGTAAAGTACCAGTTTTAACAGCTATGATGGAGAGTGTAAGTGGGTATAACAGCGCCATCTAGCGGTCAGTAGATTATAAACCACACACACACACACACACACACACACACACACAAGCCCCCCTCAGAAGAGAACTGAATAAATGAGTCACAACCACAACTCCCAACTCCCACATCAATAACAGTTGAATCAAGATGGCGACCGAGGGCGAGTACGAGTCGATCCTGTGCGTGAAGCCCGATGTCAACGTTTACCGCATCCCGCCGCGAGCTTCAAACCGCTCGTACAGGTAAAGAAACGACCGTCGGTCCTCAGCGTCGCCGTAAAAATACGGTTTAACGGTGTTTGTCGTCGCTCGGTGTGGACATTTTACTTTGGCTGCTCGCTGCCGGTGAGCTGTATTCTTTCAAATGAGCTCCTTCTTTACATCATATTTATGAAAGACTGAAGATAACACCGTGTTTTGGGCCGTAAAGGCGCAGTTTGAGTCGTTAACCGGCATCGTGATCCGCCGTGTTTTTCCGAGCAGCCGAGCTGTCAGAGACATGATGGGGATGTTTGTCATCATGCCGGGTCGATAAGGGCGACCCGCCAGGACCGTCCCGCTCCTCCGCGTGACAGCTGGGATCCATTTTACACACCGAAACTAATCCATTATCATTTTCAGGCTTTTCTGTCCGGTTTTTATTCAGCTCGATGTCAATATTAGAGATAAAACTTTTGTGTCCACCCTGGTGTTTACATGAGAGCTCATTAAGTCAGACTGTAAACAGCCTGTGTGGGCGAAGAGAATAACAAAGAACTGTAATAATAATTATCTTAAATAACATTATTATTGTTCCATATGGCAAACAGCACCAACATACAGTAGGTGAAGTGTCAGTGTGAATATTTATCATATTTTAGATTCATGTCAAAACAGTAGATAACTAAATGATTATTGTATTATTATATGTTTTTTTTTCACCTCAAAAGAGTGCTGATATAAATCTGAACAAACAGATAAGATCCAACTGTTTTAATATTTTAACCGCCTAATTTTTATGATATATTGTTTTAGTCTTTTTTACTGGATACATCTCATTTTAAAAAAATTGCAAACTCAAATTTAAACAAAAATCTGTCTTTGCCTCAGTTGATCTTAAATCCCATCAACTCAAATTTAATCTTAATCTGTGATTTGGTCTCATTATTAGACATCAGGGTGTGCTAATCAGAAGAGGTTAGGAATCACTGTTGTAAGGTTTCTTTCAGAAAGATTTGTCATTATACTTTATTTGAAAAGTGAAACTCAGATATATTTTCTGCAGTTCACAATGATTTAAAGCATATTATCTTGTCATGATGAAGAAAATACAACAGATTGTATGAATTGTAATGTTTCATCAGTCATTCACAGTGTGTTTTTATAATCAGATATTTGAAATCTTCTTTACTGGTTTAAAGACTTTATTGGTCATTGAAATTACAACATATTCTTCTGAAACAGATGGATAAAATGTTAGTTTTGATGTAAGTGTCGTGTATTTTTTCTTCAGTAAAGTTTTAGTCTAACACCCAGTTTGTCCACAGGGCAGCTGACTGGAAGCTGGACGCTCCAGACTGGTCCGGTCGAATGAGGATCACAGCCAAGGGCCAAGTGGCCTTCATCAAACTGGAGGACAAGGTCTCAGGTATCACTTCATTAAGATTTTTACTTCATAACTCTATATTCTGACACTCATTTACATTACAGCATTACAGCTAACACAAGTCATGACCTGTCCATGATGAACCCTAATAGACTGCAGGTCCCAGGGACTCTTACCTCTGAAAAGATGAATAAATGGAAACACAGTTCATTGTTTTGCTGTCATCTCTTGTAATTCCCCTTCCTGTCCTGCAGGGGAGCTGTTCGCCCAGGCACCAGTGAAGGAGTATCCTGGCATTGCAGTGGAAACAGTCAGCGACTCCAGCCGATATTTTGTCATACGGATACAGGACGACAACGGTGAGGACGAGAGTGTTGTAAAAAAATTAGTATAAATTATGTTTTTTGGTCTTTATAGCTTCAAACCATGTATTAAACATGTAGATTTGAATAATTTAGAGTCGGCTGTTGTTGCTGTAACGTCGTTTCCTGTCTGCAGGTCGCAGTGCTTTCATAGGAGTCGGCTTTGGAGACCGAGGAGACGCTTTTGATTTCAACGTGGCTCTGCAGGACCATTTTAAGTAAGCGTAGCCTGGGTGGTTTCAGTGTGTGAAGGTGGAAAACTGCATGCTGTGGTGTTTTTAAAAAACTGCTGAGATGCTTTGTTTATTTCTGTATCTGTGCTGATGAGGTGATGTGCGTCTCTGCCCTTCTTGCAGATGGGTGAAGCAGGAGAACGAAATCAGTAAAAGTGCCCAGCTCGGGGATTCAGGACCGAAACTGGATTTGGGCTTTAAGGAGGGACAGACCATCACACTCAACATTGGGGTCAGAACCAGTTTGTCCAGAGTTTCCACCTTTTACTGCATTTTTCTCTTTTCTCTCCCCAAAACACCTAATTTTTTCTTTTTTCTTTCTCTAGCAAGGTAAAAAGAGGGACAAACCCCGCCCACAAGGCTCAGGTGGGTTTGGACTCCTCCCACCACCACCTGGAGGCAAGATAGCCCCTCCTCCTTCGTCAGGGTTATCCAATCACAACATAGTCCCCCAGACAGGAGGCACAGCGACAGGTAGATGAGACTCTCAATCAAACTTTAAATATGACTTTTGTGCATCTTTATTTCATATCTGTGATCATAGAAAACACACAGCGTCGGTTTGGCAAACTGAGTGGTTAGCGTCCGTGCAGTTTGTGGGTGGCTGATATGAGAGTCTTGTTCAGCTTTATCCTGCAGCAGTGACCTATTTTCCTAGTCATTTTGTTAATGAGTTGCAGTTAAATGAGTCATAGAGTTATTAGAGTTTCAGGCTGCAGAAAATGAAGCGAATGTGTGTCACGATCTCTCTGTGTGTGTCTGTGTGTGTTTGTGTGTGTCTGTGTGTGTCTGTTTGTGTTTGTGTGTGTCTGTGTGTGTCTCTGTCAGGCTGCCTGCTGGAGCTGGACAGCAGTAACTCGAACACAGTTGTTCAGTCAAATCCTAGTTCAGATCTGTGGGGAGATTTCTCTGCTCCTGCAAGGTGAGCAACTCATTTCTTTGAATATTCACCATGTGGCCACAAGTATGTGGACGCCCAAACAATTCACTTCCATGTGCCTCTGTTAAGACTTTAAGGTCTTAGTACTTGACTGCAGGGATTTGTTCCCATTCAGCTACATGACAGTAGTGATGTTCAACACTGATGCTGACGGTAAAAATGTGGCTAAGTTCATCCATAAGGTGTTTGATTGTGGTTGAGCTCAGGGCTTTATGCAGACAAGTTAGATCTCATACACCTAAACAAGTTTCTCAATAGAAACATAAAATAATGTAAATACAGATAAATGGGATATTGAAGGGACTGAAAAATTCAAAAGGTAGATGTTCCCAGTTAGGGTTAATCTGTTCTATAATCTCTGAGCGGCAAATGTATGTCTAATCGAGTGTCCATATACTTTTGGCCATATCATGCAACTGTACTTGCCATGTCATATTTTCTAAGAAAATCTGCATTTTTAAATTTTATGGACTTCAAATATGATACACAACATTTTGCACGTCACACAATGTCACTTGACAACTGATATGAAGTTATCAAAGTACAAATAAATAATTTCCGTGTTTTCAGTTTGGTTCCACCGCCCTCGAGACCACAGGACACCGGGAACTGGATCCAGTTTTGAGTCGTCGGCTGTGAAGTCGCCTGTGATTCCCATCTCACTGCATCTGTGTCTGTAACTTCCTGTGCATCACACTGAGGTTAACTCCCAAACACTGATCCCAAAGCAGAGACGTGAAACACCACAGAGCTGTAGAAACATGTCATGTCATCATTTCATTCAGAAAAAAGAGTCAGAGTTCTTTCAAATATTCCTGGCAGGAAGTGAAGCATTAATCCGTTAAAGCCATTACATGATATGAGCCATTTCCAATCATATTTAAGGGCTATGTGTGACGTCCCCTCTCGTGTGTCTGCATCGCCTCCCCAGCAGATGGCTCCCTAAGCAGAGGTTTGATCTGGCTGGTTTTGACGCTGCAACAGCTCCCCCTGCAGGCAGTACAGAGTGCAACATCTGGTGTTTTTCTGACGCCTGATGTGAATAATGTGCAAAGAGTTGAAAGGCTCAGCTGAAAGTCACATCACTGTAAGACAAATCAAAGAAAAAAAAAACTTAATCGGCCTTATTATGTTTCATAAAATAGTTTTTTTCTTTTTGTTGAATATTTTTCATATCAGAGCAGCACTTTGTCTGATTCAAACGTAAATCCAATAGAGATCAACAGAAATGTGTTTATTTAAAATAAAGTGTGGTTTGATTTTGAGAATGTAAATGAATATAAAACTGAACTTTAGATGAGCTGTTCAATCTGGGATCTGAACACTAAATTTTCCAGATTTTAAATCTTCTGTGAGTGCAGATTAAATCACCTTTATCCTGCAATTCACTGGTATTTATCACCACAGGGATCAAAGCAGCCATTGTACATTATTTATAAAGAACCACTGAACTCACTTAAACGCACAATATGTCATTTCTTCCACTTGAGGTCTGTCAGTCTAAACAGTGAATGAAAAGGTCATGAAGCAGCATGGGATCATGGGATTCTATTTGACTGACTCAAGCAGAAATGTTCTCAGATGAGGTGATTTATTAAAGTTTTTTTTACATTACGTTTAGTCACTTTTAGACATTTTAGTGTGGAAATGCTACATATTGTACGTTTAAGTCATTGGAGTAAAAATGTTTTGAGATATATAATCGTACAGGGAATATAAAGGAAATATAAGCATTCCTTCTGGAATATTAGATCTATGGATTAGTGTTTACAATATAAAACCATACTTGTGTTTACTACTGCGTGCTTTTTATCAGCAAGTTTATTTTGTCCTATCACTGAGATCAGCAGCCACATTCAGACATGTACGCATTACCAACACTTATTTACATTCTGCATATTTAAATACATCTTTTAGATTAAACGTGTATTGATTTTTAGTAAAATTAGAATAAAAAATATATCGAATAAATAATACTAATGACAGTTAACTTGCCTCTATCCAAAATCTGCTTGAACTGAAAGAATTAAGCAATCCAGAGCAGAACATTGGTCCATTTTCCAGTATCCATTTAGACGTTAACACAGAGTTTCTGCAGCAGCCCCGCCCCTTTAAAATGCCCTGCTTCTATAACACACACTGACTGAGGAGAATAATGTGCCGCTCACACCACAGAAGAAGAGTTTGCATATGAAAGGATTCTGTAGATAAACAAACTATTTTTCTGTTACACAACAGAAGAACAATCAACTGACCTGCTTTCCTGTGTTTTGTAAAATGACTGTGAGGCTTTGTGATCCTCACAAACTGCAAAAACAACCCTGTTGTGACAACAAATACTGTGTGTTTCATGGAGAGAAGTATAGATCTTAATAAACAGTGCAGAAATTTAATTTAAATATTAAATAATTATAAGATGCAAAGGCTGTCTGAGATAAAAAAGTGCTGAGTTCTGACACTAAATTGAGACAGTGTGAGGAAATAATATGGAGCTTATTGGAGTAGTTTAACATTTTGGGAAATAAACTCATTTCTAACTAACTGAGATGAAGTTAGATTGTTCAGTGAGATAAATCAGCAAGCCTGGCTCTCTCCAAATAAAAAAAACTAAAAGTCTCTCACAAGTCAACACGTTACTTGTTTCTTCATGTTTCCCAACATGTTGAACTGGTCCTTTAACTGATACTCCACCTAAAGGGAAGAACCTACCTGATGCTGTCATCCCCATGTTACATATTTCAGACTTTACACTGAAGTGAACTGAACCCACAGATACTGTTTGGATGCGAACACGTCGGTTTCAGACTGAAGAGAAACAGAACGATTGTTTTCACTCCATCGGATGAATGTCTCAATGACAGCGAATGATTGGTTCATTCCAGCGCTGAAGGTCTTTGCTGACGGTGCTTTCAGGACTTTTTTTGATGAATTGTCACAAACTTTTCAGTGACTGTGAATTAGTTTTGTTTGCATTTGTTTTCAAGGTTTGCTGTGATGAAATCACATGACCTGTATTTGATTGACATTCAGATTTAAGGCTGACTGATCAATGTTGATGTGTGTGTTGTGTTTACATTGATTGTATTTGCTGGCTAAAA